>OZ024888.1:48779831-49379831 GCA_964017195.1 Siderastrea radians
AAAATTTGCAAAAAAAAAACAAAAATATAAAACCTTATTTCAAAACTGCTCTTAAAATTTTTTATTTCAAATTGATAATGTCTGCCTGGGAACATACATGTAGCTAAGAGTATAAATTTATTAACCACAGCCTTACAATAAACTGCCATATTTTTTCTGACATCAGGTTGATGGAATAAAAACCTGTATGGAAAAGAAAGCAGAGTTTAATTATCTCAGTTGCCAAAAGTAAGCCCATGGCTTTAGGGAGGTTCTAAGGATATTTGCGCAATTTTTTTCTGCGCATCCATACTGCGCACACAATTCACAAAATTGGCAATGTCATGCCGT
This sequence comes from Siderastrea radians, assembly GCA_964017195.1. NCBI lineage: Eukaryota > Metazoa > Cnidaria > Anthozoa > Scleractinia > Rhizangiidae > Siderastrea > Siderastrea radians. The sequence goes on from OZ024888.1 coordinate 48,780,162, forward strand.
GTCATGTACTGAGTATGCACGCTCGCATGAAAAACTACCCCAAATGTTTTAAGACACTGTAAACTGCCGCTTATAAGCCCTAGGTTGATACAACTTTGTAAGGGGTTTTGGATGGGCTTATAAATGGAGGGGCTTATATCCGGGGGGGGGGGCTTATAAACGGAATAAGAAAAACGTTACGAAATGAGCCACAGCAGTGTTGATCGAAATACGTTTTTAATGTACCAGTTTGTAATTAACCTTTGAAATGTCATAATAAATTAATCGAATTCATTTCAATTTTAACTACAAAATCAAAACTGCTACAACACGAACGTAACCGGAACATAACAAAACAGAAGCTCAGTCAGTTAATCTTTGCAGTTTTCTGTGAGAGTGCTTAATATTAAGGAAACAGGGAAAACTAGAGGAGGGCAAATATCCGGGGGGGCGGGGGGTGGGGGGGTTTTATTACCGGATGTATTTTTTCAGTTGTTTACAGGTGGATGGGCCTATAGCCAGGGGAGGGGGGCTTGTAAGCAGGCGGGCTTATAAGCGGCAGTTTACGGTATTTGTTTTGAGTTTTGAGCATGTGCATTTAAATAAGTGGCATTGAAGCATTCCAAGTGGACAAAAGGTAAACTGTATTTTTAGAGATGGTTGGTCTCATGTAAATACTTATGCCAGTCTAAATTTCAGACTGGTCTCATGTAAACAAAATTGCACCAGTCTGAGTTTACACTGCTTTAATGAAATCAGGGTTTTAGTCTGCCCCTGGGTATCTGAGGATGTTGTTAAACATTCTTGAGAGCTGCTGAACTTTAGTCTGAGGGGGTGTTTGCATGACACCAGTTCATTGTATGCTTTTCATTCTGATACAAGTTCACCCCAGTGCCCCCTTGCTTCTCTGTATTTGTTACATGATTATAGCACAAAATCTCATAACAGTGCGAGCCATACCTGGGTGAGTTCATACTGGTATCATGTAAACATGGTGTAACTATTTGATTCATTCTGCGTTAAGTTAATTAACCATATAGCCATCCAGATAAATCTCACATCACCATGAAAAAAGGATTTTGTAACTTGAGGAAGGGAGATTCTTAACTCAGATCTTGCATTGTTGCTAAGGGATTTTTGTGGATGGTATTCTGTCATACGCTGTTTTCAGCATTTCGTGCCGCTATATTGGTGAAATAATGAAGAAAACATCTGAATTCACAACTGAACATTGCACGTGCATAGCTACTGCCAGTCCCCAACTGCACATTAAAAAGAAAATCAGTAAAACTAAGAGGAAACTAGTAAAGTTCCGAAGCATGCAATTACTGTTTTTACAAAGAATAGAAGAACTACAGCACAAAAATGTATAAAGATATGTGCTTGTGCCATCATAACTTTTATATTCATAATAAAGCAAATTTCTAGAAACTACTGTTACTTCAAATTTTGCATCCTGATAATCTTTAAATGTTCGCAATGTTTACAATAGCGAGAACTGTATGCTGTTTGAGCATTTTTTCTGTTCAGGTCAAGTGTCATGCTGAATATGGTTGCGACTTGAAAATCTTGAAAACCTTTCCCATAAAACAAACGTGGCCAAGCAGCTTATCTGTGGAAGTAATAGGGTTCCAAGATATGATGGTTCTGAGGAACTTCCCACAGCAACAATATGGTGATTAAGAGTGTCCTCCCTTAAGTCCAGATGTAAAGGCTCTCATTGCCACCCAAATGGAAGTCTTGATGGCACACTCATGTAAATGTTGTGGTTCAATTTTATCGTTGGTTCAATTTTTGTTTTCCATTGTGAATAATAGGATTGTCAAATAAAAATTGGAGCTCCACTTTTAGGCTTGGCTAAATCTATATATTTCAATGATTTTAACTGAACTGTTTAATTATGTTTGACTGGGTTCAGAAATTGAATGGAATCAAACACAGCTGTATATATGGGCATATTTTTGGTTAATAATTATTGTGTTCAATTACCAAACCCAAATTAACCCAATCACTGCATTTAATCCAGTTCAATTTACTGAACAGTTGGATACGTAAGCTGGGCTATATTATATAACTGACATCTTCCACGTACCTCATTTGACTTCACTGTAAGAAAAATGCTGCATCACTGATCACTGCGGGCATATATGCCTAGAACAGAAAAAAACGATCAGTGAAAAAAAAAAAGACAACAAATTCAGGGCTAAAAATTGGCAGTCGCCAGTCGCCAGTGGCGAATTAAAACTGACCAGAGCCACTAAAAGTCGAGGCTTAAATGCCTGATAAAGAACTGCAAATAAAAGACTTAACACTGTATAGTTACAATTCAAATAAATTAGACTTTCATTGGAGCATCTTTCTTTTCTTTCCCCTCCTCAACTGTAAGATCATCAACTGAAGAAAATTTTCAGTTCTTGGAGTGCAAAATTCATGAGAACGAGCACCTGGCAAATTACTTTCATCCTTAAAATAATATTACCTTTATTGTTTTTCTTTTGACAACATCAAATAACTAATATCGTATGTAACATACATTATTAAAGCATTCACAATGCAATTTTTGACCAATGTGACATTAATGAACAGAAAGAATGGGTGAACAGAATAGTAATTATACTCAATGTCAATTATTAAGGGAGTCGTCATTCACTTTGCTAGCATTCAGTCACTTCCAGCTTTGAAATGTTGTAGCCAAAGCTATACTTTGCTTTACTTTTGGGATCCACCTGATTCATGAGACGTACAAGTGCCTATTGTTGGAAATTTTTGCATCCACCCGTGAAAGTGTTCTTAATATTCTTTCCAATTATTTTGTGGAATCCTAACAAATAATTAATAAATCATCGCCTGAACCCCTCATTTGTAGCTATCCAAACTCTTTTAGCCATTTGTCTAAAAAGTGGTTACATGTAATTGTCTTCCGCCCTTTGCACGGTTCATTGCTATAATACAGGTAAGGTAAAGCACTTGAATATCAGTCGATCGAATGAGCAACAAAATGGCAGGACCTCATTTAAGTTTACTGGATGTTCAATCCCCTTCAGTCTCCTTTGCTTAAGTCAGTAAAGAGGCAATTGCAATTAATCAAACATGTTCTAAATAATCCCAGCAGACAATTGTCAGTTAAACAAGCCAGATTGCCTTTAGGAAGCAAAAACACATCAGTACAAATATGTCAATTGCATAAAAAAAATCCTTTGCTTACATCTGGATCCCCCCCCCCCTCCCTTGGGGATACAATGATTTTTGAGAAAACCAAAAAATGCATGCAGTAATTATTTGAACTTTCTAAAACATGAACATTCCATTATGAGTGACAAATAGTAAGAAGCACTTTCCACAATGCAGTGCCTTTATTTCATACATGTAGGTTAACTGAGATCGAAAAAAATGGCAAATTGCAGTCGCCTTCTGAACTAATGCATGGTTCAATTTTACCTGTTACCATCCCCCCCCACCGGGCAACCCCGGGGACAAGTCCAGCCCTTCAAGCCCGGGGGTGGGGAATTGTTTGAAGTGGTCTTGTCCCGGGGGTAGGGGAGTGGGGCAAATCGAAAACATCTTCTTGTTGTTCTTGTAAAGTACGTCACTTCTCAGTTAATATGATGGTCCCGGACCGCGTGGAGAAGATTGCCTATTTCCAGTGAAAATCTCTAGTATTTGTAGCAGACTGTTTAGAGAAGAATAATCTCTCAAAATTAAAATCTGTGTTGCACGGTACGTTTATTATAAATTGTTGAACGAATGTGCGTTTGATACGTACTCGAATGAATGATGATCGTCACAAACAAAGAAATATTTCTTCAGTATGTTTATATTTATAATAAGACGACTTAAATAGACTCTATATAAAAACGGATGCACAGCTCTATGTTAAACAGAGATCTCAGTCCAGTGTTCTTATGAAACAAGCTAAGAAAAACTCCTTTAAATGCTGCCATCAATTTGTTCATGGGCCTCTTGTGCGTATGCGCTATATTTAGAATAAAATATGTGTCGAAGAAAATTTCTTTACTTGCCAGCCAATGCAGGTAGAGTTTTTTCTTCAATTTTCTGTTCATGTTTTTATTATATTATGCATGTAGTGTACTTCGTTCAATAAACTCTAGAAAAGCGTTTAAGTTCTTGTCAAAACGTCTGGTTTTGCTATTGTACGGAAATCAATATCGTCATTTAGGTTTTGTACACAAAACAACGTATTTGTGGTCGATGAGGAGTTCCGGAGGTGGGGAATCGTCTCTTTCTGTGTGCCCGGGGGTGGGGAATAGACTACCAAGTGAGAAAAAAATTGCAAATCCCCGGGGGTAGGCCTGGGGGGGGATGGTAACAGGTAGAATTGAACCATGCATAGTATTGAGTGATAAACAAAATTAATTCACACATAAGCTTAACTTGAGCTTAAGTGAAGCCAAATAAAATTATTGAAATTCAAGCAAACAATTCATGAGTGATAAACAAAATTAATTCACACATAAGCTTAAGTTTTGAGCTTAAGTGAAGCCCAATAAAATTATTGAAATTCAAGGAAACAATTCATAAGTGATAAACAAAATTAATTCACACATAAGCTTAAGTCTTGAACTTAAGTGAAGCCAAATAAAATTATTGAAATTCAAGCAAACAATTCAGAAATCAGAATAAGGGTTAAAAAATGTTTAAGACGTACTTCAGTAGATTCATAAATGAGGATATGCTTTTTCATCGATTCGTTACTTGCATGGATTTTGCCGAGGATATTGTAAACAATGACTGGATTCAGGCTAGAGTCTGTCTAAAAGAACGAGGCATATATCAATTATGTCCTGTTTTGTTATTCTTTTGTTAGTCAATGAGTTAACATCTTGACGATTCGCGTTGGTACTTGTTTTCGCCTTTTACTTCATTGCATGCTTTCATAAGCTGTTTTCTCCTTTGCCTGGCTACACTTTGCTCCGTGAAAACAAAACACACTGGTATTCTTCAAAGTTGAGAAAAGCGGGTTATCGTCGTAAAAGTAAATAACTGGAAATATTATATTTATGACCAAAGCCAAGACAAATTTCTCTTTCTTCGAGATAACGGGGAATTGGAAATAAGCGAGTTGAGATAGTGAGATCCTTCTAAATAAAAGCGAATTTCCCATACCGTAATATTCTGTGAAATGATTGAAAAATTCCGAGAAACTCACCCGGGAAACTCAGCAATCAGATCTTCACGCTGGTTCAAAGCATCGGGCCAAAGCAATCCATATAAATTTCTCCTCTCAATAAAGACATTCATATTCCACTTAATGGGCATTCGGGACCGGCAGTCGAGTTTCTTTAGCCTATCTTTTCATTTCTAACGTTGAAAAGGTATTGTGTTCTCGTTCGCGGCCATATTGTGAAATCTTGTAATATGATGCCATCACCTTTGCACTACCCCCTCAAATTGTTCCCTTTTTTCGTTTTGTTTTGTTTTGTTTTGTTTTTTTTCCTCTTTTTTTCACTCCTGCTTTCTACGAGTAGTATTAAATGACATACCGTAAAAGGTGCAGTTTAAGTTTTGACGAAAGGTTCCCTTTTGTAACAGTGCATTTTTTTTGTTAAACAAACTTTGCTAAAGCACGGAAATTGATTTTACCCGAACACCTTCTAACTTCATGCTGTCCTTGGCGTAAATTTCTTCTCCATTCTCTCTCTCCATTACGATTTCAATCCCCTTGTTCATCTGTAGAATAAAATACAAAAACGTAGACGTAAATTATTCGGTGGTACAAAATTATTTCCAATCACAAATTGATAAAAATCAAGAAAACTGTACCCGACATGTTTACAGTTCTCTGTCGGCGTCTCCCAGGTTTTTCCTCTGGCGTTGTTCTTCAGTACCGTCCGTCTTACTTCTCGTTGCCTTTCTCACTCTGCTGTAAGCTTAATGTTCCTTCGTCTTTCTCGTTTTTGTTTCTGTTCTGCTTGACGCTGTTCTTCAGTGGCGTTTCTCATCCTTTCCCGTTGTTGTTCTCTATCCCCTTCTCTTCTCCTTCGTCTCTGCTCTTCTGACATATTTTTCGCAGTATATCATTTACATTAAAGTTTAATAAAAGATAAATGGACCTATTAACATGAAAAGTCGAGAAAAAAAATGCGAAGCTAACGTCCAGTTTACCATGCCATTGGCAATAAGCTGGGTGAAAATTTGCCTCATGTAAGAATGTCATGAAATGCGACGTACGTACGTATGTATGTATGTACGGCGCACGCGCCCGCGAGCCATTCCGCTTGCCATGACCATAAAAAATTACCAGCATGCCTCTTAGTATGACTATGGGGCTCCACTTTTGCGGCCTTCGGCCGCAAAGGAGTTCCGCTAAAATTCATGACATGTGATTGGCTATTTCGTAACCCTCATGGGGATACTGAATCTCGGAGGAGATCTAAAAATAACTTCAGAGGGATTAGGATGGGAATAGGGCCAGTACAGGGATTAACTCTCTTACCCCTTTATCCTCTCTTGTGGCGTATTATTAACATTCTTTATCATGAATGGACGAAGTCTTGAAGCAGTTAATGAGCGCTACCGGTATAAAATATCTGTAAAACCTTGACAAAAACCACAAGAAGTTGTTGTAAAAATCCTTATGTTTATCGCACGCGCCATATTGCGTTATTTCAGCGCGCACTTAAGTTGCACGCATGCTCAGTTCTGCTCACGAAGGAGGTCGCAAAAAATCGCAAATCGACTTTTTAAGCCTAATCTACTCGAAAACTGACCGTATAACCCACAGCAAAAAATTCAAAAATCAATTCATAGTAGTAAGTTTCAATTCACCTGTAGACAAAATATTGGCAAAATCTGTAAGAGAGATTTTTAGAAATTTTTAAAAAAGGCAAAAATTTGACATTTCCTGCATTAGGAAAAATTCTGCCTTACAGATTTTCATTTTCTTTTGCATAGTTGTTTATTTATGGCCACTTTCCAAATCCTGAAAAATTAAGATAGGGTCGTACAGCTAGATTTTAAGAAAGAAGCCCTAAAAAAGTCTAGTTTCCAGTCCCCTCCTAGCACTCGGTCTGTTATATTTGATATTTTCTTAGCTTCTCATATTTCTTTTCCAGGATAATGAGGGTTAACATCATTTCTTTAAACAGTTGTAGCAACAAATGACCCAAAAGAAAACTCCCGTTGGCTTTGAACTAGAGTTTTAAAAAGTTTATCTTTCTCTTCTGAAAACTGTAGTAAGCCACCTTAAATACTGATTTCGGTTTCAATTAATTAATAATTTCTAGCTTCTAATCACAACAGCTCTTACTCTATGGCAACTACTAGTTTTCTCTATCAAGCATTCATTCCTCCCCGTCCCAGAGATCTTTGGGAAGTTCCTCGGGCTTATACGGCCAGTGCATCTTCAAATACCGATGACGTATTCCTATGTTTTCAATGGCCTTCATGTCGTCTTCGTCAAGTTTTACATGAAGTGTTTCCAGATTTTCTTTGATGTGATTTTCGGAGACAGCTTTTGGAAGGACTGGAGTCCCACGCTTAATTCCCCAAGCTAGAGCAACCTGTTAAAACAGAAACAAAACAAACAAACGGCGTCTGAAAAGGTGATAATGCACAAATGGGGGGGTTTGCCAAAATGCTTCACTCTTACAGTACTTTCACTGTTCCGCAAGTCAAAAGTATCTTGGTCACGCAATTTTGGGGGATTAACGTCTGTTTTTGTTAAGGAGAAAACCTTGAAAAAATGGCATTTAATTTTTCGTTTACGGACGAGATCACAGCCACATATAACAAACATGAACAAACAAAGACGATTTCTGATTGCGCACTACATCAACCACCATAACTCAAGCTCAGCTATAAAAAGGTGACGACCCTTGCCACTTAAAGATCTTTGCAGCTCACTAGTGCAGGGGTAACTTAAAAACCCTTAAAACATTTGCAAGAAAAAAAACGCATGTTCAACGTGCTATACCCGGAGGGAGGGAGGTGGTAGTTATCAAAATTGGTGGAGGATGGAGGTGTGGCTCGTTGTCAAAAAAAAAACCGGTTGAAAATCATCTCGTTAAGCAGGCACATACCAAAACCTGACCCTCGTCCACCCCTTCCCCCGCTCCCGGGTGGCTATATTGCCAATCCAGTGGGTACATGGAAACTAACTGCAAGCAAAAGAAATAAAGAAGGATATAAACAGACTTGTGAAGACAGCTCACCAAAGCGATAGTAGTGTTGTGTTTATCAGCGATTTTCTGCAGTACAGGATTATTCAACACAACAGGTTCAGCTTCCTTGTTAGACGCCGGCCGGTCAGGTGACCCCAGGGGAGAGTATGCTGTCAGTACAATTCCTATAAACAAACAAAATGAAATCCATGATCACATTCAAGTTGTTGATTATATTTTTGGTTTATCTCACAATCTCAAGTTGTCACTACAGTCCCTGTAAAGAAAAAAAATTCATGATCTCATTCCATTTATTGTTTTCCTGATTTTATCATACAATCGTACGCTGTCACTACAATCCCTGTTAAGAAACAATGGAAATTCATGATCACATTTAAATTATTGACGATCACAATATCGCGCAGCCCCACTGATACAATTCCAGTGAACAGAAAAAAAACAAACGAGCAAACAAACGCAAAAGAAAACAAACCCAAACTAACATGTGTAGGAAAGGCTAGACAGGAAAGAGTTTTAGCCGTTGCCCATACTGATCTATAGAGCATTGCCATAAAACACTCCTTGAGTAGTCCAGTTGCTTTATGCGGCTAACTTAGGAGACACCTTTTAAGGAACAAGGGAAAAAAAAGGTAAAAGCCGCAAAAAATATCTTCAGTTAGTTTTCCTGCCCGGGCATAATTATGAGTTTGCTTATTTCCAAAAAAAAGAGGAAGTCGAGTCTTTTAATCTGATATAGAGTGTAACAGCGCTCCAGGCAGCTTTCCCCGAGGTGTAGACTTAATCTACGTTGCTCATATTTTCTGGGCGATAAAAAATTGTTTTGCACGGTGACAAAAGGGATGTACCAGAAACAGAATTTCAGATTGTGGCAAACTGATACGCGCGTGAAATTTTTGAATGTGTTTCTCGCTATGCAATGCACATGAATCAGGCACCATTTTGATTCACACGCAAGTTTCCTCCATAGCAAGTCTACCCTACTTGACGCCACTGTTATCACACTACAAGGATTATGTCAAACTTATGATTTGTTTTTATCTAACCCACCTTTGTTAGTACTGAACTGTAACAGCTCGGGTTGAGGCAAATACGGGTGTAATTCCACTATAAAAAACAATCCATAAAAAAAAAACCAACAACAACAACAACAGGTTACTTGAAAGTGATTTAATACGTAAAAACAAAAATACATTTTCAACTAACAGTAAAAAGTTTTTTTTTAATGTTTCAAACATTTGTTTCGAAGAACGCAACAGTAATTCAGTCTAACGTATATTAACTCTTTAGGTGTTATAAAAGTCTAAAGTTGAGTCACTGGTAGTAAATGGGGTATGTCCAACTGGAACAAACAGTTGTGCAACAAGGCATTCACGCCGTCTTCAAGTCCGAAACGACACTTAGGTCACATTTAGTTCGACCAAAGGACACGTCGACTCGGCTAAACAAGACGACGTGGAGTACAGGATTCCTATAGGGGACGTCTGCACGCAGGCTAAGGATTCCCTGTGAATGCGGAAAAGTCTACGTTGGAGAAAATGGAAGATCTCTGCGGGAGACTGGATCAAAGAGCACGACACCGTACCCAGGCATCCACGCCAAATATAAGACCGGCCACCAACCGCTTTGGAACGACTTAAAGTTTATTGAGATAGACTCAAATTGGTACACTCGTAGGGTCAAGGAAGCTAACCACATGAGACTTCACCCTGATAACATCAACAGGGAAATACGGCATCGAAATTCCTGAGGCGTGGATACCAACGATCAAGACACAACAGGAGACCGGTACGTCATGATCAGCGAATCGCCGAGGCAACAACTTAAATTCGGAACTTTTTTTTTGGTGAAAGAGAAAGCAAAAAGGTAAAATTATTTTATCACAACATGGATCTTCTTCACAGTTTTATACACGATTATACACTTCATTGTTGGTTCTGTAACCGTCTGTTAATGCGAAACGCCACCGGGATATTGCCACAAATATTACAACCTACATGTACATAATTAGTATAAGCTCACTTTTAATACACGTATGGATGCACTGCAAGTATCATCTACCTTGATTGCAAGCTGGTACTATCTTCGCAGTTTCCAGAAGAATTTTTGTTTTCTTGATTGTGAAGTTTGAGATTCCAATAGCTTTACAAAGACCTTGTTCGACAAGCTGCTCCATGGCCTAAAAGGTTAAAAAGGGTGATCAACAGAGGAACGAACGCGCAATTTCAAAATGCCAGCAAAATTCCCATGGGAAAGTCAACTCAGATTCAACTCAAACTCGAAAACACGAATTTCTCGATGCCAAACTGGGTTTTCCAGCAAACTCTTGGAAACAAGAGTGCAGTACTTATAGATACTAAGGGACAGTCGACATATTCAAAAGTTCCCCGCTGAATGTCCACTGGACGTTAACGTCAGACCCCCTCGTCCACCTGGAACTCGGACTCCATGTTTTCTAGAGCCGATGAATTTAGTTTTGTAAAACCTAGCGAGTGCGTGTTCCTTCTGCGCCATCTTTATAAGTGACAAACTACGTAGATCACAGCGGCACCAAGTTTGTTCTCATTTTCTACTGTGGTATGTTTTTCTTTTCATGTTCTGTAACATAAAATGTGTATTCTCAACGCGTTACTTTGGTTTTGTCCTAGAATCCCAACTTTAAGGTCCAAATCTTGACTTTCCTCAACCCCCCCCCCCTAAACGTCCAGTGGACGTTAAGAGGGGAACTTGTGAATATGTCGACGGCCCCTAGGTACACGGTACTCCTCCTATATCTCGAATACACAAGGGGAAATCATCGGTCAATACAACGGGTGTTCAAGATAGACAATAGCGATTATAACTACACAACGCCATCTGAGGAATACAGGTTACAGTTCAACATAGCAGCCGGGGGGTTTAAAATACTTATAACTGAGGTTATTAGATAGAGGGTGTGAGGGGGGGTGTATTGTATCCACTCCCTGGGAAAGAAAGAGGGCAGTTATCAAAGACTTAGGGATGAGATACCACTACTATACCAATACCTCAGGGCTTATAAAACCATTTCTCCTACATTTCATGCAAACGGATCTACCCAGCACAGCTTTGGGAACGAGAATTTGGAAAGTAAACACCTGTCAAAAAATCCACACCTCAGCTTACCTGCCAGGTCTTTGCGATTCGTTCTGGTGAATAACCAAGATTCCCCTCTGCTATGGAACGTGGAAAAGGTGCGTCTCTTTTAAAAGAAACTGGAGCATGGATCTATTGAGAGATCAAATGACTTACATGTATTAGTCAGAGGACATTTTGAAGCAGAACAACACGAGCCAGGGCCACAAAAACTACCAATAGCATTGTGAGGTGTCCATATATAAATGGGTGTCCATTTAGCAAGGTTTGATTTAGCGGGTGTCCGCGGCCACATAACAGACATCAACTAAATATGGACATGTAGCTTTTTATCACAGACAGTTTTCATTGTCCAGAGTCCATCACATTTTAACATTAATATTTGTTTAACACAGACAACCTACGGATGTGAATACCAACATTTTTTCAGGTCCTGATGGCGTTTAAAAATAAGAACTAATGGCTACAATTTGAACTTTAACTGACTGAAGAATTATGACCTTTCATATTTACATACTTTTAGACATTAAGTGTTACACAATGGATATAAACAATAACAGCCTTACAAGATATAAATCCAGATACTTCAACTGCAAATTTTTCAGTGTTGTTTGGCAAGCAGGCAAGACGTCCTCAGGGGCATGGCTGCTACTCCTAATTGAAGAAAAAACAGAAAAAAAGCAGATATAGAAATAAACATGACTGTTCAATTAAAAAAGAGGTTTATTTGTGTTTGACGTGCAATTAAATCACTAACTGTACATCATCATGACTTGATCCACAAAATAAATAAATAAATAAATAAATAAAGGTTTAAAGTATTACTACCAGAGTTTTGATGTGATAAACACATCTTCACGTTTAACGTTTCCTTCTTTGAAGACTTCACTAAGTGTTTCACCAATTTCATCTTCATTTAAATAGACATGTGCGCAGTCAATGTGCCGGTATCCATACTGTAATGCAAGCTTCACTGCTCTCCCAACTTCACCCTTTTTGGATTTCCATGTCCTGTAAGCAAACAAACATTAGTACTGTTAACCTGAATGAGTGAAAAAATAACTGTGAATTTTACCTTTCTTCAGTATCTCATTGTAGTCTCATAAAATTTAAGTTTATACCGAAGAAAGAAGGTTTGGAAGCCCGTTCTTAATAAAATAAGCATAAATTTTGAACTATGTTTCTTCATTTTATGTCTACTATATTTTAGCAAATAATGCCTTGGCTAAGAAATTACAGTTTCAAAAACACTCAAGAAATCGCTTCATGAAAATAACCGACAACTTGATTTTTGCCCATAAAACGGAATTTTGCATGCATAAATACTTTTGTCTGTTGACTCTCCCCAAAGAGGTGCACAGCAACAAATACCGTAAGTTGATCGTTAAGTTAATTATTAAATTCTCAACTTTGTGGGGCATGGCGTAGTGATAAGTGCATATTTGGACTTCAAATCTGGAGGTTGTTGGTTTCACACCTTCACTCCACATGCACAATGCTTGTTTTCTCCACCCAGGTGTATAAATGGGTACCAGTGATTTGACGTCATAATTTAACATTTAGCATCATCAGTCATGTCAAATTGTTTGGCACCACACCAACTTACGAAGTTTGGTAAAATAATGATAAAAAGAAACAAAATCATTGAAAATTAACCAAAAACCCAATTTTTCATGTAACATTTAGGGGGGTGGTCCAGCCCCTATGTGGACTAGCATCCCATCCAGCAGAGGTGGGACAGAGGGGGGGGGGGAGTAGCAATACTCTTAATTGCTGGTTGCTTTATGTAACAGAAACTGGGCTGCCTGTGGCTTCACAGCAAAAACTTTTATTTGATTAATTAATTCACATTTTCATTCCCATTTTCATTCATTCATTCATTCATTCATTCATTCATTCATTCATTCATTCATTCATTCATTCATTCATTCATTCATTCATTCATTCATTCATTCATTCATTCATTCATTCATTCATTCATTTTGTTTATTCATATATTTGTTATTTGGCTAGCTATGCCAAGGTGAATACAAGTATCATAGAAACCATATTAACACCTTGTTTGTACAGTTAACAACTTTTGCTATCTATCTTATTGTTACTTATTTTTGTTGGACTCTATTTTCTTTTTATTTTTTAATTGTAAAATTTAAGACCTGCAAAAATAATTTTTGTTATTGCAAAAACTAATGACACCACATTAACTTTAATAGTACCCTGCTATAAAACTGTAGCTTAATTCCTACAAGAAGAATCCTCACTGGCCTCTTGGGTTAGAAATTAACCTTTTTACATTTTTGAACTTATAATATTAACCAGTGCTTACCTGTGTACCTTTATTATAACACTTTGCTGCGTTGCAGACGATCATGACAACCTTATGTATGTCTTTTTTGTTACTCTGAAATCTGTTCCGCATCATTGCAAAATATTGCTATGTAAAAGTACAAATTGTATTCGAATACCAACTGTTTAATTGTTAATGCAGATCAGCATGTGGAAAAAGATTTTTTTGACAAGATTTTTCTGCCAAATTGCAAAATTTCACTCTCAGAAAATTTGCCTTTCCGATTTTTCCAAAAATAAATTCCGGGGAAAATTAGCAACACATCACCTCTGGCTTGACTCAATCCCCAATTAGCTGTTCCTTGACTTGGTAACTGGATTAGCATTAGAGCTCTACAAGGATTCCTCTACAACTTATTTATCTTTTGCACTGCTGCCAAAACATTACAATTCACATTAGAACAACAACTCACCCCAAAGCGACAGAGGGCATTGAAGCTCCATTATTAAGACTTACTGCTGCTGATGCTGATGCCTGTTAAAAGAATTTATGAGGTAAATTCGGCCGAGCGTGAGTACTCTGACGTCAAAACGTGGTAAGGGATGGACAGTTATATTTTTAGTGGGGGGGTTGGGCATTTTTTTCTGGCAGGAATTTTTTTGTGACTTAAAAAGCTTTGTATGAATTTTATTTCCCTGGCTTGCAATAAATTACTTTGCTTTGTGCCACTATGAATGATTTTGCTTTCTTCTGCAAAAGCTGTGCAGGAATTTTTATTCATTTTTGCCCACCCCCTCCCCCAACCCCACAAAATTCTTACGTTTTGACGTCATATGTGTGTTATTAGAGTACACCCCATGCCAGGCAGCCCAAGCAATACGGTCGAGTTGCGAAATATGACGCTTGCTATCTGGCGTGTTGTGTTACAAGGTCCTTGATTTATAGACTTTGTATGGGAAATTCACTTTTAATTAGTTCTCAATGTGCTAAAATAAAGAAACGAATTTGGAAATAAACTTCACCTACCTTGACATAGCATCTTCTTTGTGTCTTGTGTGTAATTTGGGCTCAATTCCTGGCCGTTTTAGGCAAGTTTTTGGTTCGGTGTTGTTCACAGTGTTTATACCTGCCAACTTTTCCCAAGTCAAATGCGTGAGATTTTCGTATCCAATATATTACCCAAATTTCCGAAACATTTCCGACGACTCTCCAATATTGCCGAAGATGTTCCGACGACTTCCAAACATTGTCGAAGGCTCCTGATGATGTTCCAATGACTTCCGAAGGTTGCTGAATGTCGCAGTGTGAAGCTCGTAATCTCGATCTTGTTTGCTTGTTAGTTAGGGCTCAAACTTGATATTAAGTGCTGTTTATTGGAACATTTTTCGGGGAATTCTCGATATTAAGCGCTGTTTGTTGGAATATTTTGGGGGGAATTGAATTGAATATTTTTTGTTTATGTGTAATGTACCAGTCAAATTGAAGCTTCAACATCCCCCTCCCCCCAGGCAATCCCCGGGCATGTGAACTTTTGAAGATTGGCTTGCTCAAATTCCCTCCCCTCGGGGCAAAAAGGCTGTTCAAATGCCCCACCAGTTAGTACTGAAATACCTCTCCTCGAAGACAAATTTCATCTTCAATCAAACTCTTCACGCTTTTCAGAGTGAGATATGCCATAATGACACCTTCAAACTTCTTTTAAAGACCTTTTGGAAAGAGTTATTCACTAACAAAGGCGAAATTCTATCTTGGAAATCCGTCAAACCCTACAAAAACCAAAAAACTCACATGCGTATTATACTAGAACAGCAAGAGATAAATCTGGTTCAAATTCCCCACCCTTTCAAGGCAACGTTCAAATTACCCCCTCCCCGGGCAAGAACAACTCGTCCGGATTTGTGAGTCGGGCATGAGAAATTGTCCTCGCTGCGTGGGATCGTTGTCTTTGATCCACAGGTGTGAGACTCACGCATAATGCGTGAGAGTTGGCAGGTATAGGTGTTGTTTCTGCGCATAAAAATAACACCGCGAATCTATTCTGTTAAGTTTTGATAGGTAAGTAGTTGCTGAGTCACGAATGCTAATTCAAAAATTCACCATGAAATAAAAGCCAAGAGATTTTCAAGAAGTGGCTAATGTTAACATTACACATGTATAGACAGCATTTAACAACTTCAAATTGTGTTATGGCTTTCATATTTGCAAATCGGGGGAATCGATTTTTTAGAGGACCGCAAATTAAAATGTCTCCGCGATCCTCCGCGATTCGCTTGACTGGTTTCCAAACAGCTGGAAATATTTGCATGAACCTGCAGGAACTCTGTTGTTTTATCCGAGTTTTTATACAGTTAAAAAACCGTACTTACAACTAAGAACTTACCATTTTAAACTGCCTCAACAAATATTCAATATTCCCACTTTTCACCGCAGTCTGTATGATGACCTATGATGGCTGTTCAACACGAATCCGGGTCACGCAGGAAAAGGCTATCGGGATGTGTGCACTATTGCACCACCACAGGCAGCCCAGGCTCATGGACAGATCACTTAGTGGCAAAATACAAGGATTTGTATGGAAAGTGATCGGTTGTTTGTCTCCATGTTTCGTTTCCTGACTAAACTAGCGATCTAGTACCATCAGAAACTCAGAAGGTCCTTATGAGTTTCTGGTACCATACAAATCGAATCCTTATATTTTGCAGGAAGGAGGTCCTGTTCGTGAGGGTCTAGGGATTCTGTGGACCAGTAAAGTCATCCATGACCTGCCATGCCAGATAATTCAAAATCGAACATTAAAGTTCTAAAATTTGTGCTTTATCAAAAAATGATGTTTAAAAAGAAAGATTCACTCCGATTTCTTGTGCTCTAAGAATGAAACCGAGTGGAATCGAACCAAAGACCTTCGCACTGTTCCTGGAGTCCTGAGAAAATACTTGAACCTGATTGGGGAATGACGCGCGCTGCAGTAGTGGTGGGGATTTGCGAAAACATTACAGTGAAAACAGCAAATAGATCTCAGTTGAACTCCCGAAAAGATTTTATTTATGGCACTAAGATGCAGATTTTTCGTCTGTCTGGACTAGAATTAACCAAGAGCCGACGAGTGTGCGAGAAATCACTCAGTTATTGTAAAATTGAACATTTCGTTTATTTGAAAAAAAAATCATTACATTATAACTCTATAAATCTTTTTATAAAATTTGCTCACTGAAAATAAATCTATTAACCCGAATTTGTCTCAATGAAAACGGAAATCCTGAGTTAACTATGACTAAAACCAGGTTAGATACCTTTGTCCAATGGTAAGGCAAAATAGCTTTTGATCTCCCGGCATCAAGAGGCAGCCCTCACGAAAAGCGTTTTCATGAAGTGAAAAGGAGTAATTCTCCCCCCCCCCCACCCTCCCAAAGATGAGTTCCTAATCCATCGCAAGATTGCATCGTATTTTGTCAAGTTTCTCCAACGTTTTACAGGTATCAGTTAATACGACTCGGTGGAGAGTGAATAGACCAAATAAAACTAAAGACTTAAACGTTAAACTTCACAACATGTTTATTCGACCTCGTGGTTTCTTACTACACTCGCAAGCCCTTTCGGGATTGATGCTCCTACAAATCTTATGGTCAGCGGCCGCTCAATTCTTCGCCGCTCCATCCTCCCCCACCAGTGAGTCTACAAGACGAACGACACAAAAAAACGACAACAAAGGGAAACAGGTCCTACGCGAAAAGTTTCTTAGTAAACGACACTGTTCAGCATTGTTCAGTTTTAGTAAACTCCTAGTTTAGACAGACTCTTCTAATAAGCACAACTTGGCGACTGGCCGCAACAAAGTCCCGCTTGGGGTCTTCACTTCTGCTGTGCGCACTCTACCATCACTTCCGGGGAATGTCTTCTGGACCCTCCCAAGGGGCCAATGTGAGCGTGGGGCGTCATCATTCTTTATCAGGATCAGGTCACCTTCTTTTAAATTTCGTTGTTCCTTGTTCCACTTTAGACGGACTGCCAGGTTAGGTAAGTACTGCTTACGCCATCGTCGCCATACCATCTCAGCAAGTGCTTGGGCCATTCTCCACCTCTTGCGACTATTAGCTTCCCGCTCCTCAAAATGGCCGGGTGGGGAGTTGGGTGATGCTCTTCCTATGAGGAAGTGGTTTGGTGTCAGTGCTTCATAGTCGTCCGGGTCGTCGCTGACTGAAGTAAGTGGACGACTATTGAGTATAGCCTCCGTCTCGACAAGAACTGTACGGAGCGTCTCCTCTGGCAAAACTTGGTCATTAATGACGGTCTTCAATGCTCTTTTCACTTGCTTCACCATTGATTCAAAGATTCCTCCCATATGCGGAGATGACGGCGGGTTAAAGTACCAGGTGATCCCCTCTTGGGCCAGCTCGCCGGTGATTCGTTCCTCGCTCAACGACTTCAAAGCTTCTGTCAGCTCTCTATTTGCTCCGACGAAATCGGTTCCGTTATCTGAACGTATTGTCTTGGGGTTGCCTCTTCGTCCGCGAAATCTTCTCAAAGCCATGACAAATGAATCAGTACTCAAGTCACCTGCCAACTCCAAGTGGACAGCTCGAATGGTAAGACATGTAAAGAGACAGTCCCATCTTTTCTCAGTGACTCTTCCTCTCTTAACATTCATAGGACCAAAATAATCCACACCAGTGCTTGTGAATGGAGGCTCACAGAGCGCAAGTCGCTCTTTGGGCAAGGATGCCATCACAGGTACGTTTGGCTTAGCTCTCCTTCTCTTACAGTGCAGGCAATCATTGATAATCTTCCTGACGAACGATTTTCCTCGCGAGATCCAAAACTTCTGGCGTACGAGGGCCAACGTGTGTTCCCTTCCGACATGTGTTTCTCATGGACGTCTTGGACCAGGAGTCTGGATAAAGGATGTGCTGGTGGGAGGATCACTTGGTGCTTTGCTTCAAATGGTATCGGAGCGTTGTCTAGTCGACCTCCAACTCTCATAATTCTGTCTACAAGAACTGGCTGTAGTGGAAGCAAAGAACTGTTACGTGAGAGAGCTCGGTTGGCCTGGAGATCCTCTAGTCTTCTTTGAATGACTCAATCTGAGCTAGCTGGCACAAGGCTAAGGTGGCCTCTGTCAGATCGTCGGCATTTAACACTTTGGTCTGTCGCTCTGAGGGCGGACTCCGATTCCTTGCTTGACATCTTAACTTGAAATTGTACCTCATCCACCAGGCGCATAGCCGAACAAGCCTTCTCCAACAAGAGTACTTCTCCCATTCTACGAGATTCACAACTGATGTACTCGAGGTTGTGAAGACAGAAGCTTTCAGTTCCAGCTCACTTTCGTCAATTTCTGGGACCGCTTCATTACTCGGCCATTGCTCTGAAGGTAGCGATAGAAACTTAGGGCCACTGATCCACCGACATTCCGGAGTCAAATCACGGATTTCTATTCCTCTCGTGCAGTCATCGGCCACATTCATTGCACCAGGGATGTGATGCCACTCTTTGACGTCTGAGTTGGAGACAATTCAGCAACTCTGTGTGCTACGTACACACTGAATCTTCTGTGGGTGTTGCTAATGTGGTGTAGCACGATCTTGGAGTCACTCCAAAGATGCGTTTCCTCAACTTCAAAGTCGATTTCTTCTAGTATCTTGGACTTCAGCCTAGTTGCTACGACTGCAACCTGCAGCTCCAGACATGGTATGGTTAAGGTCTTGATTGGTGCTAGTCTTGTCTTGCTGATAATGAAGCTCACATTCACACGCTCGGTAAGCGATTTCGGAGGCATCACAAAACACGTGTAATTGCACGTTTTGGCATTCATCGTAATGGAACCCGTACCACCTGGGCACTGCGAAAATCTACGAAGTCTTCAGACCATCTTTCCAACTTTGCCATCTCTGGAGGGTGTCGTCTGGCAGCTCTTCATCCCACTCAATATGACACCTCCACAGTTCCTGTATGATCAGTTTTGCCTTCATCACATAAGGAGCGGCGAGTCCACACACTGCTTGTGGCGCTCAGAATTCCCCGTTTAGTGTTGGGAAATTCGCTCTTCACTGGTTCGAGGCACAGGAGGTCTTGTTCCACGCACCACTTGACGCCCAAGGCTCTTTTGTGTGGCAATTCTTTGCGGTCGAGATCAACAGTGTTACACGCCACTTCAGATGAAGGGATCGCTGCAAGAACATCTCGACTGTTTGACATCCACTTCGTGAGAAGGAACCCTCCAGTGCTAGGATTCCTATCAGCTGTTTGGCTAGATGCATAGCTTCATCTGAGTTCGGTTTTGATGTCAAGAGGTCGTCCATATAGAAGTTCCGCTTTACTGCATGAATCGCGTCTTCACTGAATTTCCCTTCCTAGTCATGAGCAGTTCTCTGCAATGCATAGTTTGCGCAACAAGGTGAGTCGACAGCACCAAACACATGGACAGTCATTTGGTATTCATCTGGTTTCCTCGTTTAATCTAAGTCTCTCCACAGGAAACGCAGCGAGTCTCTATCTTCCTCACACACTCTGACTTGATGAAACATTTGTTGTACGTCTGCCATAACGCCTATTTTTCCACTACGAAATCTCAAGGGGATTCCCACCAAATTGTTCAAGAGATCAGGACCAGTGAGGAGATTGTCATTCAGTGAAACACCGTCAAACTTTGACGCGGCATCGAAAACTACTCGAACTTTTCCTGGCTTGTTGGGATTCAATACTGCATGATGTGGTAGGCACCACGTTTTTGGGGTTGCTATCTTAGCCTTTTCAGGTGGCATCTTTCTGGCGTACCCATTAGTGACGTAATCGTTAATGACATTCTGGTATTTCTCCACTAGTTCTGGATTCTTCTTAAGTTTCTTCTCAGTAGAGAGGAACCTTGAAACTGCCATGGCTCGATTGTTTGGGAGGTTTGGCTCATGTTTCCACAACAACGCTGTTTTGTAGTGGCTTTCCTCTTTCACTGTACTGTTTTGCAAGATTGCCAGTGCTCTTTTGTCTTTAGCTGAGAAAGGGGACTCAGAGAGTGCTTGCTTGGCTGCGTATGAGTCTATCTCCCAGAATCGTTCAATCTGATGCTGCAACTGGGTCCCTTCGTTTGTCGTAAGGAAGTTTGTATTGACCGTCTCACAGTGTCTGCTGCTTAGATTTCCAAACAGGGTCCATCCAAGAGGAATCTTGATGGCGACGGGTTCATCCCATCGTCCCAGGCGGACTTCGAGTTGAATCAACAAGTGAGCCATGTCAGATCCAATAAGAAGCATCACATCACAGCCTTCGAGTTCGGGAAGGTCTACACCTGATAAATGTCTCCACCGTTCAATAGCTCCTTCCTTTGACACCTTGACGGAAGGGATATTGAGTTTGTCAATGGCCCACGCTCTATGTACTAATACCGGTTCTGAATGATCTTTGGATGACAGACTAAAACTCACTCTACATAAGTTCTGGGTTTTGGCGTCATTTCCAACTGTATTCAGGCTAAGCTGATGTGTTTCATCACCAAGTTGTAGCTGATCTGCTAAGTCCTTTCTATTAATCAGAGTCGAGTCACTTCCAGGGTCAAGGACAGCATACGTGTTCACTACGCCTTTCTGGCCATGGATCTGAACAGGCAGGATTTGAAGTAGGACCTTTCGAGGTTGAAAACAAACTTGATTGATATTGCTCTGGACACCTGTCGGAGGAACAGGGAGTGGACCTGTGTTTAGCTCCAACGGCTGAGTAACGTCTTGCGCAGGGGCGGATGACTGAGTAGAGCTGCCTAGGGTTTTATTTGCGCCCTCAGTACGTGAATCTGCTCTATAGTCTTCGTGTAAGAGGGTGTAGTGTGGCCGGCCGCACTGTTCCTTAAGGCATCTATTTGTACTCGGACAATCCTTAGCTTGGTGACTTGCTTTCAGGCAATTGAAGCAAAGTTCATTTTCCCATGCAATTTTCCTCCTTTCTTGCAAGGGCTTGGACTTGAAAACAGGACAAAAGGTAATACGGTATTTGACGTGGCAAACAACACACCTCTTTTCGTTTGACTGGGCTTTGTTCCCGCCCTCTTTACTGCGGAATTGGGCACGGGCTTGTTTGAAGTCAAGTACGTTACTGCTGTCTCTTGGAACTTCAGTGGGGAGCTCTGTTGTCGTAGCAAGGGGATGCAACTTAAGACTGGATCTTGGTCTCGTAGACTTCTGCTTCTTGTTCCACTCTTCACATATGAAGTCTTGAAGAGGGTTGAACAATGTGTCTACTCGTTTGCACAACCATTTCTCAAATTCCAGCAGAGTCGATCTACCACTGCGACCATCTATGTGTTCGTACCATCTCACTCTGAGGTTCATGGGTAATCGCATGGTCGCCCTGCTGAGATACTCCGGAGTTTGGAGAATGGCAGACTGGCCCATCTTCACGCACCAAGATGTACAGGCTTTCACCTGATAATAATAGTCACGCAACGCTTGTCTGTCATTTGAAGTTACATAAGGGCTTTCGAGCATGTTCTTCAGGTAAGCTGATGCTACGCTTTCAGGGTTCCCAAAAAGGCGTTTTAGTGTCTTGAGGGCAGCTGACTTTCAACTGCTTTCTTGGCTTTACCATCGAGGTTTTGAAAGAGATAAGCCATCCGATCTGAATCAGTAAGTGTGGTCTTGTTGTGTATTTGATCACGAAATCTTTCAATAAACTTTGGCCAATCAATAGGCTTGCCTGTGAACTTGAAGAGCTCAAGTGGTGACAATTGCTGCTGCTCTTGTGCTCGTAGAAGAGCTTTACTTGAATCTGTTTGAGAGTTAGTGAAACTTATTTGGAACACAGTTTCTTGGCCTTCGGTCAGCCTGTCAATAAATGCATCAACGGGTTCTTCAACTGGGACAGCTTGCGCTGAATAATGACGAGAGGTTACATTGAAACCAGTTATGTAAGGAGTTGACGTGCTTCGGGTGCCTGGACCCTACTGTGTTGCAGGACCTGACTGAGAGTACTTCAGTGGAGACACAGATTTTGATCCACAAGGATAACTGTGACCGGAAGTTGATGTTGGGGTAAAACTAGTAACTCCTGCTAAAGAGGCACCACCATGATGAATTTCTCTACCTAAATCGTCTGAAAGGGCAGGTCCAGAGGGTTTTGACCAGATAACTGAAGTTGTTAGAGGGGTAGACGTGTTACTGTTTTGAAATGACCAAGGTCAAAGGGCAGGTCCAGGAGATGATGACCAGATAACTGAATTTGTCAGAGGGGTTGATACATTACTACTTTGAGATGTCCCAGATGTGGGCTGGGACACAGTCACGGTCATTTCAGTGCTTAATTCAACACGGGAACTTGAAAGATTATCTTTACTTTCATCCTCAGTAATTGCGTGGGAACTGGGTACTAAATAATGTTTCAAAGATGGCGACGTTTTGCTAACCTTACTGATTTGGTGGTTGTTGTCCTTTCCTTTGATAGCTTCTTGTCCCAGTATTTCACGCTCGAGCTGAGCCACTTTTGCTTGGTTTCGGGCGGAAATGACCACCATTTCGTCCTCCCTTTTCTTTCGTAACAAATCGAGTTCCCGCTTTCGCCGTTCCAGTTTCAACTCTAATTCCTTTTGGGCCATTTCCTCTCTAAATTCTTCTTCACGCACTTCAAAGTCTCTTTTGACTCGTTCCGCTAACTGTTTTGCTTGTAGGCTTGCGATAGCAGCCTTCATTCGGGCTTCCTTTGTCCTTTTTGACGAGGATGACGAAGTTCTCGACGGTTTCGACTTGACAGATTCGATCTGGCTTACCGAGTCTTCGGGAGTCACGTCAGGGCTGACATGAAGTGGTCATATCACACATTCGTGCACCAAATGCCACAAGTCTTGAGTGTTCATCCTTCGGCGGCTGACTTGTATCCGGCTCGAGGAGACCAATTTATTTTGGATAGACCGAATAAAACTAACGACTTAAACGTTAAACTTCACAACATGTTTATTTGACCTCGTGGTTTCTTACTACACTCGCAAGCCCTTTCGGGATTGATGCTCCTACAAATCTTATGGTCAGCGGCCGCTCAATTCTTCGCCGCTCCAGAGAGAGCAAGAGACAATGTGTCGAAATGTGGAGCAAAGTTTCTTGTGGTACACGCTATCCTGGAGTTAGCCTATAATAACATTTGTACAGAGCTGCAAAAACAGGGACGACCAAAATTAGCCTGCGTGCAGACGTCTCATATGTCCTTTGCTCCGCGTGGAGTAACTTAGGAAGGCAATCTTAGAACAAAGACCCTCAAGGTAAATTAAACTGTGCTTATAGAGCAGGTGGGCCCCTATTCACTTTCGAGTGGCTTATGTTAGCCTTATGAAATCACTTTCAGAGGGTCTATCTAACTTTACTTCACACTCACTTTCTGTTTTGTTCTAGCTTGACAACAATTCTAACTCTGAGGCAATTAATTTTTAAAGTTTTCTCAATCAATCATTCATTCCTCCGCATCCCAGAAATCTTTGGGATCTTCCTCAGGCTTAAACGTCCAATTAAAGTACCGATGACGTATTCCTATGTTTTCAAAGGCCTTCATGTCGTCTTCGTCTAGTTTTACATGAAGTGCTTCCAGATTTTCTTTGATCTGATTTTCAGAGACAGCTTTTGGAAGGACTGGAGTCCCACGCTTAATTCCCCACACTAAGACAACCTGTAGCAAAAAACAAACAAACAAACAAACGGTTAGCGTCTGAAAAGTGGATAATGCACAAATGAGGGTTTGCCAAAATACTCAACTCTTACAGTACTTTTCATTGCTCATCAATTTAAGTTATTTTGGTCACGCAATTTGCGGTGAATAACGTCTGTCTATTAACGAGACAATCTTGAAAAAATGGCATTGAAATTTTGTAACGGAAGAAATCACAGCCACATATAACGACCAAAGACGATTCTGATTACGCAGGACATCAACTTAAAGAACTTCACAGTTTTACTATAAGTCCAGGCGTAACACCAAACCTACCGACAAACACCAACATTTACTTTACTCTTCTTGCCATCCCTCACATACTAAAAAAGCCATTCCTTTCAGTCTAGCACTCCGTTTACGACGCATTTGTTCTACCGACGAAACGTTCAATACTCGCGCTGCCCAACTTACAACGTACCTTCTCAAACGAGGTTACAACCGTAACCTTGTCACCAAACAAATACAACGCGCGACCGACATCCCCCGTAGACTTGCCTTACAAACGAAAGACGTCAACAAAAATAAACGTGTACCATTTATAACTACTTTTAATCCATCACTTCCTCACATCTCTAACATTATCAAAAGACATTTTCATTTACTACTCTCTTCTAACCGCTGCAAAACCGTTTTTCAACAGTTGCCTGTTGTTGCTTTCAGGCGCTCCCCTAACCTTCGCGATTTACTAGTGAAGGCCAAACTCCCTTCTAATTTGACTAATCCGCATCCACAACTTCCATCCGGTTCTTTTCGTTGTGGAAAGAACTGCGCTACTTGTCCTTATATTACTGACGGACTAACTACCTATACCTTCCTTTCTACTGGTGAAACGCGCCACATTCAATCTAACCTGACCTGTGACACTCAAAACCTCATCTACATGATTCAATGTAACCGCTGTAATTTACAATACATAGGAGAAACTAAACGACGTTTAAAAGACCGATTTAATGAACACCGCCGTACCATAGATAACCCTAACAGTAAATCTAAACCCACTACAGCCGCACAACATTTCATTTCCTCGCCTAACCACACTGCTAATGACATACAATTAATCCCCATCGAAAAAGTCCTCTCCAACCGAGACTCAATCCGTAAGGCCAGGGAAGCTTTTTTAATTTTAAAAGGCAGAACACTTGTTCCCGATGGCCTTAACATACGCGAAGAAACCTATTAGTTTTTCTACTTTTACTATTTTATTGTCATTTTTAAGCTTAGCCTATTTTAAATTTTTTATTTTACACTGTTTACATATTTCCTGTATTTAGTTTTACGTATTTCCGGTATTTCGTAAGATTCCATTATCACCATATAAATTTAAACATAGCCAATGTAAACTCCATTGTACCTGAAGAAGGCTGGTTTGGCCAGCCGAAATATAGTACAAAACTCATTCTCTTATTCTACGTTGTATCGGTCTCTGCTTTTCAATTTCAGTAACTTAGAAACCCTTAAAACGTTTGCAAGAAAAAACGCATGTTAACCATGCTATACACGGGGAGGAGGTGGTCCTTATTACATTGAGTGAGGCTGGGGAGGGGGGTGGATGGCTCGTTTTTAGAGGAAAACGGCTCAAAACCATTTCTTTGGGGTGACAGGTACCAACACCTAAGCCTCGTCCACCCCTTCCCCCGCTCCCGGGTGGCCAATCTAGTAGGTATACGTAAATGGAAACTAACTGCAAGCAAAAGAAATAAAGAAGGATATACACAGACTTGTGAAGACAGCTCACCAAAGCGATAGTAGTGTTGTGTTTATCAGCAATTTTCTGCAGCACAGGATTATTCAACACAACAGGTTCAGCTTCCTTGTTAGACGCCGGCCGGTCAGGTGACCCCAGGAGAGAGTATCCTGTCTCTACAGTTCCTATAAACAAACAAAATGAAATCCATGATCACATTCAAGTTGTTGATTTTTGATTTTATGTCAAAAAAATTAATAAAGAAAAAATTCATCATCCCTTTCAAGTTATTGTTTTTCGGGTTTTATCACACAATCGTAAGCTGTCACTTTACGAAACAAATTATCAACACTACCAATAATTTATACACTATAAACGCGCAGCCCAGCTGACACAATTCTACACAATAGAAAAAACAAACATGCAAAAGAAGAGGTCTGAACTGTCGCGCTAATCTTAATTTTGGGTGAATAAAACGTGAACTGTCCCGAAAGGCCTTAAGAGCTGCCTGAGCATTCATCAGCGCTCCCGAGGCAGCTTTCCCCAAGGTGTAGACTTGATCTTTGATGATCTACATGGCTCACATTTCTTTGGCGATAAAAAACTGTTTTGCTTGGTGACAAAAGAGATGTCTACGTGAGTGTATCGAGTCCGACACGAGAGAGATGTTCAGATCATGGCAAAAGACGCGCGTGAAATTTTTAATGTGTTGCGCGCAATGCAATGCAAATGAATCAGGCGCTATGTTGATTTACATGCACGTGTCCTCTATAGCCGACCTGACACCACCGTTATTACTAACATTACAAGGATTGCGTCAACTTATTACAGGGCTCATATAGGACATCAACATATATATTTTTCTATTTAAATTTACAACTCGGATTTTTACAGTAAAGTTCCGTGTTATGCAATTTCCAAATTTACAACTCAGATTTTTCCGCAAAAATCCGAGTTGTAATTCTAACGGTATTTTACAGCCAGGATTTTTTGTTTTATCTGACCCGCCTTTGCTAGCACTGAACTTTAACAGCTCGGGTTAAGCTAAATACGGGTGTAGTTCCACTACAAAAAAACAGAATTAACACAAAGACGAGTTAAAAATTATAACATAAAAACGAGGATACCTTTTCAACTTAAAACAGCAAACTCAGCTTTTTTCCTGATGTTTCACATGCGCCGTCTTCAAGTCCGTTACGATACACATTTTAATGTGACCAACGGCCAACGTTGATCCGGCTAAACAAGACAGCGTGGTCAACAGGACTCCCTGAATGCCGAAAGCCTGCATTGGCGAAACAGGAAGATAAATGCAGGAGAGGATCAAAGAGAAGGGCACCGCACCCTGACTTGCGCCATTTCTCAGCATGCCAATCATGACCACCGGCCACCACCCGCCTTGCAACGAGGCGTGAAAGTTCAATAATTGATCGAGACTTACACTGGTACACCGGTGGAGTCAAGCAAGCTATCCACGTAAGGCTTCACCCTGATAACATTAACAGGGCCTAGGATAGTGGGAACAAAATCCCTGAACAGTGAATACCAACAATCAAGGAACACAACAGGAGACCGGTACGCCTAGTGAGAAAACAACCTCTCAGAAAACAACTTTTCAACGGAACAATGAGATAGAAGCCCACCAATCACAGCCAACCATTGCGATACATATGGTGACGCGTAACCAGTCGACATCATTGCCTGATGACGACTAGCAGTAACATGTTTCGAAACGTCGCAATCTATGAATCAAGTGACCACTTCATGAGACAAACGATTAAACACTTAATGTGCAAATTTGCAACCGATTATAAATGCGAAACATCACCGTGAACTGCCAGAAATATTACAACCTACACGTACAGAAATAAGTATACTTTACATGCATAGAGGTACTGCAAGTGTCATATACGTTGATTGCAAGCTGGTACTATCTTGGCAGTTTCCAGAAGAGTTTTTGTTTTCTTGATGGTGAAGTTTGAGATTCCAATGGCTTTACAGAGACCGTGTTCGACAAGCTGCTCCATGGCCTGAAAGGAAAAACGTTGTTCAACAAAGGAATGAAATGTCAGCAAAATCCCCATGACAATTCAAACTCGAAATCACGGAGTCTTGATGCCAAACATATGAAAACAACTATTAAATAAAGTAAAAAAAAATAAAAAAAACAACTTAAAATTACTGTTTTCCACCAAACCAGCAAACTCTTGGGAATAAATCTTTCCACCCTACTGTACTTATCTATAGATAAAAGTAAGTGTACTCCTTCTGGACTTGTCCCCAGTCGTCTTCATGACGCGCGCGGCACTATCACACCTCGCACTCCCGTGCCGCGCCCGTCATGAAGACGACTGGGGACGAGTCAGGTACTCCTAGCTCCTATCACACAAGGGAAAAATATCGGTCAATACAATAGGAATTCAAGATAGACAATAGCGAATAACTACAGTACAACAACATCCGAGGAAAAAAGGTTTCAGTTCAACATAGCAGCCGGGCGCGGGATCCAAGATAGGGAGGTATGCTGAAGCCACTTCCTAGGAAAGAAAGGGGTGGTGGGGGGGGCACTCAACCAAAATTTAGGAATAAGAAACCGCTACTCATACCTCTGAGGGCTTATAAACCTAAATTTGGAACCATGAATTTGGAAAGGAAACATCTGTCAAAAACCCACACCTGAGCTTACCTGCCATGTCTTACCTGCCATGTCTGCCATGTGATTCGTTCTGGTGAATAACCAAGATTCCCCTCTCCTGTTTAATATGCAAAAGGTGCGTCTCTTTTAAAAGAAATTGGTGCATGGATCTATTGACAGATGAAATAACTTGCGTGTATTAGTCAGAAGACATTTTGAAGCACACAAAAACAACATGGGCTTGCAGGACCACAAAAACTACCAATAATAACACTGAAGTGTCCATGGGTGTTTATTAAGTGAGGTTCGATTAACTGGGTGTCCATTGTAGTTGGACCGGGTCACTTAACAGACATCAACTAAATATGGGCATGCTATAGCTTTCTATTACAGACAGCTGTTTTCTTCATTGCCAGCTCTCCATCATATTTTAACATTAATATTTGGTTAACACAGTCGACCTATCAATACAGACATTTTTTCAGGTCGTGATGGTGTTCACAAATAAGTTTTTGGCTACAATTTGAACTTCAACTGACTGAACAATTTCTTTCATATACCTTTCACCTAAATAATAATTTTGTACATTAAGTGTTACACAATGGACAAAAACAAATAACAGCCTCACGAGATATAAATCCAAATAAGTCAACTGCAAATTTTTCAGTGTTATTTGGCAAGCAGGCAAGACATCTTCAGGGGCAAGGCTGTTACGCCTGATTAGAGACAAAACAGGAAAAAAAAAACAGATATAGTAAAAAAAATATGACTGTTTAAATAAAAAAAGAGTTTTTTATTTACTTCTTATTAATCGAGCGCGAGGGCCATATATTGCATATTGCCCAAGGTCTTTCTGGTACGGACCGAGCGAAGTGAGGTCCGTACAAGCAAGACTGAGGGCGATATTTCCCCAGTACGGACCCGAGCTAGTGAGAGCTAATAAGAAGTTTATGATATGGCTGTGCCTGACACCTAACTACTTGAAAAGTGAGCCGTGGCGGATTGGAATGGATGAAACAGTTTACCGGAAAGCATTCAAAACCCAGCAGTTTTCTCTCACACAAAAAAAATTATATCGCACAAGAAAAAGTAAAAACTTTCGAAGAAACTGTCCCTTTTCATTTCGCTTCAAATCATTCGAACTTTTTGAATCAAATGTACTTTGACATTTTCTATATTCCCGCTTTACCAGCCGGTCATTAAGGACGGTACCTCCTAACACAGATGTATTTTTGTAAAGCTTATGACTATGGGGAAAAAGTAGATCTTAGCAAGGGTCATTGGAATCCAAAAAGAAAAATGTGGGCAACCACGCATTTTTCAGATACTTAAGCAACCATAATTCTAAAAAAGCGTTAAAATAAAAAAATGTAGGGCAATTTCTTTTCAAATTTAAGCTCAATTATCTCCGAAAAATGTGTGGTTACCCCAGTTTTCTTTTTGGATTTTGATAGCCCTTGCCAAAATCTGCTTTTTCCACATAATCTTAAACCGCGCAAAAATATTGTTGTATTAGTGGGCAAATTCCCTAAAGATACCCGAATGTCCCAAGATGCGCAGAACGTGTGCGCAGCAACAAAAGGAGGCACCGTCCTTAACATAACTCATAATACCCGTGGGCATTACGGGAAAATCCGGCCCCGAGTATTGACCAATCACAGGGCGCGTTATATATTAACAAGCTCTAGCCATATCATAATTGTGCTTAATGTGCAATAATCACTAACTGAATATCACCATGACTCAATCCGCAAAAAAAATTTCAAAAAATAGAGATGCACACAATCAAAGTGTCGGTATCCATTTTGGAAAGCAAGCTTCACTGCTCTCCCAACTTCGCCTTTTTGGATTTCCACGTCCTGTAAGCAAACAAACAAGTACTGTTATAAGCTACATGAGTGACAAAAAAAGATGTGAATTTTACCTTTCTTCATTATCTCATTGTAGTCATCTCGTGAAATTAAAGTTTACACAAAGAAAATTAAGGTTTGGAAGCCCACATAAATTTTAAACTTATTGTTTCTTCATTTTATGTCTACTATATTTTGGTGAATTGCGTCTTGGCTAAGAAAACAGTTTCACAAACACTCAAGAAATCGCTTCATAAAAAAAACCAACAACTCGATTTTTGCCAATAAAAAAAGGACTTTTCCATACACTTTTTCTTTGTTGACTCTCCCCACTGAGACGCATTAAGCACCAAATTAGTTGATAATTGAGTTAATTATTAAATTCTGAACTTGTGGGGCACGGAGTTGCAGTGGTTAGTGCACTGGAAGTCAAATCTGAAGGTCGGTGGTTTGACACCTTGTATCGCGTTATTTTGTGTTCTTAGACGAGGAAGTTCACCCAACATGCACGCTGCTCGATCGCGTCTCCCCACCCAGGTGTATAAATGGGTACTGTAGTGTCTTTGTATTGCGTTACGACCATGCGCACTAGGGATGTAAGACTATAGTTCTTGTAAGAGCAAGGATTACGGAATAGAAGTTCGGAAATAAAGAAGTAAAAGAAGCTCGTATTGCCATCAAAGACTCTATAACTGGCGACGAGGATAAAGAAAAAGAACGTGGCTATAACTGCAAACTCAATTCTCAGGCATCTCGAAGCAACTAGTCGATCAAAATCAACCATTTGTCAAAACCACGTGCGATCATTGGCCGCCATCTTGTACTTGGAGTTGTGCCAGTCTCAACGATAACTACATTCACAGAAGATTACGCCGGGAAATTTCACGATTGTTGAAGCGAAACGGCCAACGTTTTACCGCCATTTCCTACATCTTCCGTTCACGAAGACGACACTTCAATCGGCCCGCGTTGCAAGAAATGGCTTAAGCGCTTTGAAATGTACCTCGCTGTCGCTCCTCATGATGTAAAAGATACGACTCACAAAAGAGCTTTGTTACTATACTCAGCTGGTGAAGAAGTAGCTGACATACTCGAAACACTTCCAGATCAAGGCGAAGCCAAAGATTACGACAAGGGGGTAACCGCTTTGAATGCTTATTTTCATCCCAAAGTAGACAAGACCTACGAAGTCTACATCTTCAGAAATGCCACATCGGAAGTCCACACAGTCAAAGCAACAAGCCAAAAAGTCAAAAACAAGCAATGTTACTGGTGTGGAGAAAATTACCGCCATAAAGGGCGACCTTGTCCAGCTCTGAGTGAAGTCTAAAAACAATGTCACAAGAAAAGACATTTTGCTAAAGTGTGTAGAGGTCGACCAAGCGTCAAGAAAGTCCATACAGTGAGCGAAAGAGATAGTGATGAGTCCACTGATGAAGAGTACACCTACCGTGTTACTCTACACTCCGTTCACGACGAGGCACAGCCATTAACTGAAATGACGATTGGAGGTAAGACAGTGAAATGTCTAATTGACTCAGGAGCTGGAGTGAATGTCATTGACACGCGTACCTTCAATCAGCTTGGAAACATCACATTTCACCTACCTCAAAGAGGATCTATGGCTAGAAACCTGCCGAGCGCTTTCCAGTCGTTGGAATGTTTGAAGTCAACATCACAGTTGCGCCCGGTTCTGTGTAGTGGATGGTACAGATGGGAATCTAATTGGCTACATGACGGCAGCTGACCTCGGACTGCTGCACATCGTTAACAGTGTATCGGAGTCCAAAGTTGACAGCATTGTGAAGAATACAAAGATTGCTTTGGGGGCCTAGTCAAGATGACATTTAAGTGCATGATGGGCTTAGCCCCATCATATCTGTCTGATATAGTCGAGAGATATGTCCCAAGACGCAACCTACGTTCTATGAATGGCCATCGGTTGGTTGAGGTTAAGCATAATCTGCGCAACTACGGTTTTCGATCATTCTCTGTAGCCGCGCCACAACTGTGGAATGCTTTACCGTCTGACATTCGAGCTTGCGATAATATATCAGAGTTTAAGCGCAAGCTAAAGACATATCTTTTTAGGAAAGCTTTTAGTTAGGTATTTTTATAATTTAGTGTTTTCTTTTTAGAATTACTTAATATACTACGTAAACTAGCTAGTCTTTTTATTCTTTTAAGTCATTTTTAGTGTTTTACTCTTTTATTGATATACTATTGTAGCGTTTTTATATAGATGTGTAATTTTAAACAACTTGTTAAGCGCTATTGGATAGCGATAGAAATAGCGCTATATAAATAAAGTGTCATTATTATTATTATTATTATTATTATTATTATTATTATTATTATTATCATGATGATGATGATGATGAAAGATAAAACTGCAAAACTGCACATTGACAGAAATGCAAGACCAGTTGCCCAGAAGTACCGCAGATTGCCATTTCACGTTCGTGACCAAGTTGAAGCTGAGCTCAAGAATCTACAGGACCTTGGCATTATAGAAAAAGCTGAAGGTCCAACCCCTTGGGTCTCGCCAAAAGTAGTAGTACCAAAGAAGACGGTAATACGCATATGCGTTGACATGAGAGTAGCCAATCAGGCCGTAGAACGTGAACGGCACCCAGTACCCTCTGTAGAAGACTTTATCGTCGATCTCAGTGGTTCCACCGTCTTCAGCAAAAGAGACTTAAACTAAGGCTATCACCAGCTTGAGCTAGAGGAGGGATCCCGGAGCGTTACTACCTTTGTTACACACATTGGCTTATATCGATATGGACGGCTCAGTTTTGAAAGTAATTCGGCGGCAGAAATCTTTCAGAAGTCCATAGAAGAAGTACTACAGGGGATCGAAGGTGCAAGAAACATATCTGACGATAACATAGTATTTGGCAAGAAGCAGGCTGATCATGATGATGCTTTACGAGCTGTCTTGCAGAGAATGATAGAGAGAGAGAGAGAGAGAGAGAGAGAGAGAGAGAGAGAGAGAGAGAGAGCAATTTGACCGCAAACTCCGACAAGTGTTTGTTGAACCAACCGTCCATTAACTTCTTTGGCCACCACTTCTTTGCAGACGGCATCAGTGCGGACGACAAAAAATTTGACCAGAACGTCATGCTAGCCCACATATAGGGCAAGAACGTCATGCTAGCCCACATATAAGGCACTAATGTGAAGGTAAGTGAGTACAAGTGAAGGGAAGTGAGTACAAATGAAGGAAAGTGAGTACAAATGAAGGAAAGTGAGTACAAGTGAAGGAAAGTATGTGTTAGTGGAGGTAGGTACGTTAATCAGTTGGTGTATATTCATATAGGATTGTAATGTTATTAGTTCCTTATCTGTGGGCTAGCATGACGTTCTTGCCAAAAATTTCATCCCTCATCAACGCTAGTCGTCCTAAGAACGTGTCTGAAGGAGGCAGTTTTCTTGGTCTGGCGCAGTACCTTGCACGTTTCATCAAGGACTTCTGCTCCAATCCGTCAACTTACACACTACAGGAGCTGTCCAAGGATTTATGTGGTCCTTTCCCAAGTGGAGACTACTTGCTGGTCGTGATTGATGATTTCAGTAGGTATCCAGAAGTTGAGATCCTGAGGTAAACATCATCAAAGGCAGCAATTCCACACCTTGACAGTATCTTTGCTAGAGAGGGGATCCCCGAAGTTCTGAGAACGGACAATGGTCCACCATTCAACCGTGAAAGCTTCCAAATGTTTGCCTATCACCTTGGTTTCACTCATCGCAAGATAACACCTGTGTGGCCCAGAGCAGAGCGAGGCAGAGAGACTAATGAGAACATTAGAGAAAGCAGACAGGGCAGCTGTCGTAGAGGGAAAGAACTGGAAACAAGAACTGTTCACCTTTCTGTGACAATACAGGGGCAACTCATCACAGCATCACAGGCAAATCACCTTTTGAATTATTGAATGGACGAAAGCTCGAATCCACTCTACCTCGGGTACAGCATGATCAGGCAACCCCGGAGGTCAGACAGACCGATGCCAAAAGATAGGAAGAGATGAAAGAGTATGCAGACAGGTGCAGCCATGCTAAGAGCACAAAGTATTGATCAGACAGCCGAAGCAGGACAAGGTGTCCATACCATTCCAACCTGAGCCACTTGAGATAACAGGCAAGAAAGAAACCATGATTACAGCCCAGAATACAAAACGCAATGTCATCATAAATGCATCTTTCTTCAAGAAGCTACCTTCCAGCGTACCAGTACAACTCAGTCCAAGTGACGAGGAAGATCAGCTTGCGCCTGGCGCTGAAAAGAATGAAGCAGTCGAATCAGTCGTAGGACATCATCAAGAGGATGAAGCGGTTGAAGGTGACTCGGACTCGCCGCCTGTGCTTCGCATATCAGCAAGGACAAGAAGAGCACCTGAACACTTAAAGGACCTAAACACTTAATGTTTGAAGGACTATGTGACTTTCAACAATACTTGGACTAAAAGTTTAAGAAAGCAATATGTTGAGTTTTCATATGGATGTTTTTTTGACTGATACTTTTCCCATTTCATTTTTATGAGGAAGGGAGAGGTGTAGTGTCTTTGTATTGCGTTACGGTCATGCGCACTAGGGATGTAGGGCTATTTCTTGTAAGATCAAGGATTACGGAATACAAGTTCGGAAACAAAGAAGAAAAAGAAGCTCTTATTGCCATCAAAGACTCTACAGATACTGGTGACATAACACTGTGGGTAACTCCGCAATGGACTAGCATCCCATCCGGCGAAGTTGGGGGGATGAGGCGGGTAGCAATACCGTCAGCTGTCAGACGCTTTATGTAACAGAAACTGGGCTAAGCTACAGCCACTCATGGGCTGCCTGTAGCTTCACAGCAGGATTAAACTTTGATTCAGTTCATTCATGATTCATATCTTCATTCCCATTTTCATCCTTTCATTCCGTTCATTTTTGTTTATTCATATATTTGTTATTCGGCTTGCTAAGCCAAGGTGGGATACAAGTATCATAGTCAGTAAGCATGACACCTTGTTTGTAGAGTTTCACTATCTATCTTATTGTTACTTATTTTCGTGGGACTTTATTTTGTTTTGCTTTTTTTTTTGTTTTCTTTAATTGCAAAATTTAAGACCTACAAAAACTGTTATCGCTAAAACTACAGACTCAGCATTAACTTTAATACCCTGCTTTAAAAGTGTAGCTTAATTCCTACACGAAGAATCCTGGCCTTTTGAGTTTATGATTAACCAGTGATCACCAGCATACTTTTATTATAATACTGTTCTTTTTTGAAGTATTTTTTTGTTACTCTGAGATCTGGTCAGCAACATTGCAAAATACGGCTGTGTATAACAAGTTCAAATTGTATTTGAATACCAACTGTTTTTAAATGCGGATCAGCATGTGGAAAAAGATCTTTTTCTGACAATATTTTTCTACCAAATTGCAAAATTTCACTCTCGCGAAATTTACCTTTCTAATTTTTCCGGAAATAAGGCCAACTCCCCCTTTTCTTTCGTTTAGGGTCGAATGCGTTTCTTGATTTTGAGTCCGTCGGTCGGATTAAAAAAAAGTCCCCTCCCCCCCCCAAAAAAAAAAATTCAGGAGGAGCCTGGACCTAGGACGGCAGGTACCCCAGCATCATTGTCGTGGAGCATGGAAACAATAAAGCAGAAACAATGTTTTTCAGATTAAAGGTGAAACAATGTTTGACTACTTCATTACCTTTCTTAAAACAATTTTTCTTTTTTCTTTGAAAAGACTAAAATTTGGGTCGGTCAGATGATGCTAAACGGAAAAAAGGGGGAATGGCCCAAATTCCAGGGCAAATTAGTAACAATAAGGTACACTGCATCTCTGGTTCGACTCACTCCTCCCTCCCCAGTAGCTGTTTCCTGATTTGGTAACCGGATTAGCATCAGAGCTCTACAAGGATTTTTTTTACAACTTACAGTATATTATTTCATTTTTTATCTGTGGCTAAAACATAACAATTCAAATGAACAACAACTCACCCCAAAGCGACAGAGGGCATTGAAGCTCCGTTATTAAGACTTACTGCTGCTGACGCCTATTAAAAGAAATTATGAGGTACAATTGCACAATAGATCAAATTTGGCCGTGCGTGAGTACTCTGATAACGTACTGAGGACGTCAAAAACGTGGTAAGAAGATCAGTCATACTAGTCCCCCCGCCGCTCGTAGCATACTTCTTTATTCTTACCACGTTTTGACGTCACCTGTGCGTTATCAGAGTGAACCACAGGCCGCCCAAACTCAAGATGAGAGAGCACGATAGGACCTTTGCTATCAGACGTATTGTGTTGCAAGGCTCTCGATTTTTATAGAGACTTTGTATGGAAAATTCACTTTGGTTCTCAAAATGCTGAAATAAAGTAACGATTGCCGAAATAAACTCACCTACCTCGACATGGGGTTTTCTTTATGTCTTGTGCGTAGTTTGGGCTCAATTCGTGGCCGTTTTAGTCGAGTTTTTGATTCGGTGTTGTTTTTCTCCACAAAAACATCACCGCCAATCTATTCTGTTAGATATATGCTGAGTCACGAAAGCTAATTCTAAAATTCATCATGAAATTAAAGACAAGAGATTTTTAAGAAGTGGCTAGTGGTAACATTTAATATACATGTATAGAAAGTATTTAACAATTTCAGCATCAGATTTTGAGAGGACTGCAAATTTTAAAAATGTCTTTGCGATTCGCTTGACTGATCTGCAATAATTATGCACCATATTTTTGAGGTTTCAAACAGCTGGAAATATTTGCATGGACCAGCAGGGAGACTATTTGCTTTTATATAGTTTAGAACCATACTTACTACAAAGAACTTACCATTTTAAAGTGCCACAACAAATATTTAATATTCCCACTTTTCACCACAGTGTGTATATTCGACCTGTACCGCCCCCGGAATGATCTGGCGACCCCGAAATGATCCCTAATCCTGAGATGACCCCCAAATCGCTCCCGAAAGGATCCCGACCCGAAATGATCCCCAAATTGCCCCTGAAATGATCCCGACACATTTCTTTTTCTATTTTATACGGTTCTAAATATCAACATTTTGAACACTTAGCAGTTGGTTGTTAATATGGACAGAAATGAAACTACAATATATCAATCAGTAAACGTTCCTAGACTCAAGATAAAATGAATCACGAGCAATCAGGCATAACTGCTATACTTCAACGATTTTTTTTAAAGAAACGATGAA
Organism: Siderastrea radians; assembly: GCA_964017195.1. Lineage (NCBI taxonomy): Eukaryota > Metazoa > Cnidaria > Anthozoa > Scleractinia > Rhizangiidae > Siderastrea > Siderastrea radians. The sequence continues at coordinate 48,817,735 of OZ024888.1, forward strand.
TAAATGTAGCAAAATAGCATTTTGAACGGAACAGGTGTGCAAAAGTCTTCCTTCTTAAATTTAAGGTGAAAAGTAACATTACCTTTAGCGTGGTACGCTTAATAAAAGCAACGCCAGTCCACCATGCAAAACGCACGGAAACTTTCAGTATGTAAACCACTCTTCATCTTTCGTGACAGTGCAAATCCACCTTCATAATGAAGGCTGGTTTTGTTTTTGAACACGGCTCTCGATCCATTTCTTTGCCTTTTGTTTTCTCATTGTAAATTATAATTTTGTTTACTTGTAATGACAAAGAAAGAAAGAGAAAATGTGAAGAATAAAGTTGGACGCGATAAATCATTGTGAAAAAAAAAACATTTTTTCAATTACTTTTGGAACGCAGCATTATTCGAATTACAATACATTATAAATATATAAAGGATAGAATTTAGTTCAATTTGTTGGTAAGTTATGATTCCGCTATTCCGTGCCAAAAATTACTTGGGGATCATTTCGGGGTTAACGTGATAAACGGGGATCATTTCAAGGTCGGGACTACTTCGGGTCTATTTGGGGCTCATTTCGGGGTGGGGGATAATTTGGGGGTCGGCATCAGCTGTAGACTGAAAACTGGTGTGTACACAGGTCCGGGCCACGCAAGAAAAGGCGATGGGGGGGGGGGGTGCATTACAGCTGGACCAGCACACACAGCCCAGGCTCATTAATAAACCACTTTAGTAGCAAAATACAAGTATTTGAGTGGAACGTGATCAAAAGTTTGTTGTTTCTTGACCGTCAAGAAGCCTTTTAACCGCACTTCAGTCAGTTTTTAGTGAAGTTTAAATTAAATAAAAAACTGGCCGAAATGAAGTTGAAAGGCTTCAGGACGGTCATGAAACAACACATGGACAACATTTGTTCTGGTATGTAAACTCTTGTGTTGTCATTTTTCGCTTCCTGGCTAAATCAGCGATCAAGTTCCATACAAATCGAATCCTTATATTTTCCCACTAAAGTGGTCTGTTCTGAGTTCGGGGATCCTGTGGACCAGTCAAGTTATCCATGACTTGCCGTGCTAAATAATTCAAAATCGAACAGTAAAGCTCCAAAGTTTGTCCTTTGTCAAAAATGATGTTTAAGAAGAAAGATTCACTCCGACTGCTTGTTCTCCGAGAAGAGTGGGTTCGAACCAACGACCTTTGCACTGTCAATCAGGAGTCCTAAAAATCCTTCAACCTAATTGGTTAATGATGCGCGCTGCAGCGACGCGGATTTGCGAAACATTTGATTGAAAACAGCAAATAAATCTCAGTTGAACTCGCGAAAAGGTTTTATTTATGGAACAAAGATGCCTATTTTTCGTCTTTCCGGACTTGACAACAACAAGAGCCAATCAGCGTGTGGGAAATCACCCCTTATTGCAAAACTGAATGTTTCGTTTATTTGGACGAAAAATATTACATTCTATGTAAATCTTTTTGTAAAATTTGTTCACTGAAAATAAATCTATTAACACGAATTTGTCTCAATGAAAACGGAAATCCTTAGTTAACAATGACCACAACCAGATAAGATATCTTGCTCCAAGGGTAAGGCAAGGTCCCTCTTGATTTCGGTCAAGAGGCAGCCCTCACGAAAAGCGTTTCCATGAAGTGACTAGGAGTAATTCTAGCCCCCCCACCACCCCCCCCCCCCCGCTCCTCCCTAAGATGAGTCGTTAGTCCATCGATAGGTTGCATCGTATTTTGTCAAGTTTCTCAAACGTTTTCCTGGTATCAATTTTTACACCTCAGTGGAGAGAAAGAGAGAGACAGACACTGTGGAGCAAAGTTTCTTGTGTTACAAGAAAGCCTGGGGTTAGCCTATGATAATATCACAGAGCTACCACTACAGGGCCGACTAAAATCTGCCCATGCTCAGTGGCAAAATTTTAGCTGTGTTCGATTCCATGTAACCGGAAGTTGAATGTTTTCTTAGTGGGCCTCCTGGAACGTTTCCTTTGAAATCTTATTGGACTGCCAGCCTTAAGTTTCGAATCTTGCGCTGTGATTGGATCAACAAGTAAAGAAGACGTTCTGGGCCCAGTTGTCCAAAAGTTGGTTACATCCTTAAATTTAAACAGGGTGCTGTTTTTTTCTTTTTTTTTTTTTCAGAGCAAATTCCAAGTGACCATTTGAAAGCAACCGAAGTCAAAATGTAGGCCAAAAAAGACTTAAATCCGTACCGTTTGGCTATAACACGGAATTAAAAGTTGACGCTAATCCTGGGTTAGTTTAACCCTACTTTGAACAACTGGGCCCTGGGCCATAATTCTACAAAGGATCAAACAGTCAAACTGGCAGTCCTTTCTTTTGCGATTAAGTTGCATACTGACAACTAGAAGGCTGCTCGGCAGCATTTTTTTAGAGGAAAGCTGCGTTTGTCGTCAAACGGAGCGCAACTGCCCCAACAATTTCAGCAGATTTAAACCCAAGGTTGCCATCCAGGAAAGAGACGGCCCAAGTTCTTGGGATCCATAGCCTCTCGTATGAGATGATTCACTTGTCCTGACACGCTCAAGTGCACGCCATCTTCAACCCCGTCTAACTTCTGTTTCAGTCTTAACAGAACCCTCTTTGCCATCTTGTTCACATTGTCCTCGGCTGCCACATTTTCCGAGGCCATGACGGAGCCGTCCAGACAGTCTCCAGCAGTGCTGGAAGGAGGAACATCGTACAGATCTTCCTCGGCCTTCTGTTGCAGAGCCTTTCTTTTCTCGGGGCTCAGTGTCCACGACGATAACGGATCATAAAGCAAAACCTGACGGAACAAAGGTTAAGTGTGAGAGGGAATTTAAAGTGATCTTGCAGTGGATAAACGGATAATATGAATGAATCGATGGATAAATGAATGAATGGATAAAACATGTCATGCTTACGGAATTTAAAATAATTTGTTCTGAATATTTTTCCCAATGGACTGTCATATATTTCCTTAAATGAAAGGATAACACCCTCTTCGTTAAATGAAGGAATAACACCCTCTACCGTTTCTTACTCCCAAAAAATTCATTCTCAATCGTGACCCTAGGTACGGGCATCTTTTTCTTTCCCAGGAAATTCCATTCTTTTGGTGCATCTTTTTACATTACTTCAACTGATGCGTAAATTGTTTCTCTCAGGACTTCCCCTCTCACCATCAGTTTGAACAACATATTTTTCGCATCATCAACGTAGTCGGGTTCCTCAACAGAATAAGACACCATTATACTCGTGTCACTTTCCTTCGCTCTGGAACCATTTTCACCATTTGAATTGCGTTAATTTCAGTCGCTTTAATTTCAGACACCTAAGTCTATGAACTGAAGTTTTCATTTTCGAGAATAAGGTAATCACCCTTTGGAATAAAGGAACCATGATTTTACTAACTTATACTATGTTGAATAGCTGACCTCAACAATAGTCATTAGCAGTTCTTGTGATGTTCTCATGACCTCCATCGTCTTCTCACAGCATCGTCTGTACACTCCCTCTACCCCTGTCAGTCCCATTCCGTCCACCAAGTCACGTGTTAGGCGAAACGGCACGGTCTCCGGAGTGGGCAGGAATTTCCCTTGCTCAAATGCCACACCTACGATTATTGATAGACAGATAACGTCAGTGTAAAAAGCATAAACTAAGAAGGTGAAAGCGGTAATGATGATGATGATGATGATGATGACGACGACGACGACGACGAAGACGATGATGATGATAACCTTTATTTAAGTGTCATAACTATAATAAGAGTTAAAATAACTACTAAATGGGGATACTAAAATAATAAAAACTGAAAATCTACAGCGTAAATAGCGATAAAATCTATATTAGAAACGAAAATTGTTTCCTAACATCGGTAAGCGATTAGTTAATCACCACAGCAGTCTAGAGCTCAACTCCTCGGCCACTGCTAATGTAAATATGAAGCTGGTCAGCTCCCACCAACAGGGATATTTAGCAAGTTAGGTTCAAGTTGTGTTATTTTCTCCAGGTTATAGTATCTAAATGATTGCGTGTGATAAGTGATTGTTTGTATCTTTATGATATATTTTACATCTCAGTCTTTTAGCGATATGCTGTAGAAATGGAACGTTTTACGAAACGACGCCAGACGGTAACCAACAGCAGCAAGCACTACAAACAGACACAACTGCTTCTGAATAGTTCAGATTGATATAGTTTGTCTGAAAAAAAGCGATCGTTTATTTTCACCAGCTGTGAAGTTTAGAAAACATTATTGCAATGGTGGATTTTGCTTCGCTCAGCAGGCCAGCTTCACTTTTCTTACCCAAATCGATGTGGACTAGCTCAGCTGTGTTGCAATCGACAAGAATGTTCTGAACGTGTCTGTCTCCCAAACCAACAACGTAACCAACTGGAAAAAAGGATAAAACAAGGATTGAAGGAAACTAGATACAGTTCAACATAACAGAAAGCACTGCTTATCGGTTTCATTTGAATGACTACACTTCCACAAGTTAACCCATTCACTCCAAACCGTTTTTAAAAAGAACCCACCATTTTAAGGCAATGATGCCATAATTTGGCTCCTGTCTGCTCAAATCCCCGTCCAAACGTCTATAGTTTCATCTGCAGCATGTAAACTGAATTTTTCTTCCATTTCCGGGGTTGTTTGCCAAATTTGATCTCGGGCATGCGCACAATTCAAAATGTGGACAGTTTGTGAACGAGAAAACGGGTTTTACCGCTCAGTCCCGTTGTTTTTGGTTCTCAATTGGATTTTGGGGGGGGGGGGGTGGGGGAGTTTGTAAGCCATTTTGATGGTGTCTCCTTGAAGATTTCAACTAATTTTTCAGGAAAGAGGAAATTTTAAGTGTCAACCAGTGCCCAGGCCACGTTTTGCACCAATTTCACATGGAAACTTTTTTCCTATTTCTTTGTGTAACTCTGGACTATTTTAAGTGAGCGCTTCAGTTTAGGCACGTTTTGTTAGAAGTGCGCCAGATGCATCAATTGGTTTATCAAAAACATCTCCTGTCAGTCAAGGTGATGACGTCACAAACTGAACAAGGACTATGGTCCTTTACGGGCGGTTTCGGCGGCACTGGAGTCAATGGGTTAAACAACCTCCGCAACATAATAAACAACATCAAAAACAACTGCTCAAAAACCGTCATCTGAGAGGTCATAGATCAGGATTTTGTTTACAGACCACGAGTCGAAAGTTATACTACATTACATTGCACAAAGTTACTTTGCCTCCAAACAAGAAAAGTTAAACATAATGTTAAAAAGCTAGAGCACATAATGTTTGGAATTTGTAGACCAGTGCTCGACAAAGAAGAGAGAACTTCAATGTTTCGAGCTCTTTGGGATCTATGTATGGTCTGTTTTTATTTCAACAATATATTTTTTCTTTGACCTTTGCTCCAAAAGCACTAAGTGCCCATCAAGAAACACTCAGAAAAAATACAGTACGGTACCTATGGACGAGGTAGCCACTCCTCTGGTGTAAGTTAGCCTCCTCTCGAACCAGATAGCGGGATCTGGAAATCTCTCCAGAAAGAAATGCCGGAATACCGGATGAAAATGCTCCATCAGCTCCTTAACAAAAACAAAGATTAGGAAAATTAATAACAAATCGTCAGACTAAGTGTTACTACGATGATATAACTGACAACAGTAGAGTAGTTGGTTTTCTAACGACTGCCACAGATAACTCAGAAAAGGTGCTGTCATATTTGGCCAATCAACAATATGTGCATGACACAAAGAACCAATCAGGTCTTACCAAAAAAAGACAAACATGCATTGGGTGCCAAGAGCCGCAAAAAAAGTAGAAGCCAAGTCAAAAAGTGTGACTCTCTGAATCACAGAGCACAAGCAAACAAATTCTTTAATTGTTATGTCTTTTTAACACTGAAAAAGATTCGCACTCACCTGATAAACTTCGTATCTCGGCCTTCCACTATCATCACCCAACTGAGAATTAACCACAATTAAAAAACAACAACAACAGTTACTCTTTTCTGAGATGACCAGCTCTCTATGATTGCAAAGAAAAACCTTTGCATAATACACTTTACAATCCTTGCTCACACTGAAATCTTGGGCAACACACACACACAAGTGAAACTGAAATAAACTAAAACAAATAAATAAAAAGAGGGGCGACTTCACTTCACCTTGACCCTCTTCCTGCAGTCAAGTGACGTCCAGTCCTCAGGATAGTACCGCGAATGAGCACCAGTCTTGGTCCCAGGCCGACCAATCAGATACTCGCCCAGAGGCACAGTATCCTCGCACCACTCAACTATTCCACTACGCTGTGATAAAGGTATAACCTGGTAGAAAAGAAGATCAAAGGTAAGTTCAGTCAGAAGTTGCGCACACCAAACACGTCAAAACTGACAACAGCTGATCAGACAAGTGTACGAGTCTTTAAAATTCTAAACTGACTTAACTGCCCAGAGCGATTATTCACCAGAGACTTGAAGCAAATAACTGACGATACACTATTCACCAGACTGAACATGACTTCGGCTCACGTTGCTGAAACGTCAGCCAACAACCACAGTCTTTTTAATGACATATCAAATACAGTCAAACTCCGTTATAACGGACACCGATGGGATCAGGAAAAATATCCGTATTAACGGGTTGTCCACATTAACGGGTGTGACCGTAAATTAGGCTTCGACTGCAGCACTCTTTCTTTGTGGGAAGTTTGATATTTCTGGAGGGATCAGCGTAAATAAATTAATCGATGAACGGTTTCCAGGAACTTTGTCATCGAAAAAATAACAACAAATTTCGGACATAACAAATTTATTTTAAGTACTTTAAACAGCTTTCAGGTTGTTTTGAAATTTGCTTGTCATCGAAACCTGGAATTGGTAGTCTTCACGTGGTAATTACTATACTGGAGTAGATTTTTGCAAACATTTGTAAGGCTGTTTAAATTTTGTGTGAGATCCACTTTTCTGGGAAGGCAAAGAAATTTGTAAAAATCGCAAAAGCTAACACGCGTAAAAATTCACGCCACACCGTACTCTTAACGAGGATTTCATTAGACAAACTTGCTACTTTACTGTTCAGTCAATCTTAACCAGTCGCGTACCTTGTAAGTTTTCATCTTTAGTTTCCTCTTCCTAGTTTCAGAGTTCTTCATCAGCAGCTGGTTAACCATACCAAAGACTTGCTCCATAACTGCGTCCTGGCGCAAGTCATCCCTACCCTACACAGGCGAAAATTACAATTAGTCATGTCATCAGCCAAGCCTGAAACCAAACCAGCTACAAGAGAACAAACCATAAAAATGTCTTCCATGTCAGGTTATGTCGGGAAGTTTGATATATCTCCTATTGCTGTCAAAAAAATTTTTTTTTAAATTCATCTCCACACATAATACTTTCGAGTGAAGTAGGTATCCTCAGTAAAGATTGTTTAAAAAACACATCAGAACAGTAATAATTATTGAAAAAATTAAACATGTAACGGAGAAAGGGCAAAAAATAGTAAAACTAATACTAAGTCCTTAGCTTACGATGATGGTTGAATTATTATTTAGGGAGAAGGAAAAGAAGAAAACATGTCAAGTTATGTCAGGGGACGTCGCATTACATCACGTGATATTTGACAATTATTCCACAGGAATCGAGTCGTAAAGGAGCTCACAGCTAACAAGGCATGCAGTAGCTTACGTGCAGCCGTACCCACCGTAGCAGCGACATGAGTAGGATAATTAACTTATTTCTGACATACATAACCACATGATAATAAGCCAGATGTCGAGAGGAGAGAAAAGAAAAGAAGCAACAAAAAATTGAAGTTTCCCTATTAATTTTAAGGCGAGAGCTGGCACCTGAGCTCGCCTATTGGTAGAAACACATCACGTAGTACAAATCGGACAGCAGATATCAGGCAACACCCTCGAAATTTCACAGTTGCCCTCGACGCTTCGCTTCTTGGTCAACTGTTCATTTTTGGACAATCTTTCCGCCTCGGGAATTATCCACCGGAAGGGGTTTATTTACTAAATATCTCCTGTGTAAGGAACCAATAAGATTACTAATAACTATAATATCATGTAATGAGTACATTATCGAACGTGATCTTATTCCTTTTACTGTTACTGTAAATGTTTAGCATACCTTCACTAGCTGCCGTCGTTTGACTCCATCAGACCCAATACAAAAGATGATCTTAGGAAGGTTTACTCCCCCGGCAAGGCAAAACTTATTGTCAAATGCTACTACATGAACAATGTCATCATACCGGCATAACGGGTCCACCTAATAAGGAAACCAACAGAAAATTATATAACCGGTGACAGTTTCAAGAAGATTTAAGCCAATCACAAGGCTGGAAAGTATTTGCATACAGGTATTTCGCTGTATTTCACAGGTTTTATGCAACCGCGCCGCCTGTTTCCCTTTCGTAAACTGTCGTTGCCATTTTTGACGGTCAATGCGACCACTGGTAACCAAGCCTTTAGCCATGGTAGATGTAATATATGCTCTGGATTAAGTTACAATAAGGCAACAAATACATTTTTAAATAGCCCTAGAAAGAACGAAGTTTAAGCCCAAGTTAAATATATGTTCAAACTTCGGGAAAGGGCTAGGGTCACCTATTATAGATGTAAATGTATCAGTGATGAAAGACAGTTGGTTATAATATATACTTTGATTTTTCGGAATTGTGGTGGATTGGCGTGGTAGTGTAGTGGTAAGGGAGAGAGATTAGCATACGAAAGGACCGGGTTTGATTCTGGGTTGTGGATGTCTTTCTTTTTTAGTAGAAAAATTTTCAATAACAGTTCAAAAATTTTCTAAGTGTCTTAAAAGTGCCGCTTCCGCCGACGGATTTGACATCACAATAAGTAAAAGGAAAAAGTAGCTCTGTTCGCATGATGCCATAATCTACAACTATTAAACGTGAAATAACGTAAAGAAACCCTCATTTTATTATTCTGTTGTCGTGGCTAACCAACCTTCTGGCAAGCGAGTTAAAAATAATCTCACATGGTACAACAATGTCCGACGTGTCTAATGTTTCACGCAACACTGCGTGTAACAATTCCGAAATGGAATGACGACGCACGCATTGTTAAAAAGTGTATTGAGGCATTGCATTGTTAGTTTCCGTCTACTTATCTAAGTGCTGAGCTATCAAATGCACAAGTAAACCATACGAATAACAACAGCAATAAACAGCCATTTACCGAGACATTCTTAGTTACTGATCTATGTATCTCAGTACTGAGCCATTAAACGCACAAGAAACTAAATAACAACAGCAATTAACAGCCATCTACCTTGACATTCTTAGTTATCGACATACGTATCTCAGTACTGCGCCTTCACACACATACCCATGCACGTATCTATAAGTATTAGAGCTATCAAACGCACAAGAAAAACAAACGAATAACAACAGCATATCAACAGCCATTTGTCTATCAAATTTAGTCACCGATCTACATATCTAAGTAGACCACTATGTACTAAGCCAATCAAATGAGCAAGTAACACAAGTGGATATCAACAGCAATCAACAGCCATGCATTCGCCTCCAAATTCTTAGCTACGGATATAGATACCTAAGAGCTAAGTCATCAAACACACAAGAAAGACAAGAGATTAAGAACAACAATCAACAACCATTTACCCTGACATTCTTAGTTACAATCTACTTATTAGCGGAACTCCTTTGCGGCCGAAGGCCGCAAGAGTGGAGCCCCATACTCATACTAAAAGGCATGCTGGCAATTTTTTATGGTCATTGGCAAGCGGAATGACTCGCGGGCGCGTGCGCCGTACGTCCGTACGTCGCATTTCATGACATTCTTACAAGTAGCAATTTTCGCGCAGCTTCTAGCCAATGGCGTGCGAGGAATCGCGTAAGTCTTTTGACGCGTGTTGCACAAACGACTCGCGTAGCGATAAAATAACTCGTGAAAACAATGGATAATTTTACAGTAAAATGGTACCCAACGGCCATAACTTGATGAAAAACAGGATTCTACATTCAAGGATGTAAGGTAAGAGCAAAACCAAGCTTATAAGTTGAGCAGAAAAGTACTAAAGCCTGACAGACCTTTGTATTTTAAAACGAATGAAGCGAATCCTTTTTACCAAACAGAATTAAAAAGAACATACCTTTCCAATTGACAGTTGTAAGACAGAATCAAAGTTATTTACAATAAACAGATTGAATTTACGACAAAACGTGTGCAATACTGTGCAATAATCTGTAAACAAAACCAAAAGAAAATTTCTGGTAGTTTCGAACTTAGCAAACACACCTCTCCAATTACAAAACACAAAGCGACAAGTAAGATAAGAGCAATCAAAACAAAATGAAAAATGCCGATAAACGATTGTATGAATTTGCCTAGCGAACTGAAAGCGAAAGCACAGATAGATAAAGTAGATTTGCTTGAATCACGAAACAGCTTATACTAAGTTTCTACTAAAATGATACGCGTAATAAAACTATGCAGTAGTTAACGTGGTCAAGTACCTAGGTTAATAACAGTAAACAAGAAATTCTGAAGAATTTATAGGCGGCCGATGGTAACCAGGTAGATATGGAGTTCCGCTTTTAGGTTTGGCTAAATGTATATATTAGTAGGTAAGTAAGTAAGTAAGAATATACGTAGCTCACTACAATTTATCGCTACTTTGCAAGTATTGCCACAACCAAAAATGCGTAAAAGAAAAACAAAGCGCTAACATATAAATATAAAGATCTGTAGATAAGTACAATAAAACAATAAAACTATGTACGGATAAAACAAACTTATCTCAGCTCTAAGTACTAGGCCATCAAAACGCACAAGCAAAACAAGCGTTCAAGAACAGCAATCAACAGCCATTTACCGAGACATTCTTCGCTACCAATCTACATTTCCAAGTACTGGGCTATTAAATGCACAAGCGAACCAAACGAAAAACAACAGAAATCAACAGCCAAAACTGAGTGTTTACCCATCTATTTATACAAATACCGAGCTATCAAACGCACGAGAAAAACAAACGAATAACAATCAACAATGAACAGCAATAACAGCCATTTGTTTTGGCATTCTTCGTTTCGGAGTAACTTATATAAAATATATCTATACATATATATATCTCTAAGTATTGAGCTATCAAATGAGCAAATAAAACAAGCGAATAAGAGCAATCAACAGCCATTTACCTTACCATCCTTAATTACCCATCTACGTATCTAAGTACTGAGCCATCAAACGTACAGGCAAAAACAAACGAATAACAACAAGAAAAATCGATACCCATTTATATATACGTAATGAGCCATCAAATGCAAAAGAAAAACAAGCGAATAACAACAGCAATCAACAGCCATTTACCTTAACATTCTTAGTTACCGATTTACAAATTTAAGTACTAAGACACGCGAAACAAGCGAATGATAACAGCAATCAACAGCCATTTACCTTGATATTCTGAGTTACCGATCTACTAATTTAAGTACTAAGCCATCAAATGCACAAGCAAAACAAGCGAATGATAACAGCAATCAACAGCCACGTACCTTGATATTCTGAGTTACCGATCTACTAATTTAAGTACTAAGCCATCAAATGCACAAGCAAAACAAGCGAATGATAACAGCAATCAACAGCCACGTACCTTGATATTCTGAGTTACCGATCTACTAATTTAAGTACTAAGCCATCAAATGCACAAGCAAAACAAGCGAATGATAACAGCAATCAACAGCCACGTACCTTGATATTCTGAGTTACCGATCTACTAATTTAAGTACTAAGCCATCAAATGCACAAGCAAAACAAGTGAATGATAACAGCAACCAACAGCCATTCACCTTGACATTCTTGATTACCGATCTACTAATTTAAGTACTAAGCCATCAAATGCACAAGCAAAACAAGCGAATAACAGCAACCAACAGCCATTTACCTCTCAGTTGACATTCTTAGTTACTGATCTATTAATTTAAGGACTAAGCCATCAAATGCACAAGCAAAAGAAGCGAATGATGAGAGCAATCAACAGCCATGTACCTTGACATTCTTAGTTACCGATCTACTAAGTTAAGCACTAAGCCATCAAATGCACAAGCAAAACAAGCGAATGATAACAGCAATCAACAACCATTTATCTTGACATTCTTAGTTACCCATCTACTAATGTAAGTACCAAGCCATTAAATGCACAAGCAAAACAAGCGAATAACAGCAATCAACAGCCATGTACCTTGACATTCTGAGCTACCCATCTACTAATTTAAGTATTAAGCCATCAAATGCACAAGCAAAACAAGCAAATGATAACAGCAATCAACAGCCATGTACCTTGACATTCTGAGCTACCCATCTACTAATTTAAGTACTAAGCCATCAAATGCACAAGCAAAACAAGCAAATGATAACAGCAATCAACAACCATGTACCTTCACATTCTTAGTTACCCATCTACTAATTTACTAGACTTTCTCAAAGTCCTTTAAATTTTTTTTTCTGGTTGGTTGGCCATTTTAAAGGACTTTTCATACCTGTTTGGCGCCAAATCCACCGGTCGGAAATTCCACCGGTGACATCATGACAATTGACCAATAGGAGAGTGACAGTTTTGCATGACGTAACGTGTCTGATATTTGACACCACTCCCAAGGCAGCATATGTCAATCATTTTTTCGCCCGTGAATTTATAATATGATTCAAATCCACTCAGGCGAAACAAGTCGACCTCTCGCGACTTCGTCGCTCGTTCGACGAGCGATCGATGATCGAGGGACTTATGAGAGGTCGACTTCGACGAGCGATCGATGATCGAGGGACTTATGAGAGGTCGACTTGGTGCAAGTCTACTAATTTACGTACTAAGCCATCAAATGCACAAGCAAAAGACGCGAATGATGAGAGCAATCGACAGCCATGTACCTTGACATTCTTAGTTACCGATCTACTAATTTAAGTACTAAGCCATCAAATGCAGAAGCAAAACAAGCGAACGATGAGCAACCAAAAGCCATGTACCTTGGCATTGGGGGACATTCTTAGTTACCAGTTTACGTTTTTAAGTACTGAGCCATCAAACGCACAAGCAAACCAAACGAATAACAACAGCAATCAACAGCCATGTACCTTAACATTCTTAGCTACCGATCAAAGTATCTATAAGTAGCGGGCCATCAAAAGCACGAGCAAAATAAACAAATAACAACAGCAATCAACAGCTGTTTACCTTGACATTCTGAGCTACAAATCTACTTATCCAAATATTGAACCATCAGACGCACAAGAAAAACAAACGAACAACAACGGCAGTCAACAGCCATTTACCTTGACATCCAGTGTGGGTACAGGCACTTCTTTGAGGTTTGAAATTCTTTTGATCGTGACATCCGGCAGACTAAATGGACCTGAAACGTACATGAATAATTGGAGTTTGACGAACACAGTATCACAACTAGTGATACTGGGTTGTCCAACTTACTCTCAGTGAAACTAGGCTCCTAGGAAACACACTGTCTAAATATATATTTGCGTATAAATGCTTGAGAAGGGCCCTCAAAGAGCTGGGGCCCCTTAACGACCATCATCATTTGCCCCTAGCTACACAGGTTAGTACTTTTGATTCAAACAAATTGCGGGCAGTCGGTCATCTCTCAGCTGACAGGAACTTGCCCCCAAAATAACAAAGCAGTGATATAGCTAAAGAAGCGTGGTGGATCAGGTATTTCAAAAGATGATTGTGACTGTCACGAATATGGCCGGAAACAAGATAAAGGAAACTAATTTTGTGTCGCCAACCATTTCTAAGGACATCCACTAGACCTTACAAGGAAATCTTTAACCTCTCCGTTTCCATCATAAACCTGTTTGTCATAAACACCTTTGTACTTTGTACACCTTTGTACTGCTGGCTAGCTATTTCAAGCTCCCATTTTTTTAAAATCAATTTTGTGTTTTCCCAAGACTTGAGTCTTCAACATAGCGGGAGTCCACGAACTATACCCGGGTTCTTCCTGGAGGTACTGCTGTTGCTTGTCATGTACAAATGCAAGGACAACATTAAGCCAACTGCTAACAACATCATATCAACACGTCAAAACATCGTTCACATCAAAACGTATCGTGCAAAACTGTTACCTCTCTCGTTCTTTAGGTGTGAGACATTAACATAGGCCAGTTCGATATAAGCTTCACATAGATGTCTCATACGTTGAACAAGTTCTCCTCTCTTTTTTCCAATTCTTTCAATCAATTCGCAGGCTGTTTGAATCCGGGCCTGAAAATAAAAACAGGTGATATCGATAGGAGTCAATGAAACATCGTATGGAGTTAAATCTTGGTTACAAGCCCCCTTCCGCTCGGTGACAGGCCGATCAGTTTGCAAACAAAACATCACTTCGGTCATAACCCTTGTTGACCCAAGCATACCACATCTCAGAAATGGCATTTTTTTAAAAACAAATAATGTTGCACAAAAGGTGGTCGTTGGTCCGATTACCGAGGTTTTCAGACAAGCAAATCACTGAACGTTTGTTTGGGCCACAAGAAATGGTCGTATATCAACGAGATAGTACTAGGCGGGTTTTACTGTATTGATAATTTCTCCCATTTTCAGCTGGAATTGTTGATCACGCAAAGGTTTTAATAACACTAGCTCTTCAGTCCTAGCCCAATTGTATGCACTAGTGTGATTAGATACTAATTAATCGGTAGGACAATAACAACTGTGATCAAGAAAACATTCGAGGACGTGGGCCAAGTGTCTCCAAGTAAGCAATTTGATATTCAAAACTACCAGTTTTTCTTTCTTGTGGGGCATCTTTGTTTTATAGGTTCTTAGTTTTACGGCTACGCACCGGCGGGATAAAACGCCAAGCAAAAGTCGTACGGTCTTTTATTCACTGTTCGCGTTCCTGATTGGACAAACGATTTTTAAGTTAGCGAAACTTCATTGTTCACCTTGCAGCTGATCACAGCATCACATCCGTTCTTATCGTTTTCAGAACATGAATCTCAGTTTTAATGAATCAAATAAACAAATGCTGGCATGGGAAGTGCTTTGCAAAAGTTTCATTCACTCGCTGATACGTATCACAAAATTCACTTGTTGCTACGCTTGTTCGTTCGTTTTCGGTTGATGTTACTCAACTAGTAAGCAGTGAGAAGAAATCCACGTGTACACTAACATGCGTGGAGACGTTCTTCTTTCTTCAGTGTGTATGCAGGAAGGATACAGGGCAGGAAGGAAAAAGGACTCTCACTTTTTTACCCTTAGTTCCGAGAGTAAGAATAAAAAAACACGACTTTTTTTAATTCATCCCAAAAGTATCGAAAGCAATCATCTAAAACGAATCTTATTAGTCGAACTGCTTGTTAGTTCTCGTCAATGCTCAGAGAGGAAGCCTAAACACCCTTTAAAACCCGAATATCCACAAAGAATATTCTCCTCACTGTTCTCCATATAAACATCAACACATTTCTTGTCTGGTGATCATTTTCTTTGTTCTCATGACCTGTCAACTAGTGATCAACTAGTGACATTGTAAGCAGAAATAAGTTGCTTATCGCTACACAACTTTTTTGGGCTAAGGTGCACCATAGGTGTTGTCGGTCAATGCATCGGTCGGTCTGACGACCGATACTTGGTCGACACTCGATCGATACTCGGGCGACAGTCGGTGGACAGCTTGTCAAAATTCCGTCAATACATTGACCGATACTCGGTCGATGCGTTTAACTTACCGAATTCAACAATGTCTAATAGAAATAATACGTGTGGCCCAGGCCTTAGTCTTTCTCGCCAACACTAGTTTTTTATTTTATTTTAATTAATTTGTTTAGATCGGAAAACCATTAATTTGTAAAATCATTTGTTATCCACCGTATCTGTCTTAGCACTTTGTAACAAATGTAAAATAGGTCTCAGTTTCATCAATATGTAATGTAAAATGTACAAAATATAAAGGAAAAAGTTATATTAACAGACTAACAACACGCTTTTATTATTACAGCCCCTGAACAAGTGTTGATATGACAGCAGTATTAAAGACTTTAGTTTTATTGCGCTGTAGCAGGCCGTTACACTTCAGTGAAGACACGCCGTTAGACGATTACGCAACAATGATTACAATCATCAAGTACAACGACTATGAATTAAACACATAACTCATATGATGTGAAAAACTGGGCGAATAAGTGCTTATCTCTAAAAGATGACACTCGGAGGCCAGGAAAAACCTACTGAAAAAAAAACGGAAAATAGCGGGAAAAATAAAGGATCAGGGGCTAGATTCACGAAGCCCTCCTAAGATAATGCGCCGATCAATTCGAAAGTTCAACATCCCCCCGGGCAAGCCCCGGGCATTTGAACTTTTGAAGATTGGCTTGTTCAAATTCCCTCCCCTCGGGGCAAAAAAGCCGTTCAAATGCCCCACCAACTAGTACTGAAATAACTCTCCTCAAAGACAAATTTCGTCTCCAATCAAACACTGTTCACGCTTTTCAGAGTGAGATATGCCGTAATGACACCTTCAAACTTCTTTTGAAAGAGTTACTAACTAACAAAGGCGAAATTCTATCTTGGAAATCCGTCATACCCTGCAAAAACCGAAAAAACTCTCGGGCGTATTACGTCAGAACAAAAGTTAAATCCGGTTCAAATTCCCCACCCTTTCAAGGCAACGTTCAAATTCCCCCCTCCCTGGGTACGATGCACAGTCAAATGCCCGGGGTATGCCCGGGGGGATGTTGAAGTTTCGAATTGATCGGCGCATAAGATGTAACCTAAGTACTGTTTCTTAACAATAACCCATTGCTGGAATAACAATGGGCTACTGTAAAAAAAAAACCACTCAGGAAGTGTGAATCTAGCCCCAGGCAAATAAAGGAGTTACGAATTTGAGATTAAGCTTAAACGCCATCTTAAGCAATATTACCCAATATCATTGATATTTTATTTGTAGATATAACCCATACGTTTAGTTTAGTTTAATATTATGTCTAGTACATTTATGTTGCTAGTAAATAGACTCCATTTAAACTAGCCGTGCTAGACTGGATGCTCCTGTATAAATATTGATTTAAATAAAAAAATAATTTAAATGCAGGAAACCTGAGTAGGAACCAACCCTACCTACGGGCCAAAATAAATAAACAAATAAACAAATCGATCAGTAAACTGGTGACGATACTGGGACAAGAACAAAAACATGTTTTGAAAAACAGGCTCAAGTTTGAAGTACGACTTCCAAGAACCCTCTAAGGTGCGGGATTGCAGAAAAACGCCTCACACTCATTTGCATCTCATTGGATAACAAAAGAATAACAAAACAGCACATTTGTTATATGCCTCGTTCTTTTAAACTCTGAATTAATTTTCCGCAATCCCGCACCTCACTCCAAGAACCGAACTTACGACTTCTATTTATAGAAATAATTCCCTGCATGTGCATATGCACAACTTATAAACAGCTAAAACAATAGCGAACAGAAATTACCGGTAATAGTTCTGTTCTCCTGCTATGCAACCGAAGACAATTTTCAACTTTTCGGGATATTTAGCCTTTTCATTCATCGATATTTAACCGTATTACAAACTTACCTTCTGTGTTTGCTCTTTATACAAAAACATCCACATTAAGCGTGGATGTTTTTGTATAAAGAGCAAACACAGAAGGTAAGTTTGTAATACGGTTAAATATCGATGAATGAAAAGGCTAAATATCCCGTATTACAAACTTACCTTCTGTGTTTGCTCTTCATACAAAAACATCGACGCTTAATTTATTCGAAATTAGGGTGAATTATACAACTGGCAGAGAACGCGTACAGTTGTCGCGTTTGCCCATGCGAAGCGCCTATTGTTATCCATACTGGGTTTAACTAATTTTTTTATATAAGCACGTTACTTGTAATTCTATTAAAGTTGGCGAAATTTTTGGTCAGAAGAAGCTCATGTTCGTACAAGTCTTAGCTGGATTTCTCTTTTTTCGACGAGTTCCGGTTATCTAGATCACGTGTATTCAGACGTTCTGCGACAACCTCGTTTCTCATAGTTAAATTCCCTTGTTGTAGCTGAAACACTCCCCAAAATTCTGTTAAGATCTAGTTTCCCTGTTTAAATACTCTCAACCAGGAAAAATCTATCGTCACATTTCTATAAGTACAACGTTGCCCTTTCCGGCCTCAGGCTTCGGACAAACGGATGCAACATTTCCTCTCAAAAGCGTCAAACGTTGTCGATTTCAACATGTTACAGAGGTATATTCGGCTAACCTGTTGAATGATATTGGACGATAATGAATGCAATTAAACGAAATCTGATTGCCATCAAACGTTTGATCCAATGCCATCCAACATTTCTTTTGTTCTCTAGTGCGAACAGCAAAGTCGAATTTCTTTGTTTTAACGTTGAATACATCACACGAAAGAAACGATGATGATAATGCAAAAACATTGAACACCATTTAACACAATCAAATGTTTAACACGTTTAATTCAACAACTGAAACGATGTTGTGTCGAGGAGTAGAATTCGTCAGGCGACATCGTTTACCATCGTACAACAAAGTTTTATCCAACAATTATGGATGATATTGACTCGGTGGGTTTGGGGCCTTAGCGGCATCGTGGTGAACTTCATGATACCGCGGTAAAAAGGACAACGCCGCGATAAAGCCGAAGAGCGAGCCATTTCACATCACAGAGAATGAAGTGGTTTGTTGATGCTTCATCTTTCGTGCGTATACAGGAAGGATGTAGGGCAGGAAGGAAAGAAATATATTGGCTCACGAAGAATCAGACATAAAAAAAAACGGAGTAAGAGCGTTAAACGACGTCTAGATCTACTCATTAGCAGGTCTAACTCGCTATTGTTTGTAAGTATTTACCACGGAAGTGAATACTGGCTTTCGCGTGCTCTGATTGGCTATTCAAACTCGGGATAGGAGTTGTTTTTCACCTCCAAGCGACGACGCAACAGTCGCCTCACCCGAGTTGAAAAACAGGCTGAAATTTAAAGGACGACTTCCAAGAACCGAACTTAGAACCTTCTATTTATAGAAATAATTCCTGACGCTAGTATTCTCTGCAGGTGCATATGCACGACTTATAAACAGCTAAAACAATAACGAACAGAAATCAATAGTTCTCTTCTAATGCTGTGCAACTGAAGAGAATTTTCGACTCTTTGGGATGTTTAGCCTTTTAATTCATCGATATTTAACCGTATTACAAACTTGTCTTCCGTGTTTGCTCTATATACAAAAACATCGACGTGAAAGAATGCGCTTAATTTATTCGAAATTAGGGTGAATTATAAAACTGGCAGAGAACACTATGTTATCCATAGTGGATTTAAGTTAATTTTTTTTATAGGAGCACGTTATTTGTAACTCTATTAAAGTTGGCGAAATTTTTGGTCAAAATAAGCTCATGTTCGCACAAGTCTTAGCTGGATTTCTCTATTTTCGACGAGTTCCGGTTATCTACATCTTGTGTATTCAGACGTTTTGTGACAACCTCGTTTCTCGCAGTTAATTTCCCTTGTTGTAACTGAAACACTCCCCAAAATTCTATTAAGATCTAGTTTCCCCGTTTAAATACTCTCAACCAGGAAAAATCTATCGTCACATTTCTATAAGTACAACGTTGCCCTTTCCGGCCTCAGGCTTCGGACAAACGGATGTAACATTTCCTCTCAAAAGCGTCAAACGTTGTCGAATTCAACATGTTACAGAGGTATATTCGGCTAACCTGTTGAATGATATTGGACGATAATGAATGCAATTAAACGAAATCTGATTGCCATCAAACGTTTGATCCAATGCCATCCAACATTTCTTTTGTTCTCTAGTGCGAACAGCAAAGTCGAATTTCTTTGTTTTAACGTTGAATACATCACATGAAAGAAACGATGATGATAATGCAAAAACATTGAACACCATTTAACACAATCAAATGTTTAACATGTTTAATTCAACAACTTGAAAGATGTGTAAAGGAGTAGAATTCGTCAGGCGACATCGTTTACCATCGTACAACAAAGTTTTATCCAACAGTTATGGATGATTTTGACTCCGTGAGTTTGGGGCCTTAGCGGCATCGTGCTGAACTGCATGATACCGCGGCAAAATGCACAACGCCGCAATAAAGCCGAACAGCCAGCCATTTCACATCACGGAGAACGAAGTGGTTTGTTGATGCTTCATCTTTCCTGCGTATGCAGGAAGGATGTAGGGCAGGAAGGAAAGAAATATATTGGCTCACAAAGAATCAGACATAAAAAAAAACGGAGTAAGAGCGTTAATCATCAGCAAGTCTAACTCGCTATTGTTTGTAAGTATTCACCGCGGAAGCGAATACTGGTTTTCGCGTGCTCTGATTGGCTATTCAAACTCAGGATAGGAGTTGTTTTTCACCTCCAAGCGACGAACCAGCAGTCGCCTCACCCGAGTTTCTACTCATTTATATGAAAGCAAAATAAATTTCGGGGCCTGCCTAGTCATTTCTGCAGTACGTTAATTTTCGTGGCTCGGTAAATATCCATTGCTGTTCACTATTAACTACGGTAAATAATTGTTAATTAGTCTTTCGTGAGACGTAGTCTACCCCCAGCTTGAATTAAACGTCCTTGAAATAATCGAAATCGGAATCACGACTGTTTAAGCTTCGTTTAAATGATGGGCCCTTATAAAGTCCCCTCTAGAGACATCGTTTCACTTTACTGACAAGCGTAGTATCGGTTGTGACCAAGAAAACCCACCTCTGTTGCTCACAGGTTCCTCACAGTATAATGTCACCAGTCTTGATCTTCGTTGTGTTGGTAAGTACTTGTCTTTACCCAGCATCCTAAATAGCATTTTTTTCTTGTCGATTCTCGCGATTTCAGGACGCAGGCACCTTGCATAAATGTTCAATGAAAGTGGATAATTTCTATTTGTTGTTTTGGTAAGCTGCGTTGAAGGTTTGTGCCTGTAGACGCAATAGAAGCATCGTATTTTTCATGTCAAGAATCCTGTTACGGTCAAACCTTTCCAGCTTTGACGCTATACTGTTACAGACTAGTTAAAACACTCAGTCAATGTAAAATGCTTGACCAGCACAGAATTTCATTTTCAAAGACAACTTCGGGCCAAAGCTTTTGTTTTACTCCATCAGAGTGAGCGCAAAAGGACAGTTGCCGTTTTGATCCTTTTTTTTTGTCGTTTTTTAGACTGCCTGTCGGTAAACTATGAGCGAAAAAAAAAAGCTTTACTCGTAATGAACTAAAGCTCTTGTTATTTGCTAGGCAACAGCTCGTGATTTTACAACTGCCACGACCAAGCGATACAAAATCTGAATATTGCAGATTCCTGGGAGTGTCTTTCTTGTGCAGTTGTCGAAAAACCTTTTTAACTCAAGATACTGTACATTTTAACGAGCATGCGATGTTTCAACGAGCATGCATGATGTCAGAGGAAACAAAATTCTGAGTTGCTAAAGTTTCATTTCTATTGCTGTTACTTATTCTTCCAACTCAGTGTTTAATATATCATTTTCTGACTTTACTGTTCAGGTTTCAGCTCTAACCGAAGTGACTTCACTGTCAATCGAGCGTTTCGATGGAATGCGTGAAGACTACTCCCGTTTAAGACATATCACAAAAACGGGACCTCGAGAAGACAAGTCCATGGCTACGAAAATCGCAACCAGAGGTAGAGCAAAAAGAGATGATTTGCAAACTGGTGCAAACACGACAAGCTCATTCCTCGCCAGCCAGCTCCTGTCAAATCCGTCAAACGTGTCAAATGCTACGAAGACAGCGAAAATCAACACGCCGGAAAACAGAAACAACCAGTCCAGAGGGCAAAGGAAATCTAAAGTTTCCATGTTAGGGAAACAACCAATTCTACAAAGATCACCCGGAGTGAATCCTTGTGTAAAGAAGATCGTCAAAACCTTCAACAATAAATTGCAGATAGTACTGACCGAATACAAGTGCCGACGTGCCACATTCTACTGCGGTCCAAAGTTAAGTGGCTTAGGACGATGTACGCCAGTTAAGACTTTTTATGCTAGTATTAACAAGGTCCTGACTACTGGGTGTAAATGCAGGTGAACAAAATGGAATGTCAGTTTCAATGTAGAGGTAGAAACAGCTTAAACTTGTCTTAACCGCTTTTCTGAACCCATGGTTGCCAGAGAGATCACTTTTCCAAATGGCTCGGCTTTTCCCTGATAAACCTTCAATTTCCCTGACCAGATAACCAGAGAAGTAAAATACATATCGGCCTCAGACCACCCCTTACAGCGACCCTATCCACCCACTCAAATAAGATTTATTTTATCAGTCCTTAATACCAACAAATCAGTGGTATTAAAATTTTATGATATCACCTGACCAAAGTTTGTTTTTCCTAAGTTTAATTGAAACCATTAATTTTCCCTGACTGAGGTTTTTTCTGATCCTTTTCTGACCTGTTTTCCAAGTTCAAAACTAGTCCTTACATGTGGAGGACTTGGAAAGTGATTAAGCCCTGTAAGACTCAGAGATCAAGCCACCCCCATGAATGTAGGCCGGTAAAACGCCTTCTTTATTCCACCTTAGCTTCATTGGCGGAATCGTTCACTCCTAATCTGTCGTTTTAGATTATTAGAGGACGTTAACAGGGTTAGCATAGACGATTGGAAAAGATGAGTCTCAGATGGCTGACGATTAAGTTTTTGGCCGATTGACCGTTTTTAAGAAGGAGTTCCTTTGATAAATTTATAAGTGTTCTAGTAGTCTAAACGCCCCAGCTCAACGCACATTCCTTACTGAACAATTCTTGTATGTATAAAAAGCTGCGAACTTTGCGTACTTCCGTGGTCTAAACTAGAAGCATGTTTGGACATTGGGATATATTGATGTTTTGTTTTGTGCAGGCGTTAGAGTATTTTTGGTTAGACCATTGCTGTCGGGATCCACGTCCGGCGAAAGGGGTTACTTTCGAAATTATCCAGTTATTGAAAAAAAACAGCCTCAATCAATACATTACATGTACTTTTAGTATTTGTAATCAATATTTTTCTTTCATGTTGATATGTATCTCACTCGTTCAAGGCGCTTACTCACTTGTTCTTTGCAAGTGTTTTTCTCATGCTACTCAACTAGCGACCCTTGAATTCACGTGAACACTAACCTGCGCGCGCAGTGCATAAGCAGGAAGGAAATAGGAGAAGTATTGTATCACAGTAATATAAAGCTCAAGGGTAACGACACCCCGACAGTAACGATTTAACATGATGGTTGTTAATGAATTCCGAAAGAGGCGGCCCTTGGAAATGCGTACTACAAAATGTAGTCTGCAAACGAAATTGCTCGGAATAAGACCAGTCTTTTCGAATTAGTAGAAGAAAGGGGACGTGATGAATATTTTTCTTTAGTAAAAGCTCTGCATGCGCTTCCACACTGAGCACAATATTCTAGATCATCCCAATGATGGTACACATTTACCTACAACTAGCGACCCCTCGAGAGTGTCGACAGTAAACGATAGTAAAAAGCTGCCTAATCCGAAAGTAACCCTTGTTACTTTCGATGTTTTATGGTAATAGACTTACTGGCGTTGTCATAGCTAGACGCAGAAAACAAGTTAAAGGAAGAACAATTAATGATAGTACTTTGTTTGGCTTTGTGCAAGAAAGTTCTGATCAGTGATGACCATGGTTTGTGAAAAAAATCGAAACAAATTGCATGTAAGTTAATTTGTAGCTGGTATAATTTTTAAACTTTTTAGATGGTTAATCATATATGTAAGCTTAACTGAAGAACCATATTTAACCTCAGTTTATCATTGGCTGATTGAGCATGTGAAGCCATTTTATTCATTGATATTTAACCTTATTTTATTCCTCTGTTTTTGCTGGTATTCATTAAAAGTATTACGTAAAAACGTGAACGCGTATTGTGTAAAACAAATCCTTCGCTTTATTTATTTTAACCCTTAAAGTCCCAACAGTGACAAGCATCTAACTTCTCCTTACAGTATCACTACTTCATCAAGCATACAGGTCATGAGAATAAAGAAAATGATCACCAATGATCAAATGTCTTGATTTTTAGTCAAATTCTCCAAACTAGTAACTTAAGAAATATAAGGAGCACAGTGAGGAGAATATGGATGTTAATATTGGGCATTAAAGAGTTAAACTTGTACAACGTAAGAAAACGTACCTCTGTGAACCCCTTGCTGGATGCCTTGGAATTATTCCTCGCCAGTCTTGACGCAGCGGCATTTTTCTTTCCAGCAGTAAGATACTGGTTATCTTTGTCGGCATTTGCCAGGGCAAATAAGATGAATAGCGTGTGGTGAGGATGATCAACTGCGGTTCTTTCAATCAACTAGAAAAAAGAACACGAAGACTTAAGTTTTCCTCCAAACGTTTCTATTTGAAATATATCACACAGACATATTTGGAGACAAAAACAAATGTTTCGTGCACGCTTTATTTCCGGTTCGCGCGATTTTACGCTGCATTTTCACTTTCGGTATTTTGCGCGCACGACTTTTAATAGAAATTTGGATTCACTCAGCACAAGCGTGCTTTTCAGCAATGTCGTGCGTGTATACGCGCGCACGTGGCTAAAAACCCTTTCGAGCCTCCTTAAACTTCTGTCAGAAAGATTCCCTATCGGGAATAACCTCCTCCCACCCGCAGAAAAAAACCAGGTTCTATTCCGTTCTAGTACGTTGAATGACATTTGTCAGTATTTAACATCACATGATACGCTGTTGACTGTTTTGCAGTCTCACATTTGCTGGTCAAACTGTATATTTCAGCATTCAACATGTTGAACGTTGAACAGAATAGAGCCTGGCTTGTTCAGCATGTCATTAACTTAGACCAAAGCATCTCCATTACTTTGGGAACAGTTACGTCAGCTTGTGGATACTGACAGTCGTGATTTTAAAGATTTCACTAAAAATACAGGACCCAGGCAACTCAAGGAGGAATTACATTTAAGAACTAAGTCAGTTCGGCGCCTTAAAAATTAAAAAAAGGGAGAGAGAGAAAAGAAAAAGAAAAAAACACTGTAACATTGGACCGGGGAGGGAGTCAAGAGGTCACGTGAATGCTGACAAAGTCTGTAGCCTACAAAACAGCGCAACGTTCTGTTTTTAGTTAATAAAGCGATTTTCCACCGAATGTTGTTGAACCAAACCAAAGCAATTTCTCTGGCCAATCACAACACACGCAAATGGCTTTAAGCCCTGATATGAAAATGCATGTTCTCCGTACTATTCTCCACACATTTCGTATGGAACTAGTAAGGAGAATTTGTCTAAACATCGAGACATCTTTCCTTGGTGATTTGTTTCCCTTATTCTCATCACTTGATGAATGCTTGAACGAGCAGTGATGGTCTAAAGAGAAATTTCATTCCCGTCACTGAAAAACACGTGCTAGTAACTCAGGAATGTTTTTGGTTTTTCTTCTGATTGGTTGATAAAGTGGCGCCAATTTTATTTTTACTTTCGACAATCAATTGGAAAACGCCCTAAATAACAGCCTCCTACGCAGACGTTCTTTTGGCTAGTCACGCAATCTTTCCTCCCGCCAACGTTGGGGAGGAAAGATTGCGTGACGAGCCAAAAGAACGTCTGCGTAGGAGGCTACCTAAATAACGGCCGGCTTACCTCGTTAAGTGTTCCCTGGAACAACGGATTATCGTGCGCCTTTGTCCCAAGCCTGGCGGCCAGCTGGTACATCAGGGGAAGACACTTACGAGACTCAATCTTCGTTAGTCCTTCCTGCAAACACGACAAACATAATAGCATATCCTTTTTACATCGAAAAGTAAATATCTCGTTGTATTTACAAATCTCAGTCACAGTTCAAAATAGCACAATTATGCTCACACTATGAAAATGTTGAGTCACATCCATTAACGTCGACACGCCAGAGAAACTAGAAACACTACATCTCGGTAAAGAAAGGCCTCAAGGCAGTATCTAGCCTGCGAGCAGGCTCACTTGTTTGGGGAATTTGCGAGCGACAATCTTGGCAGCCGCCACCTGCGAGCCGGCGAGAGGAATGGGCCGGCTCGACTTCCACCGCCAAGATACTCGCGCGAATAACACACTAAGTGAGCCTGCTCGCAGGCTAGGTAGTATCACCTATTGTAGCCTCAATAAAGAAAACAGTTCTTCAATTTGGTTGCACTAATGAACGGCGTTAATTGACAAACCTTGATCATCTCAGAGACAAACTCTTCGTTAGCATTATCAAACCACAGAGAGCAAAGTCTGAACACGCGCATGTCATACTTATCCTGAAAGACAAAAAAAAAGTTACATGGGAAGTGCAAACACGTGATCACAATTTTATTCGCAAATGTTTGGGGAGATCGACGATCCAGTCAAACTGAACTCACACTTTACAGCAAACCAACTGAACTTGACTTTATTCTGGAATGCCGGCACGCCCACACTAAGAGTGTTACGTGCGCACTCAGGTAGAATCAACGGTGGAACAAGACAAATAGAGCTTTTCGACATGCCAACTGTTTCCTTGATACAAGTTTGATTGTAAATTAAAAGAACGCTTCTATATTAAACAACAAAGAAGCGTTCTGTTGTTCTATTTGCAACCTACCCCTGTCTGTAGTGTTTTGATGTAATACTCCACTGCCGTTTTAAGGAATGTCCGTTTATCCTCAGCGACCTGCAGAAGCTCTCGCTCGTCCATCTGTGCCTGCAAATTCAGGGTTCTTGCGTACCTGTCTTTCTCAGATTCAATGACCCTCTGTAACTGTTCAGATTCCACCTTTTAACAAGACAGCAAAATCGCTACGTTTTAATAAATGTAAGGCAGTTATAGTGATGGTAATGATAATAACAGTTCGTGAAAGCGCATTGTATATCATTACATTATACACGTGCACTTCAACCATGGGAATCTTGTGGTTAAATAGGTGACACATACCCTTCAAAGCTGCAAGGCTCAAATGTGTCGATAGCACATTGCAAGTATGTATATGGTATGAAATGAAACAAAACACAAGTTAAAAGAAACTATTTGCACGAAGAGAGTAAATAAAATTAATATTCTGCTCAAGTCAAATTACTCAGAAAAATAAACTTTTCTGAGTCCAATTGATATGTGAACTGCGACTGAAATAAGAAATGATGACGCACTTAAAACAAAAGAGGAAATGTTCACACGGAAAATTGGGATTTCGATGCATTATACTCCTTGACTTTATCACAACCGACCAAAGGGGTTAACAGGCCTACATGTACACGACTATTACTGCAGAAGGTAAATGATATCTAATAAGAATAGTTTGTAACCTTGGCTTTTTTCATCAAAGACTCTTTGTTTTCATAAGTACTTGAACTCATGTAATCCACTTTCTTTTGATACTGTGTGTCAGCAAATCTTGCAAGCGACAAAAAAGCCTAAAAAGAAAAAAGGAAAACAAATGGTCAGTAAGTCGCTTATTACAACAGCAACACATTGCAATAGTATACAACGGTATTGCAGTAGCTTTTCGAAAATTCCACTTATTTACATTTGCCAATTTGTTTAATACGTGAAACCTTTGAAACAGGTCCAAGGGAATAGGAAAGACCTGTGATACGGATATATACACTGTACAGGGTCACAGAGCTTAAATTTGAATCAAAATATCGTCGACAGTGGTATCCTCTGACTTATGCAATGGGTAGAATAAGTAACGAAAGAGAAAAAAAAAGGATTCACAGAAATAAGACACACCTCAATTCTTGATGCTCGGTTTCCTCCTTCCATACACTCCATTAGACAAGCAGCCTGTCAAAAGATGAAGACATTAAAATGACTGACCAAAAAACTTAGAGCTTTCAAACTGCACAAAAACCAAATAGAATTCAGGGCTGAATTCTAACTCGTGTAACCATCCACAGAGTACCACATCCCAGACAACCATAACAACTAACATAAAAAGCCGTCGATGTTTTTCCAAATATTTCCAAATAATCGCCAACTGAGCTCTTTGAAGTTAACTGAACAATTACCACTTTAAAATCACCAAAAACCACACAGCTCTGAAGTTGCACCAATTCCAATAGAATTTCAGGCTTAAACTTTACATGTTTAGTCCTCCACTACGTCCCCCCGCCCCCCGCCGAAAAAAAAAATTTCAATCTGCGTCATGAATCCTTGGGAAACCTTGCTAAAACTAAGCATTTTTCATTCGCTTTAAAGAAAAGCAACAGTGTTGCCTTAGATTTCCCTCTATCCATACCCCCATCCTCCCAATACAATGTTGTTTGCAAAAGACACTCTGCTGCACGCTTAAAACAACATTGTACGGGGGGGGGGGGGATAACGAAAGAATGTGGCCATGGAACAGGGAAATTGTGAAAGTGTCCTAAGACTTCTGACGGAGATTGTAGCAAGTTTGTCCGTTTTTTGTTGGCTTACCTTCTCTAAGTAGTCTTCGATAATGGTGTTCGGATTCTCTGATTTTGACTCTGCCAGCCAGTTACCATACAACCCAAGAGCTTGTGGATAAAGACTTGAGGCCTCGGAGCTCCGATCCTGAACCTGCAAACATATATCGCACTGTCAACATGCAGTCAAAACAGGACGTCCTAATTAATTGTTATCCCTCTTCTGAGTTCAATGTTGTTCTGGGGGACTGACAGTTCATCTGGCAACTTTTTGGGAGGGGTAGAGCAGGCAGGGTTACTTACTCGTTACCTGCCGTCTGGTGTTCCACCTAGGCTATAAAACAGCCAGCTGGTATGATTTAGATTTAGCCAAGCCTAAGCCCCCCCCCCCCGTTTTTTTCTTGTTGTTGTTGTTGTTGTTGCTGGCACTTATTAATTTGTGCAAATACTCTCATTCAAGTCGTTAATTTAAAAAAAAAATTCATATTCCCATAGAGGTTCGAACTCGGCTCATCGCATCGTATGCCGGCATTTAGTCCACTAGGCCACGAGCGACGACGTAATCTTTGAATGTTAATTTTACTACTTATTTCTTTTTCCGTGGCAAGCTGCCTGTCAACATGAAAATGCTGGTATTTTTCCTGGCAAAATGTGTTTGGACCGCCGCAAAAACCATGGTTGTGGACAGAAGAAAAACCAGAAGGCACTAGCTCTGCTACGTTTGGCGTCGAAACCGCTGCGAAATGCTGCGAACTCAAGCGGTGTGCCGACCGAGTTCGAACAGAACCGACGAGGCAAATTTGAACTTTTCGCCTGAACTTTATCGCCTAATTTGAACTTTTCCCCTTCCACTAAAAAGACAACTGAGTATTCTTTTGAACTTTTTTTTTTCCATTAACAAATTTGTTTTTGACTTTTGTCGTCTTTGCTTGTTTTGCTACAACGCGGGTTTCCCGCCAAAAACCCGGGATACAGCACAGGGTTATATCAAGTGTATGCCACTTCATATTGGTGACCCTGTGGTGCGGACGGACGGACGGACGGTCACGTGACTATTACGTCACTACCAAAATCTCTTGGCGCACTAAGTGTTACTTCAGTGTACTATCGTAATCAATCTTCACTGCAATTTAACATTCGAAACAGTAACTGTATGCGACCCGTATAAATTTTTTTACCACTACTGTAGTTTTCAAGCCACATTGTAAAGAAGATTTACCACAGCGCAATAGCCAGGCACTTTAAAGGGACAGGTTCACGGCTCGGCGCATGTGCATTAATCAAATTACTTTTTTCCGATTTATTAGTAATTCTATCGGTTAATAATCCCACTCACAAGTATCTCAGGGATCACATACTATAATAAGTCCAAGAAGAACGGCGGAGGACTACATTCGCAGGAAATATTAGTGGATTGCACCAACACTGTCAACGTCGAATTGATTGCTGACCAGAAGGGTTTTTCCATGGTCGATGAATTTACCGCTATTTGCACGCACTTTGGTCAAGTGGCTGCCAGGGGCGTGTGCAGATAGCTGAGAAATCATTAAACGCGAAACTTTGGCAAGAAAATTTCACACCCGAGCAATCTACTCGCTTCTGATTGGTTCTTTAACAATGTTATGAAATAATATTGCTTGTGTACTCGCCACAGCGTGCACAGGCGAAAAAACAGCATTTAGATTCATGAGCATGCGCTAAACCGTGGACCCTTCCCTTAACTTATACCTTTTCAAGCTGCCTGCCCAGCGACTTCAGTAAGTACATGGCTGTGTCCTGCTCTCCTCTTGCCCAGCGTAACTTAGCTTCTTCCATTTTCCATGACCACGCCACACCAAGATCCTCTCCTCCTAGCCGACTCTCTACCTTTGTTATGTCACTTTGCAGTTGCCTTATTTGAAATAAAGCTTTCTCTGCCACCTGCAACAAATCGATATCATTGATCAAACCCTCATACGTCTTTTTATCCACAAACGTTTCTTCAATTCAAGGGAAATTGAAATGCATGCAGTAAAAACGAAAAACGTCAGAAGTGACAATAAACCATAAACGAAAAAGTATAAGGATCGTTAAGTTAAGATAACAGTGACTCGGGTGAAGCTTTTTTAAGTTAAAATACCGGTTGTACAGAGGTACAAATTTTCTCTTGCGAGTGTTCAACGTCTTCCCTTAACTTGAAAGATATCATTGGGAACACGAAGGAAAGTTGCCTGATTTATCTTTATCTTCTTAATACATCAGATATGGTTTAGAATATATTCAGAGAGGACCTCCCTTCCCCAACTAAATCAAAATCTACAGTGGGAAGCGGGAAATATTATGAAGGGGTAGGAAGGGGGTGTTACTTAGTAGTTTTTCACTAGACATCAAAAAACATTCTAAGTGAGATAACACGACGTCAAACTGCACCTGTGGATTAAGTGATCGCCTGGCAAGTTTAGCTTGCATCTCCAGATGGGTAGCAAGATCCTTGTAAGCTTGAGCCAGATGAGCCACACCTTCAGCACTGCTATTTTTCTTTGCCCTTAGATTGACCAGCGTTTGAAGCATGGAGGTGCGAAGAGCAAGTACAGGCTCCAAGAATTCAAAATCATTGTCTGGGAGTGGAAATCGCTCATTCCATATCTCAACCATACTGGCCTCTGCACTACAGAGAACAAGATAAAACAGCGTTCAAATTACACCTTCACTGTAAGGCTTGACCATTGAACAAACCGACTTCAAATTCGAGCTTGGAGCTCCCGAGGTATCTGTACACTTGGCTGAGTGTCTGGTACCTGTCAGTTTAACTGGCCTGTTTAGCACCTCTTAAATCGTGGGTTGGTCTTAAACCACTTTCGGGAAATGAGGCACACAGATGGGAGACAGGTGGGAGACAGGGCCACCATTTCGAGAAAAGTAAAAGTTGATCCAAGCCTAGATGTCGCAGCAAAAGCAGCAACTTTGTACTCAGTCATTTGAAGACACTGGGTGTTGGTCTGACCTAGGATCAAACCTACAGTCAGTGTCACTTTGTTGAAACACTGAAGGTACAATTGTGTCTCCCTCTCTCTCCCACAAGGCAATGCTGGAAAAAAGTTTCAACTAAATAGATGAAGACAAGCGTTCACAACACTATGCAACATTGTACAGGGGTAGGAGGGGAGGGTGTTCCAACGACTCATGTCACTGATTGTAGCTAGTAGGCCTCTCCTGCTCTGGCTGGAGTGTGGTGCCTCACTAACTGAGTTACCCAGGCTGAGGAACAAGGAAAAATTCCCATGGAATGTAATACAGCCTTACAGCACAACAAATAAATAACACGATGAGAAAGATAAATGGAAAACAGAAATGTCCCCAACGAAGGCAAAGATAGCATCCGAATCCCCAAGGGTACTCGATCCCTGAATATTACATCATTCTTAAACATCCAACCTGTTAATGGTCTTGCCAAAGTTTTCCAGTTCAACAAGACACTGCAGTCTGGCCAGTGAGGGATATACACTGCGTACACTCTCCAAGCTCACATGTGCTACATCACCCATTACCTGCAATCTACAGACACATTAAACAAGATACATTGCATTTGGCCTGCATCTGTGAGAGAGAATTATTTTCCATAGAATTAATACGGTAAATGATTTTGAAGAAATATTGATTTAAACCAAGAAGCGGTATAACAACGAAAATTAACTGTTTAGCTGAGGGGATTTTGTGGCTGGCCCTCGCTTTACCACGAAACAGCTTGTGTACACAACAAAAAGGAAACGTGTGATAACAAAACACTTGAACCACAACCACTTAACTCCTCAACCCTTTCACTTGTAGAGACAAGCCTTGGTTCAAGTCATGTGATTGTAACTTTTGAGTCAGAAAAGCTACTTAGTAGTACTTTCGTAAGGTTCTGCTTGTTTTGCCATATTTTACTTACTCTGTTTTGAGGTAAGTTTTACAGTTTCGGTGGGGAGCAGTATTAGCGCACTGCACCTAAGATTCGAAGGTCGGTGGTTGAAGGGCTGGGCCTGGCCTGGCCTGTGCCCGGTTATTCGATAGCCAGTTAACGCTAACTCAGGATTAAAATTAACCGATGTTTCCTTTTTCTCTTGCTAAAAAACATTTTTCACAGCTAAGAAAAAGAATTATTTTCCAGATCGCTCTGGTTACATTTAAGGCTCTTCATGACCAGCTTCATCACGGAACTCATTAGGCCTTACAAGCCTGGCAGGACACTAGGATCATCTAGTCATAATCTTCTTGCTGTACCCAGATTTAATCTTAAAACGTATGGCGGTCGTTCCTTTACAGTTGCGGCTCCGATCATATGGAACAGCCTTCCTTTAGAATTAAGAACACTGATGCATGTCTCTTTCGACATTTAAGTCTAAACTTAAGACCTGGCTATATAAAGAAGCTTTCGGTTAGGACTTTTGATTTATTCATAGTTATGATCAATTTTAGTTTGTTTATTTGTTTATTTTAGTTAGTTATTATTGATTTTTAAGATTTTATGTAGATATAATGAAATATAAATTTTTGTAAAGCGCCATTGGACCCTTGGGAAATGGAGCTATAGAAATTTATTATTTTTAATTTATTATTATTATTATTAATTTTAAGTGACCGTTTGAAAGCAACCAATGTCAAAGCGTAGGGCAAAACAGGTTCGCAGGAATCCTCATCGCTTGGCTGTTAGACTCGATTCAAAATTACGCTAATCCTGGGATAGCTTAATCCTGTTTTGAACAACCGGGCTCAGGTCTTTGCCGTCGTGTTGTTTCCTTAGACAACAAACTTTACTACACATTGTCTCTCTCCACCCACGTGGTTTAATGGCTACCGGCGACATACTGTTGGGGGTAACCCTGCAATCAACTAGCATCCCATTCAGGGGGGGATAGCGATACTCTCTCAGTTGCTTCCTGTTACAAAAACCAGGTTAAGCTCCGGCTGTGGTTCGTAATTAAGCAACCTTTCTTCCATTTTCAAAATTGAGAACTCATGGGAGTGAAAGTGTTACTTCGGTTTTTCGATTGCATAGAATGTAATGAACTATTACTTTGCATTGTCCAGAGTACAGTGAAAAAGTCCCCATTCTTCATCTTGCAAGGCACACAAACAACTGTACAAAGATTGGTGAAAACTTTGAGGTGTGTCCGAGCCAAAGCTGTGAATACAAAAAGACTACGTTGAAGGGATGCTACAGAAATATTGAAATGTGAGTATGTAGCATCATAGTCAATTTATTACAAATTCATAACATTTGTAGGAAGCAAAACAATAGAAATACCTAGAGATTGTGTCTAAATCCCACACGCAATTCTGCCAGGCAGACTCGTACTGCAACTCTGCTACCTAAAATGACGAAAAGCAAATATGCAAGATAACAACAAACCTTTCCTACAGATACTTTGGAGCACAAATGATTCATAAGACATTAGCCACCATGAGCCATTTCTAAAGCTTTTAAAGGTAAATACGTTCCAAATATAACGCAAGTTCGTTTAGAATCATTACTCTTCAAACTGCTCTCAACGAAATCAGTACTAATTACACTGTTCACTTCTCTTAAACACGTAAATTCCTTCCCCTGCTAGTTCTAAAACTTTGGTGACAAATTAGGTAGTATGTCCTTTTTTGCAGGCATAGACTGGATGTGGTACAAAAGCCTGAGTGTCTCTAAGATCTTGGAATTATGTCTGTGTTGGCTGGGGTTATTTCCCTATACCAGATGATTATGGGAGGAAAAATCAGACAAACAGCACGATCCTTATCGTCAATCGAGGTTGGAAGTTGCTGAAATATGAGAAGGAATGACTGAATTAAAAGACGTTTATTTGCATGCATTGTTTGCCGATGCAAAGTGAGCTCAAGGGTCACCAGCCATTACGATATTTATCTCGTTGATGATTCCCCTCATACGTAACAATAATACAAATACGTAGAGGATATTACACGGCGGCGAGAAGATATGAATTTTATTTGCGAGTGGTGAAAACAATATTTTACTCACTCGCTAAGCTCGTTCGTAAAATATCGAGTTTTTTTTTACCACGAAAAAATAAAATTGATATCTTCAAGCCACCGTGTAATTTTCTTTTTATTATATGGACAAGAGTATTTTTGCACAAACAACAGTGTGAAAGAGGGAAATGACGTCATCGGTATCCCGACTAGTGAGGATACGGAAAATACGCCACTCGAGTCCCGGAAGTAGTTTCGTATGAACTTTACGAGTGGTCTATTGTCCACTAAAACACTCTTGTCTATACAATAAAAATCTTACCTCAACTGTTGCCTGTGGGTCTTCCGCTGACAAACCTTTCAAGTAAATTCTCATCACATGGTCCAAACCAAAGTTCTTCATTGACTGAAACAAAGACACAAGTGAGATATAGATCACACAAGTTGCCTCACACGTCCAACCACTCGTCAGTACCTCAGGAAGGTTTCAAAATAACGAGAACGTATGGCTCACCTGCAGTAGCCCTGTTTGTGACGAAGGACAAATGTTCTGCATTCGCAGGTCGCAAGCACCTAGACAAGGCAAATCAACACCAAAACAAGTTAACTACCTGATGAGGAAATTAAGGTATACTGAGGAGACTATTACACTCTTAGTGAACCTAGAAACCTTGAAAACGAACTTGATGAACTGTACAGATGAGATATTTTGCAAAAACAAATCGCCTGTTGAAGGTAACGTGAACTGATATGCAAATTTGTTTTTGTAGCATTGACGGTGTTAGTGCCACAGAAATAATCATTACTTGTGTTTAGCTGCACTTTTTTGTCTCCGTAGAACACGATTTATAATCAGGGGTCTACATTTTTCAAAACGAATTATTGCTGGACCTAGAAAAGCCACTTAGGATGTTCTAACTGTAAGCCCTTCACATAATCGATACAATTGATGGTGTTCTTACTAAGAGCCTTATCCCACGCATGCTCATGCATGTACGTCCTGATGCGCGAGTCTATGTCAGCAAGTCTCCCAGCTCCGGCACCGTACACACTGTCCGGCTCACCAATAGAGCCATACGCCTCAAGAATGAGGGTCTGGTAACTGGTACTCAGACTCCCCTCACTGCTTTGGCTTGTAGCAATCTCCATAACTAAGTTTTGACTGTTGGACGGCAGCGAAATAGACACAGGGGAATCTGGCCTGGATCTGCAAACGATGGGAGATAAACATCAACTGGAAAAATACGATTAAAGTCAGCACTAAGCGGGTTCCATTCTACCGATATCACTGCACTGTACAGGGGCTCGTTTCTCGAAAGTCCCGGTAACTTTTCGGGACCGCAAAGCTATTTTATGACCGCAAGATTTACCTTAAAGATTCAAAATTTTGTTGGCTTTTAAAGCTAAGTATCACAGTGCAACGAATTCAACTGGGGCCACCCAACGTTTTTCTGCCAATCACAAGGCGAGTTCAGAACAAAAGAATCGGGGTTGCGGTTGCTTTCGGAACAATCACAGTACATGAGGCGGGCTGGCCCGGTTAGCCGGGCTGGCTCGGTTTGCCGGGATCTCGGCACGTCTGTGAAACATATTAAAAATCAACTTTGCGATTACATGGAAAAATCTCAGCCCGGCTAGCTGGGATCCCGGCATCGCGATGCCGGGATCTCGGCTAGCCGGGCTGAAAATTTACCATGTAATCGCGATTGCCGGGCCAGCCCGGCTAGCCGGGACAACACTTTCTCGTCACTAAATTTCGCTTCAGAGCAAAATGGCTCACCAGAAGATCGATATTTCTCTTACTATATAACACATAAGGGTTTATCGGACCATAAAGCTACGTAAAACTGAAAATAATACGCCAAAATAATGAATTGGCGAAAATAAAAACACTTGGTTCATGCTCTTTGATGTAAGCCATCTTTTCACACGACGGCTTCTAAATTTAGCCGCAGGCGGGCTGGCTCGCCTCATATGCATGTAATACCGGGCTGAGCAGTCATCTCGGTAAACCGAGCCAGCCCTGCTAACCGGGTCAGCCCGGCTCATGTAATGGGCCCCTAAGGGGCCGATTACATGAAGCGGGCTGGCCCGCTTAGCCGGGCTGGTTCGGTTTGCCAGGATCTCGGCACGTCTGTGAAACACAATAAAAATCAACTTCGCGATTACATGGAAAAATTTCAGCCCGGCTAGCTGGGCTGGAAATTTATCATGTAATCGCGATTGCCGGGCCAGCCCGGCTAGCCGGGACAACACTTTCTCGTCACTAAATTTCGCTTCAGAGCAAAATGGCTCACCAGAAGATCGAAATTTCTCTTTCTATATAACACATAAAGGTTCATCAGACCATAAAGCTACGTAAAACTGAAAATGATACGCCAAAATAATGGATTAGCGAGAATAAAAACACTTGATTCATGCTCTTCGATGTAGCCATCTTTTCACACGACAGCTTCTAAATTTAGCGGCAGGCGGGCTGGCCCGCCTCATGTAATACCGGGCTGAGCAGTCATCTCGGTAGACAGAGCCAGCCCTTCTACCGAGCCAGCCCGGCTCATGTAATCGGCCCCTAAATTTCGCTTCAGAGCAAAATGGCTCACCAGAAGATCGATATTTCTCTTTCTATATAACACATAAAGGTTTATCAGACCATAAAGCTACGTAAAACTGAACATAATACGCCCTACTGTGATTGGTGCGAAAGAAACCGCAAGCCCGATTCTTTTGTTCTGAACTCGCCTTGTGATTGGCAGAAAAACGTCGGGTGGCCCCAGTTGAATTCGTTGCACTGTAAAATTGAAGTTGACGAAACAAGTCGAGCTGGTTTGAGGGGTAAAAGCTACGCCACTATTCTATACATTTTAATTTTAAAATATAACTTCGGGCCCGAAAAGTTACCGGGCCCTTCGAGAAACGGACTCCAGGACAGGCTACTGAAACCATTGGCTGAAACTTATTGTGCTGAAAACATTTTTCTTACTTCTGTATGTCTGCCCATATTTCGGTGTAGAGAAGAGCTGTAAAATACGCCGAACACCTCTGAGCGGCTGAAGCGACTTCTAAGTAATCTAAGTCGAGCCAGAAGTTGTTGTCCCACAAAGTGCCTTGGCGTCGTCCCCTTTTGGCCAAGTTCTGTGTGCGCAGGTATGTGACAACAGCCAGCATTGTGCGTACGCTTTCCTTTTTCACTGCAAAATACACAAAGCAGAGCGAAGAGGGAAATTACATGTTATTTCAATGCACCAGTGCAGTAATGTTCAAGAAAATTGGAACATCATTTTTTGGTTCCATAAATGACGCAAGTAAGTCTGTTGCCTTTTCAAAGTGATACTAGGAATACCTGACAAAGTCCGCATGAATTGTTCTGGGATAGAGAGTGACATTAGTATTAATCAAACAACTATACTACTTCTAAGACGGAACAAGATCATCGCACTGATCGCAGTGATGCTAGCACTATGCAGGTCAGGAAGGTGCAGATAGTTTGAAAAATGTCAAGTGTTTCTTTAAGGCTTCAGTCTTGGCTCATTGCTGAAGCTGTTATAATAACTAAAAGGGGCTTTTTAACCCCCAAATCAATAAGAACGCCATTACCTAAAGGGATAATTCCAAGTCACGTACGAACAGCTCTCCAGTTAGTCTGTGATACGTCAGTTGCCATTGGTACTATTGCAACGTCATGGGTCCCTCTTACGCCCAAATTCTTTTTAGGCACTCTCTGCAACTCCAGAAGCTTTATCTTAAATCTTTCATCCACGCTTCGCACAGCCAATGCACGGTCATTTAACGTTTTCATTTTCACTTATACTTGTTTTCTTACCTCCAAATATCCCACTGGTGTTTGAAGATGGTATGCCAGAAGGCAAAGGAGAGCTAGCCCTACTGGCAATCACACTTGCTCCATTGCAATGGCTGAAGAAATTTCTGAACTGCTCCGACACAGTAGTTCTACAAACATCGTCTCCACATTCCAGTATGTTATGTACAAGGTAAGGGAATACATGTTCAGCAAACTCCACCTAGGTAAGCAGTATCGGTTTACAGTCAAGCGGAACCACAGAAAGAAACGTAAAATGTTCGATTATTACTTTCTAAATGAGTCAGATTATAGTTTTCAAAACAAATCAAGAGAGGACAACGTACCCTTGACAAGTTCACCAATGCAACATCAGACTGGATTACGAATACTTTCAAAGAATGAGGTAAGATATAAATTCCCACGACCGTTCAGTTTTACCGTCGTTTAATTCCTAAAGCAAAAGGAAAATCTTGCCAGAACAATTAGCCAACAAGATTCTGAGCGGGCGTTTTCAAGGGGTGAATTCTGCACACTGTCCCTCAAATTCCAAATCTACACATTGACACTACATCTCTACAAAGTGTTTGCAACAAATTTGCATGCCTCGACGTTGTTAACAGCGTCAGAGCGTCATACTCTTTATGTGCAACTTTAGACAAAAGGCCTTTAAGATATACGAATTTATCAAGGTGACAGTCAGGATACCTTTGTCCCGCAGATCGGGGATAAAACAATCAGAACTTCATCTTTCACGAGACCACTCTGGATCAGTGTACAGGCCAGCCTTGTTATCCACTGTTTATGACTGTATTCTTGGCCACCAAGCCCTGGTATCCATAAATTTGAATCTTCTATCTTAACATCACTCAATCCGTCTGTCATTTCCATGGCTGTTGCACCAGCAGATGACTGTGTTAAATAATGTGTTCAAATGTCAATCATCATCATATCATGCCATTAAATTGTTGAAGTTTGTTTTAGTCTGAAGTGTTGAGTCTGAAATGAGCTTACAACCAGGCGATCAAACAAAACAAAATCACATGCCACAGAGCATGAACTAAATTAGAACCTCCAAAATACTTATTACTCGATGTAGCGGCCACCAAAATACTGTTTCCAGTGAAATGTCTCTTATTTGACGGAAAATCTTCCTCTCCCACTCCCCCTGTGTTTTTAGCTGTTACACTTGACATCTAGCGTACCTGCTCCATCACTTAAAAAACTGTTTTTTTGTATATGTAACAAAATTGTTCTTCTTACGAAAAACGAATGTTGGAGCACTTTGCAACACCCAGCAAATCCTGCGCCCAGGATCCAGGGTTGTCAGTCAGCATACGCTAAAGTTACTTACACAGCACCTAACAGGAGTCTCTGCTAAAAAGCATATTGTGTATGTGTTGTAAGTTAAAATGAATTTCAGGTCAAAGTGATTGCAAAATCGTTTGATTTGTATTTTCCTTTGTTTCAGTTTGATGATAATGACTACAAAACAAAGGAAATACAAATCAAACTAGTTTGAAATCATTTTGACCTCAAATTCATTGTAATCTACAACATGTGTTTTATGCCCTAAAAGAGGAGGTACTGAGTTATTACTGAGCAAACTGAAACTTGCCCGTTTTTTCTTGGATGGTCTGAAAGGTTCCAGGTACCACAAAAGCTGTTCCTGTTTCGACTCTGCAAACTTCTTTAGAAGGCCAGAGCCAGACTCTGTGGCTAAAATTTTCTTCAAACAGGACGCAGCAGCTGTAACAACCTCAACCCTGCCAACATAATCAAACTTACAGTTACGCAATGCTTCATTTAGTCCCTCCACTCACAGGCAACCTCGTCCCCAGGGCCTTCTCCTCATTCAAAATGGCGGATCGGAATTTCCCTTTCGTAAACGGTCGTTGCCATTTTTAAGACACTTAGAAAATTTTTTTGAACTGTTATTGAAAGTTTTTCTACTAAAAAGAAAGACCGTCACAACCCAGAATCGAACCTGGTCCTTTCGTATACTAATCTCTCTCCCTTAACACTACACTACCACGCCAATCTGCCAAAATCCCGAAAAATTGGAGTATACATTATAATTAACTGTCTTTCAGAAATGATACATGTATAATAGGTGACCCTAGTCCTCTCCCGAACTCTTAACGTAAATTCAATGTGGGCGTAAATTTCGTTCTTTCTAAGACTTTAAAAATGTATTTGTTGCCTTATTGTAACTTAATCCAGAGCATATATTACATCTACCATAATTAAAGGCTTGGTTACCAATGATGGCATCGACCGTCAGAAAAGGCAACGACCGTACACGAAAGGGAAATAGGCATCGGAGAAACCCCTGGCCAAGGCCGCCAAAATGGGTCCAAACATTCCTGAGGATTTGCCGCGTAAATCACGAAGAAATGTCTTCGTTTCGTTTGAACAGCGGTGCAAGAAAGCAAAGAGAGCCGCTAGACGCTGGAAACAACCTCCGAAAAAGCCATTTCATCATGTATCACGTTACAAAATATTCCACGATTCTTGGAGTATTTCAGCAGCCTTGGCCAGGGGTTTCTCCGATCCCCCAGTTTGAACGAGGAGAAGGCCCTGGGGACGAGGTTGCACTCACAGGCTACCGTCAGAGCAGATAAGTTTCAGAGGGACACTATTTCAGGTGACTGGCTCACAAACGGGTCTAAAAATGATTTCTAGAATGAT
The DNA here is from genome assembly GCA_964017195.1 of Siderastrea radians. Taxonomy (NCBI): domain Eukaryota; kingdom Metazoa; phylum Cnidaria; class Anthozoa; order Scleractinia; family Rhizangiidae; genus Siderastrea; species Siderastrea radians. The sequence goes on from OZ024888.1 coordinate 48,858,532, forward strand.
ATAATTTACATTTTTACATTAGTACTCACCCATTTAGTGGTCAGTACTAAACTCCCATTTACAATGTTACCAAAACACACGACATATTTCGAAACAGCAAGGAAGGACGGATGATTAAAACATTCAAATTTGATTTCCACAGAGGTAATGAAAATCAAGCTTCAAAACTTTGAGTTAAGGTATTGATGATTTTTCATTTATTTTTCAATTATGAAAAAGCACTACAACTCTACTAAGTAAGAACTCTACCACTAGCACTAGATACAATACGCGAACTGACATTAGCTTATGGCCGCAAATAAGCTTATGACTTGAAATTAACTCCACCCCCCCCCCCCCCCTTCAACTTAGGACCTAAAATAAAATCCTCTCTCCTTCTAACAGGCTTATGTCTCTAATAACTCCCTTCTAACAAAATGTAAATTTCAAGGTTTGAAATCAGGACGTACCCACTCACCAATGCAAGTATAACCTTCACTTTAAAGAGATTTTCGTTTTCGGTTGTTGAGCGCTAGGGATGGATTTGTTTTCAGGAGAATGATGAGTAAACCAGGTGGGTTCATTCTGAAAGCTTGTTACCGAGATAGCGAGTTCTCTCATACTCACGTTTCTAGCACTGTATAATACAGTCCAGCTATCACTTACTGTTTGTCTATAAGGTATGCATTTAGAAGGCACACAATTGCAGAATTCCTTTGACTCTCAGAATCGCCGGCATATTTGACAGGCATCAGTGAAATAGAACCTGCAAAGATGCAAAGAAACAGGAAAACTGGACATCCCATGAATCACAAATGATCAACAGACTTGAATATATTCCATCTACGTTGCCTCGCATAAGTGCAAGCCACTTAACTGTTATTCTTTCACACACAGTTGATGAAAATTATTTCCCGTTGAGAGAGCTCGGATTTCTGTTTTTTTTTTTCGAGTGTGCCTGTGTCACTCATTGATAATTAAATCTTTCAAGTTTAATGACCAGGCTTAAGAGGTACTAGTATCACATTTCTCCCATTGCGCATATGCCACACATCAACATTCGAATCCTAGCAGTAAGCAGGATTCTTGTCACGTGAACCAAGTTTAATGACCCAGCTGGTGCTGCTACTGCTGCTGCTTCTTCGGAAAAAGCTGGAGTGGAATTCCTATACAACCCTTATTGTTACATGGTTAATTTATTTGCCAGTTATTTCACCTATCTTTCTCAACGTTTTACCTTTATTTTTGCATCCCAGTGAAACAGTAGAGAGGTCTACGGCTCCGATTTCTCCCAGACAATTCGCCACCTCACACTGCACAGTTTTAGCCTGGTCGTCTTCATGAGAGGTTAGCATCGAACCAAGCTTGATAAGATCGTGGACAAGATCAGCTGCAGTGCTTGACGAGGGCTTGCTACATGCAACTGTAAGAACATCAATAAAAAATGCAAGTTTATGTCTTACATCCACTGAAAATATATCATCAATTTAATTGTCTTCTAATGTGTCAGAAAAGAACACAAAACACAATTCCAAACTAACAACTATTATAGCACAACGCTAAGTTTTGGCGTTCTCCCATTGGTCGAAACCGATCACGTGACGCGATAGTGCCTCTCCTCAGCGGGCGCCTATCAGCGCATAGTGCCCATTTTTGTCAACGTTCGCTCAAAATTTAGCATTGTACAATAAAACCAATAGAGTCCTTCTGTCTCAGGCCCAATGTGTGATAGGTTACCTCGGAGACTTGATGTTCAAACTTCATATAAGCCCTCGAACTACGTTGTCGGGCCAATATTTGTTGTGAACATCAAATTTCCTCGGGCAACCTATCACACGATAGTGCCTTCGACAGAAGAACGCTGTTGTTTAAATAGAAATCTATTCTACTGTTCAACTGCGAATGATGAGATCCAAGAGCATGGTCTGTGGCACCCTGGCCTTCTAACGCCTTCTTATTTGAGCTGGTGCACTGCCTCATCGACATTTCTCATTACCATTCAATGTTGTCCAGCACCTATAAGTTAAACGTCCTTAGCTAGTCATTGTAAACATGACACAAAAGCACTTTTACCTTCTGTCCTGCCAACAAGATCCACCAATTGGTCTTTGTTTTTAGCAACTGATTGCCTAAGAAGCCTCAGGCCCTCTAGTCTACTCACAGGGGACACACTTGAATCTGCGTTTACAAAATGGGCAATTTCCTGTTTAAAGAAAGAGGTAACAAATCGTGCCCCTATTTTAGATGAGGTTAGGTGACATCATGTGATTTTGTCATGTGTTATTGTATTTCATATTATAAAAGACAGAAAACGGCCACTTAATGCTTCAAATACTCGAAGGGATTTTGGAGAACGTGAACGTTCTCATCTTCCTTCTCGCCGGTAGCTTGGTTTTACATAAACGTTTGAACTTTCTCAAACTGCCCTCATGTTTATACAGTGGAGCCCCGATATAACGAAGTGCAAGGGATTGGGAAAATGTGTTCGTTATATCAGGGTCCTTTTGCATACATTTTACTATTACTCGACTGAAAAACATAGTTCGTTATACCGGGGTCTTCGTTGTATCAGGGTTCCACTGTATCAGGTTATGTTAGTGTTCATGCTATTTTCTGTCTTAACAACTGTTTATGGGAAACATTCGACCACCTGGTAGAGACAATAAGGGACATAAGCAGAGACATTTTTGAGCCACGGACGTCAAATTGAAGTTGAACGTTAACGTTGCTGGATTGTTCCTGTTCTTCATCAAAGGCTGGAAAATTTTTGTTTTGGTGTCTGGTAGCTTGTCGTCTTGGACGTGTTGGCATAAGAATGGGTCAAGAGGAAAACGTTAAACTTCCGGTTGCCGTCCGTGGCTCAAGAACGTCTGTGCTTAAGTTTCCTATTTAATGACAAAAAAGGAATACAATGACCTCTTGCACTACGAAGGAGGGTAAGTCACACAACCCTAGAGGGTAATGCAATGTATAACATGATGATGATGATGATGATGATCATGATGATGATGATGATGATGATGATGATGATGATGAATAGTTTTGCTGTAGTGATGATCATGATGACCAATAGTTTTCCCGTAGTGACCCACAATGCTTGTACCTCAGTTAAAGATGTTCTTTCTTGCCGTATCTGCCTGTAGCACTTGTTGATCTGCTTGAACTGTTCAGTGTCTGGAAATGGATCAAGACTTCCAATTGCCTCTTGCAACTTATTTCTCGACTCCACTATTAAGAAATTTAGCAACTGCAAAGCCTGTAAGAATGAAACGAACAAAAATCATTGGAAACTACTTAAAACAAGTGAACGTTCCCTGTCACAGTATTTTATCAAAACAATACAGTTCTGGAGTAGATGTCTATAAAATATCTATTCCGCAGGCTGAATATAAGATAAGTCTTTATCATGAAGATATCAATGAAAGCAACTTACAAAAATGCTACAACAATCTTTCTAAAATTTCAGCCAGACATAAGTTGAGATCATCACTTTTTCAAAAATAAATTATTTAACTATTAAATAGTTATTTCGTACCAAAACATGTCAATTTATGTACGGCAAACCTGAGTATTGCTACTCAGATGAATACGAACTCTCACAACTAACACAATTCAGTTTACTTTGTGTAGAAAATAGATTTTACTCGATTCAGTATTCAAAATAATGGAAGTATCTTATGACCTGCCACATGAACACAAAATATCCAGTTATTTTCATGCTAATACCTGTTCAGCTTTTTCACCTTCACCCAAGGCATACGGAGTTAAGGTGCTTGTGATGGCATGAAGATGGCTGCTAAACTCCTGAAAAAAATTCATCTTGCTTCAGATTATGACAGCTAGATTGTACAACTGTCAAGGTAACGTCTTGTGTCCAGTCCCCTGGATTAGGCAAGCCAGGTGGCCCATAATAATTTTCTCTAGCATGAAACAACTAGGAGCATAACTACTTTCCCCTCCCAGCATTTTCTCAGGCTACGTTCACACGGGACTGGACCGGATCAGCTTCCGTTTACATGGAACTGTTTCGAACCGATCCACGTGTTTACATGGGATCTTTCTGGAACCGGTCCGGAACGTTGTTTTGCAAGTCCAGTTTTGGATCCGTTTGGATCCGTTCCAGACTGGTTCCAGAATGGTCCCGTGTAAACAGAAGGCCTATCCGGTTTGAGTTTCGGACCGAACCCATTTGGATCCTTTTGGAACCAGTCCTGTGTAAAGATAGCCTTAGGATTCCCTAACGACTCCCTGCCTGGTACCCATTTATAAACCTGGGAGGAGGGGAGAGTGCAGAAATACAAGAGACACTGTTACACGCAGGTGCAAAATTTTTCTTCCGGTGCCCAGTTACTTTTCTTCCCACCCCCACCCCCCCACCTTTCAATGTTGCTTCAGTACGCGGACCATATCCAAAACATTGGCCAACAACATTGAAGGTGGCAGGGGGTACTTGAGGGAATTGGTGACTGTCCTGTGGGAAGAGGCAATATTGACTTTGCAAAAGCGGGTTTTGGGCGAGAGTGTCTGGACAATTTCGCAGCCAATTGTAGTACTGGTATTAAGGCCAAATTGAATCCGTTAATGGTGGCCAGTGATACTATCATTTACACAATCCATGTAACCTCGAATCAAAGGAACAATCAACGGCAATTTTACATTCAAAATGTTGCGCTTTACCTCCAACAGTATAACACACTTTTTGCCTGTCTTTTTAATGCGCACCTGACTGTTAAATTCAGTTTTCAATCTTTCAGACAATGAAGAAAAGCTCTATGAATACGCTAAAGAATGACTCCACTTTCAAGTCTTGAAAGGCATTCCTCACCTGACTACAACACTGAACTGCTGCTTCACAAACATAGTACATCAAGTTGCAACATGGTAAGAACAAGTCGTCTTCCACTGCAAGACAAACTGGTTGAACACGTTGCCTTGGGGGACTCTTCGTTTCTTTATCATCGCTGATGATTCGCAGCAGAGAATGGATCACATCTCTGACAAAGAAGGCCCACGTGTTTCCTAATCCTTGTGGTAAGTCTTTTAGGAGAAGAAGCACAAAAAGTCTGTACATCGATAAAATTCTCCTCTTCTCGTGTAAGAGATGGGTCTCAGCAATGCGAGATGTAAGAGACAATAAGATCTTCTGGATGGTGTCCTGTTGAAATAAGAATTTGCGTGCACATTAAGACAAAAGAGAAAGTTAAATTCCTTTCATTTTTTCAAGTAAGCATTACCCATGCAAAGTTATGCTGCACAAGGTAACAAAAGATGGTTATGGGAAGACAAAAATACAATCCTATAAAACCACCATATTCTGTTCTGTTAGAATCATTCAAGGAACTAAATAGCACTGAAAAGTCAACTAGGATTCATTGGATGTACCAAAAGTGTTTTATCACTTATTTACAACAGCGTCCAACGTTTTAGTTAACAATGATTTTTTTTTAACCTAACCTATTAAAAGATAGCAATTTTGGACTGTCTCGTCATTTGAAGTAATATAACTACATAGCACTAATAGTATAACTAATATTAATAATATAATATAACTACTGTCGGGGACTTAGATTTTTCTTTGTCCCACGCTCGTGTCATTGTTCATTATTTCATCTTTCACATTTAATTTACCGAGCTGAAAATTCACCATCACTTTCATTTATCACAATTCATGAAGACATCGACATTGCTGATCCTAGCAGTATACAGGACGCATGTCACATAAGAACTCAGTAAAATTGGCCTCGCTCTCCATGAGTTCTCGTAGTTCAGTGGATAGAGCGCCCGCCCGGTGTTCGGGAGGTCATGGGTTCCATTCCTGTCGGGGACTTAGATTTTTCTTTGTCCCACGCTCGTGTCATTGTTGATTATTTCATCTTTCATACATAGCACTAGTAGTTTCATTGTCTAGGAGGTAATCCAATATTGCTAAGGATACCTTGTGGGTACACAGCACTGAGACAAGAGACTTTCCTCCAGGATGGCAACTTGTGAGGAAATCAAAGGTAGCCTTGATGGCATGTGATGTAAAGGATGGAGGATCAGGTTCTGGGTCCGTTTCTCTGTCAAAACAGTTTAAGTGGGTTAATTAATTCACAACGCAAACTACCAGAGGTATGGTGGTCAACTGACAAGTGTGTTGCCTTTTCATGTGAATGTTAGTTGTTTCTTCTTTAGACTTGTTTCCTTAGACAAGAAACCTTGCTTCTCATTGTCTCTAGAAATAGCACATAAAATCAGAGGTAACCCTGAGGTGACTTAGCCTCTCATGCTGGGTAGAGTGACAATACGTTTAGTTACTTTGTGCTACATAAACTGGGCTACAGTCCAATAACATGGGCGACCTGTTCTCTGAGTGCGACTGATCCTAATATGGGCTGCCTGTGTTCTGAGTGCCACTTATCCAAATACTGCACTGGTAACTCGCAGCAAACAACAAAATTCAACTTTTTGACAGTAATGAGATGTGCACTTTGATTTGGAATACGAGGAAAGGTAACGATTCCTCTCTTTTTAGGTGTTTTGCTGTTATCGAAAAGTCATCATTACACTGTTCCAGTAGTTACTGTTGGTAACATCTGTTGTGGAGGAAATTCAAAACCATGTATCAACTGTTCCAGGAAGTACTAACTTAGTGAACTGTGATATGTCTGATCCTTCTGATGTTGGTTCGTACATCCTCAAAAGGAGACTAACTATCAGCTCATCGAACCTCTTGGTCAAAATCTTGTCAAAAACCTGAAAAATATCACTTTCTTTAACTACAGTGTATGCACACATAAATAACGTTTATTGCTTATGTGCAACATATGCAGCATGTATAAACCTTACATAAAGTACGTTACCTGCTTATAAATTACATTGACTGCTTATGTGCAACAAATTTTATGATAAAAGTGTAATGCTGTCTTCACCTTTTTTTCTGAGCACCAGTTTTCGGATTAAAGCTTTGAATAGTGCTTTCGCACGGCCCTGCTTCCCCCACCACCAACCTTTTCAAAATGACATTTTAATTTAGTTTTACGTTTCAATTTGACACTCTTTAAATTGGCTGAGTCAGGAGAGATGTGGGTTTATAATGATTTCCAGCAAACTACATAAAGGGTCCAAAAGTACAAACGTATTATCTCTAAATTAGACATAGTTCAAACAAAACATACATCTTTGGTGAGAATGTTGACAAGGATACCATGGCTCTTTCTGGCTTGCACAGTTTTGGCCTGTTGTTCACTTGACTGGAACTCCACATCATCCATTCTGCTTTGTGCAGCAAACCACGGTAAGAGAAATGCAGTAATGTCACAGAATCCCTCTCTGATGAACTCAAGGCAATCACCATTTGGGTTCACTTGTTTACCAAACAATGCAATGGATTGCTCAGCAGTATCGGGTCTTGATACTAGATTTGCCAGAATAGATCTGTAATGATGCCTATAGATATTGATAAAATATTAGCACAGGAAATGTTATCAAGACATGTGGAAAGTTAATACGTCATGGGCATGGGGCTACAAAAACCATAACAGTGTCTTAAAGGAGTTGAACCCATAATTTTCCGCATACCGTTCAGGTATGGAATAAAGGTAATGGGCGCACAGCTTTAGTCTAGAATATTATCATTATAATTTAAACGCCGGTGTCCGCCATCTTCAAAAAGGTATAAGCCATTTGAGCGGAACTTCCTGTATAAATATTTGTTTAAATAAAATAAACCCACTTGGATTCAAAGAGATTTAACCACGCTCGGTAACATCGGTGAGTGTGGCTGCAGTTACATTTTGTGTTTCTTCAGTTTTAACTCAGCTAGTGCTTGCTTTGGAGTAACACTTCCCAACCATGCTACGAAGCTTGGTTTACAAGTACAATGTAGCAACACGAATTTATCGTAATTCCTTTCGCATGTACATTGTGCTACTATATGAGATCACACTGGGGTTTAATTTACAATAGCAACATTAAACCAAACTGACTGAGTGCAACTGCACTCACAATCTGTGTACTGTTAGGATAACAGTAAGGATAGAATAAACAACAACCCAGTGTCTTAAATGGTCAAAACTGAAGTTTGGTGCTTTTGTACAGCTCATATAAAGACAGTTTATCATTCTGTCAGAGATAAAATCTTGGAAACAAAATGGGAGAAAACTTTGGTAATTTAATTTGAAATTGAATTGATTCTGACACCCAGAGACAAAGATGAAACCCTGTTCAAACAGACTTTTTGGTTCCTGAGTACGGTTCTGAGCTTTTCCATCAGTATAACAGATTGTTTCGAAAGTACTTTTTTGTTGGCCATGCCACGCACAGTATCTTGGCGCATTTTTTGCCACTGGCATTACTACGTACATTGGTTTCTTCTCTTCTCCACTTCAACCCTGCCACATTGACTCGATAAGCACAAGGAAGTACGGAATAACGATAGCAACCACTGGCGCTGGTTCTCGAGCACATTTTCCAGGCCTAGCATCTGCACGCAGTGCCCGTTCCTTCAAACAGTTGCCAAAAATGTACACAGGTACAGAGAAAAGGCAGCAGTCAGACCAGTTCTCATTTCTGGACAATGAGTCTGAATGCAGTCAGAGAATTAACAACATTGACAACTTTACACGGACAAGCTCAACTAGTACGAACCCAGCACAATCTAGATTCACTTTGCAAAATCTCGGAATTTCAGTGGTTTAATCGCCTGTTTTCAAACTGTCTACCTTTGTTCTACTTGAGAGCACTTGCAAGATATGAGGGTAATAGTCGCGTGACAAGTTTAACACTACAGATGACTCGTGGGTAGATTTCACGATTACAATAGTCAAGAGGAACTGTTATGTAAAAATGACAGTTCATTTTACTAACTGGAAGAAGTCTGGAATTGACTTGAAGTCCAACATCTGGCAAGGAAAGTCAGTAATCTTGAAGCCATGATTTAACCAGTTATCGATAATGAACTCCAGATGATTCTTAACATAGGCCGCTCTTGATGTGTAACCCAGTTCATGAGCCAGCTGGCCAAGAACCTAGTGATAAGTCAATACAAAATAACCATACTTTTAAACTGCCATTTTACAAGAGATTGCTTAATAGCATTTAGTTACAAGTTGTACACTATTCAACAGGTCAGATCCCTGATCCATAAAATATCCATTTAAGATCTGACAGTCAAAGGACTCACACACATCTCTTAACCTGAAATGAAAACTTTGTTTTTGTCCCTTCTTGGCTGTTTGGTGAACTGGCATACTTGACTTGCAATGATAGGAAGAGCCACATATTAAAATACTTATCAAAACATAACAACAATAGTTTAAATATTTGTACTAGCCACTTCACTATCAAGTTTAGGTTGGATATATAGGTTTGTGAAGATCTCAAATGCAAGACTGAAATTTTTTGAAAGGACTAAGTAGTTCACAATGCTAAAGGTACACTAAACCCTGTTATTACATACAGACAGCATCAGAACCAGAGAAAGAGCCCACGTTAACAGGGTGTCCGTAAAGATGTTTTGAAGCAAACTGTATCAGTCTGGTCCAAGGAAACTATCCATAATAACAAGGTATGTGTATTAAGCCACAGTCCACGTACACAGTAGCGTTCGACTGTCTTCCAAACATTTGTCGAGCCACTGTGTTTGACCACAGTGGTGGGTTGGCCATTGCTATATGACTGACTGTTATCACCCGCTTTGCTTAAATGTGTTAATGATTGCCCTAAACTAACATGTCAGCTTCTTTACCTTCTTGACTAAATCCTTGTCCAAAAACTGCTCTTTGACAGCTTGGAAAAGCAATGCAATAGCTCTTTTCTCACAGATGGGACTGATCAGTGAAATTTGCTTCAAGCACGCCAGCATGGAACTTGATCTGTTAACACCTTCATCTTCACTCTCCTCTTCACTCAAAGATTCCTTTATTCAATGCAAAAGACATTATGTTATTGACTGAGTTGGAGGTGCAAATAGAGAAAAACTGTGCCCGAGGCACTCAACACCAAGAGATGCTTCAGAAAAAAAATATATATATATGATATCTAAGGGCAACTGCAGTTTGTTAGGTCTGGCTGGTCAGAAAAATCAGCTTATAGATCTTATGACTTGGATGGAGATTAAGTTTACCCTGCCCTTGTAGCATAAAAAAGCCATTTATGCTGTTCCAGCACTGCAGATTTTGTTACATCCTCATGATCGTTTTACGCTCTCAAATTAGAGATGGGTACACAGTGTTACAAGGAATGTCAGGTGTAACCATTTGTAGTTTTCAAAGAAAAAACAACACATCATTTGAGCTCGCACACAACCTGATGGGTTGGCCACTGCAGCAGCTCGACATTGACATTAAGCTAGTGAAGTACGTCTCTGTGTCAGAGAGAGTAAACCTTTGACTTAGTTCATGTGGTTTTAGCTCAAGAGTGTAAGAATGAAATGGTGCTGTTTGTTATGCTCCACATTGTGACTCTAACTCTTGAGCTTGTAGATGATATCCTTAAGTGAGATCAGGGCTCGACAAAAGTCCCGTCCGGTCGTCTGGGACAAGTAGATTTTGAGGTCGGGCAAGTAACTTTTGAGGGTCATTTGCCCAATGGGCAAGCGTTTGGGCAAACCCTCCATCAAATTACATTATGAGTCTGTCAATAAGTGAGAAGTAATTAAGCACTAACAACATACACAACTGTTTAGCAAAGCTGCGAAAATTGTAAAGTCTATATCAGTCTGGTCTGACGTTTTTATCAGTTGATTTGTCAGCCACGTAATCGCCTAAAATGACTTTTTCTAAAACATTTTTTAAGATATTTAGTTTTAAAGTGCATTGAAGCACGTAAACGTTAATCTGTTTTGGTAACAGTAAACAGTCAATTGTTGAAATCCCTCCCTGAACAGTGAATTGGTAAACAAAGTTCAGAGAACATGAGATGAAAACGCTGCTGTAGCTAAAACGGCCTTAGTATTGTGCTTAAACTGGAAAGCCTTTTTCAATTTTTAGGCAAAAATCTACTAGCTGTTAGCAGATCCTTTAGGCATCAGTCTATGTGCCTTCACGGCAATTTCCCAGGCACGATGTAGTTCACGCCTCTCTTTTCCGTTTCGGTCAGATCATGACGAATAACTCGAACAGTTAGCCTTACATGAGCATGTCATCGTACGAAGAAACAGTGGGAAGACAAGACTAGCATTGTGCGAACGTTGTAAGGTACGGAGAAACGTCAAAAAGACAAGACTGATACAGCACTCAACTCACGTACGGAAAAACGTCTACAAGAGAAGACTAGTAAATTATAAGCGTATTTCAGTGCGGAGAAACATTGAGCAGAGAAAAAACTTGCAAGGTTTGAACTTACTAAGGTACGGAGAGACGTTGAGAAGTCATATCAAACTGAACACGTTAGTCTCAAATGCACTAAAGTAGGGAAAAACGCAGCCAACTTACCAAGATACAGAGACTAATAAAATACGCAACTACTAACTTACGGAGAAACCTTATCAGACAAAACCAATTCCATAAGAACGTGTGTGACGTATGGAAGAACGCCGCACGGACAAACTGAACTATTACAGTGGGACAATCAATTACGGAGAAACGTAAACGAGACAACTAAAATCGCACTAACTTACGGATGAACGTTGAGAAGACAAGACTAATACCGTATGAACATACTAACGAACAGAGAAACGCTAAGCAGTGTCGACTTATCGTACGAATGTACTAACACACTGACAACCTTATGAAAAGCAGAACAATGTCGTGCAAATGTGCTAACGTTGAGAAGGCTAGACTAATAAATCGACGAACCTACTTGCGTACGGAAAAACGTTGTGAAGAGGTTACGTAGAGAGAAACGCTGGGAAGAGAAACTATTGTACGAACGTAGCAGTTAATGAAAAAAACTGACAACAGAAGACTAAACAATTGTGAGAACCTACTAACGTGTAGACAAATATCATATGAACGCACTCATGGACCTTTCAAGGAAACGTTTGGTGAAACGTTCTGAAGACCGCTAATTTCGTTCAAACGTAGAAATGACGGAGAAAACGTTGCCATCTGAGACAAGAGTTAGTAGGGAAAAACGTTGAGAGGGCAAAACAAGTATCATACGAACGTTATGATAACCCACTCAATTTGCTTTTGGAATCCGATCGTAAGAAGCAATATTGAGTTTGGTTTCCATCCGGTGGTTTAGTGCTTTGAAATTTTCACTAGCCAAAATGGCTAGTGAAAGCGCAATACTTACTAGCCAAAACGGAATTTCTATCAGTCCGTTAGTCTCGAGCCCTGCATAATGTGCATTTTGAACGTGGTCCGTTACACATTTACACCAATGTTTTATTTAACCGTCAACGTCTTCCAAATTTCCTCGAGGGTTTTTCTAACTCACTTAATCCTAAATTAATACGTGCTTATTACACGTGCGTTAAAAATAAAACTCTTTAAACTCTGATCCAGGCTAACTTAGTGCATTCAGTCAGTAAACATAGATGTTACGTACTACAACAGTATCATGAAATCGACAGGAGGATAGTTAATGTGAACGATCTCCCAAAACGTTCAACAGAAGGAGAGCGATCACTCATTAAACACTTTGCGAGATCTTTGTCCATGCCTCATGAATTATTAATGAGCATGAGCATTTTTTTTTAACACGGGCAAGTGGGAAATCGGCTTGGGCAAGCAAATTCTGTGACTTGATTGCCCAAAGGGCAAGCTGGAATTCAAGTTTTTGTCGAGCCCTGCTGGGATCAGTCAAATTAATTAGCTTCTGAGCAGTACTTTTGTGCAGCACTGTTTATTGTGCTGTACAAAATAGTTCTAAATTTCGAGCATGTCCATGATGTACTAACGTGTTACCACTTGAATGACAGTTGATGATAACACTTTCCTGTGTTACTGGAGTTTTTTTGAGATTGTAAAAAATCATTTTTGGAACTTTTCTTCGCGGTGGAAGGTTTAATAACATTCACTTACTGCCATTGTATCAGTTAGTGACTGCACCAAGATCTGCGCCACTTGTTCAAATATCTTGTACTGACGATGACGAGGAGCAGGGACAACGGAGGCATCTGCGACGTGTCTTAAAAATAGCACGTTGATGGCAGAAGCCATGTACATCCTCAACATGTGGCTGGAATCACCAAGAAGCTTTGGAAATTCTTCAGTCAGAGAGAGAGCTACAGACTCTTTTACAGCTAAAAAAAAGTAGAAATCAGAAAATAAAAAGAATACTAGTTAAGGTAATAGGAGGGTTCCAGTGACGTTTTGTGCAATGGGGAGGGGGTGCAACTGGTTTACCAAGTGGGCAAGTATTTCTGAGCTATTTTTTTATTATTACTGACTGAAATGCTCATAACAGCCCAGTGAATACACGTTGTATTTGCCTGGTGACCAGCACTGCAGACAATCCCTGATTTAAAAAGTATTTTGGAGCCGATTAAAGTTCATGATCAGCAATCAGCAACCAAGCACGACTTTCCCTTACCTCCAGCCTTATCTTTCTTAACTTGTGTCACGCCACACCATGTCTCCTCAGGATCCAACTGGAAAGCAAGGCTCAAAATTTACTACCGTTTTTATAAACACAAGGAAAAGGAGTCAAAATACATTTGGTGTTGAAGGAGAAGGAAATAAACTCTAACATTTGGTACAACAGTAGGTTGCTCCAGCCACCAAATCACAGGGACACTAGTCGTGGCCCATGTTATTTAGTACTCGGTTTAAACGTGGTATACAAAATGTATACCACAAATGAAGCTAGCAAATGACCTACAACCAATTGCAAAACTGTTGAGACAATCACTATATTTTAAGTCATTTCTGACATTCTCATAATCAATATGCATTCCCCCCTCCCCCCTTATCAAGCTGTTATGGATTCAGTGATGACATTCAAAGTAACAAGCAACAGCATTGAAAGGGGGAGGGGGGTCAGAAATGTATCTCAGTTTTCCATTTGTTTTCAAGAGTGCGTTTTCCGATGGAAATCCAATTTTTTAGGAGAATGTCTCAACAATTTTGCAACTACTTGTAGCTCACAACAGGTCTTGCCGTTGCTTAGCGGTTAGAGCAACCAACCAGCGCACGGGTCATTAATTACAAGCAAAATTAAGAAGAAATCACGCCCGAGCCTGTTCAGTTCAAGAACTTTACATTTAAGTTTGCCTGTAACTTTAAAGAGACCATCCACTAAAAAAGGTGCACCTTCAGAAACGTTTCCATGCATTTTGCTATCTGTAATCTTACAGCTGGGCTATACTGAGAGTCCTTTAAACTCCTGCAAAAAAAATACATATAGAAAAAATAAACTTGCTACCGCTGTGGTGCCCTAGTACACAGCACATAGGACTTGAGATTGGGATGTGTGTTAAAGCCTGGGTATTTATGTTCACGTTGTAACCTTCCAAAGGGCCAGACACATTACTTCATTGCACAAACGGGCTAACAGTTCTAGAAGCCAACGTGGCTTCTGCTTCAAACAGTAGGGCAAAAAATGCCCCTGTCTCTTTGTACTAAAGAAACCATTTCTGACTGCTGGACGTAATCTTTACTGATACCGCTTATAACCAACTTGAGTTGCACCAGTCTTATAAAGGTACCATCATCACACTAATTTTGCTCTTTGCAGCACCACAACAATTGGCTTTAATACTGCTGTGCAGCATGCATGAAATAGCATTGTAATCCTGTAACAGTAGTCTTACCAAAATGCTTTCAACATATGTGCTGCAATCTCTCTTGAGGGTTCAAGGCTTGAATTTGGGTCTTCCTTGTTATTTAAATGACGGGAGAGCTCCATCAAAAGTTTAAGTCCTTGACAACATACATTCTGATCCTTCCTATATTTTGACATAGCTTGTCTATCAAGATAAAGGAGATATTGTTACACGACTAATTACTATAATATAATGGACCAATAATAACCACTTTACTTGATAAACAATTGCAACAGCACTGAGTGGGATGCAGTTTACCACTTTAATATGTGGGCAAGTGAACTCTAAAATGGCCAAGCGAGTGGACAAGGCTACTTTTGTCACCTTAATGCAAGTGCAACATTTTATCGTGAGAAATTCTTTAGATGATGTAAATCATCATCATCATCATCATCATCATCATCATCACAAGCCCTTTTCACGCCCAGTGTCACATAGAGCGCAAACAAAAGATCATAAGATCCAAAAGAGGCCACAGGTTCAAACCCTGTTGAAGCCCTAAAAAGATTTTTTCGGGCTTAATTCGCAATTGCTTAAATTGTGATCACAACTGCGATGTTCACATCTTCATTTAATCTGTATTTCCGCGGTTCACATCATTTTCATTCTACGTTTCATTCCTTTCACGGGTTAAGATGAACTCAATAAATTGGCCTGCTCCCAATGTATGGGTCTTTATAGCTCAGTTGGTAGAGCACTGCAGCGCGAATGCAGAGGCCACAGGTTTAAATCCCATTGAAGCCCCAAAAATATTTCTTCGGGCTTAATTCACAATTGCTTAAATTCCAATTGGGAAAGGCGATGTTCACATCTTCCTTTCATTTGTATTTCCGCAGTTCACATCATTTTCGTTCTACAGAGAAAACATTTACCTTTGTGAAATCAATACAAAAACAAATCTTGATTTGGTGTTTTCCTCCCCACTGCAGGTATGAAGATCAAAGTTAACAAACCGGTTATTGACTGATCCAGCATTTCTGTGGCAAGACCTAAACCCTTACATGACTCTGACAAACACCAACAGGGTTACTGACAAATATTATGACGATCTCAAAATAACTGTTAAAAAATTAACATTTGCTCAATAAATGCAAGCCAACTAAAAATTAAAAATACCTAAAGACATCCATGAGGACTTCCAAGTGAACACTTGAGAGAGGACTGCTGCTGGATGCCAAGGCAAAGGCTACAGTAAAGTACTGTGGGGGAAAAGTGGTAATTATGGTCAGTAACCATACCACCCATGACCCAGTTCACAAGTGCTATAACTACAGTAACACTCTTTCGGCATTACAAATGCCATGAATGTAAGAATAGCAAAGGGTACAGGGTACGTACCAACTTCAGATCACCTTCTTTAGACACATTAAATTCCTACAAAGAAAAATAGAGAGCACGTGCATACGTTAACTGTTGGGTAAGGCCAAAAAAACTTTTCTGAAAAGTCAATTTTGAGAATCAATCATATTGGGAGAATAAAAAATTCATAACCTTTTTTATATCTGCCTAGAATAGCTGCAATGATGTTTGTCCAGAAGGGTATTGTCCTTGTCCAGGGAGATGAGTAAGATGTCTTATGGGTGCCGACAGTCTCATTTCCAAAGCATGAAACGACTATAAGCACTTAGACAAACGGGATGGGACAATAATCAACCTTCCCCACATTTTGTGAGGTTTTTTCTTAACGTGTTAACCAGTATGCTTTTCTACACCCGGGTGGAGAAAGGTATTGCAGAGTGGATTGTCTTACCACAGGCCATAACAAAAGTTTACAGATGAGGTTTTGAACTGCCAACCTTCAGTTCGCAAGTGCAAGAGACTAACAACTCGCGCCCATCACACATCAAGAAGAATGTTCAAGGAAAATGAGAAAAACTCTCGTACATATACACTTCCCAAACAGTCTTTCCTACACCTTAAGCGTCCCCTAACTAGAGGTACGAATGTAGAATTGCAAGGACCACACGTGAATGTCCACTTACAGGTTCGACTACACTCAGTTAAACCCAATCTAATCACACAAGTTGAAGGAACAAGTTAGTAACCTTACCTCTGACCTAAGGAAGTCAATAATTTTCTCTTTGATATCGTTTGGATGAGGATCAATGCAAACAGCAAAATCATTACCGTTGTGCATGGACCAGCTGCACAGAAATCTTGCACAACAATCTCTAAGTGAGGAATGCACTGCAAAGGTTTAGAGACAACGGAATTAATGTAAGATGGTTAGGCGGCGCCACAGTACCTGAATTCTAGTTTCTTGGAGCAATTGTCCCCTTAGTGCACTTCAATAGTACAGACCATGGAGTCTTAATGGCTCAATGATATGGCTTACATTCGAGCACTCTTTAACTCTTAGGGCCTGGCTAAACTAGGAAACATTGTTGAGGAAACATTGCTGCAGCTGCAAATGTTTCCCAGTTTAGCCACGCAAGAAACATATTGCGAAAGCAAATTTTGCGTCTTGGAAGTAAGAAAATGTTTCTGAATCAAGTCAAAAACATTTTTCCTTCACAGACGCAAATTTTGCTTCCAAAACGTATGTTTCCCAGTTTAGCCATCCAAGGAAACTGTCTGGAAACAATGTTTCTGCAACAATGTTTCCTAGTATTTACTACACCCCCTCCATAATGTACTATTCCATTGCAAAATTGCCTGTCTTGATAATAATCGCATTTACACAGCTGAGTGCAGTCAATGTGAAGGAGTGCGTGTCTAACAACACAACAGTGCTCAAACCACCAATCTGAAAGGTAAAAGTGTTACCTACTAACTACTCAACCAACAGACCTCCAAAATTATGTGACTATTACTAACTGAAAGCAAAGGGTGTTCTTAAGTCTACAAAAATAACTAGAAAAAATTCATATATAGACAAATACATTAACTCGTAAGAAAACTATGCATTCATTCAGCTTGGTTATTACAGTCAAAGCTCTCGTAAACGACCACCTCAGGAATTCAGTAACGGTGGTCGCAACTAGAGCTGGTCGCTTACGAGAATGTGCTCTCGAAAGTGACCACGTGATTGCTTTAAAAAGAGAAAGCTTAGCATATGTTGGTGGTTACTAATAGTACTGTAGTAATAATCTTAAATAGTTTTTTAACAGCCCATTGCACAAGAGGCTCGCATATGCACAAGTCAATGAACCATTGGTGCTTTTGTTCTGTATTACTAAATTTAGTCAAGATGTGAGTGCTCTTATTTTTTTGTGGACTGAGTGGTTGCTTACGAGAACTTAAAAACAAAGGAAAAGTCCAGTTGGAAAGTCTCAAAAGTGGTCGTGGTCGCTTACCAGAACAGTCACTTACGACAGCTTTAAATTTCAGAGTTTGTGACAATTCAAACAGGATTTCACAATTCTGGTCATAACTAGAACTGGTCGCTTATGAGGGTGGTTGCAAGGAGAGCTACGACTGTATTTTAAGGCCTTGACTAACTTGATTTTTAACTTTTCTATTGGCCATGCAGTGAAAACTTTGCTTAATTTAGATGGAGAAATAAACAGTCAGTAGCGTTTTCCAAGATTTACCAGTTTTTATACTTTTCTTCTGTGACTGACTGTGTGTTCCGGGAATGGTTGTGACCTCCTCACTCGATGACATATCAGATTCAAAGTCATCAAAGCCATCCATCTCATCTACTGAGGCCACCCTTGTGCTTTGGTTAAGGATACTCCTTTCTGTGATGTCAAGACGACTACAACTGGTTCCTGATGTAAACTGCCCCCACTGAGAAAAGATACAATTTTGATGACTGAGTGACAAAAGGAGAATTACTATTTCAAGGCATTTTGAGATATTAAATGAGAGAGTTCGGGACTGAGAGCCTTTTGCCGGATTAACCACTTGTTTTATGTTGGTCAGTCTGACTGTTTGCTGCCCTTTTTTAACATTTGGAATCTGTGGTCATGTTTTTAGGTACAGTGTTGCTGCATTTCATGTGGCATACACTTCCAAATATTTTATGTGACACCTTGTTCCACCAGCATCACACGACTTTTACGGGTCCCTACAAAATCTAGGAAACACGGTCACATCAATTTATTGATATTACCTCTCCGCTGTAAATAGCAACAACATCATTCAGCAATGAAACAGGCGTTTTTTCTCTCAGTAGCATTCCAACAAACAGTTCAGATGAATTCTTTCTAACCTGCAAGTTCATATTCAAAATGTTAGAACGAGGGTTAAAATCGATCGGTAAATAATTTCATAAACGTATACCAGGTTCAAGTTACTGTGTGGCTCACTAGCAGCCTTGCTGACTTTTGAAGTGTCCCTTAGAGTCACACCATGCGTGTGCCATGTTTGAAGTGAGAGATTCTATGTTCTCTTTCACCTTTGATTTTTCCCATCTATAACTGATGCAAATATTTCATTTTTTTTGTTTACAAATTCCTGTGGGAGAACTGAATACAAAGGGAAAAAAAGACTAACTATATCCAGGATTGTTCTGTTCGCTTCAACGTCAGGTGAGAGATGTGAAATATCGATCGAACCTAACTACAAGAACTATAATTTTAATGCACTTTATGATTAACTCACAGGTAACAAAGTGAATATTCTTTCGAGTTCTGTAATGATCCCAGCAAGAACTTCCATCCTTGTTATTAGTTCCAGCTCATGGGAGACGCTAATCTCACTCATACCATCCGCCACTTTCTTTAATAGGTTCTGCAGTGATTATAGTTGTTTTAATACAAAAAAAGAACTGTTAACAATACGTTACATTCTCTTAATTCATGTTGTTTTCTATCCAATCTCAACCTAAGGCGAAGACAACCACAATGTGGTTGTTGTTACACGAATGACTTCATGCTTTGTACTCAACCCTTGAACATTTTTTAAGTCCTTTTAAGGTTTAAAATAGTGACAGGCCAAAACCTACTCCCACTATTGTTCCCTAGCCTACTCTATAACTGAGTTCTCCCAAACAGGTCTCTCGGAGGTTTTCCCTTTTTCCGTCACAGCAATGTCACTAGTATGGATTTTCCTTTCTTTTGATGCAAACTGGTATTTCAAGCGACAAAAAAACTTGGAAAAATTAAAAAGTGAGGTGCAACCTAACGACCCTGTTTTTCCCATTTTATCTCAAGTAACTAGCATTTCATTAACCTTGGCCTAAAGTACAACCTCTAACCTACCACTCTCAACTTAATAAGGACATCTAACGCCACATTTAGCCCTTCGTAGACTGTTTTACTGGTGTTTACGTAGGTAAATTGGTTGCTCATCAAATACCAAATTGGAAACGACTTGCTCTGCGTTTAAATTTATCCATTGCCAGTTTAAAAAAATATGCGATGGAAATGGCAAATGAAATCAAAAGTGGCTGCACGGAGAAACCAGAATGCTGGCTTGCCATAACCAATAAATAGCTTGGGAAAAACGCAATGCTTCTATACTCACCCCTAGTGTTCTGTTTACAGGTAGATTCCTTACTTCCTTTTCAGTGAACGAGTTGTTCTTCAGGAAGTAAACCATGACTTGACATGCCAAGCCACAGAACCTGACAAGCCCTTCAATTTTTGCACCAAATGACACAAAGCGTTCTTTGGACACACCAGCGGACGACTAAAAAAGAAGGTAACATTGTCACATGCAAGGTCAAACAATATATCAAGTATTTTGAGGGGCATCAAAACGCTCACAGAACTGGGCCATGAAGACAAGATTTGTCTGACGCCATAAATCAATCAAAACGAAGGAACTAGTTTTTTTCAGAGCCCAAATTACCGAACATCCCCCAGTGACCGACTTGGGTGTTGAGACAATTTGCCCAGGACTAACAACACATGCCATTTGAGAGGTTTATTCATTCAGTTTTGCAACAAATACGTTCCAAACATCTGAACTGTTCTTATCTTCTTTTTTTTTTTCGTTTTTTAAATTTACTTGGCTCTCAACGCTGTCTACCAGCTCTGACCTTGATGCCCACAGCAATTCCCTGTCAAATGACATCTGTACTAATCTTACTGCTGATTAAAAAATTGAAAATAATAATACTAAATAATAATACAGTTTTTCTTTACCTGAACTTCAAGCGTTTCACACAGAAGAGTAGCTGTTTGAGAAAGCCTTTCACACAGCAAAGTACAAAGAGAATCAATCTTTTTATTGTATTTGGATAGGTCCAATGTTTTCCTTGGCATTTGGTCCCTGTCTCCACTCCACTTTTGAGTATTATCCTATATTACAAGAGATAAACAAACAATGTAATGATAAGAGTTCCTTAACTGTTACTGTAAACTCTAATTGTAAAATGAATAGATGCTACCCTCGCACATTCGTTTAAAAAATGTTCCAGCAGTGTATTTGTACTTTAGAGGAACAAAATGCAAGTTTCAAACTCCATGTTAACGTCAATTGCTTTTTCTGTCACCGTAACTACTGACTGATAAACAATTCTTATATAGCTGTCAAAAAGTATAATCTAAGAAAATACTAACGACAGAGTGGTTCAATCCAAGATGTTTGTTTGGGGCTTAAGTATATGAAAAAACACATGCAACATACTAAAAAAGTGAAGCAATAATGTGCACAAGACCTCATCAAAGGTTGACTTTAAGTAAACTTCTTGCATCTGGATAAGGATTCTCTCGGCATTTAGAGGGAATTCATCATGGGACTGGCATCTAGGATTAAAGGTTAAAATAGAAACAGTTACTGGAAACAAATACCAAGTCGTATTAGTTTTGCCTATTTGTCTCTTAATCTAACATTTACGAGTCACTTACACTGAAGAGTCCGTGTGAAAAATCTCTAAAGCATTGGAGAACTTATGTGTCAGAGACACTAGAACACCAGCTAGCAACTGCACATTAGGCAACCTAACACAAAAACAAAAGCAAAGAATAAAAAACTGAATAACTGAAAAAAAAAAGCCTCATATTGATGGACTACCAGTTCTCAAAAAGGCTGCAGGTGGTAACATCCATCGCTCTCAAAAACAAGTTTGGATGCCATTGCAATGCGTTTATGAAGTGATGAATACTAAGCGCTGAAGCGCTGACAAGCCACGTGACAGTGAGAAATATTCATCACTTGATTAAGGCAACGCTTGTGTTTGAGAGCGACTTGTGTTAGAAAGAGACTTTCCTAATGATTAAGAAGTTAGTTCTTTCAAAAATCAATACCCTATTTTATATGTATTTCTTAATACCTCCATGCAGTTTTACCAGCCCAAAATGTCAGAACCTCGTTGGTGCCATCACTTTCTTCATCTACTGGCAAAATCCAGTTAAGAAGCCGATGTCGCAAGGGAAATGAACCTTTACTCAGTACAGTAAATCCTACAGGTGATACGGACTGGACGTTTTCAGGCAAAGGGTGGAACTGCAAATATGTTGCTAGGAATTCCACAGAGGTCCTTAAGGACAAACAGAAAAACGAACTCGATTACAAATTGCTTACATATAAAAATTTTTAGTATCATTGAACAATAAATCAACAACAACAATTCATCACCTCACAAAAGAATAGCCCTTTCACAGACAATGTTTCGCGTTTGCATTACAATGTATTTGGACGTAGATGTGAGGAAATTTTAGACAGAAACTGCAAAATTACCAGACAGTGCCTCACATCCACGTTCAAATACATTGTAATGAAAATGAGAAACGTTAACGGTGAAAAGGGCTACTGCACACAAATTGTCCACAGGAAATAAAAACACAGGTGTCATGATTTGCAAAGCTACCAGGCAACCTGTAGCATCGAAAGGACTTATGAAACAAGCCCTGTTTTCTACAGTGTACAAGAAAAGCCAGAGTTACAGATCAATGCTGTCATCGTCACATTTTTTTGTTTAGTTGTTTGTTTGTTGGTTTGCATTTGTTGCCATGACTTATTTCTTGAATCTATCTGAAAACTTTTAACATATGCAACACAAAGCAAGAAAACAAGGCAGCTAAGTGAGATAAAATAACACAAAAACAGAAGGCCAAGGTGGAGACTTGGATGAAAAAACTGACCGCAACCAAGAGAGGATAAAGGATAAGAGAGCTACTCCCCTATATAGGTCCTATCCCCATCCTAATCCCCCTGAAGTTATTTTTAGTAACAAATGGTGGGAAATTCAATTTTCAAATAACTTCTTGAGTTTTAAAGAAACTACCCTGAATTTTCGCGCAATATAGAACTCGTCATTCTGTAAAATTTCATGACTTTAATTTTTCCAATTTTGACATTTTTTGCGGCAAAATGACGTCACAAAGTTGGCGCCAAATTTTGCTTTTAGCATTGAGGGATATCTTATGTCGGTTTCTAAATGACCTTGTTACACAGATCTCAAAACTGAAAAAAATAATGAAATATGTTGATCCACTCAAAGATATAACGTTTTGAAATTTGAATTTTGTTACTAAAAATAACTTAAGAGGGATTAGGATGGGAATAGAGCCTATATGGGAGATTAACTCTCTTACCCCTTCACCCTCTCTTGCCACAACTCAGGGCCTAAAGAAGAACAGTTAACCTGCTTATAATGTGGTTTTAAACGATTTGAACCTTGGAAAATAACACATACGAATTGTATTTTTCAGTCCAAACACTGCATCATAAACATTAACCTGTTCTCCAGATTTAACATCAGGGCTTAACACCTTGAGTGAAGTTTCCTAATCAAATATCAGCTGGGTAATGCGGCACTTGGTGTGCAATAAGGAATGTTTTCTTTACATTCATGATGATGGTTTAGACTTGTTTCATCTACAGTGTAGACGGCCTTTACCCCTTACTGTATTCTGTAAAAGAGCCCATCCAACATATTTTACCTCGATGGAATCCCACTGCCAAAGATAACACAAAACGCATCTGGATCTGGTTGAAGATGTTCCTGTGTAGTTGAAGAGCACGAGGGTAACTAGGGTGTCAGTCATGTAATAAGAAAACTGCTTTTACTTTGTCATGAGCAGGGACTACAAAAAAGGGATCCAAGTTCTCAATGACTTTCTGCACACTGGCCAGTTGCTTTAACCAACAACATGGTTTCCGGAGAGATCAGTTTTCAAATTCCTAGACTTTCCCCAACTTTTCCCTGAAAAACTGTCCATTCCACCTATGTTATTACCCATGACGGCAGTTCCCATTATTCATTCAGCAAAACAAAAATGAACGCCGAGATGACAGTGACCTGAAATTTTTCTTTCAGCCTTTGATGCGAATCAATTAATGCTGCTAAAATTTCATTTCCGTTGACTTCTCTTAAAAATGTCAATCTTCCCTGACTCAGAATGCAATTCCCTGACCTTGAGGAATTTTCCCCTGGCCATTCCCTGACCTGCAGCACTCCTAAGTAAGCAGCATACTATAACCTGTAAAAAGTAAAAGGGGCACTACAATACCCAAATGGAAGGAATTCTATCAACCTCTGAAAGTCACGAGGGGCAATACATCATCTAGATGGAAGGAGATCTATCAACCCTGAGAGGAACTGCAGGCAATAGAAAATCCAAACAGAAGAAGCTCTAGATATCAAAATGTGAAAGGAATGATAGGTTGTACAATATGCAACTGGAAGAAATTCTATCAACCCATGAAAAGCAAGAGGGGTAGCAGAATATCCAAATGAAAGGAATTCTATTAACCTGTGAAAGGTACTAGGTGCATTGCAATATCCAAAATTGGAAGGAGCTCTATCAGCCTGTGAAATGGTACGAGCAGCAATACAATACCTAAGTGGAAGGAGTTCCACCTTCTTGTGAAAGGTTACAAGGGGCAGTACAATCTCCAAATGGAAAGAGTTCTATCTACTTGTGAAAGGTACAAGGGGCAGTAAATATCCAAATGGAAGGTTCTATCTACTTAAGAAAGCTACAAGGGCAGTACAATGTCCACATGGAAAGAGTTCTATCTACTTGTGAAAGGTACAAGGGGCAGTAAATATCCAAATGGAAGGTTCTATCTACTTAAGAAAGCTACAAGGGCAGTACAATGTCCACATGGAAAGAGGGGCAGTGCAAAGTTGAAAGCGTTTCTGTCAGTCTCTGCAAGGTACTGGGGGCAGTACAATATTCAAATGGAAGAAGCTGTATCAACCAGTGAAAGGTGCTGGGGCAGAGCAATAACCAAAAAGATTCCAATGGAAGGAGTTCTATAACCTGTTAAAGGTATTTGGGGCAGAACAATGTCCAAATGCAAGGAATTCTGTAAAAGGTAGAGGGGAGAGTAAAATGTCCACATGAAAAGAGTTCTGTCAATCTCTGAAATCTAGTGGGGGAAGTGCATTGTCTCAGTAACACTCTAAGTTGCAAACCTTAGAGAGTCACAAAAGCACAATGGTGTAGTCTACCTTCAATAGAGTAGTAAGAAGAAAAAACCCACAGTCTGTAAGATGCTTGATTCCAATAACTCGTAATGCAGATAACCAAATTTGCTTTAGGGTTAAATTAATTGGGTCAATAACCAAACTGTCCAACTGCTGTCTTCGTTTTGAGAAACAATGCACAAGAGCCTCAATGCATGTTAACACAGACAGGATGGTCTCATGCCTGAAAATAACATAGAGGAAAACAAATAGAAAATGAGCAAATGTTCCTAAATATGACGCTACAATACAATGAAAGAATATCAGCAATTATTTCTACTCCTGTCTATCAGAAAACCAAAGATTTTACCGCTTTTACTTGTTAACCAAAAGCTTGTCAAGAAATGATCTTCCAACAAACACCCTGTTCATTGCAGCAAAAAACATTAAATAGACATGTGTAAATCACATCGACTTTACCTACTTCACTGACCAAACCTACTCACAAAATGTAGCAGGTTTCATGTTGCCACTTTTCTGTTACAATGACAGTTGGTAATGTCATGTCTCACGTATGCATTTGGCAATACAACAACCCTATGTATAAGCATAAGCAGTGAAATAAGCAATCTTTCAATATCTCAAAAAAAGCTTTACTTAAACAAATACCTTTTATGCCTTGTCTGTAACTGATGCAACATCGAGAAGAACGGATTGAACTCAGTTGCAGGGATACTAGAAGGATGCTTAGAAAATAAAGAAGCAAGAATCTGTAACCTAGGAAAACAAAACAGTAATAACAGTTTTCAGGCATCACAATAATTTTGGCCACATTAGGTTCATGTTGCAGTTTGCTTTCAGAGAAAAGGCCATATATTAGTTTCATTAGATGGTTTTTTCTAGTTTGTATATTTATTATACAGGGGTATCAAGGCACAGCTCTCAAGATGGTTAATCCCAACATTATATAGAAGTACATTTAAACATTTTACTCTTTTAGTATTAAAACTAACTTACCATGTCAGCAAAACCAGGCTCTCAGGACTGTTTTCCAATGAGTCTCTACAGACCTCCCAGCTGCCAATGTCAATTTTTTGACGTTTTGCTCCTTTTTAAAATTGACCAAGCAAAAATTAATGTGCGCAGTTACTGATAAAGCCCACTGTCCTTTGAATTTTATATAGGCTATATATACTAAACCTATTTACAACATTATTATCAGCTAATTTTCAGGGATGTCCCTAAGATTTCAAGTTGCCGGATAAATACAACAAGTAGGCAGGGAAGAAAACAGCTAGGGATTTCTTTTGGTTATATTTTTCTTCTATTTTCCTATGTAAGTAGCCGGGGGCCACGTTCATAGTAGCCGGGGGAAGTCCCCGGTCCCCGCCTCTTAATGACAGCCTTGAATTTTCCTTAAAGAACTGCCCCCCCCCCTTCATGGCCCTGACACCTCAAATCAAGAACTCAAGAACAAGAAGATGAACTTGAGAAGCTATCTGAAAGGTTTTCATTCAGTTTTCACGTTTCTGTGTTCCATAGTCCCAACCAACAATATCTTCAGACACTTATGCACTTAAAATACTGTTTATCCGACATTATGAGCATTCACTCTAATGAAATCACTTCAAACCTGGTTCAGTAGAGTCTTGGTTACTGCTAACTGAGTGATAAGTTGTTTGTCCCCAGAATACCTGAAATAAGGTTTTACACAGTAAATGTGAGACCACTCTCAGGTGTAAGTGAGATAATTTGAGAGCACAAACTCATTTAATGATCCGTAAAGATACATTCCCACATGCCCCTACTAGAGTTTCCATGCCAACCACCATTTGGCACAATTTGCTAATTTCATCTGGATACAGTGGATGAAGAGCCACCTCGTGGATGTGCCACTGCTAATTCCTATTTATTTATTTATTTATTTATTCATTATATAAATGAAAACAAGAACTTTTAAAAGCACACCAAAGACAGACTGAAAATAAAAGCATGCATTACAGAATTTGGTTTTCAAATTCTTCAGTACTTTCCTTAGTCCTCCTGACAAGTAGGAGTTATTAGTCCTATGGACAAGTAGGTGTATGGAAGCAAGAAAAACATTTTCTGCTTTTCTGCCTATAAACAAGTAATAAATTTGTAACTAAGGTATTGTACCTGATGGAAAACATCTGCGGCTAATTCAAGGAACTGTGAGGTGAGACCAGAATCCAACTTAGTGCTGCGCTCAGAAGTAAACAAAGAAATGCAGTTGTTATTACTTGTAAACTACAGTAACTTAGGTAAAGTTGCACACGAGCTAAGGAGGCCCACATGGCCGGATCTTAACCCAGTTTCTGTAGCGTGAAGCAACTGAGAGTTAAAGTCGAATTAACTTCATCTTTAGCACAACGTTTGAAACCAACTCGTGCTACTGCCATGCCGAACTCAATTCATAAATTATAAATACATTACAAAACATTTATTTGGATTTATTCCTACAAGCGATAGTCAGTGTTTTGTTTTCGGCAACAGCTCTTTTATTCGACTGAATTAAATTCGATTTCTGAAACCAAGTCGTGCTACAGTCAAGCCAGCTTAACACGGCACTGGCATGGCGTTTGATATGGGCGTACGTTTACTTAAACAAATAAAACTTGTTTACCCACCCACATTATCATCTATCACTAGATTTCTTCCAACTATTGTTGGGTCAAATTGAGCTCACAGAAATGTTTAATGGTAGACCTGGACTGCAAATTATTTTCTTTTCTTAAGAAAACATGTGTCCGACTTATAGACTACATTTTGTTTAGACAAGGTATCATACTCAAGGTATTTTTATTAAAATTCATCTACAAAATGTCACTCATTGGTATTTTTAAAACAATTACAGTATTTCATCACTATGTTGAAACACAGTGGGGTTTTCACCAGATGTCCAACTGTTATTTGTAGCTTCCTGCACAACAACAACGACAACAACAACAACAGAGTATTGCTGTCCAGGGACTATCAAACAGATAGTTTACCATGGCCATCCGATTTTCTTGAGACTAGCATGTTCATAAGCCTTCCAAGCTTTATTCCTTGGGTTCTTTTTCACAAGCAAAATTTTTCGTCCATAACTACTAGATGAGAGTGCTTTGCTTGAATTAAAGAATGACCTAACAGTAATTTTTTTATCATAAAAGATCCATACCTGGAAGCTCGCACGACCTTGTTCTTTAACTGATCAATATCAGCAAGAATTGTCTCGTACAATCTATGGAGGTATTTCTAATGAAAAAAGACGATCAGGTGAACAAACAGTGAAAGTAATTTTCTCCAGCTGCCTGAAACTAAAACTTTATGACTCCAAGTTGCAATAACAACAATTACAAACCTTCCAGTGAATGACACTACTGCTCCAACTGCCCTGTTCATCTTCATGAGCTCCTAATGGGTGATGGGCACAAATCTGGAGTCTCATAAACTGTATCAAGTGATCCTAAAAGTGAATGAAAAAGACCAGTTAGTAGGTCTAGCACAAAGTAACTCACACAAGCTCTACCACCTCTATAATTTACAATTAGGCAGATTAAGATGACATGATGGGTCTTTTAATGAACTCATAAGTGGTTAATAATAATAAATTATAATAATAAAATAATAAAAAGCATTTCTATAGCGCCATATCCAAGGGCTCATGGCGCTTTACAACGAAATAGTATTATTAAAAAATTTACATCAGTGATAAGAACCATAAAATATAAAAATACTTTACTAAAATATATACATAGAAGAACATAAATATATAAGAATGCTAACTACTAATATTTACACTATAGGCATTAATTCTACTTAGTTAAAATGTTCGGTTAACTCCCTAAATTACAATGTGGCCCTGTTCTTATGCAAGAAAGTAGATTGTTATCATGCAGGGTTTAATTCTCACAACAATGTGGAGACTTTCTTACCTTAAAAGTGGAGTTACCAGGCTGGATTTTTTTCCACATTTGAAGCAGGAGTGGAAACAAAGCTTCTCCTAGTTGGCAAACCTGTCCACGGCAATCCTCTGCACATGACTTGACAAACGCATTGAGAGCAGCAAGGAAGTACTCAACAAGAAGAAAATTACTGCCGTTCCTTTGCACATGTGAACAAAAAAAGGAAACTGCAGGTTACAAAAATAATGATAAATAATTTAGCTCCTAAACCCACCTCAAACTCTTTTTTAACAATAACTGAGCAAATTCTTGCACCCTAATTGGTTAATTTTCATTGTCAATAAGAGTACAGATGAATGAAACACGTAAAGCTGACGCTATGAGCAAAGGTTTTGTCAAACTTTTCAGTGCTGCATTCTTGATAAGGCAAGAATTGTACCACAATTCTAGTAGTCTTTAATGAGGACATCATCCAAACTTCATGGATTGAAACTGAAGAACCCATTGCAACCTTAGAGCGAAAAGATGAGGATGTTTGTTGAGCTTTCAGACCTGAAAATCGGCGGTGAGCGGGAATTTGTGCTGTCGATGAAATTTAGAGGAACCGTGTTTAAGCGGATTATTTTGTCAACAGTTTCCACTGGACTAAAGGTTAGTTGTCATGAGCAATTCGAATTTTTCCTTGTATTTCTGGCCTATCATCACTAAAGTTTTAATTTACGAGCCTGTGATTCTCCAAAATACAACAATGAAATTCAGATTCTGCGGCAACTGCATCTTCCACTGACTCTTCTTTCCTCTGTTTGAAAATCAGTTTTCATTTGAAAATCAGTTTGTTGTAGATCCACTCGCCTGCAGCTCATGGATCTACAACACTTTGACAATGTCATGAGGGAATTTATCATCAATATAGGATAGACGCATAAAAAACTGACGTCAGTTTGTTAAATTTTGCTTCCTTTCTGGATCTGTGGGTTGGTGGTTGAGTGGCAATGCCTGTGGCTCTGAAATCAATAATTGATTTCAGAGCCACAGGAATTACTTGACTCCTTTCATGGTGGACGTGATGCTGTGACGAGAATCAGTTAACTTTTGGTCGAAAATTCTTAGGCAAAATGTGAAATTTGAATACTGAGCAGCCAACTGGATATTCTTTCTGCCCTCTTGATTTTGGATGTGGTTTTTCTTTTGTGATTTTTTTCTCTAAATCAAATAGATGAAAGAGCACTGCCAGTGGAGGCAACATTGTAGTCTGGTCTTGCCAGGCTAGCAAGTAACCACTGGACCACTGCATCATCAACATTAATTTTACAGTATTACTTATTTATAAATATGTCTTTACAGGCAAATACTTACCACGTCTTTGTGAGGACTTTTTCAAAAAATTTCAAGAGTTTAGTTCCTTTAACTGTATATAATGCTGCAGCACCCTCAATTGACAGAAGAATTATGTTTGCCACCAGTTGCTGTTTATTTGACAACCACAAAGGCATTTGCTCCATAAAGGATACAAACGTGTCTATCAAATCTAGAGAAAAGGAACAAATGCTCATCAGACTTAGTAACAGCTAAGACATAAAGCCTGCATGGTGTCTTTCTTTCACTGCCAAGCATTTAAGGAACAGATGAGAACGCTTGAAAATAGAGTTTTTCTCGCCTTTTTGTAGTGTTTTATAGAAAAAAAAAGCAAGTTTAAAGCAGTTTCTGTGTTGTGCTTGTATTACAACATAGCACTGCTTACATTTATAAAGAAATTTCCCGTAAAAAGCCATGTATTTTAGAGGAATCAAAGTTTTTAAGCAGTCTGCGTGCACTCACAGACAAAGAGACTTTGCACAAAGGCCACAGGTCACCCATCTGGCTAGTACCTCACTTCTGAATCACTTTCTGTGACGCGATGCACCTTAAGCAAAGGGTTTGACTTCTCCTCAATGGAATGTTAGTCCACTGCAGGGTTCCAGGGTATTTGCTAGGCTTTCCTAATACTTCAGCATTCCCCCATACACAACTGGGTGGAGAGAGCAGATTAATGTAGAGCAGAGTTTTGCATCAGTGGCGGCATGAAGCAACTAGGACCTTTTCTAGTCCCCTCGGAAGTGAAAGCTATAAATGTAGTCCATCACAACATTACTCCCAGCATTTTGTTAGTTGTTGGAGGCAAGACAAAGGATTTCGGCATTTCTTTTGTTTCTGTTTTTTGAAAAGGAAGCCGCCTCGTTTTTGTTGGTCTTGTTTTTCTCGAAAACAGAGCACAAATTGGCGAAAAAAAACCAAAGAATACATGTTTCTTGGATAAACTAAAGGCCAATCGCAAAAATTCAGCACTTTTACACGAAAAAAATTTCAACCCAAAAACGTCACTTAGGAGACCTTACCACTAGCCTCTTTATTATAATTATATGAGTTGATCGAGAGACTGTAGAGTTATGTTTCTCGTCTAAAGAAACATCATAACACGATGCAGAGACCAGCCTTGAACTACCAACATTCCATTACTGAAGGTCTGATGAAAAGTCAGAGTCATATCATGGGTGGTGGGGGGGAGGGTGTAGTGGTTAGCACATGGGTGGTGGGGGGGAGGGTGTAGTGGTTAGCACGTTGGACTTCAGTTCTTAAGGTGAGGGATTCAAGGCCCAGTCCCTATCATCGTGTTGTTTCCTTGGGTACCGGCAACATACTGCTGGGCGTAACCCTGCAATTGGACAAGCATCCCACCCAAGGGGAGCAGCAGTACTCTAAGTTGCTTCATGCTACAGAAACCAAGGAGAAGCTCTGGCCATGTGGGCCTGCTGTGGCTCGCATGCGACTTTACCTTTTTTATGCCCCCGTATACCACTGCAGATAAACTATTAAATAACACCGTACATATCACCGAAATCAACACTGCCATACCTTGCCATGTTTTGACAGTTACATCACACTGATACACTGGGACAGATAGGACATTTTTTAGAAGTTTGCAATACTCCACACCAATATGGCAGTTATGTCTGGGTTCCTTGATTATTTTCATCAAGTGTGCAACTACATCCTGGCCTTTCAGGCGAGGGCCACCTGCAAGGAAATAATGATAGATAGTTTAATACAAAATAATTACCTGACAGCCAAAAGGCTGAATTGCATAATTAATACAAGACAAAACACAAATATACACATTAAAATAAATCAAAAAATCTAAATATTAAATATCTATATAACATTACTATCAAATGAACCTGTGTGTAATGTATCATTAATGGGCATTTTTCTTTTTAGGGATGTGTGGCCCTTACTTCAATCTACAAACACTTCAGGATTATATATGTTGGCCCTTCAACTTACAAAAAAAGACCAGGCTTGAAAAGTTTGTATACAATACCAGGCTAATAGTGACCTTCAGATCAGACTACGAGTACGAGATTGAGTACGAGTACGACTTTTCAATAATTTCCTTGTCGCAGGCTTTAGATTGTCACCTGTCACACCGATGTCATTTACGTGGCATGCTTCTCTACTGGTCAGCAACAGGGAGGAGCGAGAGCTCTGGGAACATGGCTGTTTTGAAATTCAAAAGTCGTACTTGTACTCAATCTCGTACTCGTAGTCTGATCTGAAGGTGGCTAATGACCCTCTTGACACATTTATCAAAAATTTGTACTATATTACACAACTGAATACATTCATCTTTTTTTCAAACATTATAATTTCATGTTGGATTAGTACAGGTGAAAAAAAAAACAGTAGAAGCCCACTATCTTGAATTCTCCAGAGAAATAGAAAGATTGTTCAAGATATATAGCGAGGGGTCAAGATAGCAAGAGTTATGTCAAATTTTGTATTTCTTTGACAAAACTTATATGGTTAAAAGTTATTAACCTATTGGTGCCTGCCGGGTCCTCTTTGTAGATTGCTAATAACACAACGTTGGTTATCCATAATGTTTTGATTTTGTATTCCTATTTGTTTTATTAATATTCAACAAATATGTTGGACCTTACAGAGTACCCTCCTAGGTGAACATCATCCTTTATTAGGATCAATTTTTTTCCTAATTTTATAAAAAAAAAGACAAACCCTACCATTACAAATTTTGGTTCAACACTGTTCCCTGTTGTCATTCAGTCAGTATGTTACTGCAGTTCGAGATATAGAGTGGAAATTTAGGACGTGGAAAGTCACACTTAATTCAAGGTAGCAGGAGAATTTGAGACAACCAAACTGAAGATGGGTAGTAGTAAATGACTGAGAAATAGTAAGAAGCAAATCCAGAGGAAACAGATTTCAGTTCAAGTTAGGAGCATATCTGAGAGGTTCAAGATAACATTATTAACCGGCCGTCGCTATAGCGACCGCCGGTTTATAAAATGGGCACGGTTTTGTCGTGATAGTCAGTTGGCTTAACATACGAACAAAGTGCTGTAAAGCTTGTGGTACGGGTACTCAAGAGTGGTACTGTCTTATATAAGACGCATGCGCATATTAGTCTGCTGAATGTTACCTTCGTGTGTTCTTGTCTTTTAATTTACAGCATTTAAGATATGAACGGCAAAGGGTTGTTAAGTTTGGGGTTTTTTGTTTTTGTCTTGTATAACGCATGCGCAATTGAGTAAAGCAGCTAATAGGATTGAATGCGAAATTGGCTGTGTTGTCTGATCTAGTTAGTGGTTATGGTGAAAATTTTTCTAGCGCAGGAGTTTTTTTAATTGGGATTGACATTTTGAGGGATGTAAAAATGTGGGAGTCAGAAGGATTTGTGAATGTCCGGAGCATATCACGCTTCTGTGAATCGTCATTAATAAGGAGATCAATTAATAAGGTAGGTGATACGAGTCTTTTTGCATTGAAAGAACGAAAATATCTGAATATTATCGACGGATTTGTGTGGTTTGCGTGTGGTGTTCGCTAAAGGCTACGAGCAGTCTCTCTTTCCGTTCAGACTAGTGAAGGAAAAGAAAAACAAGCGAGTGAGCGCGAAATCGATTGCGTCTCGACAGGCGCGTTAGCTTTCAAAGACGTGGGCGACTTTCGTCTCCGCTCGCTTGTTTAGTTTTGCAAGGGGATTCCCGGGTTAGCAAACCGGATTTAAACATCACGTCATGAGATATGCCTTGACGTGCCCCATACTCTGACGATCTGTTTATCAAGCGTTATATTTTGATTCTACTGCTATGTTCACTGTTTGTATTTAAGGTCTAGGCACAACAGTTAATACTTCGTCGTCCCTGTGTGAGTATTCTCAGTTGTGGACAAATTTATATCGACATTCAACGTTTGAGTGAATTTGCGTTTTTCAGCACAAATAAAAGCGATAAGAAAGATAGGCTGAGTCATCAGAGTTTAAACATTACGTCATCCAGTAACGCTATAGTCAAAATATTGTGTCACACAATCACACTTTTCGTCACGCCGGTTCGTATAAATAGAGGATCGCGCTAACATTTGTGAAACCTAGGGGTGGGGAGGGTCAGAATGGCCGGTTAAAATGCCCAATGGGCTTTCTTGTTATACCATGGGTCACAATGAGAAGGTAACCAAACATGGTTTTTTAGCTAGTAAAAACAAGTCTACATGCCAATACTTTTTAAAACTTCTGGTGTGGTCATCTCTAGTTCAAGGTCCCTGACCATGAGGCAAATATTTTTTTAAATAATAATAATTAATCGATTTCTTAAAGACTCAATGTAGGCTTAAAGTGTTTATGGAGTAAAGTACTGTAGGGGCCATAGGACCATCATTAAGAAGAAACCAATAATTCTGTAATAAGTACACCTACATGAAGGACATCATTCTTCCCACCTCACATGTTTGATGAAGAGTTTCTGAGGGGCCCAACAAGTTACACTGTATATGTTTTCAAGTTTCTGCCCTTCGGTGATTATTGTACAAACTACCGGTAGTTTGTTTGTGGACCCTTTATCATTTTTCCACATACATGTATCAATCACTATTAACCGGTGAGGTGCATAGTGCCCAGTGCCAAGTTGGTTATAAAATAATAATCACCTCATACCCAGGAAACACCTTCAGTTAATTATAGTACTTGATGAATTATTTGTATTTTTTCTAAACTTTTGCTTCCCAGCAAAAACTTTTTAAAGCCAAGGCACTAAAAATGGCATCAAATGTCCTCAATATAAGGCAAAAAGCAGGGTTAATCACTGACAGCCTGCATGTGTACCACTGAGAAAGCAAAAATTCACCAACTGAGATTGAGAATTTAACAGCGGAGCTCCTTTGCAGCCAAACGCCGCAGAGCAAAGCACCATGGGTAAGGAAATTTGGTAAGCAATCGATCCGAGAAATTTTGGTTCTGACATCAGCGTACACCCGCCCGTGTGTCCATACAGACTCTGGGGGAGGGAGGGGGAGAGTCCCAAGGCAATCCAACGGGGTGAGGAGAATGCCATCTTTTCTTAGTGGGAAATCACGTGGTGCTTTTGGACAACCAGCATTTTTCTTGGTGGGAAATTGCATGACCATCATCGCTTGTGAATCATAGCAAAACGATTGTTCAACAGTTTCGAAGTTTTACACTTGAGAAAAAAATATGTAATATCTATAAATCTAAAGAAAAAGTGCAAAAGAATACTCAGTTGTCTTTTTGGCGGAAGGGGAAACTTCAAGTTACAAAATTTGCCTTCGAGGACTTCATCTTTGTTGTGTTCTGCTGTGAACTTGGTCTGCACATTGCTGGAGTTTGCAGCACTTGGTAGCAGTCCCGACACCAAATATAGCAGAGCTAGTGCTTTCTGGTTTAATCTGGCCACAACCATGGTTTTTGCGGTGGTCTGAACACATTTTCTCAGGAAAAACACTTGGGTGTTTATCTTGATCGATAAACAGCCGGATGAGTATTAAAAATTATCATACAGTCATCTTTTAGCCATACATGTAGTTGGCGTAGCCTAGTGGTCATCATTAGACTACGAGCAGTCTCTCTTTCCGCTTAGGGATAGTCGAGGGAAACGAATGAGCGAGTGGGCACGAAAATCGCCCACATCGTTGAAACATGATGCGCGTGTCGAGCCGCTAGTGTAATGAGTCGGAAAGAGAGACTACAGACTAAGCCACAGCGGTTGAATTATGCGTTGCCCTCAAAACACAAAATTCTCATTGGCTCTTTCTTGGAGAT
Organism: Siderastrea radians; assembly: GCA_964017195.1. Taxonomy (NCBI): domain Eukaryota; kingdom Metazoa; phylum Cnidaria; class Anthozoa; order Scleractinia; family Rhizangiidae; genus Siderastrea; species Siderastrea radians. The sequence continues at coordinate 48,894,471 of OZ024888.1, forward strand.
CTGTCAACACTACCCGGGGACTTTTCGACACACGCGAGATTATCGATGCGGTTACTGTAGTTTAAAAACATGGCTTTTCTAGTCAAATTTGCTGAAATACGTTAGGATTACTGAAACTAGAGCAAAGGCAAGCAGTAGAAGCGCTTCTGTTGGGACGTGATGTCATGGCCATTGTGCCAACATCGGCACAGACACCGGTGAATATGAGTGTGTTTTGGAGATTTCGCCATTAAACAGCATAATCGAAAAGCAAAAGTCATTGAAATGAATGACCTTGGCATATACCATCCGTACAATTGGAAGCAGACAACCAGGGGTGCTTGAAAGACATTTTAGAAGGAAAGTTTAAAATGATATTCGGTTCTGCCACCCAAATAACGAAATCGTTAATAGAGGGGTTTTAAGCTGGTCTTCCTACAGTTTCCTTCGGTGTTAAATTCGAGATCCCTCTCACAAAGACCGGCGATAAGCACGTTTTTTCCTCGTGTTTCCAATATTTTGAGGCAACATGTCCTGCGGTTTAGCGATGATGTGACAAAGTGACAGAAAGATAAGAAGGGAAATTCTATTGGACATGCTTAATTGGCTTGAAAGATGATACAAAATTGACACTTAAAAATCACTCGGCCGTGAAGGGTCAACCATTGTGGCTTAGTCCGTAGTCTCTCTTTCCAGCTCACTACACTAGCGGCTCGACACGTGCATCATGTTTCAATGCGGCAGGCAATTTCACGCTCGCTCACCTGCTCGTTTTCCTCGACTATCCCTGAGCGGAGAGAGAGACTGCTCGCAGTCTAGGTCACCGTAGATACCTGCCAAGCGCTGGTCTGAGGTTTGATTCTCAGAGGGGAAGATAAGTTTTGTCTTTTTTTAACAACTTCAACGAGAGTATTTTCAGAAATTCACAAGTACCAGCAAAAAATATTGTGGAGCTCCACTTTTAGGCTTGGCTAAATCTATATTTTTATTTAATATTATTTTCCATAATTGGCCCCCTACTTAGTAAAGGAAAAATGCACATTAAGAAAACTGGTGTGTTATTCTAACTTACAAAGAAGAAAACAACTTACGCTCATCTGCTTTCTTCAGAAAAGCACGTACAAATGTGACTACGTCCTACCAAAGGAAAAAATTATACCTGTAGTAAGTACAAAGACATAACAAATTCGGTATGAAGGCATTAGAACAACATACAACACCTGTTGCCGTTTTTTCAGTGTAGCTGTAAGCTGGCCAATACTATCCAACTCCAACTCAACAAACAGCTCAACCTTCTTAAAGATGATATCCCATGTTAGAGCTTTCTTTCTTCTCAAGTCAGTATTCTCATCAAGGATGTTCAAGACATTGGGTATGCCCAGCTGGATCACAATTTTGCTTGCTGCACTCTAAATCAATAAAAAAAATTATACATTAATTTACAGACACTGATCATGCTTATCAAATAAACTTTGATACATAATAAATAATAAACTTTAATAAATAATGTTTGTTCTAATTTAAAATCAAACAAATCAACAAACGAACAAATGTTTTACATCTCACCCAACAAAGCTTTTACGAGGGAGACAAAAGGGCCAGTTACAAACATGGGTGAATATCAATTGTTTTGTGCAGATACATGATAACTTCATCATAACACTGTGAGGTCATTTTGTTAGATGTTTGGACAAACGTTATTTGCTCATTTACCCGCTGAACACTTGGTGGAATAAACATGACATTGGGTGACAAGGTCCGACTGCTTAGCTAGGCCTTTAGGGTCATTAGGCATATGGTTGGAGGTGATCATTGCCACGGAATGGAGTGCAAAAACAGAAAATCTCCCCACTCTATAAGGCCTTGATGTGCATATTTCTCACAAGTTTAAAAACAGCAACCAACGAGATTAGCCACAAAATGGACAACTTGTGGAAATGAACCAAAAAATTGACTCTGTGTGGCGCATTCTCAATACAGATTAACCTGCTTGCAGTCACTGGCTACAGGCCCATATGACAGGCTATTCCTTAGGCCCTACTAGGCTAAAATCCCAACGTCGCAGTGATATGTGTAACCCCACACACATATCTTATTTATTATCCAACAAATTGTCACTATGCCCACATACAGGGTATGGTCAGGAAACCCTCAATATCTGTCATCCGTACATGACAGATATCCAGCGATAGACTTAACTGACCATATGTGGAAGTGCACTGCAGATCTCCTTTCACGGCTTGTTCAGGCGGCCATTTTGAAAAGCGATGGCGTTTTAGCAGTGTTTTTCGGAAATTTTAAAACACCCTGAAAGAAATTTTCCAAGATTTAATGCTCTGAAAAAGTCAACAAGAATTTTCTTCAGCTTACAAGGATATCCAGAGGTTGATTTGGAATTTTCAAAGTGAGAACTCAACCAAGAAAATGCTATAGCAAGCAAAGCAGAAACTTCAAACTCAGTTGCTCATGGAAAGTTGCAAAGTTTAACAGATTTTAGTTCACAGGAAGAGGACTTATTCTCGGTGAGGTGGCAATATTTTGTTTACAGTACTTTTAACTTTTCGTTACCAAAGATGAGCTTGTAAATGAGTCTACTTGAAGTGAACGATAGTACACTTCAATTTCTTGAAATTTTGCTTTGGTGTTATTTGTTGCTAGCTTTAGGTGTTTTCATCATAGAACCATAGCTTTCTTGTTCTGAAAATGGTACTCAATGAGAATTTGTTCAATAATAAAACAATTATCCAGCTCAATCTTGCGGAATATCCCCTGATTTAGCCAACTCGGCCTACGGCCTCGTCGGCTAAGTATCAGGTGATATTCCGCGCAATTTTACAGGATAATTGTTAAACATACAGCGACCAATGATATATGTATCCCCCACCCCGACCCCTCCAAAACGTACTCAGAACAATTCTTGTCATCAAAGTCAAGGTGACAATGTATACATGTTGCAGTTCAATTTTATCCTTGGTTCAATTTTTATTTCCTTTTGTTTTATATTCATTATCATATATTTACATAATAAAAAAGAACAAAGGAAAATAAAAATTGAACCAAGGATAAAATTGAACTACAACATATATCTGGATCATTCATTCCATAAACCATATATTGGTTTCGAAATCTGGCATATTTTACAGGTGAAGTTTGGCATTCAATACATGAAATTGCAAATGATCTCTCCACTGTTGTCAGTCTCAAGAGTTCTGTTTTGAAAATTACTTTCTAACAAAGGTAGGAGCAACAACAAGGACTTGAACATTTCTCAGGATCTCTTATCTTGCGAAGGGTGAAAGTGGTCTTCTGAGACACAAAGCTGACCTAGAAGCACCATGGACACTGATCGATCTTCGCATGCATAGACTTTATATGAAGAAAACGTCTACTTAAACATCTATTTGTGCTTTGGCACTTTGGCCACCACTAAATTGTGAAGCAACCATTTACTTCGAAGTCATTTGTCCCACCGAACAATAATTTACTCATCAAAATTAACCACTAGTATACATAGTGACATGCAAAATATTTTCATTTTCACAAGACGAAAGAAAGATCTATCCTCCAGATCAACTAAGATCTAGAATGCTTAGTATCTTGCAGTCATATGTTATAAACTAATTTCCACCTCATTGCTTTGTGTATCCCTACCTGGGATACACATATCACAAGTGATATGTGTGTGCGAATATACATATATCACGGGGATACACCTATCACTGCGACACCGACAAGCGATAAGACGGGCGATGTAGAGGTGCTACACTACCGGATAAGACGTTAAAACAGCGACACGAACAAAGTGACATGGTGAAGAGCGACAAGACTGTTGCCATGAAATTGCCACAAAGGAAAAAAGCACGACAACTGGGTGAAATTCTGACAGGGACATGCTAATCAACTGAAATTGGGGCAGACAAGTCTTGAAATTCAGACGGCGGACAACGGCCTCTTCATCTATTTCCCTTTTCAGCTGTTTTCAAGGAAACTCACCCTTCTCTCAGAGACTTTTTCAGATACCAGCGACAAGCAGAGGTTGGAAAGTTCTCCAGACATTGTCAGTGTCGTAAATAAGAACCTAGATCTTCATTTGCCACAAACATTTTCAAACAGCTGCCGAAAAAAACAGCAGAAATCCAATACATGGAGCGCGCTCAGCGCGCAGAACATTTTACTGCAAGGCGCCCAAATTTGTTTTTGTCCTTCCCAGACCCTTTCTATCCGGTGACCAGCGGCATTTTACGCGGGAAAGCTAAACTTGTTGGGATACCTGTGACGCTATTAGCTAACCCGCACGGATATACTAGTCATTCTAGTTATAGACAAAAGAAAGGTACGGTGGCTCTGGATTCAATTACCAGCCGTTTTGGGAGGAATCTAGGGAAGATCATGATAGAGTAAAAAATATTGCAAGCGCTGCAGTTCCCTTCGTTAGTTCTCATTTTTTCCAGTACTTCTATACCCAGCACCATCTTTCCTTCCCGACACAGAGGGTCCCAAAGTGGTTTAGGGTTCAAGTCCCCGGGCTAGAAACTGTAGGGCCCCAGGGCGCCAAGACAGAAATATTGGGGGTCTAGGGCTCCACGCTGTACCCTAAGGCTCCATTTAGCAAGAATCCTAATTAATTTTTGTCTGGGCTCCAAGTAGTAAAAGGCTATGCATATATGGGCTTCGGGCTCCTGCTCCTCCATGGAGACCGGAGAACCCTGACATGTCACAGGCCAATCCGCTAGAACAGGCTAGTTTTCACACCTGCAGAAAGCACTGATGGTGAGAGTCAAGCCGAGAATATTTACCCTACCGCAAAGGCCCTCACATCGAGACGGGTAGGTGAGAGATGAGATCTCTTGTTTTACTGTTGGACTGTGAAAAGGAGCCTCTAAAGGAGTAATCAGTCACTGGTGTTCCTGTGGTGATAGTGTCCGTGATGAATGGGGGGAACTTACTCACGATTGGTCATTTCGCGGGTCATTATGAAAATGAATACTTTGGAGGACGATATCGGACAATAAGTTTGCTCCTAGCAACTATTCTATTGGTCATTTTATATTCTCCATCGATCCACGTATACAGTGTTGTTATGAGAAAGTTGTAGTTTCTTGGATGACCGCATAAGCGTAGATCTGTTGCAGCGAGCAGAAAATCTCAAGACTGCAAAGTAGAGTTGAACGAGAGATCGATTTCCAATATTGAGTGTGGAAATGGATGTTTCTCGAGTAGCCCTGATTATTAGTTATTCATTGTTATTTTGCTTTATTCATCCGCCTTCATTCGGAGAAGCCAGTGCAGAAGATGTCCCGGAAAATAACCCTGAATCGAGTGAAGACACTGCACAATTTCACAACAAAATGTCCCACGAACGAGGGTGAGCAATGCAAGTTATTTTTTATAACCTTTAGTTCAGCTTAATGTTATTTTGCTGATTGTTTTAGCTTGACTTGGGCTTCGTAAAAGCTTTTAAGCTAAATTACTTTGTATTCACCTAATACATGTATGTGTTTTTAAACGACACTGAACCGGCGAGGTTTATTGGAATTTGGTTTTCCGCTTGCGAGTTAAGCTTAATTATTAAGCTTACTGAACAGTGCTGATCTTCAACTTGAAAATTCCTGTTTTGAAATTAGATGCTTATCGTCATACAAACGTTAGACTGAAATCTAATCTGGCTTGTTATTATTCTCAACTCATAAATTCCCTGGTCCCCCTTTTCCTTAGCTTGTACTTATAAACGGAAGTTACTAAATTTTTATCACTTGCACATTTTTTAGTGCGTATAATATGCCTTCCTTCACCTCTGCGCCAGCCAGTGCAAGTCTGGAGGGGGGTACTCTGTTAATTTTTGGGTGGTGGTGTGCCACTAGGCCTCTGGAACTTCTACCCTATATCAGAACTGATGCACTGATTTACTTGCAACCCTATCCTAAATTCTCACCCTACTCAATGATCCAGACTCACCGAGGTTCAATTCCTATAATTTCTAGTCTAAGTCCTCCTAATGGCCTATTGGTCAGTTCCTGATAAATGATACCCTGCCCTAGACCAGATCTATGAACTCTACACCCCATCCCAGACTTAAGCCCTGGCCTAAAGGAGTCGCAAGTCAATGCAATGTTGAGAATTGCCAACTTGTGTATGCAGACTTACACTGTATGGCAAAATGGACTTGGTAGTGGACATACAGTGAAGGTTAGAAGCAATTTGCAAAAAAATGCCATTTCAGTGCGACCTTGCATGGACAACCATAGTAAGGACAACAATACTGAGACCAACTTGCAGTGGCTAAATGCATTGGTGAAAAACTTGCGGGCAAATTTGAACTCCATCAAAGTTGTGGCAAGTCATTGCAAGCCACTATAAAGTACATGCAAGTCATAGTAAAATGGAATCACAAGTCATTGCAAGTTTTCACATGTGACTATGTTTGGCCAAGGCCTTAACCGCTTGACAACCATACCTTTCACAGACTGCAGAACAAACACATACTCATATCACCTTCACAAAAGAGTATTACATGTACGTGGGTCTCAATACAAGAATAAACTGTAATGAGTCCAGTCCTGTAAAAGGCGATCTTATTTCAGTGTATGAAGTTTCATGCAACTTGGTGCCTTGCAATATCACTTGATCACATTGCATGTTGCCTTCTGCTACAGATTGTTTTGATAGGGCTGACTTTCCATTCTTTCTGGCTGTTCAGAACCAGTTCGAGGCTTCATGCAGTGTTACAAAGTGCAATGAATGTTTTGGGCAACTTGCCCTGCAAACTGCAAAGCTGTTGCAAGTAGATTTGCATTGAACACACCTTGCGTATCCATTAATATGGCATTGGTATGACACCTGATGTGATAATATACATAATCAATGAAAGCAATTGCATGTGCAATTGCTTAAATTACAGTCATACTACCGGTAGTTACTATGCTCAATCCTAACTCTTAGCTGTGACTGAAAGGTCTCCAGCCTCTGTTTTTGGCTTAATGTTGAGTGATTGTCTTTGAGAACACCTGCACACTATATCAGTCTTGACTCTTCTTTAGCTAGTATTGTGTTTTCTATTTATTTATTTTTGTTTATTCAGGCATTTGCTTGCACACCTAGCTGACAGAATGGATTTGGATGGAGAAGGACTAAGGTTTTTTATCATATTTTTTTTTTCTTACAAAGACTGTAACACAGTCCTTTGCAAGCTGATTTTTTAATATCATAGACATAATGACACTCATTTGAACAATTACAATAATTTATTGATCACCAATGTATGTGAGGGATTTTATATTAAAAGCAATTATGATATAATTTACTAAATTTTTAATCTTTTCAATGGAGGGTCTCAACTCACACCTTTTGGTTATAGATTCCAAAGCTATACTGTAGCCAAAAACAAATGTATATAGTCATTTCCTCAATCTAATAGATCAGGTTGAGCCATTGTACACACATTCACTGAAACCAAGATGGACTTTGATCAGGTTGCAAACCTTAAGTTTCCTTGTACTTTGTCTTTTCAGACATATCCAGAAGCACTTGCAGGAACAAACAGGAGATCCTGCCCAAAACAAGGACCTTAAAGATGTTGCTAATGGTGACAATGCTAAAGGTAAAAATTTTCACTGATGCTGTCCCTTGCATTTTCCAAGGTTGTTTGGTTTGTGCCTGTTAAGTACGTAACATGAAGTCCATGGACAATGCTGTTGCAATGTAAAATTTCTAATCAGGTAATCATAAGTATTTTTGGGATCATGAACATCAACCTCCAGGGAAGCCTGGCTGCACCATAGCAGACAAAAAGTTTAACCAACTGAATGCATTTCTGTTGCCCAGGCTACTTAATGTAGGGGTACACATCTAATCATCCAAAGCATTTTGCAACTGTGAATGGTTTACCCTCGTGGCACAGTAACATGCCAGAAATTGTTTTTGAATCTCACTAAAGGTCCTGGATATTCAGCATTCTCACTAGAGGACAAAAAAATCCTCCCCAAACTAGTTGTCTTAGTAAGCTAATGGCATGGTAATTACCAGTAAATAAATTTTTTTATGGATGTATTTGCTAGAGGGAATTTAATTCATGCATAATCTGCAGGCTTAGGTGAAGTTAGATTGTTCTTAAATCCTACGTTTGATTCCCTAAGTTAGATTATTAACAATAATAAACTTTTATTATAATAATTACAGGTATAATATTATACTCTACTAAATAGAATTTAGGGGGCACAGTGCCATATGGGCTATGAGTTCATGGCTGTGAGATTGACTGCAATAATTGTTTTAATTATCATAATCATCATACACATTAAGTGAAAGTTCCTCAAAGAGAAATTAAGGATACCGGTAACAAGGAAAGAAAAGTACAATTTTCCTGTTTCTTTTGAAAAAATGCTGCATAGTAAACTAGTCAAATCTCTGAACTGCCATATACTTTGCTGATTACATTACAAACTCAGTTACATCAACAATAACAACAACAATCTGAGTTAACTCATTCTGAGTTAATATTTAGCATTCACATTACAGTACAAAAATTCCACAGAGACCACAGGTAAGCATGAGCTAACTGAGCTAGGAGGGGAAGAGGAAATCAGATTCGAATATGAGAACTTGAATATGAATTATATTTTGATTTGCATTTTTTTTTAATGAACAGGTATATTTTATTTCTTCAAGTTCCATGATTATGACAATAACCAAAAGCTTGATGGCCTAGAATGGATGCAGGCTTTAACAGATTTTCATCAAGAAGACGATAGCAAGGGAGAATTTAAAGAGGGAGGCAAAGTGTTCCTTGAGCATGAAGCTGAAGCTATTGTGGACGAACTTCTGACTAAGCATGACAGAGATGACGATGGTATGATAGACTTTTTTGAGTTAATGAACTCAAAGGTGGACTCCTTGATGACCGATTTAGACAAACCCCATCCAGGAGAACAGGGGGAACATGATGCAGGTGAACAACAGCAGCATAAAGAGCAATCGTCACTAGAGCAAGAATTCAATCAACATCAACAAAATCAGCAACAGAATCAGCAGGACCATTCTCAACAACAGCAGAACCAAGAACAACACGAAGGTGACAAGCAACCACAGGAAGACCAACAGCACAACCAGCAACAGCAGAAAGACCAGCAACAACAGGAAAATGATCAGCATAATTCTGAAGAAACACAAGGTGATAATGAGATAAGCCAAGAGCAACATGACAGTCAAAAGCAAAATGAACCTAGTTCTTTAGAAGAAGAGTATAATCAGCAACAACAACAATCCTGATAAATTAAAATTTGAGGATTGTTACTAGTAATACTTAGCCTAATTTTTAATACAGATTAATAAATTGAAAATTATAGGAAATAAATTACATGACATCAGTAGGTTAATAGTACATGCTGTAATCAGATGCTTCAGGTATTAGAATTCTTATGGAATATTTTTGGAGAATTAATAATCAGAAACCTTGTGTCCTTTTTAGATTTGTGAACAAGTGTATAGGCTTGCTTTTCTTCACGTGTTGGAAGAGGGGTGAAACCAGGCTCAATAAATGAAAATCCAGTGTAAAGAAGTTAAAAAAAAGAACAATTTTTTTGTCAAAATAGTTTACTGTTTTGGTTGTCATATTTATCACTATCTTTTTTTTTCCTTCTATTATTGATTTTTTTTCTCATCAGTTCATTTTAATTTCACTGACTTTCACTTAGCGTCACAGTCTGTGATAGCTTTGCCTCTTTTTATCTGGTGTTCAGTCTAAGAAATTAAGATTGGTTTGGAAACGTGTGGAAAAACAGACTTTTTTCATGGCAAACTCTCTACCGTACCAATAATATTTTTAACTGTATTCACAAACATTTAGTGAGTATATGCTGGTTATTGTCTGCTTCTATAATTCAAAAACTCATTAATAATTCATAAGCCCATTAACCTATCAAATGATCAATAATACGTCACGTGCATTGACTTTATATTGATAAAAACCTCTTCCTTATTAGTATGTGGTGTTTTGTCAGAAATAAAGTCACTGCACGTGATTTATGAATATTAATTATCAACACATCAACTGAAACAACAAATGGTGGGTGAATATTTAATGTTCTTTAATTTACACACACAGTAAATTTACTTTTGTACAAAATTAATAGACGTACAGTTGTTAAATACAGATCCAGAAAAATTCTGCATTACATTACTACCATAATCTGGTAAAGGCATATTAGACAATACATCATCTGTAATTTCGAAATTTAGATCAGCTGGCAGAAGCGACTCCATGTCGTTTCCCATAACCTCTGCGTTTGACGCTTTGCCCATAGTCTCCAAATTTTCAGGGGGGCCTAAAATATTACTAACCTGGTGCTGTTGCGCCAGGTTAGTAATATTTTAGGCCATTCCCGAATTTTCAAGGACCACTTTGTCACTGCCTGTGTTGACTTTGGGGTAGCACTTTCTAATAACTTCCTCTCTTCCTCGGCATTTTTAGGCTTCCAAAAAGCCCTGGAAGAGGACGCCATGTCCTCTTCGTTCAGTTCAAAACAGTGTGAGATTTGATTTTCTTGCATACTAATTTTCGATGTAATATTTATTTCGTATGCTAATTTCCAACGTCCACAAAAGCATCGATGTTATGAACTCTATTGGGACACGCTTATCTAGGAATGTCTTTGAAGCCGTTCAATAAACTCGCAGTTCGTGCTTTATCAAGTCTAAAACACTCGGCTGCGCCTCATGTTTTAAACTTCTTAAAGCACTCCTGCTCGTTTATTAAACATTACATAAATAACTCCTTTAATACAGCCTAATATGCCAGATGGAGTAAAGAAAGAAAACATATAATTATAAAGTTAGTTCGTTTTATGTATGGTAACTTAATGATACTGGTTCAATTGAAACCAAATTAAAAGCTGAATTTTATTTTGAAACGGTCTGTTTTTATTGCACCATTCCATTTCATTCCAGAATTTACTTTTAATCAAATCTCAGATAGTTGTAAGCTACATGTAGTCAAAATTATAAAGGTTTGAGTAAGAGGACTTCATTTTTGTATCAAAACCAGCTGAGGGTGGATCCAGAAATCAAAAGTAAGAGAATGATAGCTCAGCTTAGTAAGATTCGAACAAATGATAAGATTTTCTGTTAATGTTCGTCTGTTGAAGTATGTTATTAATTATGTCTTCCTTTTTTTCCTCTTTTAGTTTGAATACATTTGTTTACTTCATAATGGACGTTTGAAGCACGTGGAAGGGGAATTAGACCCCGCCCTCCCTTAACCCTCCCTTTGGATATATCTCGAACCCAGGGTCTCTCCTCGCTCACTCCAAGGGACGGGAAAAGGAGCGACATCTGGGAACGAAGTTGCCTTTTGATCTGCCACTTCCTCTACTCAATTTATACGATAGTTCTTACCTTAAATTATGCGTCTCTTAACTCGCTGTCTTTTTACCGTTACGCGTTGAAAAGTTGAAATTCTTCGGGGTGCCGCTGTCTTCCCCTGGCATTTAACATCAGTATTAATTGAAGTTTGTTCGACTGTCTTCACCTGCAGAGTGTGTCGTAGCTCAGTGGAGCGAAACCAAAGTTTACATTCACTGATTCTCCAGCAACTCATCTGCTACAACAGACACCACAACCCAGGAAAAAGGTTTAGAACAGTCGTTAATTGCCTTCAATTTCATTAACCCTTTCAGTGCTTCAATTGGCATTTCTAAATCCCACCTTAGGAGTTTCTTTATGTGAGTTTCAAGTTTCTGCTTACACGTCACTTTTTTCATGTTCATGATACTCGCTAGTTGAAGCTCAAGTTTATTATTTGGAGCACCTAAAACGAATGTATGTTATGATTCAATTTGCGACGACATTTTTCGTTGAATAAGGAAAGTATAGCTTAAACCTTAAAGTAGATCGGGTGAACGTATTTCAAAAATTTAAAAAGTGTTCAAGACTTCACAGCAAGAACTTGTAGACAAAATTTTAAACTCATCCAAACAAAGCCGATCTTAGCGTTTGTCTTTCTACTGTTATTTACGCCAGATAATCATGTCATTTGTTCGTTCTCAATCATTATCTCGTCTGACAGGTTAACATCCTGACGTACGGGTTGTCGCCATGTTCTCAATCCTGTCTGACAGGTTGTGATCTTGTCTGACAGGTTATGATCTTGTCTGACAGGGTTTTGTCTTATTCTCTTTCCTGTTTAACAGGTTATCGCCATGTATCCTTATGATGCCAACAGAGCAGACGAGCTCACCATCCAGCCCTGTGACGTCATCAATGTGCTTTACATCGACAATGAAAACTGGTGGATGGGCGAACTGGCCGACGGGAGACAGGGCTACTTTCCGTCGAATTATGTAATGCAACAAGGTGAGTTTCTAACGCATTACTTATCTCAATCCTAAAACAGAACATGTTACGGTAAATACTAAAATATTTATTATGTTGAATGTTGGGAAAATAGTTTACTGACTGGGACGTTGAGGAAAGAGACGGGCAAAGTGTCCTTGTATAAGCAGGCGGGCAGCCCCTCCACATTTTGACGCTATCGCTGGCTTAAACGACATTACGACGTAAAAATAACGAGTGGAAGTAAGGTACAGTCAGAAATGTTAAAAATTAGATTAGTTGCCACAGGTTAAGACACGGTCAGGAAAAGCAAGAATTCTTCAAGGTCAAGGAATTGTATTCGGAGGCATGGAAATTAATATTTTCAATAGAAGTCATTTAAAATTCTCACAGCGTAGCCGCTGTAAACGAAGTGCGGAAAAACATGTAACTAGTGTCAAGCACTTATGGGCTTGCAGTATATGCACAACCTGTGCCTGACGCGGAAAACCTGTAGCGGCTGGCAAGCGCGCAACTGACACCAAGTGACAAAGCGCGGGAAAATCGCAACTTGTGCCAAGTTCGGAAAACTTTGCAACAAGTGATGCTGGACAACAGCTGTCGGTCATGGGTTGGTTTCTTGCACTATTGCGGTCAGGAGTCTCTGTCAAGCTCTCATGGTACCTGTGCTTTTTTCGCAGATGACAGCAGTAATCAACAAGTCCGGTGACCTGAAGATTGTATCAGGGCCTGAGGACAGCAGTGATCCAGAAAGTAAACTCAACACGACGTAAGGGATATCATTTCCTCGTTTTTTTTTTTCTGAACCCTTGTTCTTAACCCTTGGGACACATTGCTCAAAATAAAAATGGAAGAACATATGAAATCTCAAATTTTGTCGTGTCGAATATTATGTTTTACAGTATGGTCACACTTAGCGTTTCATCCACAGAATCAAACATTAGAACTGTGAGCCTTGTAGAGCATAACAAACACCATCACAAGAAATATTCAGTTGTTTTCATTTGAACGCTCACATTACAGGGTTCATCCACAGTTTTCAAATCTTTCAAACGTTTTTAAAAAGCTCAGTCCAGGAGTGAAAGATTGATTCCCATTATTTCTTCCAGTTTCTTCATTGTATTAATTCTAGTTGACAAATTTCTTTATTCTCATTACATGTCCGCTTAACAGTGCATTTGTATTGTAATGAGAATTTAAATGTTAATCATTGTTCTTCTGTTTCAGAGCGCGCCACAGAAGGAGGCATCGGGAAAAAGAAAAGCAGCAAAAGACGGAAGAAACCCCAGAGAAAAAAGTGTCACCTAGGAGACCAAAGAAAAGATGACAGGCTCTTTATTTTTCTTCTCTGGCACTCAATTCGACATAGTTCAAACATTGAAAAATCTCAGATAGTATTTTTTCCCGAAAAATAAAAGCTTTTGGTTTCTTGTCCAAAAGACTCAAAATCTAGAAACTAATTAAAGGACGAAAGGTCGTGGCTTGTCTCTAGGAAAGAAATAACAGACACCTGTAGTTTTAAGGTGTTTGTTTTCGCATTTTAGCGAATCAGATTTAGACATAAAAGTTCAGTGCAATACTTTAAACTTTATTTTAACTTCTTGTAATGCGAATTTACAATTTTATCTCGTGAATAAATCATACTTTGCTGTGCCATACAAGTTTTAAGCGAGGCCTTGTAAGTAAAATGTTTATTGCATTAAGTGTCAAAGTTTCTTAAATAAATTCAAATTGAAGTATTTTGAAGGAACTGTCTTCCTGTACAACGAGTTACGCATCCTCGGAGACCTGGGGATCCATGCAAGTAATGTAACGAGACCGTGACATCATGATCGTGTCTACAAAGCGTCGCAGTCAGCCAGCACACAAAACCATTCTTTATAAAACGTAAACAATGTAGGGGTTATCCATTGTACTTTACACGCCCGTGTCAAACTTGATCAATCTGTCGATGTTTTCTTTGGCTCTTGGATATTCATCCTTGGTAAACAACTTCGGCAGGATAACCCCGCCCTTGATAAATAACTGGTCAGCAGTGCGTGTCATGGCCAAAACGGCCCTCATGTAGCTGTCAGGGGAGTGTCCCTCCAAAGCTATCTTTCTGATCTCCTGAACAAGGTCACGTTCATACTCTGTAAAAATCAACAAATTAATTGCTATGAAACAAATTGAAGGGAAAATGAATGTCAGTTTTAAAATAGCTGTGTTTTTGTACTTTTACAAAGCTTTTGACTTATCAGCTGAGTTGATGAGGTAAATTGCTCACCGTAAAGAGATTGAAAGCTGTCGTTTCGAGTGTTAGCTCTTCGTCAGAGCGAATCCTATTGTATTTCACTTCCCCACCGATGTAACACCACAGTTTCTTTACAAACTAACCCCCTTGTTATTTTGTACTTTAACCCTGAGTTTAATTTTTGTGACTACGGCGTCATGAGCCGTGTCACGCAAACTATGAGTATGACTAAGAAGAATCAGGGGTGACCATGAGACAATGCTTTTTCCCGTGGAAATTAAAATTAATATGTGTGGTTAAAAAAGGTACCTGGTTTAAGTGTGGGAAAACGCTTGCCAATTAGTTTATCTTCCTTGCCAAGAATTCCTCTCTCCACCAGATTGTTCAGTGTTATAGTGGCGGTCCTTTTGGAGCATTTCCAGACGTTTGAATTCAACCAAGCCATCAAAGTTCTTCCTTTCCCTGGATTCTCCTTCTCGTGTTTGATCATTTTGTCAAATATTATGTCGTCCAGATACGATTTGGTAATGGTCGGGTCTATAACCTTAAGACAGAAATTGAAACAACTGCATCACAGTTCTTTTCAGCTTACATTGGCACCGGGCATTGGCAACTCTATGAACGGACTGAGCAGAACTGAAGCGTATCGAACTACTTATCCAGTGGCAGAAAAAGAAATTACACATATGAAAGATGCATCTGTGTAGACCCAGGGGAAGATAAAGCTGGACACAGATAAATTGGGAGACTGAATAGGTGGGTGATTTTCGGTAGGAGCTGAAGGCGCCATAATTTGGAATGTCACGCGATGCTTCTTTCCATTCACAGATCATAGAGCTCATGCAAGGGCAAGCGGCGCTGCAAGCCTTTTCACAGGCTACCCATTTGCTTTTTCAGGGAGAACCCCACCCCCCCCCCCCTCCCCATGGACCTGGCCATTAGCCTCCTCTCACAGACCTAAAGATAACTCTACAATAGAAAATAATATATGTGTTTAATACTTTAACTGGTGAACGATCCCAAATGGGCAGACGCCCAATGGCAGTCGTCTTAACTTCTTCAACCTCGATCTTCTTCAAAGCTGCTAGATCCAACATGACCGATCCACAGGCACCGCACAACAATTCCAACATCCACAAGCGCCCGTCAACATCTCCAGAATCCTCTCTTTGCCACAGGAGGCAGTAAGCTTCAGAAATCTTAAGAGGTCGTTCAAGAATAACTTTGGGCTCGAAAAATTCGGAGTGGAGGTAATTTCCGACTGAAGTCGCTACAGCGCTGAGGTAAGTGGCAAGTCCATTGGATAAGGCACTGATAGGTATTCCCTCCGCCGAATCTTCGGGATAAAGGGACGCCATTAGAGATTGTTTTCTTTTACAACTTGTCTTTGGGTTTCTGTTGTACAACGTTACACCTTTATATAGGTGTTTACAAACGCTAAAGAATATCCCGGAATAGAAACATTGCGTTATGTTGATGTTTACTGTGATGATATCATCCAATTGGAAAGCTTTATTGTATTTAACACGCCCACGATTTACGTCAAGACCTTACGTAATCCCCTTTTTTGTTCCCAAGTACCTGATTCAGGCACCCCATGTCGCGCTACTGAAGCCAACTTTCGCCGATAACATTTTCTATGTGTTCCGCCTTT
This sequence comes from Siderastrea radians, assembly GCA_964017195.1. Classification (NCBI taxonomy): domain Eukaryota; kingdom Metazoa; phylum Cnidaria; class Anthozoa; order Scleractinia; family Rhizangiidae; genus Siderastrea; species Siderastrea radians. The sequence continues at coordinate 48,910,661 of OZ024888.1, forward strand.
TGCCTGTCCCGAGTTTCTGCCCCTGAAATCCAGGGACAAATAATCGTCATAACCGAAAGTAGAAACGGGCAAAACTCTCAGCGTAGCTTGCATATAGTGCTTGAGCAGTCGGTACGTATCTACATCACCCACCGATTGGTCACGCTCTAAACGAGCTACGCAGAGAGTTTTTGCCCGTTTCCACCTTCGGTTTTCCCGATTATCTGATTATCTGTCCCTCATTCCAAGGGCGGAAACTGAGGACACACAAAAGGAGAAACGGGTAAAAATAAAATCGGCGAGTTTACGCTTCAGGAGCGTGACATCGTGTGCCAGAACATCCAACTTGTAAAGCTACTTAAGAACAAAATACGGGATTACGTAATAAGGGGATCACAAGAATGAGAAACCACTCTGTTGAGAGATGCAAGACTTGAAAATGGTTTTCAAAGATTTCAAGCCGAGAAAAACGAAACATTTTTCGCCATTTTTCCCAATTTTTGGCGCCGCAGAATTGTCCGCCGCTAGCGAATAGAAAGGCTAAACCGCGCACTGAATCCTGGTATGCTTCTACTATAGTCAACGATTGAATCATGATACGGTATTATCAAAGAATACTTTAACACTACGAAATGTTTCTATTCCTGGAACTTCTTTATTGTTTATAAACATGTTAGTTTGTGTTTGTACATGTACAAACCCAAAAAGAAATTGCAAAGCCAAACAGGGTAAATTCCGACAAGCGACCGGGCCTTGAAACAGCGACATAAGACAGACGAAATGGCGACAAACGACATAAAAAGATGGATTGAAACCGTGACAGCGACGAGAGAACGAGGAATAGGGAATAGGAAATGGCGAATGGGGAATGGGGAATGGGGAATGGGGAATGGAGAATGAGGAATGGGGAATGGGGAATGGGGAATGGGGAATGGGGAATGGGGAATGGGGAATGGGGAATGGGGAATGAGGAATGGGGAATGACAAATAGTGGTCAGCGGTAATGTCTAAAAAAATAAGTTGGAGTTTGTGCCGTACGCAGGAGGGAGTGATAAACTCGCCAGGTCGGCTGGTTCGAGGTATCTGGCCATCGTGACGTCACGACGTGAAAAGCGCGCGAGTTTGCCGAGTCTTCAAAAATGGCGCTGGCAAACGGATGTTAGAGTTCGGGCTACAAACATATTTTTTGTCAACCATCTGAATGTAATGGTCACACGACACAACTCCGCGGTTAACTATAAACAATAAAGAAGTTCCAGGAATAGAAACATCTCGTAGTGTTAAAGTATTCTTTGATAATACCGTATCATGATTCAATCGTTGACTACAGTAGAAGCATACCAGGATTCAGTGCGCGGTTTGCCTTTCTATTCGCTAGCGGCGGACAATTCTGCGGCGCCAAAAATTGGGAAAAATGGCGAAAAATGTTTCGCTTTTCTCGGCTTGAAATCTTTGAAAACCATTTTCAAGTCTTGCATCGCTCAACAGAGTGGTTTCTTATTCTTGTGATCCCCTTATTACGTAATCCCGTATTTTGTTCTCAAGTAGCTTCACAAGTACCGCACGTTCTGGCACACGATGTCACGCTCCTGAAGCGTAAACTCGCCGATTTTATTTTTACCCGTTTCTCCTTTTGTGTGTCCTCAGTTTCCGCCCTTGGAATGAGGGACAGATAATCAGATAATCGGGAAAACCGAAGGTGGAAACGGGCAAAAACTCTCTGCGTAGCTCGTTTAGAGCGCGACCAATCGGTGGGTGATGTAGATACGTACCGACTGCTCAAGCACTATATGCAAGCTACGCTGAGAGTTTTGCCCGTTTCTACTTTCGGTTATGACGATTATTTGTCCCTGGATTTCAGGGGCAGAAACTCGGGACAGGCAAAAGGCGGAACACATAGAAAATGTTATCGGCGAAAGTTGGCTTCAGTAGCGCGACATGGGGTGCCTGAATCAGGTACTTGGGAACAAAAAAGGGGATTACGTAAGGTCTTGACGTAAATCGTGGGCGTGTTAAATACAATAAAGCTTTCCAATTGGATGATATCATCACAGTAAACATCAACATAACGCAATGTTTCTATTCCGGGATATTCTTTAGCGTTTGTAAACACCTATATAAAGGTGTAACGTTGTACAACAGAAACCCAAAGACAAGTTGTAAAAGAAAACAATCTCTAATGGCGTCCCTTTATCCCGAAGATTCGGCGGAGGGAATACCTATCAGTGCCTTATCCAATGGACTTGCCACTTACCTCAGCGCTGTAGCGACTTCAGTCGGAAATTACCTCCACTCCGAATTTTTCGAGCCCAAAGTTATTCTTGAACGACCTCTTAAGATTTCTGAAGCTTACTGCCTCCTGTGGCAAAGAGAGGATTCTGGAGATGTTGACGGGCGCTTGTGGATGTTGGAATTGTTGTGCGGTGCCTGTGGATCGGTCATGTTGGATCTAGCAGCTTTGAAGAAGATCGAGGTTGAAGAAGTTAAGACGACTGCCATTGGGCGTCTGCCCATTTGGGATCGTTCACCAGTTAACGTATTAAACACATATATTATTTTCTATTGTAGAGTTATCTTTAGGTCTGTGAGAGGAGGCTAATGGCCAGGTCCATGGGGAGGGGGGGGTGGGGTTCTCCCTGAAAAAGCAAATCGGTAGCCTGTGAAAAGGCTTGCAGCGCCGCTCGCCCTTGCATGAGCTCTATGATCTGTGAATGGAAAGAAGCATCGCGTGACATTCCAAATTATGGCGCCTTCAGCTCCTACCGAAAATCACCCACCTATTCAGTCTCCCAATTTATCTGTGTCCAGCTTTATCTTCCCCTGGGTCTACACAGATGCATCTTTCATATGTGTAATTTCTTTTTCTGCCACTGGATAAGTAGTTCGATACGCTTCAGTTCTGCTCAGTCCGTTCATAGAGTTGCCAATGCCCGGTGCCAATGTAAGCTGAAAAGAACTGTGATGCAGTTGTTTCAATTTCTGTCTTAAGGTTATAGACCCGACCATTACCAAATCGTATCTGGACGACATAATATTTGACAAAATGATCAAACACGAGAAGGAGAATCCAGGGAAAGGAAGAACTTTGATGGCTTGGTTGAATTCAAACGTCTGGAAATGCTCCAAAAGGACCGCCACTATAACACTGAACAATCTGGTGGAGAGAGGAATTCTTGGCAAGGAAGATAAACTAATTGGCAAGCGTTTTCCCACACTTAAACCAGGTACCTTTTTTAACCACACATATTAATTTTAATTTCCACGGGAAAAAGCATCGTCTCATGGTCACCCCTGATTCTTAATCTTAGTCATAGTTTACGTGACACGGCTCATGACGCCGTAGTCACAAAAATTAAACTCAGGGTTAAAGTACAAAATAACAAGGGGGTTAGTTTGTAAAGAAACTGTGGTGTTACATCGGTGGGGAAGTGAAATACAATAGGATTCGCTCTGACGAAGAGCTAACACTCGAAACGACAGCTTTCAATCTCTTTACGGTGACCAATTTACCTCACCAACTCAGTTGATAAATCAAAAGCTTTGTAAAAGTACAAAAACACAGCTTTTATTTTCCCTTCAATTTGTTTCTTAGCAATTAATTTGTTGATTTTTACAGAGTATGAACGTGACCTTGTTCAGGAGATCAGAAAGATAGCTTTGGAGGGACACTCCCCTGACAGCTACATGAGGGCCGTTTTGGCCATGACACGCACTGCTGACCAGTTATTTATCAAGGGCGGGGTTATCCTGCCGAAGTTGTTTACCAAGGATGAATATCCAAGAGCCAAAGAAAACATCGACAGATTGATCAAGTTTAACACGGGCGTGTAAAGTACAACGGATAACCCCTACATTGTTACGTTTTATAAAGAATGGTTTTGTGTGCTGGTTGACTGCGACGCTTTGTAGACACGATCATGATGTCACGGTCTCGTTACATTACTTGCTTGGATTAATGTTTGGTTCGTCACGCAATCATTTCTTGAACAACATTCCATGACAAGCCAAAACAACTTGTTTTTGTACTCTGATACCATCGTCATAATAATTATTTACCTGTTGTTTATTTCTTTCTTTTAAAGGCTGTTTGCGGAGGTGTAGGGAGGGGTACCGCTCGCAGGTTGCCATGGTTACTTCCTGCTTATCTTGCATGGCGCAGGTTCCCCTACCAATCTCTCAGGCACGAGTTCCCAAGCTCATCTACTGCGATGAGTTTAGTTTCTTTTAAGGGGCACGTGGGAGGAGATTTATTTGCATGGTTTTGCCGCTTTCTTATTTTCATCCCTCAATTATCTGTCCCCAGGTCTCCGAGGATGCGTAACTCGGTGTACAGGAAGACAGTTCCTTCAAAATACTTCAATTTGAATTTATTTAAGAAACTTTGACACTTAATGCAATAAACATTTTACTTACAAGGCCTCGCTTAAAACTTGTATGGCACAGCAAAGTATGATTTATTCACGAGATAAAATTGTAAATTCGCATTACAAGAAGTTAAAATAAAGTTTAAAGTATTGCACTGAACTTTTATGTCTAAATCTGATTCGCTAAAATGCGAAAACAAACACCTTAAAACTACAGGTGTCTGTTATTTCTTTCCTAGAGACAAGCCACGACCTTTCGTCCTTTAATTAGTTTCTAGATTTTGAGTCTTTTGGACAAGAAACCAAAAGCTTTTATTTTTCGGGAAAAAATACTATCTGTGATTTTTCAATGTTTGAACTATGTCGAGTTGAGAGCCAGAGAAGAAAAATAAAGAGCCTGTCTTCTTTTCTTTGGTCTCCTAGGTGACACTTCTTTCTCCGGGGTTTCTTCCGTCTTTTGCTGCTTTTCTTTTTCCCGATGCCTCCTTCTGTGGCGCGCTCTGAAACAGAAGAACAATGATTAACATTTAAATTCTCATTACAATACAAATGCACTGTTAAGCGGACATGTAATGAGAATAAAGAAATTTGTCAACTAGAATTAATACAATGAAGAAACTGGAAGAAATAATGGGAATCAATCTTTCACTCCTGGCCTGAGCTTTTTAAAAACGTTTGAAAGATTTAAAAACTGTGGATGAACCCTGTAATGTGAGCGTTCAAATGAAAACAACTGAATATTTCTTGTGATGGTGTTTGTTATGCTCTACAAGGCTCACAGTTCTAATGTTTGATTCTGTGGATGAAACGCTAAATGTGACCATACTGTAAAACATAATATTCGACACGACAAAATTTGAGATTTCATATGTTCTTCCATTTTCATTTTGAGCAATGTGTCATAAGGGTTAAGAACAAGGATTCAGAAAAAAAAAAAGACGAGGAAATGATATCCCTTACGTCGTGTTGAGTTTACTTTCTGCATCACTGCTGTCCTCAGGCCCTGATACAATCTTCAGGTCAAGTTTCAAGTTTCCCTGTGGTATATAACTGAAATAAACACACTTTTTCGGACGCGGGCAATAACAATTTTCCCGCATAATTCTTTGATCGCGAAGAGTAAACATGACTCTGATCTTAAAACAAAAAATGATCAGTCCGTTTGTTTAGCTGAGTATGATATAAGTATAAGGCGAACCTAGAAGGGTATGTTTACCACTTAAACGTAAACTTTTCTTACAGTATTTGCTTCCATCTTCTGTATAAGGAAAGAGTAGTAATATTTAATTGCTAGGGAAAGAGTAATCGAACTTAGTAAATTTTTGCCACCTCATTTAACCCGTGTAAACTACACTGAAATTGCTCGCAAATTATGCGGATGCCCGAGGAAACAGGCTTTCGTTGATCTGGTTCTGTCCTTTTCTTATTAAAAAACCACAGTCTATCAAAAACGCCAACTTTCTCAGGTTACTGATGTTAAGGGTTAACAAGGCTCTCTCTTTACTAGAATGGTCCTCAGTTTGACTGTTTTAAAATTAATTAATCTTTGAAAATCAAATGACAGGACCAATTCAAATATTCAATTTATTTGCGAAGCGGTCATCTTGATCGTCAATTGTGGATCAAGTAGACGGTCAAACTCTTTCTAAAACATTGTGCAACCTGGACAGGAAATCTAGAGGAAACTGGAGGTATTGAGAATAAATCACTGAACCACTGATCCAGATGGTACTCAAATATATCTAATAGTTTTATAATTATTCAATAAGAGTACAATCAGTCGTCAGCATAAATTTGGCCGGAAAGCCGGCGCGTCAGGTGTTTTGCTTCGCCGCGAGCAAATGTTGCCGTCTTTCTCGTTTTTTACTAGATAGTTTAGCAAAGTAAGGAATTACTGTGGCCCAATATTACCCGGCGATATCAATCAATGAAAATCAATCATTGATTGCAATCAATATAATCAATAATAATCAATAATAATCAATTGATTATTATTGATTGGCTCAACCAATCAATAACAAACGTTGGCCACAGTTGAAAATTACTTTTCGCTCATATTTGGAGTGTTGGTAGCCAATACTAAGTTAACAATCGTGATGTAGTTTGTTTTCAAAGAGAACACTTCCGTTGTGGGAAAATTGGAAAAATATATTTCTCACGTCCTTGGTCTCAAAACAGCCAAAATTAAGGGCGAATTTAGTAGTTACCAAAATACTACTCTCGTCCAAAAGCAAACAAAGCTAGAAAATGTTTGCCCTAAGATATTGATTTGGGAAGTGTTTCACATTTCATCTGACATGGGATTGTCTTCTTGTCGACAACTTAAAATGGAAACAAACGAATTTTAGGACGCGAATTTTGCAAGGTGATAAAAATTTCGATTTTACCGTTATATCGCGATCACATTTTTTTCCATGTGCCCAATGATGAATTGTTCTAGGATTCGCGCCGGAAGTTGCTTAAGCATTGAACTAAATCATATGTTAAAACTGTAATGGGTATTTTGATTTAAGTCTCCCTTGAGAACCTCAAAGCTAGAGAAATTTTGTGCGTTTTTTGAATAATTAATTAGTTACGATGTAACGCAGTTTCTCGGTCCGACGAAATGAACCCTTAAACAACTCCTCATTGACAACATTAAACTGACGATTAAAGGAGAAGATTTAGAATATTAAATGACTTACCTTCGACGAAAGATACAAGTCCTCCCAGTTTATGAAATGCTTCATCAACTGCTGATCGGTTCAAAAGCTGATCGAGCTGGTAACTTGTGTCGGAAATTCGATTCGACGTTTCTTATTCTGCTTTTTCGAAGCACGTTCCATTACAGAAGGGCACAGTTTAAAACAGATGAAGCCGATTTAAAACAGATCAACCTAAAAAGCAGGCACAAGCCAGTAAACTTTCGATAGTTAACCTGATTACATATATATATGTTTTTGAAGTTGCGTGACTGAAAAAAAAAATCCTACGCAGCGGGGGGTAGTTGGGGCAATCTTATGAGGCAAGCACAATATGCAGAAAGTAAAATATAAATTACTTAATTGATTAATTTATTTATTTATTCGTTTATTTATTTTCGTTCGAAATACTTTCAAATATTTTGATTTTTTTTTTGTCAAACTATCCATCATATATTTCTTGGTACGGGACTGGAATGTTATCAAGCGGTATGACGGCCCTGACCCTGTTTAGCACGAAAAAATGTCCTAAAATACCAACCGTGTTTAATACAACACCTCGTTCCCTGTTTAGGACAAACGAAAAAATACACACTCTCTTGTTTTACACAATTTTACTCCGATCTAGGATTGCTAAATACTGTATATGGACTTAAAGCAACATTTAACAGCGAAAAATCCGACTACCATACAACCGTACCCTGTTTAGGACAATTTCACATCCTGTGTAGGACTAACTAGCATAAAATTTTACACACTGTTCAGGAAAGAGAGGCCAAAAACTAAACACTAGCCAGCGGCAAGTCCCCGTATAGGTCAATAAGGGAGCACCTCCCCCCCCCCCGGGGAGGGGGCTTAGATCACAGAGCGCATTTTTGAACTGGGTAAACTCTATTTAAGATAGGACGCCTTGTTTCAGAACGTACACGCTGCTTTTCCAACACTTATCCCGCACAAGTAGCCTCCAACTCATTTAAGCGACTACGTGAGAAGCTAGCGTGCGACAAGAACTAATTGTAGCCGAGTACATTCTTCATTATTTAACTGTCGAACGGTAACCTTGACAAACGCTAGGTTTAGCTGCATTCTTCTTTCTACAGCCAGGTTCATACCTATTAACGCGAAACATTTATTTGAGTAGGCTAGTGACTTTGGTGAAAACTGGAAATCGAGTTACAGCTTATACAACTAGAGTCTGCTAGAATTTTTCTCTCCTTGACGATTGCATCATGATGAAAACATTCAGTGATCATTTTCTAAAGTAGGTGCTGACAGAAAGTTAATTGTTGTCTTTCTTCTGCCGGAATCCGGATCGCTTCACAAAAATTAAGTGGTGGAATTTTAATGGCCCTCCGCAAGAGAGGATGCAGCAAGAGAGTTAAACCCCGTGCCCCATGACAACTGTTTGAAATTTGTTATTAGTTCGCACACACGCTGCGAAGCTTTTTTTTTATCTGTTGCTCCTATGTCAACAATCTGAAATTACATGACGTCATTCTAACTGACCAACGAGGTGTCGTCCTTAACTTACCCACAGTTTCACACAGAACCAAAAGTAGATTCAAATAATTTTCATCGGGAAGTGGCCCATGTATGGGGGATTCGCTCTCTCCCTTCATCCTCTCTTGACCTCCGTCAACTCAAAGTAAGGATGGTTTTCCTGTTTTAATATTTGCATGGTTGTCCTGTGGCCACGTTACTTACGACCCAACGCTTCCTTGTCTTTATCATTTCTTAATAGTGTGTGTGTGTGTGAGGGGGGGTGGGGGGAGAGGGAGGGTTAAACACATTTCTGTCTATTTTAATGCCCGATTTTTTTTGGCCTTTACTGAGTTAAGGCTTTGTATGAACCGATCTTATTCAGTTTTCAAAGTATTTCTTTGAATCCTTTTACTGTGCTTATTTTTCTCTTAATGTCCCTTTCTTGTATTTGCTCAATCCCCCTACCTACCATTAATAGATTGTTTAGTCTCTTCAGTGTATTTTTGTGAGAAACATATGAAGTTACTGTGAAATTTCATCACATGTAAAGAAATGATCAACCCTGGTAGGTGCATTTCTTACCAAAGGCGACAGTTCTTTCAATGTATGGGGCTTTCTTCGTAATTATTACGTCAGCTGTTGGATTATCAAAGTGCTCGCAGATGTCCCTAAGCATTTGAATAGCAAATTTTGATAGCTTTGAGTTGCAATAAGTTCGCAAAGGTTATGGTTGTTGTAGCAGATGGGGTGGACAAGCGCAACGTCTCGAAGAATTTTAATTCTCAGCTTCTTTGCTTGTTTCGCTTTCCGTTTGTGCCAACGCGTTGTTCTTTCGCTGGCCTCTTCCCGTCAGTTTTCATGGGATATCTCACCGGACTTATGTCCCTACTTTGTAGAAAAGTGTTCAGGTGTTCAAGTGGTTGACCAGAAGGTACAAGGGAATCATCTGTGTTGGTGATGGCATGCATGCTCTGTGACGGAGACTGAAAGTCGGGTGAAAAGGAACTTGCTGGAGTGACTGGAATAATAATAATAATAATAATAATAATAATAATAATAATAATAATAATAATAATAATAATAATCCGGCTTTATTAGGTACTCCCAGTGGGTCTTTCAGACCTAATTAACACGCTAAGTACATGGAAAATATATCAGTTCGAACAGTTAGTTTCGTTAATTTTCACTATCACTTATTCGCATGATCTGGTTTGTTTCTGGGCCAGTGTTTGCCTGTGCAGCGAGAGCGGTTAATCAGCAGCCGCCAGTGATAGACGGAGTGACTGGGGCTTGGGGTAAGGGTGTGAGCGGTCCTCTAAGTGTGTGGTGGTCCTTCCCCCCCTCCCCCCCCATCTAGGTTTTATTTCGTCTATTCACTCCGTGGTGTTTGAACAGAACTGAGTGCGGATAAACTTACCAAAGACATAACCTCCATTCGCAAAATGACCCCGCACTCTTTAAAAATAGCTTCCGAACCCGGTTTGCTGAGTCCTCTCTCCGATTTTGGTCTCTTTCCGACATCTTCGCTGTGATGTGACTTTGCATTTGTCGGATGGACGTTTCCATTCAATGCCAAGCGGTGCGCCGTGATATGGGCAAAACACCATTCGGAAATGTCGTTATTTATTTATTTATTTATTTATTTAACCATAAGCTCCATCTCGCCATATTGTTCATAATTACCTCAACCTCTACGTAACATTAAGGTAAGTAACTGTTTTATTAGCAACATTCCACGTACAATAGCAAGTAAGGTGACCGTTCGCACCTTCCCCTACCCTGAGCGAAAGATTTTGCTCAATGCAGTCACGCAACACTATGTTTGTTTATTTGCGAGCGCGCTGCTTTTTGGCTGTTCTTAGTCTGTTAATGGAGAGCTATGTTCGACGAAAAAGCCTTCTGCCATTACATTTGTTGAAGATGACAAAAAATTACGCATAAAAGTTTCCTCAGTAACTGAATTTACCGTTTGGTGTTATCTATAAAACTGATGACCTCGAGGTCAACACTCAACAGCTGGTCGACACAAGGAACGGGAAGGGTCCAACATCCACAAATCGAAACTTCGCATAACCTGAATACCAAGCACACCAGGTAAAGTACTTTGAACTGCAGTTTTTCAACTCGTTCACTTACGCTGTAACATCATATATTCCTCTTTAGAATCGCTGAATGAAGAAACGTTAATTCGGCTCAACCTTGTTATTATTCACTAATCAACGAAAATTTACCAACTTTGAAGATCTTTTGCGAAGCTAAAAGCAAAATACCCATTCCAGATTTTACATATGTACTAGGGAAAGTCTTTAACACTTCACAGCTTGCTTCTCGGAAAAAATTATTACGGGGCACATGGAAAAAATTTTGATCGCGTCCTGGAGGTAAATTCGTATTTTTTGTCAGTTTGAAAAAAACGCGTCCTAAAAATTCGATTGTTTGCGTTTACAATTATTGCCTAGAAACAATTTTAGGTCAAACGAGATGTTAAATGCTTCTTAAATCAGTATCTTATGGCAAATGTTTTCAGTCTTACCGTTTCTTTGGCAAACGAGATGATGTCTGGAAACTGTCGATTTCGCCCCTAATTTTGGTTGTTTTGAGGTCACCGACGGTGAAAATATGTTTTCTCGATTTTCTCACAACGAAAGCGAGTTATTGAAAAACAAACTATACCACGATTGTTTTACTTGTATTGCCTACCTATAGATTAAATATGAGCAAAAAACAATTTTTCAATGTGGCCGCTAAATTTTTATTTTGCTCGATATTTTCTGGCATTCGCTCTTAATTGCTATTGATTATTATTGATTTTTATAGATAATCAATAATTGATTACGCAACTTTATGGCGCTTAGTAGCGTAGACTTGCGTCATAAATCCCGGGATATTTATGTGTCCAGGGTAATTCGATTGCACAAGTTTTTCCCGTGTTTTGATAATTCCTTGCATTCCCAACGGGATTCTCACAACACACTTGTTTCCGGACTTCACTTGTTTCAGACTTTTGTTGATGTTAATGATGGCGAAGCAAGTTGAACTATCTGTACGCTGCGTAGTTAAAGGCTACCACGAATACCCCTTTTATGTAAATATCGGGGAAACATTTCACGCTTTCAAGAAGAGAGGAGAACGTGGGAATGCGTTCAAAGTTTGCAATGATCGGGGGCAGCTCGGACACCTTCAAATCGAGCTTGTTAGTCCTCTTTGGCCCTTACAAGAAAAGATTACTGTGTAAGTTTGAAAAAAAAATTATCGAAATGTGTCGTCTCGATCACTGTACTCACTTTTATTTATTAATTTTTTAGAATTGTGACAGGGCCTCCAGAGGATGACCCAAAAGGAAGATGGCGACGCGGTGGAGGGAAAAATGTCCCTGTTAAAACGAAAACTTCGCCTAGATTCCGTCTATTTCTCTCAGAACACGCTGATGTTGTCTGAGCCTCGTGAGGGGTTTGATCATTTGCATTCTATTTTGAAACCTCGCGCGCTTCGCTATTTACCGTTAGTGAAAATTTGTTGATGATGTACGCGGCATTTTTAAGATCCCGGATTCGATCAGTGTTAACCGCAAATAAAAAACATCTCTCCTTTTAACAAGTGCTCCTTGCAAGTGGCTGGGTGCCGCCTTGACCTGAGACTAAAGAAAGTAGAAACAGTTAATAACATGTTCTTGTTTCGAGACAATCAAACGTTTTAGTAATTAGTGAGCTTTTAGTAGTTAAGACGGATTCCGCTCAACTTTCGAGCAATAATTGCAAAAAATATTTACCAAAAAACTACTCATAGCACGGTAACATTTTAAATGCTATTTGAAACATCTCACTCTAGTTCACTTGCCCAAGTGACCCCGCGATGAAATTCTCAAGCATTCTCAAGAAAATTAATTTCAAATCTCGTAAAAGTATGCTAAAAACGGGCGCCATTTTGTTTTGAACTGACATGAAGCGTATTTTAATTGAAATATGGACAACTTCAAATCCAATTTTCTCTCGCGGGGTCAGCTTGGGAGCAAAAGTAACGATAAGTTCTTCTTATCTGTTCTCAAAATGTGACAGTGCTGCAAGTATTTTTTTGGTAACTTAATTTTTGCACTTACTGCTCGAACGTTGAGCGAAAATCGTCTTAAACTGTCGTAAAAGTGCTACAAATTTGAAACATTTGATTTGTAATAACGTAAAGCATAGCAAATAAAGTTTAGTGAATGGTTTGTTATTCATATGGTGCGTTTTTATTGAAGATAAATAACAAATTTCATAATCAATAAAAATCAATATCAATCAATAATAATCAATGATAATCAATAAAAATCGATACTCACTCAACTTTAAGGCATTGATTTTTATTGATTTCCAATACCAATCAATTAATTGTTATTGATTATTATTGATTATTATTGATTTTATTGATTATTGATTTTCATTGATTGATATCGCCGGGAATATTAACTTCGAACCAAGCACATGACTTCACAGTAAACGTTTCTTTGGATTGGAGTATTCTTCTCCACATTTTAAAGATGCTTAAAGCCACTAATCATTTTACGGAAATTGTTACACAATTTTATTTTTCTAAAATTGGAAAGAGTTTATACATATAAAAGTTATGTTTTTGTGTCCAAGCAACACATCTTAGGGATTGTGAGATACGGCTTCTGAAAGGTGATCTTGATCACGATTTTAATCGATCGACCAAAGCGTTCGTGAAATCTTTTGAGACTTATCGCCAATTTGTTATTTTGTTTTGAAGACCAAATTCCATTAAGAATATTTTTATGTTATAGCATGCAGCAGGACGATATCCGACAATAAGTTTGCTCCTAGCAACTATTCTATTGGTCATTTTATATTCTCCATCGATCCACGTATACAGTGTTGTTCTGAAAAAGTTGTAGTTTCTTGGATGACCGCATAAGCGTAGATCTGTTGCAGCGAGCAGAAAATCTCGAGACTGCAAAGTATAGAGTTGAACAAGAGATCGATTTCCAATATTGAGTGTGGACATGGATGTTTCTCGAGTAGCGCTGATTATTAGTTATTCATTGTTATTTGCCTTATTCATCCGCCTTCATTCGGAGAAACCAGTGCAGAAGATGTCCCGGAAAATAACCCCAAATCGAGTGAAGACACTGCAAAATTTCACAACAAAATGTCCCACGAACGAGGGTGAGCAATGCAAGATTGTTTTTTATAAGCTTCTTTAGTTAATGTTATTTTGCTGATTGTTTCAGCTTGACTTGGGCTTCGTAAAAGCTTTAAAGCTAAATTACTTTGTATTCACTTAATACATGTATGTGTTTTTAAACGACACTGAACCGGCGAGGTTTATTGGAATTTGGTTTTTCCGCTTTATAAAACGAGTTAATTATTAAGCTTACTGAACAGTGCTGATCTTCAACTTGAAAATTCCTGTTTTGAAATTAGATGCTTATCGTCATACAAACGTTAGACTGAAATGTAATCTGGCTAGTTGTTATTCTCAACTCATAAATTCCCTGGTCCCCCTTTTCCTTAGCTTGTACTTATAAACGGAAGTTACTAAATTTTTATCACTTGCACATGTTTTAGTGCGTATAATATGCCTTCCTTCGCCACTACAGTCCCCGGGGGGGGTACTCTGCAAATTTTTGGGCGGGGGTGTGCCGCTGGGACTCTGAAACCCTTACCCTAAACTAGACCAAGTTGAGGTGCATTTTGCAGCCCTATACTAGACTAAACACCAAAAATCCGTAACCCTATCCCACCGATTTCCGTCTAAATCCCGAATGTTGACAGTCTAGGATATCCAGCAGTGTTTTCAGTGATAACCTATCCTGGGTATTAAACCCATCTCTATTAACGCTTTCTTTGCTAGTTGCCGGTATATTTGCCAAATTGATTTCTTTTTAGTGTCAATTGCCGGGAAACCTAGTCTAGACTAAATTCTCCAACCAACTGATTAGTTTCCTTGAAAATGATACCCTATTCTAGACCAAAACTCTCTGATTTCCGTACCCTATCCCAGACTAAACAGCTTGAAAACCATACCCTTCACAGCGGCACATACCCATATAGCATGTATATGGGAGTACCCCCCCCCCCGGGTTACAGTCGTACTACTGGTAGTTACTATATATGCTCAATCCTAACTCCTAGCTGTGACTGAAAGGTCTCGGCCAGCCTCTGTTTTTGGCTTAATGTTGACTGATTGTCTTTGAGAACACCTGCACACTATATCAGTCTTGACTCTTCTTTAGCTAGTATTGTGTTTTCTATTTATTTATTTTTGTTTATTCAGGCATTTGCTTGCACACCTAGCTGACAGAATGGATTGGGATGGAGAACAGGACTAAGGTTTTTTATCATATTTCTTTTTCTTACAAAGACTGTAACACAGTCCTTTGCAAGCTGATTTTTTAATATCATAGACATAATGACACTCATTTGAACAATTACAATAATTTATTGATCACCAATGGATGTGAGGGATTTTATAATAAAAGCAATTATGATATAATTTACTAAATTTTTAATCTTTTCAATGGAGGGTCTCAACTCACACCTTTTGGTTATAGATTCCAAAGCTGTACTGTAGCCAAAAACAAATGTATATAGTCATCTGCTCAATCTAATAGATCAGGTTGAGCCATTGTACACACGTTCACTGAAACCAAGATGGACTTTGATCAGATAATTTTGCAAACCTTAAATTTCCTTGTACTTAATTGTCTTTTCAGACATATCCAGAAGCACTTGCAAGAACAAACAGGAGATCCTGCCCGAAACAAGGACCTTAAAGATGTTGCTAATGGTGACAATGCTAAAGGTAAAAGTTCTCACTGATGCTGCCCCCTGCATTTTCCAAGGTTGTTTGGTTTGTGCCTGTTAAGCACGTAACATAAAGTCCATGCATGGACAATGCTGTTGCAATGCAAAATTTCTAATCAGGTAATCATAAGCATTTTTGGGATCATGAACATCAACCTCCAGGGAAGCCTGGCTGCACCATAGCAGACAGAAAGTTTAACCAACTGAATGCATTTCTGTTGCCCATGCAGGCTACTTAATGTAGGGGTACACATCTAATAATCCAAAGCATTTTACAACTGTGAATGGTTTACCCTCGTGGCACAGTAACATGCCAGAAATTGTTTTTGAATCTCACTAAAGGTCCTGGATATTCAGCATTCTCACTAGAGGACAAAAAAATCCTCCCCAGACCAGTTGTCTTAGTAAGCTAATGGCATGGTAATTACCAGTAAATAAATTATTTTATGGATATATTTGCTGGAGGGAATTTAATTCATGCATAATCTGCAGGCTTAGGTGAAGTTAGATTGTGCTTAAATCCTACGTTTGATTCCCTTTAGATTATTAACAATAATATATTTTTATTATAATAGTTACAGGCCAGGTATAATATTATACTCTACTAAACAGAGTTTAGGGAGAACAGTGCCATATGGGCTATGAGTTCATGGCTGTGAGATCCCGGGGGGGTACTCCCATATACACGCTATATGGGTATGTGCCACTGTGAAGGGTATGGTTTTCAAGCTGTTTAGTCTGGGATAGGGTACGGAAATCAGAGAGTTTTGGTCTAGAATAGGGTATCATTTTCAAGGAAACTAATCAGTTGGTTGGAGAATTTAGTCTAGATTAGGTTTCCCGGCAATTGACACTAAAAAGAAATCAAATTGGCAAATTTACCAGCAACTAGCAAAGAAAGCGTTAATAGAGATGGGTTTAATACCCAGGATAGGTTATCACTGAAAACACTGCTGGATATCCTAGACTGTCAACATTCGGGATTTAGACCGAAATCGGTGGGATAGGGTTATGGATTTTTGGTGTTTAGTCTAGTATAGGGCTGCAAAATGCACCTCAACTTGGTCTAGTTTAGGGTAAGGGTTTCAGAGTCCCAGCGGCACACCCCCGCCCAAAAATTTGCAGAGTACCCCCCCCGGGTGTGAGATTGACTGCAATAATTGTTTTAATTATCATAATCATCATACACATTAAGTGAAAGTTCCTCAAAGAGAAATCAAGGATACCGGTAACAAGGAAAGAAAAGTACAATTTTCCTGTTTCTTTTGAAAAAGTGCTGCATAGTAAACTAGTCAAATCGCTGAACTGCCACATACTTTGCTGATTACTTTACAAACTCAGTTACATCAACAATAACAACAACAATCTGAGTTAACTCATTCTGAATTAATATTTAGCATTCACATTACAGTACAAAAATTCCACAGAGACCACAGGTAAGCATGAGGTAACTTAGCTAGGAGGGGAAGAGGAAATCAGATTCAAATATGAGAACTTGAATATAAATTATATTTTGATTTGCATTTTTTTTTAATGCACAGGTATATTTTATTTCTTCAAGTTCCATGATTATGACAATAACCAAAAGCTTGATGGCCTAGAATGTATGCAGGCTTTAACAGATTTTCATCAAGAAGACGATAGCAAGGGAGAATTTAAAGAGGGAGGCAAAGTGTTCCTTGAGCATGAAGCTGAAGTTATTGTGGATGAACTTCTGACTAAGCATGACAGAGATGACGACGGTATGATAGACTTCTTTGAGTTAATGAACTCAAAGGTGGACTCCTTGATGACCAATTTAGACAAACCGCATCCAGGAGAACAGGGGGAACATGATGCAGGTGAACAACAGCAGCATAATTCAGAAGAGCAATCCTCACTAGAGCAAGAATTCAATCAACATCAACAAAATCAGCAACAGAATCAGCAGGACCATTCTCAATAACAGCAGAACTAAGAACAACAGGAAGGTGACAAGCAACCACAGGTGACAAGCAACCAACAGCACAACCAGCAACAGCAGGAAGACCAGCAACAACAGGAAAATGATCAGCATAATTCTGAAGAAACACAAGGTGATAAGGAGATAAGCCAAGAGCAACATGACAGTCAAAAGCAAAATGAACCTAGTTCTTTAGAAGAAGAGTATAATCAGCAACAACAACAATCCTGATAAATTAAAATTTGAGGATTGTTGCTAGTAATACTTAGCCTAATTTTTAATACAGATTAATAAATTGAAAATATTATAGGAAATAAATTACATGACATCAGTAGGTTAATAGTACATGCTGTAATCAGATGCTTCAGGTATTAGAATTCTTATGGAATGTTTTTGGAGAATTAATAATCACTAAACCTTGTGTCCTTTTTAGATTTGTGAACAAGTTTTTAGGCTTGTTTTTCTTCACACATTGGAAGAGGGATGAAACCAGGCTCAATAAATAAAAATCCAGTGTAAAGAAGTTAAAAAAAAAACAAAACAATTTTTATGTCAAAATAGTTTACTGTTTTGGTTGTCATATTTATCACTATCTTTTTTTCTTCTTCTATTATTGATTTTTTTTTTCTCATCAATTCATTTTTAAGTTCACTGACTTTCACTTAGCGTCACAGTCTGTGATAGCTTTGCCTCTTTTTATCTGGTGTTCAGTCTAAGAAATTAAGATTGGTTTAGAAACGTGTGGAAAAACAGACTTTTTTCATGTCAAACTCTCTACCTGTACCAATGATATTTTTAACTGTATTCACAAAAATTTAGTGAGTATATGCTGGTTATTGTCTGCTTCTATAAATAAACAGCTCCTTTAGTACAGCCTAATATGCCAGATGGAGTAAAGAGAGGAAACATAATTATAAAGTTAGTTCGTTTTATGTATGGTAACTTAATGATACTGGTTCAATTGCAACCAAATTGAAGCTGAATTTTATTTTGAAACGGTCTGTTTTTTTTTTTGCACCATTCTATTTCATTCCAGAATTCACTTTTAATCAAATCTCAGATGGTTGCAAGCTACATGTAGTCAAAATTATAAAGGTTTGAGTAAGAGGACTTCATTTTTGTATCAAAACCAGCTGAGGGTGGATCCAGAAATCAAAAGTAAGAGAATGATAGCTCAGCTTAGTAAGATTCGAACAAATGATAAGATTTTCTGTTAATGTTCGTCTGTTGAAGTATGTTATTAATTATGTCTTCCTTTTTTTTTTCTCTTTTAGTTTGAATACATTTGTTTACTTTATAATGGACGTTTGAAGCACGAGGAAGGGGGATTAGACCCCGCCCTCCCTTAACCCTCCCTTTAGATATATCTCGTACCCAGGGTCTCTCCTCGCTCGCTCCAAGGGACGGGAGAAGGAGCGACATCTGGGAACGAAGTTGCCTTTTGATCTGCCACTTCCTCTACTCAATTTATACGATAGTTCTTACCTTAAATTATGCGTCTCTTAACTCGCTGTCTTTGTACCGTTACGCGTTGAAAAGTTGAAATTCTTCGCGGTGCCACTGTTTTCTCCGTTTTAATGAAGTCTGAGAAATCACTACAACAACAACAACAACAAGCTTTATTTGCATGACTATAAGTACATACAGTATTGCAAAAGCGTAAAACTTAACTAAAGCGAAACTTATAACAATCATAATCATGTAATAGGAAAAAAAAGAAATTATGTATGCGCTACATTACTTTCATTCGATAGAAGATTATTTCGTAAAGACAAGCATCTCAAAATGAACTTCATCAGTTGAGTATTTAAATAATAATTATCAGAATTCATTAATTTTTTGGTGGCTTGCATAGGAGGTAATTGTGTTATGTTTGGTATTTGGTTCTCTGTTTTTTTGTAAAATTCATGTCTAAAACTACAGTATTTAGTACAATGGAAAAGTAAATGAATTTCATCTTCAATTTGATTTGATTTACACGTATTATCCCTTGGGATTTGATCATATCTGCCAGCTTCGATCAATAATTTATGATTACCTATTCTAAGTTTCACTAATTCTTTCCTGTTATTTAGTTTTCTTGTAAGATCTAAATAGCAGGAAGGCGTATATTCGTCCTTAAAGGTGTTATAGAATTCTAATTTCTTAGAGTTTCGAATAGTATGTTGCCAGTGTGAAATATACTTTTGTTGCATTAGACTTACATAGTGTTTAATCTTAGCATCAGTTAAGAAAGTAGGGTCAAAATCAGGCAAATTATAATATTCAGACATCCTCATAACATTAGAGTAAAAACTATTTTTGCTGGTGTTATGAAGATCAGATGACTTCAAAAAGATTTGTTTAACAATGGAGTCATTTTCCTTATTGTGGAGATATAAGGTGTAATTAAATATTTTTTGATTAATAGCTATTATAAGAGGAAACTTTCCAAGCTCAGCTCTACAAGCTACATTCGATGCCTTACTGCTTACTTCTAAGTAACGTTTACAGTACTGGAGATGAGCTTTTTCAATCTGTGAACTGTCCCAAGACTTGAAATCAGGTTTGGTATAAACTCCCCAGATTTCACTGTTGTAAGTTAAAATTGGAGAGATCATAGCGTCAAAAAGTTTATTTGCAAGGAATGGGGACAGATTGCTGATATGTGTGTGTTTTCTGAGGCTGAAAAGAGCGTGGAGAGCCTTCTCTTTTAATTTGTCAAGCGCCAATGAAAAGTTTCCTGTTGAAGAGATTAATGTTCCTAAGTAGGTGTAATTCTGAACAACTTCAATGTTTTCATTGTCAATATGAAAACTATACTCAGTACATCTTTTTGCGCGTTTTTAGAAGATCATAACTTTAGTCTTTTTAGGATTGATACTTAACATCCATGAATTGCAATAGGAAGATAAAATATTTAAGCAATTTTGCAATCCTATTTTGGATCTTGATAATATTACTAGATCGTCAGCATATAAAAGAGAATTTAATTTCGCGCCGTTTGGTAAGACAAAGGGGTCAGATAAAGTTTCTTCGAAAGAGAAAGGTATATTATTAATAAAAAGGTTAAACAGTAACGGACTTAAAATGCAACCTTGTCGTACACCTCTGGCATATTGAAAGGGTCGTGTTTGATTTTGTCCAAGCTTTATAGAGCATGTAGAGTTTGAGTACAAACTCTTAATCAAATTGTAAAAGCACCCTCCGACATTTATTTGTAACAACTTATATAAGAGACCAACATGCCAAATTGAGTCGAAAGCTTTTTTGAAATCTACGAAACAAGCATATATTTTCTCGTTGTGGTTGTGCACATATTTATCTACTAACGTCAGTTCTTATTGTGAGGACATGGTCTGCTGTACGATTATTTGGTAGGAAACCAATCTGGGAATTGTGGAGAATGTTACACGAGTTGACATGCTTTAGCAGTCTTTGGTTTAAAATAGAACAAAACAATTTTCCTAGACAGCTTGAAACACAAATTCCCCGATAATTTGACGGATCACTTCTATCATCTGATTTATATATTGGTGTAATAAGGCCGCGACACCACGTCTCAGGCATTTTACCTGAAATGAGAATTGAATTAAACAGTTTAAGATATACGGGCGTCATGTCTTGAAGGCTAGCTTTGATCATTTCATTTTTTATTTTGTCTGAGAACGACGATTTGTTATTTTTCATGCTCTTCGCGGCTGTAACAATTTCATTTTCGGTAATGAAGTAGTCTAAAGAGGCCATCTGATCTTTACGACTTTCAAGGTATGTCAAGTCATTAATAATTGACTGCTGTGTAGGATTTAAAGGTTTTTCCGAGTGAAGTGAACGGAAATAATTGAGCCATCTTTCCTCCGATATTAATGGGATATCTTTATCTTTTTGGGTGTCATCCATCGATTTTAAACATTGCCAAAAGTGTTTCTTATCCGAATTTTCTGCACTTTTTTCTAATTCCGTAATCTTTGAGTTGTAATACTCAGTTTGTTTTCTTCTCAAAAGCTGTTTATAATCTGCTAAGGCAATATGATACTTCTCCCGCAAGTTTTCATTTAAGGGGTCCCTGTGTTTTTGGTTTGAGAGCTTTCGTACCTCGTGTCTTTTGAAACGACAGTCTTTATCAAACCATTTTTTATTGGATGCTGGCTTCATTTTTTTGCGAAGGTTTGGTTTTCTTATCTTCAAGCTTCTTTTAGCGGCTGAGATTAGCATGTTCTCCACTTTTTTTAGCCTGGTGTTAACATCTAGAAACGAGTTGTCGTCATCGAGATAATCTCGTATGAGCATTTGAAGATCAGGTGAGCGCAAGACATCTTTGAATTTTGATGCAGAATCATTTTCCCAGAGAAACTGCATAGGAAGACGTGACAGTGGATTATTCTCAATTGAGGATTCAGGTTCATCAATAGTTGTGTTAATATTTATCGAGGTGATTATCGAACTATGATCCGATATAGAACATGGTTGATTTACGACAAAACTTGAAACAGTTGAAAACAAATCCTGGTCACAAATTGCATAATCGATAACACTTATTCCATTTCTTCCGTGGAAGGTGGGTCTGCCCAAGGTATCACCCCAGACTCTTCCGTTTAATATTTTAAGTTCGGCGCTTTTGCAAATATCAAGAAGCCTTTTACCGTGATTATTTATTTCGTTATCATAGCTATTCCGCCGAATTGGACAAAATGAAGATTCAGATTGATCATTTACTATGATGTTGTTTCCTTCATGACAAACACTATCTGAATATTTTCCTGTCCTCGAGTTAAAGTCGCCCAAGAGAAGGATTGATCCTTGGAAAGAGAAATTTAGTACATCTTTTTCTAGTTCTTCAAATAGTTCAGGGTCAAAATATTTTGAGCTACTCGGTGGAATACAAAGACCACAAACGTAGATATCTTTCGTTGCCTTGGTATATCTTTTGTTGATTGTAAGCCAAAGAAAATTTGGCGATGTTTTGACAATTGAAATCCAATCATGAAATATATTTTTGTATAGCAAAACAATTCCTCCAGAGTGGCGACCACCGTTTTTTGAGACTATAGCATCCTTAATTATAGATCTATACCCTCTAACTTCAACATCGGTGCATTTCCAAGTCTCAGTAAGGAATATAAAATCAGAGCCATTAATCATGCTTAAAAAATCACTACATTGCAATTTGTTCCCCAATGTTTTTGAAATTACCCCATGTATATTCCATGCAAAAAAAGATAATTTGCCTGGAGAGGTCGAGCGACTAGTCAAACCCCTAGTGGTATCAAACATCTGTCGAAACCGATGAGATGCATCCTGGTAGAAAATTTAAGACTATATAAATGATTTAACAAATCTCAAAAAGGATATTAGTTCTTTAGGTATATCAAAGCCTGCGTCTTTACTAGCGCCAGAGGCAAGTGTTTGGTCATTTTCTCTTGGTGTATGAGGCGGCTGTCGGTATTGGTTGGTACTCGGTAGTAAGGGTTGTTGCCGCTGGAAGTAAGGTGGACTGTTAGAACTGTTTGGGTTTTGGTTGCCTCTAGCTTGTGATTGCCTCTAGCTCTAACTATAAAAATGCCATATTGATATATGAAGGAACCAGTGAGGATCGATATGCGAGACAGGCAGCGAAACTAGGGGATCGGAGGACGCAGGGACCCGTTTCTTGAAACTGCCGATAATTAACCGGGCCCGAAAACTATTTTATGTGCACAATATTCAACAACGGAAACTCAGTTTTGACTGATTCTCAAAGCTAAATGTCAATATCTCCAGAAATTTATGGAGCACATTGGCAAGTTTGCACGAACAATATTTACACCATCGATTAAAAAGTAAAGATTTGAAAACCTGCTTATAGGGCTGGGTAAACGGTAAATTGTCGGGAGTTTGAGAAACGAGCCCCAGACCCTGCTTCTTTCTTTAAAAAATAGTACCCCACTCTCCTTTCCTAAGTGAATCATCTTTTTCAAAAACAGTTGTTGAAATTGTCTCTTTCCCAGACCCTTGCTTGCATTTGCTTAAATCCGGGACCTGGAAAAGACTGTAATGCGAAAAGTACAAGAAATGTCAAACAAAAACTTCGCAAAGTTGTAGCTTGTGAACGAGGAATTTAAGCTATAAAAGCTCCAGTATTGAGAGCTTGGTCGATTCCAGTACAATGAAAGCAGCTTTATTTCGTCTTTTCTTATGGTGCTACCTGGCAGAAGTGACGGGAAAAATTCATGTGGAGGTAAATTAGAGAAAGCGAAATACAATGTTTTGCCGTAGTTGTGAAGCTGTACAACGCTATTTGTCAAATCGAAAGAAGAGACAATTAGCAAATTGAGTGGAATTAAGCTTTTGTCTTTATATTTCAGCGTTCAGGAATCTTACCAGTTAATTCAAAAAGTTTTGGCATCCAGTTCTGTAAGTACTGTACGTACTCTTTTTTAATATGGGCAATTCTCATTCAATTCTGATATAATTCTTTGTTCAAGATAAAGCTCAATCATTTGCCTTTTTGTAGACGTTACAATTGCAAACGATGCGAGAAAATCGCTCACAGTAACGCCCAAAGCACCAAGATGTTGCTGGAAAGTGGACAAAAATGACCTGGATTGTAAGGTTGGACTATCAAATTTAATTACCTCGGCTGAATTTGTGTTTGTTGTTGCTTACGAGTAAACTTGTTAAGCTTATTTTGTAAGGTTACTTTTTACGAATAGTTTTCTTGTTTTTCTGCAGTCAATGGAACTCGTTGGAGGAAACGAAATCAAACTTTCTCCTTCAACGACAGGGAATATAACTTACGTATTTCCAAACAAAGTAAGTTTGGTAACTCGATGCAAGGACCACTTGGACAAACAGTAGCGAGCTGAAGCCTGATCTTGGTGTAGATCAGGATCAGCAATGTTGAATAAAACAAAAAACCAATTGCAAGGCTGATCGGACAGCTAAGAAGGGTAATTTTATTGCCCAATATTTCGGTGAGACAAAACTCACCTTCATCAGGGGCTGCAAAAGCGAAGTAAAAATGGAATGAAACGGTTACAAGATTTAAAATGATTAAAATGAAAAATTAAATATGATTGGTTGACAAACATAGAAAGCAGAAACGTGACTAACAGCTACTATAAAAATAGAAAAAGATTAAGCGTGCATTTCTTTGGGAGATTCCGAAAATGGATTTGTGATCCCAGATCATATGGATTCTTCGACACCAAAGAAAGGTCAAGAAACACAAAATCCGAAAAAGGATTATTTTGTCATGACAAGGCAGGCTGGAGGCACGCAAGATATATATCAGAACAACACTTCTCTCGTACTACCCTAGAATTCAACTAGAATGGAATACAAATTATTTATAAACAAGGACAGTATCTGCAGTAGTTCAAGTTAACTCGCTATTTGCGTTCACAATTAGCAAAACCTGGTCCCTGAATTACAGAAATGGTACACAAATGAAGTTATCCTGACGTGTCAATGCTTCTGTCTGTACTTTTGGAGGAAACTTTTCAAATATACGGGACGGAATAATCACCTGAATTTTTTTTTTCACGATCGAATGTTTTGTCACGTAAGATCGAGAGAAAATATGGCGAGACCAGTGGAAGACCACTTGACAGATGTACTATTTTCGGATCCGTCCCCCAAAGAAACGCACGGATCATGAATCCTAAAAAGCCGGATTTAGATTAGATCTGATGTATCCACTCGGAGTATGGATTCTTCATATCACTAATCCCTGATTAATTCATTTTCGGATTTAGGTAAAGAAACGCAAAATCCGTTTTTGGATACAAGAATACGGATTTGGATTTTCCCAAAGAAACGCACCCTAAGTTTCCTCTCGTCTGTTTATTCCGCGAGGTTCAAGAGTCTTGCCCTTTGAAATCAAAAATGCTTCTCTGGCTTTACTAATGCTGTCCCTGTTCGAGTGAATGAGTTCTAGGGGAATGAGTTCTATGTCGTTGATGGAGTTGCCAGGGAGAGTGAAGTGATCTGAAACGGTGGTGGGTTGATCAATGTGACGATGGGCGATGGCTTTTTCAATTGCGCGCCTGTGTTCCCCAAATCTGCCGCTGAGTTGTCGTTTAGTGATCATGCCCCTGCATTTAGTGATCATGATTCTGCGATCATGCCTCATTTTTCTTTCGTTTGGTAAACTATTCATGCGTGAGACAATTTTATCGTGCGTGAATTGGCCTGGTAAAATGTCATGACATTAGCTCCTGTCTACACATGTAAGGGCATGTAAGGCTGGACAGGAAATGAAGTCGAGAAATAGAGGTCGAGGAAGTTTGAAAAATGCGTCTTTCAAGGTATAAAGTAGAACAGTTAACTGTCAAAGTTAACTGATGTATCTTTATCCTGAATGATAGTGCATGTAATTTCTTTTTATTTTGAAAATTTTGAGCAAAAGTCATCAATAGCCAATAAGGTATTGTTGCCTTAGGCAAGGCACCTTCTTCGCTTGCGCTACCCAAGTGTAAAATCATTACCAACATTCTTTAGGGAAAACCTTAAAAAATTCTGGGGGAGTAATCCTGCGATGTACTAACGTCCTATCCGGGGGGTATAGAAATGTTCCTAGTTCCTCCGTGCTACAGAAACCGGGTTAACCCTTTAAGCCACAGTATCAACATGTATGTTCTCCTCACTGTTCTCCATATGTTTCTTATGGTACTGATTGGGAGAATTTGTGTAAACGACAAGACATTTTACCTTTGGTGATAACCTTGTTTATTCTCATGTCCTGTATGTTTGATGAAGTAGTGATATTTTAAGGAGAAATTAGATGCTTGTCACTATTGGGGCTCAAAGGGTTATGCTCCAGCGTTTTGAACCGCATGTAAACTGCTCGTGATGTTACCGTAAAACAACATTTATAAACCTACCTTATTGTTGTGTGTGTTTGATGTGTTATCCTTACCTTCACATAGTATCCAATGGACCGGGTCGGAAGCTGTGACTTTACGTTTGCTGCCGAAGAGAAGAAACTTCGTCACAAAGTCCCTTTTAACACCACAGAACCAAAGAAGACGTCGTGGTTGGATGGTATGTTTATCATGATAAACAAGTTTCTTGCAACTATCAAACATGCATTTTATAACAACTTGATTGGTACTTAGGAAATCAAGCTCTGTTGAATGTCTTTATTAATTAATTCTTGCCACCCTTTTCAAATATATATTTCAACTAAAGCTCTGAATAGTTTTTGGTTTTGAACATAATCTCTGTTAAATAAATATTTGTGTCAAAACAACTGCGGGGAACATTTTAAACCAAATAAGCTAAGAACTTTTTTTTTTTATTTTATAGTTGTTGGCTTCGGGGGAAAAGGTTACAAGAAATGCCGAGGAGTTGATCGGGTAAGTGTTGGGATAAAACTGACATCGTCACTTGGAATGTCTCTTCAAACAAAGTGACGAAAGTTGACTACAAGAGCTTTTGTTTAAGTGGTGTGATTTTTACTGCTGTCTTTGTCGCGACCAGTGTCAATTTGGCGGCTTTCTTTTCCAATAGAAATGTTTCCCTGTATTTCTCCATTTGTTAGAGACGGTCTCTATCTCCAGTAGAGGAGTGTTTTAGCCAGAACTGTGAGGATAGCAGAGTGGGTGGGGAGGGGGGGGTGTAGGACATCCCATCTCACCCCCAAACAGCACACGGTTCCCTCCGCTGGATAATTCTCTCGCTCTCCTGACGCCACTCCCGACCCCCTCGCCCCACCCCAACTAAAGAGCCTAACTAGCTACCTGTAAAATTTCTATGCAAAAGTCGTCTTTGTTTTACCCCGTCTAGTTTAATCGTGGGTCACCTTGGGTTATATGTTCTAGCCAATCAACGAGTCCAGTTTCTATCCTCTTCTGCGCTGAAGGCTTGCAAAAAGACTGATTTGACCCAGGAACACCATCTTTTTCTTTAAATGGACACTTTGTTGCAGGAAAATGTGATTCATACTTCATTTGAGTATACCCGTACTGTAGTGTGATGTGAACAGCCTCTTACAAAGCTTCGATTATTGTTATTTTTGAGTTGATAGTGCATGGCTGTTTTGTTTCTTTCTCAGGACCCTAGAAAGGACTGTCAACCCGTTGACTGTGTAGAGAAGTACAATGGCTGGAGAAATTTTTTCAGAGATTCAACAGGGAAGTGTGAAGTCGTGCACGAATGTTACACAAAGGGAAAGAAAGGAGAGTTACCAGAAATTGTAAGAACTTTCAACGCAGCCTAGTAACTAAGCGTTCTCTTTGCTATTTTGACCTATGCGCCAAGTTTAAGGTGGGTCTCGTTGTCCGCGCAAAGCGTGAGGCGGGAGTGAGCGAGACAACGCGAGAATTCCACGCCTAAACGAGCCGGAACACATAGTGACTAAACTGCTTTCAAAAGTCGTTCAAAATCCCCGTTCTCATGTTTGTGTTTTTATTCGTTTTTAGTATTTTAGTACTACCCACGGGTAAACGTAGAAACTATCAAAAGTGCTTGCTTGCAGACTTTGTACCATGTCAAAAGACTAAAATAATCCTTTACCAAAGCATCCGTTTAATAGTTTCCGCAGATCCACACGCAAGCGAAAATCTCA
Source organism: Siderastrea radians (assembly GCA_964017195.1). NCBI lineage: Eukaryota > Metazoa > Cnidaria > Anthozoa > Scleractinia > Rhizangiidae > Siderastrea > Siderastrea radians. The sequence goes on from OZ024888.1 coordinate 48,938,440, forward strand.
TAGAACATCCATTTTGAGGAAAGATATTGAAAATCACCGATTTTGAAGCGTTTCCGTCTCTTACCTGTGGATTGAAGGCTTGACGGTAAAAATGTCTCCCTCCCTCCCCCCCCCCCCCTCCCCAGAAAAAACTGTCCGAAAGCAAAAGCTTACGTAGACCGAAAAAAGCACGTTCAAGGTGCTGATACAACCCTGTTTCAAACATCATGAGCTTGGTGCAACAATCCTCACAATGTTTGATACTTCTTGTTTTATTTTAACAGGCTTTTGACAAAGACCATAATGACTGCAAAAGTCTAGTGAGTGCTGAACTTACCAAGGAGCAAAGAAAGCAGATTCATAACAACATGGAGAAAAGCAAACTGGCAAAGATGAAGTACACCCTGGAGGATATCAAAGAAATCAATCCGGTAGTTGGGTGCATGTGTATTCAGTTTCATCGCCAGCATGGCAAAGAAAAAAAAACTCGAGTCCCCGACGCGGAAATCGAAGCTATGTTCTTTCGTACATTGGTCGGAAACTTTGTCTCCCAAAAACTCATTGAGTCACAGGCAGGCTCGTAAGACAAAAAAGTATAAAAATACGCCCTGCATACTCCTTGGATAAGCAATGTCTGTTAAATAAAGCAAAAAATGATACATGTAAAGCTGCTTACAATTTGAGCACTGAGGTATTATCGCTCAAAAACAGACTGAACGATGGATGAAAAGGAGGGAGGAATCCTTAATTTGTGACGTTTGGGACGGACGTCATGTTGACCCATACAGTTAACGAATACTGAGCAGACTAAGAACACTCCACTTAGCATCGTGTATTTTCACGCCCTTGGCACCTGATGTATGTTTTTGCTTCGAGTTCTGATTGGTTAATAGCATTAAAGAGGTTTTTAATTGAGAGTCGTAAAACTAAAACCAAAATAATCAATCAATCTGACCAATCACAAAAGGCACAAATGAAACAACGAGCCAATCAGAACTCATCGGCGTGAAGCGCGGGAAAAACCGCACGTGAGCAAGTCGCATTTTTATTTTCTAGTTCTTGTTGATTAAGAAAGTGGCATAGTAAAGGAAAACTAAAGCAAACGTGATTTGATTCCGATCCTCGATTGAAACTGTCCTATTTGCGCCAGATGTGATGGGTCGTTTGTGCTTACAATTGTAAGAGTTATGGTGGCTATTAAGTCGCATGCAAACTGAGATCAATGACAAGGTCTGTCAAACGGCTTTGCCATTTTTCTCGGTGGCTGAAAAGGCCAATGCGTGATCTAGATAGTTTATGGCATTTCGAACATGGAAGGACACTACTGTTTGGTTCCTGGGTATAAATACGATAGCTGTTGTACTGTATCCCCTACCTAGTGTCATTAAAATGCGTCTCTTTGAATGACAGGTACCACTCAACTGTCATCACGGCCGTCGAGTTGGCTCGGTGTGTGTTTGTGACGAGGGCTGGAGGACAAAAACAACCAACGTTCCTCACAAAGAGCTCAGGTTCATATATGACTGGTGCAACGTGAAAATCAAGAAGACAACTTACTCCAAGCAAAGAGCTCTGCTACACGCTGTATCCTTTCATCAACCGGGGCCATGCAGTCAGTCACGGCTTTCATTGGTTCAACCAATGAAAGCCGTGTGAGCTCTTTTCAAATGAGTGTCGTAAAACCAAAACCAAAGTAATTACCCCAGCCAATCACAACAAACACAAATTACCCAATGAACCAATCAGAACTCGAAGCAAATACATGTAACCGGCGCCAAGCGCGGGAAAACTCGTGCGAGAAAGTCGTGATTGGTCTGAGTTTTACTTCTGATTGGTCGAGAAAGACCAGAGCAAAGCAAAGCAAAACCAAAGCAAAACAGAGCAAAACACGAATTACTTTCGACACTCAATTGAAAGCCGCTCTATATCAACATGCATATTCTCCTCACTGTTCTCCATATATTTCTTATGGTACTAGTTGGGAGATCTTGCTTATGCATCAGGACATCTTATCTTTAGTGATCATTTTCTTCTTTCTCGTGACCTGTTTGTTTGATCTAGCAGCGATACGGTAAGGAGAATTCACATGCTTGTCACTATTGGGGCTTAAAGGGTTAGGCAACGAAAACGTTGACGTACCGGATACAAAAAGAGATTTATTCCTTTTCTTTTTCGGCAAACTAAAATTGGTGTGTGTGAACGACACAACAACATGTTGGCAAACTGTTGGCGAGAATAGAGACAAGGTCTATTTCTCGCCAACAGTTTGCCAACATGTTGTTGTTTCGTTCACACACACCAATTTGAGTTTTGCCAACACGAGTTGGCCAACATAAGTTTGACGTGTGAAGGCCGGTTTAGGCCAGGGTCAAACGTCGTTCTTTACACGTGCCGAACTCAATGCAAATTAGCAAACACAATATCTTTTGCTCATTTGCACATGTAAAGCTCCATGTTTTACCTAGGCCTTAAGGTCTCCAGTGTTTGGAACGTAAATCTAGTATTACCTTCTCTCTGCTGCACGTGTTTCTCTTTCTCTTGACTAACCAACCAGGGTTTGGGTCTCGTTGGTTTCACGCTTTTCATTGGCTGGGTGACAATCATTTGGAGCTGCTTTATTACAGGAAACAAAAGCCGTGTGGACGATCCCAATTCTTCAAGCTACATGAACCTCTTCTTTCGACCTTTAAGAAGCCTGTGTAAGTATTCTTCTTGAACGAAATAGCATTTACAGGGCCCTTTCTGCGATCTTCTAATTAGAAGATAGCAGAAAGGGCCCTGTATACGTGACTGCGCAGCACTCGATGCCAAAGAGATGTTCAGTTAATAGCCCTTTTCACAGTTAACTTTACTCATTTGCATTACAATGTATTTAAACGTGGATGTGAGGCAATTTCGGGCAGAAACTCCCAAATTGCCCGAAATTGCCTCACATCCACGTTCAAACACATTGTAATGCGAATGAGAAAAGTTAACTGGGAAAAGGGCTATTGTAAAAACATGCGCGTGGAAAAAATACGCGTGGTGCGATGCAAATGAGTTTTCTACGATACAAGTGTTCCGACTTGAACCGCGCACATTCCCCATAACCAACGGAACTGGTGACTTGGATCAAGTCTACAAGTCTACGTGGGGTGCCACCGGTGAACCTGAGAACGATTTCTTGCAGCTGCTATACTAAAATTGTGATTATAAAGACGTTTTCGTGAAAAGATGCGATTTAATTAGAAGTGGACACACCTTTGTGCGTCCCACTGTATTCCAAAACTACTTGCACACGTAAAACATCATCATGACGGGTTTTTCTTTGAGACTAAGTTCGCAACTTTTTTAGTTTCTCGCTCAATACTTTCCTCCTTGAACAACGTGATCTATATTCTTTTCTCGCTTGAGTTTAGCCTTAAAAGAGTTGACCCATCGAGACTTTTCGATTATTTGTTACTGAAACAGGCGACTCTCTACGGCTCCGGCTCACCGAGTGGTGGCGAAGAAAAGAACATGGCTTCGTCCACACATCGTACGAACCAAAAAACCCCAATGAACTTCATTTGAAAAAAGGAACCATTGTGAAGGACATTACACTAACCGACAACGAAGGATGGTATGAGGTAAGAAATAAAACAGGAGTATGGTGGAGTTTAATGACTCCCCTCGATTCTTAAATACAGCCGAATCTCCTTATTACGGGCCATGAAGCGAGAGGACTAAGAGTTCGTATTAGAGTTGACATGAGGTTTGGCCCCTTTCGAATCGAGTGAACTGAAGACGTGTCCATAACAGAAAGGTGGCAGGAAGAAGAACTTCGACTTTTTAATCCACATTCTCTACCTGAAGAAGCACCTAGGTTGTGCTTACGACAGTTTGCGATGGAATACCGATGCAGTTATGTGTTTGCTTTAAACTTACTATCGATTACTTACTTACGATTTTCCTTCATGCAGCCATCAGGCTGCATAAAGGAAAATCAAAACAGTCCTGCCTTGTCGTACGTACGTTTCCCTGCGCTTAAGGTCATTGCCCTGTATTGCATTACGCATCCTTACTGCGCACGATCTGTTGCGTCATTAGCGCGCGCTCACAGCACGCGCACGTCCAGGGAGTAAAAGATTTCCTATGAGGCTAAGCTCACCATAGAAAAGGAAAGTCATTTACTCTTAAACAAGCACGGAACTTGTTCTGCTGGGTGTCACTTTCCAGTCTGACACCCGATTTAACACTCATGTAAAGAACAAACTCACAAAAGCAAACAAGTTTCTCCATGTGCTCAGGACGCTTAGAAGAGAGGGGTACAATCAATCAGAAATTGACTACCTTTTCAATTCTACTTGTACTACCAAATATCTCATACGGGCTTGCGGTGTACGGAGCCGCTGAAGCTGAACTAACAACGATCCAGTGTTTTTTGGATAGGTGTAAGAAGCGTAGGTACATCTCACATAGCATAGATATCCAAGATCTTTTAGAAAAACAAGATAAGAAAATATGCACTAAAGTTATGGGCTTAGAGGGTCACCCGCTGTATAACATGTTGCCGGAGGTTAAGAACACCAAATACGAGCTTAGAAGAAAGTCGGCCGTGAAACCTAAAATAAACACGAAGCGCTTCATGAGCTCTTTTATTAACCGCCTTACTTTTAAATACAAATTAGCTGATTTATTTCATTAGAATAATGGTCTTAGTTCATGTAATGTAGCTTGCTTTTTACCATCAATTTTTGTAACATAGGATATGTCTTTTTATCTTATGAAATAAAGACTTATTATTATTATTATTATTATTATTATTATTATTATTATTATTATCCTCTTTTTGTTCAAAGAGTTAGAAAAAGAACACATGTTCGAAAAAAATATTATTACTAGAAACGCCTTACTCGTGGAGATGAAATTACGACCTCGAGAACACGCACGTGAGGAAGGTTTTAAGTCAATTTCGTTTGATGTTTCGAGCATCTGCCATAAAACATCCTTTAAATTGTTCCTTGTTATCGATATTTTACATCTAGTTCATTGTTTCAAGATTTGCTTAATTATGTGCTTCCTGATCAAGTAAACTGATCAAGTAAACATGTGTTCATTAGGCGAAATTGCATGGAATTATGGGGTAACGTGAGACGATGATATCTCGTAAACGGACATGGGGACGTATTCTTTTTATTTTAGATTTCAAAACATTGCTCAGCTGCGTGATTTCTCGCGCTTTGCGCCGGTTGCATGTTGTCCCGCCTTTGGCACAGTTAAATATGCATAATGTTACTTCGAGTTCCGACTGGCTCATTAGATTGTGGTTTGCTGTGACGGCTTGGATTTTTCAATGCATTTTACAATTTGAGGTTAGGATTGGCACAAAAAAGATGAGGTAGCCCTTCTGTCTAGCTAAAAAAAGTGGCTTTTTAGGTCTGACACTGTTCCACCAAAAAGGATGTCTGAGCAAGAATGTGAGAAATTTATAGTGATGTTTAACGCCACTCAAAGCTGGGAAATGTCTTTTTTAAAATAAAACTACATTACCAGTATTAGAATTTCTCTTTCCTTGTGAGGTCACCAAAAAGGTGGGGCTCAACGTATATATTAGCAATGCGTGACTTACAAACTTAATTCTTACTTGATTTCCCCAGGGAACATGCGATGGAGTACGGGGATACTTTCATCAGGACTATGTAACTGTCAAGATCAACGAAACAGCGGAGAAGTCAGAGGCTGAGCGAGATTAAGAATCGCCTCCATGCAGTTATAATATTACACTAATACTTTTGTTTTTGCAAAAATCGTGCAAACCTGGCCCGCAAAATTCTGATAGTTTTCCACTTCCATGAATCACGTACCAAATTCAAGAGAACTGCAAAGTTTATTCTGGCCAAAGAATTGTTTTGTTATTAAAACGCGTGTAATAACGTTACCACCCTTGAAAGGTGTTATAGCAGGCACGTGAGTAACACCTTTTGCATTTCCACTCTGTCGATTGATATTTCGACCTAGTTCCATCGGTTAAGAAAACCGACGCAAAAATAAAAGGTGTTGGGGTACAGTCAGTCTTCTCAGAGTATACATATTTTTCCTTTTTTTTTATTTTTGGGTAACAATTTTTGTTATTTTTAAGAGAAGACTTGAAATAAGAATTCAAACTAAGCTGGTGGGCGGTTTTAACTTTTCTGAACCTGCAGAAGAAGAATGCCGATTGAAGAAGTGCGTCCGTCATTTCCAAAATTTGTTACAAGCGTTTCTACTTCAAAACATTCGACATCCATGTAACAATGCGATGCCAACTTTATTTGTTCCAATTTTGGAGCGAAATAAAGTTGGCATTGCATTGTTACATGAAGTCGAATGTTTCTCGTATAATCTATCTTATACTGCAGGACCTATGGTCCCTTCCCTATGGTCTGGGATTCTAGAGCTAAAAAGTGATCAGCCTATTTTCGTTTCACTTGCCATGCCAGTCCAACGGAAACAGATTCATATCCAGATGGATATTTAAGAGTAAAGAGAGTCCCATCTTCCTGATTATAGGTTATTCTCTGGATGGGGGAAAAGCGGCAGGTAACTGGACAGAGCAGTGTCACGTGTTAGTCAGTTGTGGCCCGGCCCGTTGACGTCAATACCTCTCCTTACAAAATTCTCTCTCACCATTCCCCTCTTTGCAGTCTTTTTTTAATCTAATACCCCGAAGCAGTGATGATAAACCCCGTATGGCTGAAAAAAAAATGATACAAATACAAAAGAGAGGTGAAACCATTTGTGGAACATCTTCGGGTGTTGTCTTCGTGTAATATTTATATTTTGACTACTGGTCTTCTTTCGCGTTTCTGAGCCTGACCGCCATACATTGGCCAATTACTCGTTAAATCCCGACCGATCGTTCAAAAGACTGTTGTTTTACTTGTTTGACCTCCATCTTATCATCTTTTTTTCCCTCTCACTGACTCCCAAATGATTTGTCAGTTACATCACTAACGCCTACTCTGGGGGCTTGTAAAATACTGAATAGAGTACAGTGCCCAAAAGAGTACGACGCATAAATTATGACTCATTGTGCAATATCTGTCTCAGCAGGAAGTAATTTAGTTTCACATTGTCAACCAACGCACGCTTTCTACATTTTTAAAATGAGCCAGTGTAAAAGCCTTTTTCTCCCCAGTATCGGGCAAACCCACCCATCAAAAGAAAAGAGATGAAAAGCTAAGGTGGCAGTCAACCACACAACTACAAAATCAAGCGCGTTGGCAGTTTCTTAAAAACCATGTCACGCATACCCTTGTCATGCTTGATACAGTGCTACCAAAATAAACCCGATGTGTTTAACATTGATCACGCCAGCGACAAAGCGTTTTAAAATATCTGCAAAAGTAAGAGTTTCGCATCTCGGATGAGCAAGTGTAAGCAAAAGTTGACAACTGTACAGTTCGCATGGAACCTCCTCCGGGAACTTGAAAGCGAGAACGTGTACTCCAGGCTTAAAAGAATCGCTTGTTACAAAGTTTCACAGGTTAATAGTCAGATCTAAAGGAAATAAAAGTGTACTGCTTCGTGCAGAATAGAGAATGAGGCTTGTCTACCTAACGGGTAACAGGCAGTTCCCAAAGCGTACCAAATAGAATACGACAATGATGCTTGTCTAACCAAGTGTTTAATAGGCAGATCTTATTGCGTGCCGAATAGAGTACGTGAATGATGTTTGTTTACCCTAAAATGAGTACGTGAATGATGTTTCTCTACCCTAAAATAAAAAAAAAACGCGCTAAAACATGGTGTTCTCGTGCCGAATAGAGTACGAGAATGGTGGTTGTCTAACCAAGTGATTAATAGGGCAATCTAACGGAAAAAAGGTAAAACAAACAGGGATTGTAGTGCGTACCGAATAAAGTACCAGAATAATGCTTGTCTAACCAAGTGATTTTAGGCATATCTACGGGAAAAAAGTAAAACAAATAGGGATTGTAGTGCGTGTCGAATAGAGTACGAGAATCAGTGATGCTTGGCTAACCAAGTGTTTTTAAAATAGGCATATCTACGGGAAAAACAGTAATAAAAACAAATAGGGATTGTAGTGCGTGCCGAATAGAGTACGAGAATCATGTTTGTCTAACCAAGTGATTAATAGGCATATCCAAGGGAAAAAAGTAAAACAAATAGGGATTGTAGTGCGTGCCGAACAGAGTACGAGAATCATGTTTGTCTAACCACGTGATTAATAGGCATATCCCAGGGAAAAAAGTAAAACAAATAGGGATTGTAGTGCGTGCCGAATAGAGTACGAGAATAATGCTTGTCTAACCAAGTGTTTAATAGGCATATCTATGGAAAAAACGGTAAAACAAATAGGGATTGTACGTAGTGCGTGCCGAATAAAGTACGAGAATGATGCTTGTCTAACCAAGTGATTAAGACGATTTCCGCTCAACGTTCGAGCAGTAAGTGCAAAAATTAAGTTACCAAAAAAATACTTGCAGCACTGTCACATTTTGAGAACAGATAAGAAGAACTTATCGTTACTTTTGCTCCCAAGCTGACCCCGCGAGAGAAAATTGGATTTGAAGTTATCAATATTTCAATTAAAAAGATGCTTCATGTCAGTTCAAAACAAAATGGCGCCCGTTTTTAGCATACTTTTACGAGATTTGAAATTAATTTTCTTGAGAATGCTTGAGAATTTCATCGCGGGGTCACTTGGGCAAGTGAACTAGAGTGAGATGTTTCAAATAGCATTTAAAATGTTACCGTGCTATGAGTAGTTTTTTGGTAAATATTTTTTGCACTTATTGCTCGAACGTTGAGCGGAATCCGTCTTAATAGGCAAATCTAACGTAAAAAAAGGTAAAACAATTGTTGATCTAGGGATTTTAGTGCGTGCCGAATAGAGTACGAGAATAATGCTTGTCTAACCAAGTGTTTAATAGGCATATCTATGGAAAAAACGGTAAAACAAATAGGGATTGTACGTAGTGCGTGCCGAATAAAGTACGAGAATGATGCTTGTCTAACCAAGTGATTAATAGGCAAATCTAACGTAAAAAAAGGTAAAACAATTGTTGATCTAGGGATTGTAGTGCGTGCCGAATAGAGTACGAGAATAATGCTTGTCTAACCAAGTGTTTAATAGGCATATCTATGGAAAAAACGGTAAAACAAATAGGGATTGTACGTAGTGCGTGCCGAATAAAGTACGAAAATGATACTTGTCTAACCAAGTAATTAATAGGCATATCCAAAGGAAAACAAGTAAAACAAATGGGATTGTAGGGCGTGCCGAATAAAGTAAGAGAATGATGCTTGTCTAACCACGTGATTAATAGGCATATCTACGGGAAAAAAAAAGTAAAACAAATAGGGATTGTAGTGCGTGCCGAATAGAGTACGAGAATGATGTTTGTCTAGAGGGGAGAGGAACAGGCAGTTAAATATATTATCTCCCTATTTTTAAACTCATTTTCTCCCTCCTCCCTAATTTTTTTGGCCGTTTCTCCCTAAGCTAAACTACTAAGCTACGCTAAGCTAAGCGTAGCTCAGCTAAGCTACTGTGCCACAGACCAACTGAAGAACGAGCCAAGCTATGGCCCTATCTTCTTCCACTTGTGGCGAAGGAAACTGACAACACTTGGCATAATGACACCATTCAGGATGTTCCGGTTAGGGTGTTAAAAGGGCGTCACACGGCTGAATTCAGGTACCCAGAGGACGAAGATTTTTTTGACAAAGTGCCTTTTGTAGATGACGGAGAGATCGGAGAAGACGATACCTTCTTTCTCAGAAGCGTGTCCACTACAATATAGCGACGAAGAGAACGATGATGACGAGCATCGCACCTTTGAAGATGTCTCTGTGGAGCCAGTGTTTTCTTTTGCAGAAAGGTTGGAAATTGGGTGCAGCCCGGCACGTATAAGAGAGGAGACGCGATTGCAAGCCCTCGAAGCGACAGAGCGCACCAGACATCGCTTTCGGGTTTCAGAAGAGCGAATTGCACGATTCTTTGTTGGTGAAGTTGTATTCTTTAAAGATCCAGAAAATGTACCAGCCAAAACCAAAAAAGATGCAAAGGATCCCTTTCAGGTAAGGAACGTATTGGGCGTTGTGAAAGAAAGGAGAGCTCTAAATTTCTATCGAGTGCAGTGAGAGAAGAATGGAAAACAGAAAGTATCCACCTTGTACGCGGGCATGCTTTACAAATACCTTAAGGCATTAAACAAAGCACGAGAAGAGAAGAATCGCCAACTAGTTCTATTTCACATCGGGACGTTGCAGACGAAGTAGCGAGCTTTGCTTACACTTTTCGTCTGACACAGAAACCCAAACGTCAGGAGAAAGCTCAGGTACTCGAAGAACTAGAAAAGGAAATGAAAGAACTGTGGCTGGCGTTGGACTTCGGGGTAGCTGCATGCATTTTATCTGGCGAAAAAGCTGATGACGATGTGGTCGCAAGATACCAGGGGCAATATGAAAGAGGCATTTCTAGTTTAGCAGAAAGGAACTTCAAATTCTAATAATCGAAACTAATAATCGATTCAGCTCTCGATATTTCTAAGGAACTTTCCAGAGTTTTAGAAGGGGAACGTTGAGTTGCAGAACTCAATATTTTTTTGTAACTTCCTTACATAGCGCATTTTTTTATGTATATGTATTATATATGGTAGGTAAGGTTCAGTTCCACTGTTAACCCTTTCACTCCCAGAGTCAGTTGTGGAAACATTAAGGTGATTCTCCTGGGTGATTCTAACTTTTGAGTCTGTGGATGAAATCATGAGGTGTGATTCAAATGAAACCTCGTCAGCAGTAATTTTAGATTGTACCATTTATACGGTATTAAAGTATTTTACAAAATGATATTTGGGATTTGTCTTGTATTTTACACATTTAAGAACTCTTAGGAGTGAAATGGTTAACACAAAGACCTTCACAAGACCGAGTAGAGTGACGAACTTAGGAAGTGGTTTATTAAAATGTCACACCACTGCAGACTCGCGAAACGGCGTTGTTCAGTGCTATTTGTGAGCGTTAGAGCGTTATAAGATCAGTCAGACTGAATCCATGAGTATTTTTACATGTTCGCAGAAAATAGATTTGATATGAAATTTATTTGACTAGCAGAAAAGAAAGAAAAGGCTTTGAGCTTTTTTAGGTCTGCCTATTAAACACTTGGTTACTGGCAACTGAGCACCATTCTCGTACTCTTAATCACTTGGTTAATTAGCCAAGCATCATTCTTGTACTTTATTCGACACGCACTACAATCCCTATTTGTTTTACTTTTTTTCGCTTGGATATGCCTATTAATCACGTGGTTAGACAAACATGATTCTCGTACTCTATTCGGCATGCACTACAGTCCCTATTTGTTTTACTGTTTTTCCCGTAGATATGCCTATTAATCACTTGGTCAATTAGCCAAGCTTCATTCTCGTACTCTATTCGGCACCCACTACAATCCCTATTTGTTTTACATGTTTTACCGTTTTTTCCGTAGATATGCCTATTCATCACTTGGTTTGACAAGCATCATTCTCGTACTTTATTCGGCACGCACTACAATCCCTATTTGTTTTGCTGTTTTTTCCGTAGATATCTCTATTAATCTCTTCGTTAGACAAGCATTATTCTCGTACTCTATTCGGCACGCACTACAATCCCTATTTGTTCTACTGTTTTTCCGTAGATATGTCTATTAATCTCTTGGTTAGACAAGCATTATTCCCGTACTTTATTCGGCACGGCACTACAATTCCTATTTGTCTTACTGTTTTTCCCGTAGATATGCCTATTAATCACCTGGTTAATTAGCCAAGTATCATTCTCGTACTCTATTCGGCACGCACTACAATCCCTATTTGTCTTTACTGTTTTTCTCGTAGATATGCCTATTAATCACCTGGTTAATTAGCCAAGCATCATTCTCGTACTCTATTCGGCACGCACTACAATCCCTATTTGTCTTTACTGTTTTTCCCGTAGATATGCCTATTAATCACCTGGTTAATTAGCCAAGCATCATTCTCGTACTCTATTCGGCACGCACTACAACCCCTATTTGTTTTACAGTTTCTCCCGTAGATATGCCTATTAATCACTTGGTTAGCCAAGCATCATTCTCGTACTCTATTCCGCACGCACTACAATCGCTATCTGTTTTACTTTTTTTCCCGTAGATATGCCTATTAATCACTTGGTTAGACAAGCATTATTCTCGTACTTTATTCGGCGCGCACTACAATCCCTATTTGTTTTACCTTTTCCCGTTAGATTTGCCTAGTCGCTTGGCTAGACAAGCACTATTCTCGTACTCTATTCGGCACGAGAACATTGTTTTTTAGTGAATCCGTGTTTTTTTTTAATTTTAGATCTACCTATTGTCTATTAGGGTAGACAAACATCATTCACGTACTCTATTCGGCACGCAATAAGATCTGCCTATTAAACACTTGGTAAGACAAGCATCATTCTCGTATCTTATTTGGTACGCTTTGGGATCTGCCTGTTACCCGTTAGGGTAGACAAGCATCATTCTCTATTCTACACGAAGCAGTACACTTTTATTTCCTTTAGATCTGACTATTAACCTGTGAAACTTTGTAACAAGCGATTCTTTTAAGCCTGGAGTACACGTTCTCGCTTTCAAGTTCAATATGTAAACACATCGGGTTTATTTTGGTTGCACTGTATCAAGCATGTCAAGGGTACGCGTGACATGGTTTTTAAGAACTAATGAAATCTAACCGTGACAGTGTACGTAAAGCTAGAGAGGCATACCTCATCGATAGAGGTCAAACCTTGGAACCACTAGGTTTAAATAGGAGAGATGAAACATGACACTTTTTCCGGTTTTTCATCCTCCGTGTTTGTTTGTATTTTCAGTTGTATTTTTATTTATTTATTTATTTTATTTTTTTTTTTTGGGGGGGGGGGGTATTTGTTTGGCATTTTCCACTTTCTTATTTCTAATTGAAATGTATTTAGAGTTAAACGCGGTACGTTATCCCTATCTCTTAAGCTTATGTTATTATAGTATCACGTATCCTACTTATGTTATATATTTTTCAAATTTTACATCGCAACGTTTTTAGTTTTTTCGCCAGTTTTTTACCGTTGTAATATTAGCTTCTTTAAATATAAATTTCAAATCGTAACGTTTTTATTTTTTACGCCAGTTTTTAAGCGTTGTAATACAAGCTGCTTTAGTTGTTATTTTAGTATCATATTTTATACCCTTAGTTTAAATTGTAACGTTTTTGCCCTTAGAGTCATTCTCTGTAAGACCCTGAAGAAGAAAGGCTGTGCCTTTTGAAATATTGGTAAATATACAGTTTCCCTACCGTTGAATCAGCATTGCTTTTTTATCGTACATAGCAGTCTTGACCGCTTATACATCCTAGGTGCCCCGCTTGTGTTTATAAGTGAACTGCAAACTGTGCCTTGTCGGCAAACTCAAAAACTTTTCTAAAAAACGCGAAGAAAGTAAACAAAATATCTCAACCAGAATCCATGTTCGCCCGCACTCCTGTGTTTACGCGCAAAATTGACCATTTGGGGCCTGGGCGTCATGAAAGCGAGGCCAAAGTCCATACCAGTTTCCGGCCGAGCGTAGGCCCCTGCAAAAATCTTCGGGGGGGCTAAATTGGCGTTGACGACCCATCACAGAGAAAAATCTCTTCTTTTTTTCTGGCTGTATGACACAGGACACCCAACACAAGATTAGGACTGCGTTCTCCTTCGTCGAACGCAATTATTACTTCTTTCTGGTGTTTTTCTACCTTAGGAAACTATTATTTTGAGGTTTTCTTTAATGTGAAAGTAATTTTGTCAGGTCAGAAAAATGAATGAAAATACCGTGGCATAGTTCGTTTAAACTCCTCAAACATGTGTAAGTTGTATTCTGTGGATAGTGAAATAAATTTCCGGGTAATGCCTACGGTCAGTTATTGGCACAATAACTCGGTCATGAACATAAATGCAACTCTGCACTTAAATAAACCTTCTAAATGACTTTCACGACATATTTGGCAGTCAGTACATTACATATCTGATGAAATGCTGTCATTTGTTTCTGAGTCACGTTTTGCAATACCGTTACCACAAGTTTACCACCCTCTGTTCGTGTGGGATAATATGTTTCATGTGGCTGATGTTTATGACTTGTTAAACTGCCAAAACTGAAGATTAATGCTGTCCATAAAATGAAAACGATGTTGTAATCTGTGTTTCTGTGTTTGGTTTGTTGATTTGAACCTCACGAGAGCGGGTTACAGCCAAGGATTCCTGTAAATACCTTTTGTCCTACATTTTGACTTTGGTTGGTTCAACGGCCACCTTAGATAAGCTGTGAAAACTATTTTCAACGAAAGAAACGGGAACCTTGATGAAATTTTAGTCCGCGTTCGAACTACCGGGCCCTGCAATTTCGTTTTGTTTTTCACTCATCAGCGTAAAGTCATGGGCTATGATGTTTTCAGGAATCGTTGAATATTGTATTAAGGTTCAAATGAGGCCTAAGTGTTTTAAGGAGTAATCAGTCGTATTCAGCCAGTTCCGAGTTTGTTTTGAAAGTATTTTATACGGATTTAAAGTACCCTCGTTTCAACAAATACCTTCCAAAGCTGCGAGACTGAAGCGTTTTTAAGCTCAGTTGGGTGCGCTGTGTTCATGAGTATAGTAACAGACCCTCTACCACAACGTTCACCCTCCGTTGGCGTACACAATTACGGCTTTGATTTCTGAAGACTGTACATAAAACAAAACATAATTTTAAATCCTTAATTAACATAAACTGTGAGCGTTTGGATAATACAACCGTTTTAAGTCGTTATTGTTCCATTATTTTAAAGTCAGAAACATCAGAAGGATACGTCATTCAAATGGGCATGATGTGTCTGGGAAAGTGACTTTGCTATTTGAGCGACAAAAATCGCAGCACTAAGAAATCTTCAAGACAGTAGCTCTAAAAACTTAAACTAATACTCTTTTGTGTTTATTTTTGGGGGCAACGGAGGCGCGAAACATGAGTTGTTTGCTTCAAATATGTTTTATTGTTTGTCGTTTGTGACAAGGCCGGTAGTCTTTTAAATTCAACGTACACTGGGCGTCCAACGGTTAACAATATAGGTAAGCATGAATATGAATATGAAAATACAGTGTATTTTCATATTCGTATCGTTGTTAGGATTTCTTTAAGTCCACGTTGACGTTCAGTGTCGAGCTTCTAAAGAACATCGAACCGTATCGCCTGGTCACTCACTAAAGTTTGTTCCAAATAGAACCCATGCCACTCAACATTAAGAAAGTTGTTGTAGTGGTTGACCACTTCAAAATTGGAAGCCCTGGCCAAGCGGAAACTTACGCGGACGCAAGTTGGCCACTACGTGGTACAACTTGCGTACACTTTTCGGGAGTCATCCCAGTTTCCCAGGTATCGTTTGGCTGCAGCGAAAGTCGACGGACATCGGTTATCGTGTGGATTTTTGGTACTGACACGTGCATCATGCTGCACTGAAATAGCTTGCTTTGGGTAGGGCTGCAACGATACACCGATGTATCGGTGAACCTCGATATTTTTTCCGACTATACGAATATCGATAATAAAACAAGATATCGCGATATTGTGATACAATGGAATATGAAGTGTAAGTTGTCAGTAACTACAATCTTGGCCAATTGGTTAAGGGACACTAAGCCTTTTCTCAATCTTTTCGCGAGCAATTTAAAAATAGGCGATAATATAAACCCCCAAAAGCATTTTACAAAGTTCTTTCCCCCGCTTCCCCTAAACAATGTTGAAGCACAGAAACTGTACAGATATCCGAGTTGTGTTGGACTCTTGACAGTCAACATTGTGTAGGGGGGGGGGGGGCGAGGGGGAGTAGATATTATTTATCATGGCCCTTGTATCGAGATATGTATCGTGTCGTGGGAAAATGTATCATTGCAGCCCTAGCTTTGGGTCTAACTTGCGTCTACGTGCGAGTCCTTTGGTCACCCAACGCAAATATGTGTACGCAGCATAAAACCTTGTGGCCTCCATTCTCGTCCCCAGAGCTGCGATCAGGGTAACGCGCAAGCGCAATAGCTGCCTATTTTTGTAACCGATGATAACCGTTATTGTTTCAAATTTCTGAGGCTGCGCACAAAAGCCGGAAGTCCGTGATTCGCGGACTTCCTGCTTCGGTCCCTGCCAGAGGTCTCGATCCGTGGCGCTGACCACAAGGATCGCGGCCTCTGGGGACGAGAATGTGTGGCCTTCTTTGGCCACGGCCAGGCCTAGTTACCGTGAAATAGTTGAACTAATGACAATGGAGTGAGGTGGTATACTTGCACATATTTTTGATTCATTGTCGCAAGTGTGTTCGTATTTTGCAAGCACTTACGCAAGCAAAACGCATCTCAAGCGATAATAAATTGTATCGCTATCTGATGCTGGGTATAGTTACCGAGCCGAAAACTAAGTTAAAGTTCAAAAGATATGTTTGTGAAATAGGTTCTTTCGTTTACATCCGTAGTAACTTACACGAACGCATTTTAGAGGGCTACCTTAAACATGGCGGAAAGCAAATCAGAACTAATAGAGCGTCTGAACAACGCTCTGTCGATTGCCAAAGAAATGGGCGACAGGTCAAAAGAAGGACAAATCTATTGCAATATCGGCATTGCTTATCAAAGACTTGGAAAATTCCAAGAAGCTGTTGAGTACCACAACAAAGATCTCTCCATTGCCAAAGAGATGGGCGACAGGTCCGGAGAAGGACGGGCCTATTGCAATCTCGGCAACACTTATCTTCGACTCGGTAAGTTCCAAGATGCCAGAGAATGCTACATAAACCATCTGTCCATTGCTAAAGAAGATGGCGACAAGGCAAAAACAGGACAAATCTATTGCAATCTCGGCATTGCTTGTTACAGGCTTGGAAGATTCCAAGAGGCCATCGACCACCACAACAAAGATCTCACCATAGCCAAAGAACTGGGCAACAGGAGCGGAGAAGGACGGGCTTACTGCAATCTTGGCAACGCTTATACCTGCCTTGGTAAGTTGCAAGAAGCCATAGAGTACCACACAAAACTTCTGTCCATTGCCGTAGAAGTAGGCGACAGGGCCCGAGAAGGACAGACCTATGGTAATCTCGGCAACGCTTATTTGTGCCTGGGTAAGTTCCAAGACGCCATAGAGTACTTTAAAAAACGTCTGGCAATTGCCAGAGAGGTGGGTGACCATGTCGGAGAAGGAAAGGCCTACGGAAGTCTCGGCAACTCTTTTCAGAGACTTGGCAACTTTCGTGAAGCAATTGAGTATCACAACAAAGATCTCTCCATTGCTAAAGAAGTGGGTGAACAGGACGGTGAAAGACGGGCCTACTGCAATCTCGGCAGTGCTTATTGTAGCCTAGGAAACTTCCAAGAAGGAATAGTTTACTACAACAAATGTCTCACCATCGCCAAAGAAGTGAGTGACAGAGCCGGAGAAGGCCAAGTTTACGGCAATCTCGGCAATGCTTATGATAGCCTCGGGAACTTCCAACAAGCGATAGAGTACCACGAGAAACGTCTGTCCATTGCCAAAGAATTAGGCCAGAGAGCCGGAGAAGGAAGGGCTTATGGCGACCTCGGCAATGCCTATGGTAGCCTCGGAAAATTCCAACAAGCCATAGAGTACCAGGAAAATTTTCTGTCCATTGCCAAGGAAATTGGTAACACGGCCGAAGAAGGACAAGCCTACAGCAATCTCGGCAACGTTTATCAAAGTCTTGGAAATTTTGAAAAATCCAAAGAGTACCACGACCAAGATCTCTCGATAGCCATAGACGTGGGTGACAGGGCGGGGGAAGGACGGGCGTATTGTAATCTTGGCATTGTTGAGCGAAGCCTTGGAAACTTCCATGAAGCTATAGATTGCCTCAAAAAATCACTGTCCATTGCCAAAGAAACGGGTAACATAGATGGAGAAGGAAGAGCCTACGGAAATCTCGGAAGTGTTTATGATAGCCTCGGAAGCTTCGAAGAAGCCATAAAGTACCACAAAAAACGTTTGTCCATCGCTAAGAAAGTCGGTGACAGGGCTGGAGAAGGAAGGGCCTATGGCAAACTCGGCAGTTCATACGATAGGCTTGGAAAACTGGAAGAGGCTATAGAGTACCATGAAAAACGGCTGTCCATTGCCAAAGAATTGGGCGACAGACCTGGAGAAGGACATGCTTATGGCAATCTCGGAAATGCTTTTCAAAGCCTTGGAAACTTCCAAGAGGCCATGAAGTACCACGAGAAACACCTGTACATTGCTAAAGAATTGGGCGACAAGGCCGGTGAAGGACAAGCCTACGGTAATCTTGGCAATGGTTATCAAAGCCTTGAAAACTTCGAAAAAGCCATAGAGTGCCATAGCAAACATCTTGCCATTGCCGAAGAAGTGGGCGACAAGACCGGACAAAGCGAAGCCCATGGCAATCTTGGTGATGCTTACAGTAGCCTTGAAAACTTCCAAAAAGCTTCAGAATGTTATCAATCAAGCGTAGAACTCTTGGATAATCTGAGGGCTAATCTTCAATCTGAAGATGTTTGGAAAATAAGTTTTCGGGACCTCTATCGCGATAATTATTCGGCTTTATGGAGATCCCTGTTACATCTTCAAAAGATTAACGAGGCCTTGTATGCTGCTGAGCAAGGGAGAGCACAAGCTTTGGTCGATAATTTGAAAACACAGTATGGTTTCACAAGAATTCCATTGGGGTCATTCGAACCTAAAGAAATAATTTCTCACATCTCGAGTAAGCCAACTACGCAGGCAGTTTTTCTGGGACTTGAACACAGCAAAATCAACTTTTGGGTTATCAGCAATGGAAACAAGGTTGATTTCAGACAAAAGAAACTAGAAGGTGGACGTGCTGACGAAGATTCCGTTGCTGTCCTGTTAGAGTCTACTTTAAAAAAAATCGGAGCTGGTGTTGGTGTTAGATGCGAGAATCGCTCATGGGAAGATCTAAGCGATGACCCCCCATCCAATAGAGCAGGCGCTGATGATCAAGGAGAGTCATTGCATTGCACCATGGACTCGTTACAGCCACTATTTGACGCAATTATTGGCCCCATCTCAGACTTGTGTCAAGGTGACGAATTAATCATTATCCCGGATGGTCCTTTGTTCTTGGCTCCGTTATCTGCGATAAGCGAATCTATCAGAATCCGCACTGTTCCCTCGCTGACCAGTTTAAAACTGATCTCAGGTTCTCCAGAGGACTACCACACTACGAATGGTGCCCTCCTCGTCGGAGATCCGTGTTTGGAGGAGGTAAAAAAGCCCAAGTTCAAGAAATTACCATACGCCAAACAGGAAGTAGAGATGATAGGCGAAATTCTAGAAATTTCACCACTTACGGGGACAGCAGCAACCAAAAAGGAGGTGCTGGAACGAATTGCGTCGGTTGATTTGGTTCACATTGCAGCACATGGACGAAAGGAAACAGGGGAAATTGCTTTGACTCCAAATCTCGATTGGAAAAAAGATCAAGATCAAAGATCGCGAACACAGAAGAAAGGTCCTGAAGAGAAGGACTACATTTTGAAAGTGTCAGATGTGCAAGCAGTTCGTCTGCGAGCTAGGCTTGTTGTTCTTAGTTGCTGTCATAGCGGTCGCGGAGAGGTAAAGTCGGAGGGTGTGGTTGGTATTGCCCGGGCTTTCCTAGCTGCTGGTGCTCGTTCTGTTCTGGCGTCACTCTGGGCAATTGATGACGAGGCAACCATGGCGTTTATGAAGAGTTTTTATCAACACCTAAAAGAA
Organism: Siderastrea radians; assembly: GCA_964017195.1. Lineage (NCBI taxonomy): Eukaryota > Metazoa > Cnidaria > Anthozoa > Scleractinia > Rhizangiidae > Siderastrea > Siderastrea radians. The sequence goes on from OZ024888.1 coordinate 48,958,166, forward strand.
GGAAAACGCGCTAGTGTGGCTCTTCATCAGGCTATGAAATCTCTTCGAGATTCAGAGAAGTTCTTTGCTGTGAGGTACTGGGCTCCATTTGTACTAATTGGTGATGACGTCACGCTTGATTTTGGGCAAAAAGAGCGTTGTAAGTATTATGAAAAATAAAACAGCGATATACAAAATCATTCACCATCAAAATCTTTAAGGAACAAATAAGGGTACATGTCCGTTTAGGGTGAAGTTTCAGCTATGTCTTCCTTTTGTCCAGTTGGAGGAGAGCTCCTACATTATTTCCTGGGTTCACAGTCTTCCTCTTTTGTGAGTAACAAGTTTGAAATAAAATTAATATGCAACCTGACCACCCTTCAACAAAGAATTAAACATATGAAAGGGGCCTCATCACGTTTTTTTTTTTTACACACTTAATTGTCCGGACTATCGTTTTCGATAGTCGGCTGTATTATTCAGGAAATTGTCTATACGACGTTGGAGGAAGTGTTTCCAGTTTCTAGTGCCACGACGGACACAAATCGTAATCGGTTATTTTGGCCCACTTCACCTTTCCATCAAACCCACTGTTCTTGAAATCATCAGTTTCTGGCCAACCCTTTAACGATATGATGAATTATAACGATGGTATTGACGATGCTGCTGCTGCTGCTGATGATGATGATGATGACGATCATTATTTTCATTTCATTTTGCAGAGGCAGAGTCATCAAATCAGAAGAAAATAGGCAGGAGAGAACTAAAGAAGACAAACTTAACAAGAAATTGCATATATATTCTAATGTAGTGGTACGAGCGTGTTTTCTTTTATCCCAGATTCATACGGCTTGGCTAATGTATACTATGATTGTGCTGACTTGAAAAAGGGCATTTGTTTTGAGAGTCGTTTATTATTTTTCAGAAATGTTATTCTTGTTTTTAGAAGAAAAAACATGTATTTAACGAAAGGGTGTGAATCTGAACTCGGAAAATGATAGACGACATTCGAATAGTGGATAGAGTAGATTTTTTCAAAAGATATTTTTTCTCCCTGGATTAGAACAATTATACCCGTAATATTATTCCTGGTAAAGGCTTATTCAAGTATTAGAAGAATGCTTCTAGTTTGCATGATAGTCTGCAAAACATTCCCTGTAGTTTTAAGGTGGCTCGAAAGCGTTTTTAATTGTAATCGTCCTTTTGAAACGATGTATTAAAGATTACAAAGAATCATTTCTGACCATGTAGGGTCTTTTGTCAAGCGATACTTAAAGGCTGGTTGTGTGGTCATAGCGGTTACCATGGCAAACTAAGGGTCCACAAGGGAACCTACAAATTTCAGCTTTCGCCAATTATGTGAAAAACTAAGGCGGTGACCTATCCTTTTTATTACATTTTTATAAAGCTCCCTAAATTCTTTAACTTCTGTGGCAGTGTGGCAAAACGTTATTCAGTAGCACTGAAGTTATATCAAAAAAGTCATTTCTGGAATATTACTGAAAAAAACCTTCCACTCAATGACTTTCCTCCAGACGCTTGTATTTGTACTGGCACACTTGATGTTACATGCATGTAAAAAATCAGGATGGGTCACCGATCAAAATTTCGAGATAAAAAGAAATGTTTTTTGCACGTTTTATTTCCGTTTTGGTCAAGGAGAGGAAATAGGTCTACTTCCTCTCTGTCGACCACCGTCCTCGCCCTAAAGAGCTTGCTTTTATTTTACCCTCTTGGGCGTTATTTAAGAATCGCCCAAGCAATTGACTTGTTTACAAGTGATTTAAAGCGTTATCTATGATCTTTCTCGTGACGAGGTCTGGTAAAATTCACGATATTGCAAAAATCAGATGGCCTTTTCTAAATTTCTAGAATACCCTTATCCTTTCACTTCATTGTTTCAAAACTGTGAAAAAAAATTGTCATGATCACAAAATCGTTTTTTATGACTACTGTAGGTCTGATAATCACACGAGCAGACTATCGCGGGCTTTTACTCACCCGAAGTCAACATGTTTCCGTATTTTTTAGCAATTAGCACTTAGATGCTATCTTTTCCAGCTTGGGGTAAATTTCGAAAATCCTTTAACCCTACTTAGCCCAGGGGGGGGACATTGTGCCCACGCTGACTTTAACAGATTATTACTTTTAAACAGCTGGACGAATAATCACCAAATGTCGTGACTTTTCCTAAAATTTCTCAGAGAAAATTTTCCTGTGTCTATGACGTGTCGATGATGACTGACGTTTCCATAGCAACCGTCTACTCAGAATATATTTTGACTATTTTCTGTCGTTTTTCAGTCTTTTTTCAGTTTTTTTCCCCTTCGTTTGTAAGAAGAAGAAGACAATTTTTTACTTTTGTGTGTTTGTTTTGACTAAGTATGTTTCTTAGAACAAAATCATATTTTTGGTGACGTCATTGTCAGCTGTATGACTGCAGGCTTGGGATTCAAGATGGCGGCCTCAAATTCACAATGGCGGGTTTGTGACGTTATTGTGACGTCACGACACGTCATAATTGACACGTCACAAGCCCAACCGGTTAAGCAATGACGTGCTAAAACCGTGCCAAGTTTCATCGCAAGAGCTTTATTACTTTTCGAGATCTATAGGCTCAGAAACTCCAAAAAAAGCGCCGGCAAATTTCCCCAACCATTCGCATACTTCGTGCACAAGAAAGCATCCCCGTATAGCGCACTATAAGAGGTACCTCCTCGCAAATGTTGCGACTGCTGTTCAGCAAATGCTGGAGAGTGTTTCCGATGACATTTTATGACTTGAAGTAGACCATACAACATGTTGCACGTTGCCATGGATCGGACTGAGCCTGCAAATAGAGCCTCCTGGCTCAAATCATCAACCAATTTATCGTGGTGCCAACAAATTGGAACAATGGGGCGCCTTAAAATGTTATTTTGCCGTGCTCACTTTCCACCTATTAAGTAAGGTAGGTAGAGGTAAAGTGGCACATGAGCCACAGGGAACCCACACATCCGGCGTTTAACCCCGGTTTCTGTAGCATGAAGCAACTGAGAGTATTGCTACTGCCTCCTGGATATCGCAGGCTTACCCCCAGCAGTATGTCGCCGGTATCCATTTACACACCTGGGTAGAGAGAGACAAAGCGGGGTAAAGTTTTTTGTGTAAGGAAACCGTGACACGATGGCAGGACCTCGAACCATCGACCTTCAAATTTGAGGCGAGTTGCATAAAACTTAACGTCCCGCGTTACTTCTAACGTTAGCAGTTACGCCCCGTCGTTAGGTTTTATGTAACTCATCCCTGACGTCCAACGCGATGCCACTACAGCACCGCACCCCTACAATTCCCACCTACTACTGCAGTGATGGTACTGGTTGTTTGAGACTTAACACTTGTTGCTAAGCAAAAAAATAGGCCCCAGAAACCTGCCGTGCACAGGTATCTGGGAGACGAAACATGGCCCTCCATCTGGTCAGGAATCTATGGTGGCCTGAGTACCAACTGGATCGCACGCTCGCATTCTTAAAACTAGGGGATACCTAAAACGGTGGCAAAAACTCGGAGTCACGGATCGCTGCACTATAGGCGGCGAGATTGAAACCTTTTCCCACGCCTTTTACGAGTGTTCGCTTGCACCTGCTGTTTGGACGTGGGTCTCGCTATCCTTAATAAACTTCATACTAGTCCAGTGGCTCCCTGTGGGGGCCCAACATTCTAATTCTAATGTTATCTCGTGCTTTCTTATCAACCTGGCGCTAAATGAAATATGGGCGGCGGAATACCTCCGTACTTTTGACAACAAACCCATCACCTCTGCCGAGGTCACTAACAAAATTAGACACCGGGTGCGTACGCGCATTAAGGAAGCGTATAATCTTAACAGCGCCCAGGACTTCGTCCGCTCATGGTGCCATATGCATCTGCTATGTCAAGTAGAAAATCAAACCTTGCGGGTCTTTATCTAGTTACCTCGTATCTAGGCTCCCGGGAATAGGGCCGGCCTGGCTGAACGGCGCTTCCGGGACCTCCCCTGTTCCCGGGCCCCACAATATTGTAACACCTTTTTTTTTTCTCTGATAACTATTCCTTCAATAATATTGTAAATCTATCTTAGAAAATATTGTAATACGGTTTAATTGCTTAATCTTATTGCTGCAATTTGTAAAGATTAACTTTTTCATTTGTAAATAGAGCAATTAAAAAGGGAAAAACGTTCAAAAATAAAATACATTGAAATATAGTGAAAAAAAAGGTTCAAAGATGAAATACACTAAAATATAGTTGTCACACGATGCAGTAAACATATTCAGCGCACCTTATCATGTAATAATATATAACACGCACTTACGCACTTACATCTTAACTGCATTGCCACGCACTTATGCAGATAACATGTTAATAAATGTAGTTGTGGGCTTGTTACCGAAAGGTCAACGTAGTCATAGTTAGTCGAAGGACTGGTTATGAAACCTTGAAAGTTTCAAAGGCCATAACAAAGGTACTGCAACTTATGTTGAAAGTACTACGACCGTGCACAATCTTTTGTTTGACGCTCACACACTATGGCTGAATAACTTAATAGTGGCATTTTTTTGGTTAGCTGCTCGTGCAAAATTCAAAACCTATTGTTGTTTGCGCAGGGTCAAGGCTAAAAACGGTAACAAAAACATAAAACAAAGGACTTTGCTGAGCTTCATGACCAGATTCTTTTATTAACTTTGACATAGTGAATCAGCTGCTGTTAGTCTGTTAATTTGCACTCCGAAAAAAGTCACAGCTGGAGAAACTCAGTTTTCAGGATTTATTGCTCCGAATCTTGAAAGTGAAAATCCCGAGCCTTTGCTTGTTGCCGAGCGTTCTTACCGTGGTCCGAACCTTGGCAGTGAAAATCCCGGGCCCGTTTGCCTGTTGCTGTGTTGGCAGCGAGTCTTGTCTGTGTAAAACTTGCCTGCGCTATCTTACCGAGCCAGTTGCCTGAAGTTTGATTTCGCGTTAACTTAGCGAGCCAGCAAAAACAGTTACAATCCTCCTCAGATGCAGATTTCCCTGCCAAAATTGCCGTATGGTTGAATTTTCATTTTCAGTATTGTGGCGTAGGAGCCTTTTGTGCGTTATCCAATCATAGCGTCACCAAAGTGGTTACGGAAGTGGTTACGAAAGTGGTCGCGGAAGTGGTTACGAAAAGTGGTTACGGACGTCGTTACGAAAGTGGTCGCCGAAGTGGTTACGGAAGTTTGCTGACAACTTTACAGTGACATTGTGTCTGTTGCGCGCATGCGCACAGCAACCACAAAAAGAACCTTTTAGGCTTTCGATATGATGTGAAAAAACAGGGATTAATTATAATTCAGGCTGAATGGTTATGATTGGTTGAGAATCAGAGTTGTCGTATAATGACGACACTTGTTTTCCTCCTTGATTATCACATAAGCACAACGCTATTTCCGCATCGACTTACCGCACACCCTTCTCTCAGATAACGGGGAAAACGGTTTCATTGTCGAGGTAAAAGCCAAGAAATGGAGAACGTATCAGCGGCCACTGGCTCGAAAAATACGTCTTTGTCAACTGCGGAGGATCTTCCGTCCATAGCTGAAGGAATCGCACTGTGTAGCGCTTTTGGTTTGGAAGCGATCTTTATTGTCGCGGGGAACTTTCTCACAATTGTTCTTTTTGTAGTTAACAAAAATCTTCATAAGAAGAGTTTATTTCTAATAATCAATATGGCGTTTGCTGATCTGATGTTGGGCGCTGTAATCCTGCCTCTTCATATATACCTCATGGGTGACATCTACAATGTGTGGACATCAAGTTTGTACACGTCTTTACGTATTTTCTTGCTGGTCATTCAAATCATATTCTTACAAGTCTCGCTAGTTTCTGCCGCCCTGATATCCGTTGAGAGATTTTACGCCATCTATTGGCCCCTAAAGTACCGAACACTGTCAACACGAGCATACCGCGTTGCTATTTTCATGGCTTGGGTTTTAAGTGTCGTAGTTTCCACGGTTTATTTGGTACTACCTTACAAAGGTGTTATTTATTTCGTGCTGTTGTTAATTGCCTTGTTGCTACTATTCATCCTATGCGGACTTAACATTGGCATTTTGAGAAAACTCCGACGAGGACGGGTCGCTTCGCAACAGCAAAACAGAGCCTCACAAAACCAACGTCTGACAAAAACCTTGCTGTTTGTATCCACTGCTGCCGTCCTCTCCTGGCTCCCTATCATTATTATATTCCCTTTGATGGAAATTTACGAGGCTTCTATACCTTTAAATATTTATCAAATTTGTATCATTCTATGTTTTTCCAACTCCTTTTTCAACCCAGTTATTTATGCGTTACGAATTCTTGAGTTTAGACAAGCGCTGAGTTTGTGTGGGTTCAGAAGGCAGGGAATGAAAGAAGAGATAACAGGGCTATGACACTGCTAACACCATTACCAGCCGATCTCAGTCATGAACAGCTGGCGTGCAAACAGCAAGCTGTGGACACAAAATTGTGAACAACTGTGAAGTGCTTTCAAGTAGTGTACTGCCTCGGAATGAAAACAAATTGTTGCATACATATCTGGTCAGTGGCAAAAAAAAGGGGTGGGGTGGGTCAGAAAGGCCGGTGAAAATGCCCACTGGGCTTTCTTGTTGCTCCGAATCTTGAAAGTGAAAATCCGGAGCCTTTGCTTGTTATTACCGAGTGTTCTTATGTGGTCCGAACCTTGGCAGTGAAAATCCCGGGCCTTTGCCTGTTGCTGTGTTGGCAGTGAGTCTTGGTTGTGAAAAGGGGCAGAGCCTTGTTTGCATTTAATATCTTAGCGAGTCAGTTGCCTGTAGTTTGATTTCGCGAAAACAGTCCAGACTCCTGCACTTAACTGCGAGCGTGTGGCCTGAAGTTTGATTTCGCGAAAACAGTCCTGCGCTTATCTTCGCGAGCCAGTTGCTAGTAGTTTGATTTCGCAAAAACAGTTACAATCCTGCTCAGATACAGACTTCCCTGCGGAAATCCTAGCGAGCGACGGTAGTGCCGGTTGTAATGCAACAAAGCGGTGACTTCGAAACTCCTTTCATTTTAATTTCCGGTAGTGTGACGTAAGAGCCTTTTGTGCGTTATCCAATCATAGCGTCACCAAAGTGGTTACGGAAGCCTGCTAAACAGTTTTACCTACGTTGTGTCTGCTATGCGCATGCACGCAGCAGACACAAAAACTGAACTGATTGCAGCCGTGAGAGGTATTTTCTATTCCTTGCCTGGTTTCTACAATGATAGATTTTTTTCACTTACTTACCCCAAGCTGAGAAAAAAGTTACCTTCATTGGGCCATATAAGGCCAGGCTCATGGTAAGATCCAACTTTTTACTGAGACACTTTTGGCATAAGCCTTCTGTAACATCATCTACTGCCAAAAAGACTCCGGCCTACTCCAATCCTTAAGCAAACCTCATGAAAACAACACAGATTTGAGAAGAGGTTTATTGAGTATACTTTACAACTAAAAGAACGAGACAGCTGTGTTACATTATTAAAAACAAATCGATTTTAAAGATGGCCTGACGTTTCAAGGATGAGCAAGGCGTGACACGTGATGGTAATGTCCTCACAGCAACCCTTGACGACTGAGGTCCTCGAATGTTCGCTTGTTTACAACATTTCCGAGGGAGTCTTCGTACTCCTCCTACAAACAAAAATTCACCAAAAGGATTACAAATCGGTAACAAGCAGAGGGTGAAAACTGTACCGAAAATTTTCTCCGATGAGGTAATTGACTATTGGTTTTACTACGGGCCGTTATTTGTTGCAAAACAACCAAACATACAACTACAAAAAAACAACATATTTGCTCTGTTATTTTAAACAAGCAACAGAAATGTTATTAATGTATACAACGAGAGAGCTAGAAACTAAGCAAAAGATAGGGCCTTGAAGATTCCAGTGGACTACTTTCCTAAGAAAAGAAATTAGGTCACCAGGAACAAAGAAAAACACCTGACCCCGGCGGAATTTGAGCCTTGGACCTCCGGAAGATTACTCGATCGCTAAAACCAACTGAGCTACGAAGCTTGATGAGAGTAACTCGCACTTTTATGCCTTTGCAAGTTTTGAGTCTGCGGACGAAGTCCTGATGTGTGAATATTCTAATAGAAGTTTGTTCTTTAATATGAAATTGCAAAATGAAATTAACGATTTTATTTTCCATTTTGAGTGTGAGCTGCTGTTGGCAGTTTAGGGATTTAAAACATTTCGTACCGTACTGGTTCCAGTTACACAAAATTTTTGAAAAAGTTTTTAACAGGTTTCGTACATTTCTTTTGACAAATTTTCATGGATCCCGCGTCAACTGGTCAATTAAAATAAAAGAACGTTATGAGGCAGACTCGTCAAGTGTCATGCTCGCGCGCGCGATTCCTCCTCACGTAGTTCTTGGATTTAACCCTTTAAACCCCAATAGTTACAAGCATCTAATTTCTCCTTACAATATCACTAGTTGATTAACTATACAGGTCATGAGAATAAGAGAAATGATCATCAGACATGAAATGTGGTGATGTTTAATCAAATTCTCCCAACTAGTAACATAAGAAATGTATAGAGAACAGTGTGGAGAATATGCATGTGGATATTGGTGCTTCAAGGGTTAATTGGTTCCATGAAACGGAAGCCAGCAAAAGTTGTTAAAAACTAAGTGGACTCACCTCTTGTTCCGGGAGCCAGCGTTCTTTCGCTTTCACAGCTTTCAACTTGTGCCACACTGTATAGAAAACAAGACACAACAAACAAACAAAAATAGAGAAAACAAAACACTCAGTCATTTAAACCTGACTATTAGGATTAAAGCAAGAAGACGAAACATGCATGTAATAATGCTAATCAAGATACATCACAGGCTTTTTCTGACATTTTGATGGGGCTAATTATCGCGAGATAACGCTTCGCTGCATCCTTTACATTTAATCAGAAAGATCTTTAACCCTGTGCAGTTTCCAGAGCCCGCGTTTCGAATCTCCCGCCATTTTTCTTCAGCGAAAGACTTGAGGCGAGAAGAAAGATCAAACGGTAAGGTACGTGTAACTTTCGATCGGTTGGTTCCCAGCGGTAAATTAAAAAAGGCATACCTCAGGAGCAACTCCAAAATTTTCGAATGGAATTTCCAGAAAATGACCTTTCTATTTACTTTCCACCCGGAATTTTCGCTAATTTTGGCTAAACGTTTAACAGCCCTAGTCACACCTTTGTGCTTCACACTACCCTGTAAAAATACTGAGAATGCTTCAGAAATCAATTTTTTCTGAGTCGTTTTACGCAGTCTTTCATGTCAACTTTGGCAATTTTCAAAATGACAGAAAAAACACAGATGATGTATATTGTCATTCAACAAAACATGAAACTGAATAGTACGTGCTACTGCATCTTCTATCAAGGTGACGTTGGCAAAATGCGCTGTGTTTGGAATTCCCAGACATCTCATGCCATGAGCGTGACGCCATTCCTGAGCAAAGATAAAAATCGCAATAAGTTTTTGCAATCAATAACTACTTTCCCAGCAGCAATTTATCTGAACATGATTTACTTTAGTTTCCAGAAAGGTACGTACCGCGAAGTGTCTCTGGAATGCTTTCGGGCCCCTGAAAAAAAAAAAGGCAACGATAAACTACAATTTAATAACGACAACAAACATTAAGAATTAAACAGCAGGCTGGCAGGCAAAAGAAGAAGACAAAAAGCTTAAAATGTCAATCCAACAAGAAAAAAATTTCCGTTACTAGTGGCAAATTGACTCTCATGATGACTTCCGCTCAGGTTGTCCAAAATTTAGTCAATGTCATCACAAACAGTCCTTCTCAGGTCTTCACTCATCTGGACGATCTTACTTCACCGACTTACGAATTCCATAAATTCGTCATAAAGACTGTCTCACCACACCTCGGTAATTTTGAAAATCACTTTATGACCACACTGCAATGTAGCTTTAGTCTAACAAGGCTTTAAAGGCAGAATGTTAATAAGTCCTCCTTTGAATCCTATATGCTGCAGGTGGGTAGTGATATTTTTCAGCCAAACAAAAGCAGATTATTGTGTTCATACCTGTATGTGAAGTTTCCACAAATTTCACAACTGTAGCTTATATTGAGTCCATGCAGCTTGTACAGCCAGTAAGGGATAGGCTGTTGAGAGCAGACACAGTCAGTGCACCGTTTTGATTTGTGTGAATTCACTACTCCCAAATTAAAAACTATCCCTATATACCCCATAACAAACATTACAATGTATGGTAGACCTCGCAATCTCCAGGCCCGGCTGAAGATAGCCCCAGTATCTTGAACCAAAACTCATTTCCCTCTGACGTTGTGTACCTCAAACCCTGTTATCTCGAACAATTTTTGGTTTCCTTTGCGTGTTCAATAAAAAAGTGGGAGACTACTGTATATTAAAATCTCTGTAAAATATAGGAAACAGCGGAGGGTGTGGAGCCATAGTCTCCACCACTACATCTTTCAAGAGGGGAGTCTGCGTCTAAGAATGAAGTGAAAGCTTAACTATTGACCGTTGCAGTCCAAGGGCAAGAGCCTTGAAGCGGGAGTGCCGTTCTCATGGAATAAGTAAACCCTAACGGGAGCACTTCTTTCCCACTAGTGTGCTCCGGGATTGAGACCCAGATCTGGTGGTGCGTGTCGCACATGTTTGATCCAGTTAACGGGTAATCGCCAATTGTTCATACTCCTTCTCAGACACAATTTTCCAGGGTTGCACTTAGCCAAAAAATAGCTTAAAATGTGCAAACAGAAGCTCTAATGCTCTTATATACTCTAACACACAACGCCATATTGTCCAACAAGTGTATTGTTTAGCCACTCATAGGCTGATTTATTTAAAGATTTCCAGAACGACATGCGACACAATAACTAATTTTCCAGGACTGGATCCCCCCCCCCCAAAAAAAAATTTCCAGAATTTCCAGAATTTCCAGCACCTGTGCAAACCCTGTGCTAAAGAGAGTGCAACTAAACACTGATAGCTTGTGTAGCAAGTATTTCCTTGGGTTTTTCACGTGGCCAAAAAGCGACCAACAACGGCCAAAGAGACTTGACATAGAAACGCTCACTATGCAGGCCAAAGCCCTTTAAATGTGTACAACAGACTTGTGTGCGTACCCCCCCCCCCCCCCGTGAGAATTGAGGATCGTAAAACAAATGGTGACAATACCTTTCCATCCCATCCGAGAGGTAGGTTTTTCGGATTATAAAGCACAGTTTCTTCATCATCAGAATCGGATTCATGCCCTTCTTCATGCTCTTCTTCTTCCTGAAAGAAAATCAAACAAGTTCTACAATTTAAACATCCACAATACCTGAACTTCCCTTTTAATAATTTGTTGGGAGTGGGGAGGGGATGTCCCGCTCGTATTTCCCTCGCCTCAACCCTCCTCTGTATTGAAATCCAAGATGGCAGCGTCACACATGAATCAATCCAGCTCTCACCCTCTTAACCCTTTGAGCCCTGATATAAAAATGCATATTCTCCTTACTGTTCTCCATACATTTCTTATGGAACTAGTAACAAGAATTCGTCTAAATATCAAGACATCTCATCCTTGATGATCACTTCCTTTATTCTCATCACTTGAATGTTTGAACAAGCAGTGATAATGAAAAGAGAAATTTCATTTTCGTCAATGTTAGGGATTAACGGGTTAAAATGTGCTGACAGCTGGTGATGTTGTCACCTACAGATGATTATCTGCTGTTTACTACTACTACTACAAAACATTCTGAGTAAGCTGGAACTTTGCTACCCAAAGCTGTATTTTCATCTAATTCTATTAACAGTACATATATTTTACCATTTTCCCTTTTCTCTGTTGTATGACTTTTTTGTTCATAAAGCAGATTTTCACAAAGCTTAGAAATTGCGGTGGCTCTACACACCTCCAATTCATCTGATGTGCGCGCTTGTTTTCTTTCAACATTTTCTCTTGTGGCTTGCCTTTGTTCCTGAGGAAAACAAGACACAAAATATAACTGGAACTGCAGGAGAAGAAGACAGCAAGGGCCTGACCCCTTGTCTATTAGGGGGTTGCTGTGAGCTACTGTAAGTGGCAAATAATCGAAGGTAAAATAACAGGCTATACTTCCCCACAGTCTGTTTATTATGCTGTACAAGGTGGTTCTAAGTTTTGAGTCTGTGGATGAAATCCTAAAGCGAGACCATTGAATTAAAAGCTACCGAGCAGTACTAACTTTCCTGTGGTGCTGTTTATTACACTGTACAAGGTGCTTCTAACTTTTGAGACTGTGGATGAAATCCTAAAATGTAACCATTCAAATGAAAGCTACTGAGCAGTACTTTCCTGTGGTGCTGTTTATTATGTTGCACAAAGTGGTTCTAATTTTGAGACTGTGGATGTGCGACCATTCAAATAATAATAATAATAATAAGTCTTTATTTCATAAGATAAACACACATATCCTATGTTACAAAAATTGATGGTAAAAAGCAAGCTACATTACATGAACTAACACTATTATTCTAATGAAATAAATCGGCTAACTTGTATTTAAAAGTAAGGCGGTTAATAAAAGAGCTCATGAAGCGCTTCATGTTTATTTTAGGTTTCATGGCCGACTTTCTTCTAAGCTCGTATTTGGTGTTCTTAACCTCCGGCAACATGTTATACAGCGGGTGACCCTCTAAGCCCATAACTTTAGTGCGTATTTTCTTATCTTGTTTTTCTAAAAGATCGTGGATATCTATGCTATGTGAGATGTACCTACGCCTCTTACACCTATCCACAAAACACTGGATCGTTGTTAGTTCAGCTTCAGCGGCTCCGTATACCGCAAGCCCGTATGAGATATTTGGTAGTACAATAGAATTGAAAAGGTAGTCAATTTCTGATTGATTGTACCCCTCTCTTCTAAGCCTCCTGAGCACATGGAGAGACTTGTTTGGAAGCTATTGAGCAGTACTAACTTTCCTGTGGTGCTGTTTATCACGTTGCACGAGGTGGTTCTAACTTTTGAGTCTGTGGCTGAAATCCAAAAGTGACACCAATGAATTAAAAGCTACTGAGCAGTATTAACTTTCCTGTGGCGCTGTTTGTTATGTTGCACAAGGTGGTTCTAACTTTTGACTTTGTGGCTGAAATCCTAAAGTGCGACCATTCAAATGAAAGCTACTGAGCAGTACTTACTTTCCTGTGGTGCTGTATATTAGGTTGCACAAGGTGGTTCTCACTTTTGAGTTTGTGGACGAAATCCTAAAGTGTGACCATTAAAATGAAAGCTACTGAGCAATACTTTCCTAATGCTGTTTATTACACTGTACAAGGCAGTTCTAAGTTGTGAGTCCGTGGATGAAATCCTAACGTGTGAACAGTGAAATGAAAGCTACTGAACAGTACTTTCCTGTCGTGCTGTTTATTATGCTGCACTAAGTGGTCTTGGTTCTTGACAACTTGGCAACGTATTGAAACAGAAACTGATATAAAATTTTATCTAGATGATAACACTTGGCGATCAAACCATAGAGATAATTTATACAGATTAAACCTATTTGTGGAAAAAGGAGGAAGAAAAAAAGAGAACTTACACCAAGCACTTCTGTTAACTGGTAAATCTGGGCCTCAAGGGCAGCTATCTCTCTTTGTTTTTGTACATTGTCTCGTCCCTTGCCAGCTCTTGCTTTAGCAAATAAAGTTGGGTCTAGTTGATCTAATGGTACCCCTGAAGCAGGAAAAACATAATACTGTTGTTAATGGTTTCTAACTGCTATAACAAACTCCTTCAGTTAAAATACACACTGGATTACACTGTGTGGACAATCCAACCTTCAACAGTTCTGTAGTAATTGTTGGTTTTTCAAATTTTCAAAAGCAACCTATGTCAGGGTAAGAGGTGAAACAATTAACATACTTTTAAATTTACACCACTTTTATCGCTGGATATGATAAGGTTACTTTTTTATCCTCAAGAAAACTCTGACATAAGCCACAAAAAAGATTTTAGCAAGAATTCCTTAATAGGATACGACTTATTAAGAGAAAAGAAAATATGTGCCCTGATTGCAGATGAATCTGAGTTTGTGTTATAACGGTAAGGCCCCTTATGACCTCCCTACCATTTATAAAATTCAAAAGAATTTTCACCCTTGGGGACCAATTAGATTGGTATGAAAGAGCATTCTGTTGGCCACTATAAACAATAACAACAAATCATTGTCCATTGGGAGAACTGATATGGCCGTGATATTTTCCTTCAAGTCATACCTTTTGTGCTGAATAGTCTTTGCGCTCTGTCCTCAAGAGTTCTGAAACAGAAAATGCGAATAAAAGTTTCACAGAGGAAAAAGCTAACAATAAGTTAAGGCTACAGGGAAAACATCTGTAAAACTGACATACTTCAGGATGTAGAGAAGGGGGAGAAAAAGGAAAAAACTGTGTATCATAGTGCAATTAAAAAAAAGCTTTTAAATAAAATGCAGAAATGTATTAAGAGTCTATAAATGCACATGGCCTTTGTAGTCTAACCATTGTCCAAGATCTGATACTACAATTTTGATTTGCTTCAAGTGTAGATGTGGCTCATGGAGAACCAACATTACCCTTGATTTAACCTAAATCCAGGTCTAACCTTTGTTTATCAGGCAATTGGCCCATTGTCTATTTACATGGAGGGAGGAGAACTGGAACTTAAACTAACACATGGACAGTTTTAATACTCACCCTCCACACTTAAGTCCAAGAGCTTGGAGAGCTTGTTTAAGTCGATCAAGTCCCAAGGAGGCTAATTCCTTATGAATGAAAGATAAAGAGAAAAAAAATGGAAACCTTACAGTTGGAAAAAAAACCTGTAATTCTGACCTGTGGCTTGTGATTTCTGTAGTTTTTGCAGGTTTACTTTCAATGGCATTAACCCTTTAGACCCTTTAAGCCCTAACAGTGATGAAAATGAAATTTCTCTTTACATCATATCACTACTATACAAACATTCAAGGGATGAGAATAAAGGAAGTGTTCACCATGGAGAAGATGTCTTGATATTTGGACAAATTCTCCTTACTAGTTCCATAAGAAATGTGTGCAGAACAGTAAGGAGAAAATGCATTGTCATATCAGGGCTTTAAGGGTTAATAACATTAATTATGGGATTAGTGGGTTTTTAGTGGCCGGCAAATTGCCTCTTGTGTGATCAGAAGTGTTAAGCACTTCCCAGGCTCAGGTGCAACTTATGTTCCCTTGATAATCCAACAGGATGCAGCTTGGCAATGTTGACAGGTGTCTGGAAGGGCTGGCTACCAATAATGGGAACCCCTGGACGACCCAAGTATCCCACCTCAACTATTAAAGAGAGACACGACGAAAGAACTGGAAAAAATTGGCCCATTTTTTTCAAGTTACAATCATTTCCATTCTAGTCATGCAGCTAAACACACTTTCAAATAAGAAGAGTAGTTCTGAATAAAACTGAACCATTATTGTCTGTAGATTGTTACATTACAGTCAACGCGCTTCACGCATGAACGCTCAACTTCAAATATTCATCGATTAGTTCATTCTTCAATTTCATTCTTTGAAAAATTTAGCGATTCTTTGAAACTTGGATTCTATATTCGAAACACTATTTAAGTTATTCGAAATTTTTTTTGTAACATCGTAATAAGAATTCAAACTTTCCGAACAGAACTGAAAAGTTAGTTTTTTTAGCTCAAGTTTCCGGTATGTCACGCATGATATTTTTATTGTTTTCAAGCCCGGGCGCAAAAAAATGGCGAGAACATAAAACCAACAAAAACAACCTGTACAGAAAATCGACAACAGTAATCCTTAGAAAGAAAATCCAGAGAAATCTCTAATTTTAATAAGACAACTTATTCTTTGACTGGGGGTTCGTGGCTTGATCGGAAATCCGCAGAAAATATAAGCAACAACCGCCACAATTTTATACCTTAAGGGTTTTCGCCGTGGTGTGTTGCGGTGTACATAGGTTTGCACATGATCGGAACATGAACGTTTAGGTTTCCTAACTCCAAACGGCAAGAAATTCGCTTGGGGGCTTTTACGACCCTGGTAAACCTTTGCCTTCTAATGCAAGGATAGCATAAACCTATGCCTTCTAATGCAAGGAATGAAATCGTTAACCTTTTCAATGTTGGATTGGGGTTGTCAGATATTCCACGGAACACGAGAGTGCCAAAAGGAGCTGTTCATAAAATCGTCCGACACTATTATTCAGTCCACGCGACGACTTAACCATTTCCTTGTGGAGGTAAAGATCCTTGATAACGGATGACATCCCTGAAGTAATTGATTAGCACTTCTTCCGAGTGCGCCATGTAATTTCTGATGTTACGATTTCTGATGTTACGTGTGAACTTTTGAAGAATCGATTTCGTTCTTCGAAAAAAAATCGTTATCTTTCAATCTATCTACAAGAATACATTCATCCAATTAAAGAAAGGAATGCACACATGAAGAATGCAATCTTCATTCCACGATCGTTCATGCGTGAAGCGTGTTGACTGTAATATTAAAAGTAGGTGATACAGTCCCTTAATCACTTATCAAGGTTGAACCAGTAACCCATAATTTACAAGTACATGGCACATATCTCACTCATAAGTTCATGTTACAACTGTGCAATAAAAACTGTAACACACACACAAGAATGCTTGCCAGCCTAGCCATGTGTTAACTCATTACCCCTGATGAGAGAAATGCACATGTATATGTAACTTAACATTTAAAAAAAAGTTATTGAGATCCTGCATCAAAATACAGTGTAACTTACCTCTGGGGAAGAAAATGCTGAAAGGTCTAGATGTGCACCAGAATGCGCTAAAGCACTGCTTGCATCTTTCTGTAACATTGATCAATGAGAAAACATTGTCAGTTAAATGGCACTTTATTCATTACTGATGCACATAGTTTATAGGAGGAGTTACCCTGCCCCCCTTCCCCTGCCACGCCTGTATCTCTGGCAGGTTTTGTCCATGTTCTACATAGGACGTTCATCCTAAGCTATGGTTTCAGTGGCAAGAAGTGAAAGGAAACATTTATTTAGGCTAGATCAACACAGTGTTACTCCATGTTGAACTCAACACCAACCAGTTTGGGAACTGATGCCTAGAGATTTAATGGCCTGGGGCCTTAGGTAATTCAAGGCAAGCAAGGAGGTATCTATGGCAACCCTGTGAGTGGGTAACACCCATGTAAGCAGCCCCACCAGGCAACAACTTACAGCAAACTTGAATAAAATGTGAGACGTAATGTGAGACACAAATAAGACCTGCAAAAACCCATGAGCTGCCCTGTGGTCATGTACAGAAACAAAGAAGACTACTGACCACACAGACTAGCCTTTACCTTTGCCTCAATTAGTCATGTCACTTTGTTACGATTCCCTAATGAACTGCTAACCCATTTTATACATCTCGGTGGAGAGGCAAATTGTCTAGAAAGTGTCTAGGACTCAAGCCAAAGGCCTTCTGCATGTTTGTCCACATCACCTACACTCTATCTCATATCCAAAAAGACTTTACCATCCATCCTGGAAATGTTCCCTTTGTCCACTGCTCCTCAAACTCTGACATGACTTTAACAAGCTCCTGAAAGTTTAAAAATTCCACAAAATGTCTAAAAGTTCTGAGGAGGGAGAGAATGATCTTTGAAGAGACCCTGGATAAGAAGTTCATGCTATTTATTAACAGGTTTGAAACTAACACCTACTGGAATTGTGGTGGAATTACCAAATGCTCTACCACTGAGCATACGAACATCTGTAGTAGAATCTCTTAGGCTTTGGTGTCAGTGATACTATGTTTTTGCTATTTTATAAGGTTTGACTCTTATGCTCATTTTGCTCCTTTTTAAGGTGCTGATGATAAGGGCTTTAGCAAAACAATCAACAAGTTTCAAAGGCAAATTTGGTCTGTTGGTCTACATTGTTTTCTTTCTTCTTGTTCTCTCTTAGTTTTGATGAAAGGGATTATTTCAATATAACCCTTTAAACCCTGATAATAACAATCTTTTATTAGGAAGCTCCATCACTAAAAGTGGTTTACATAGAGGTCCTAACACTAGATATATATTATATAATGATACAATTAAAATCTATAAATAAGAGCTAAAACCAAAATATATAAATAATTACAACATATACACTACAAGGATTGAAAAAAAAAAAACTCAACTATAAAAAGCAGAAAAAAGACACTTCTTAAAAATTGGCAAACTTGCTGATATCAGCATGCATTTTCTCCTCAGTGTTCTTCATACATTTCTTATGGTACTTGTTGGGAGAATTTGCATACAAATCAAGACATCTTAACTCTGAAGATCATTTCCTTCATTCTAGTGACTTGTATTCTAGAGACTGCTGTTTTTTTTTCTGATCATTCTATTTGTATGTTATATGAAGGGCCCGGTGGAAAAAGGGCGTAAGTGACGATTTGTGGTTAAAATCGAAATTGCTCCTATTTAGCTGAACATTGGCACACAGGCTGGTTTTCATGTGAGGAACACTGTTGCGCCCTTATTTCTTGACCTGAGATCTAAAATTTGAAGAATTAGCGTATTACTTTTGCGTGAAAAGTGTTGTTGAACTGAACTCGTTCAAGTGATGCGTGAAAGATTTCTTTTGTTTTCTGCGTGAACTAAAACAAAGGAATTCAACCTAGAATCCGCGGTCCTGTTGTTTTCTTTGTGTCAGTTTTAAGCAAAAGTAATACGCTAATTCTTCAAATTTTAGATCTCAGGTCAAGAAATAAGTGCGCAACGGCGTTCCTCACATGAAAACCAGCCTGTGTGCCAATGTTCAGCTAAATAGGAGCAATTTCGATTTTAACCTCAAAATCGTCACTTACGCCCTTTTTCCACCGGGCCCTTCATTATGATCTTTCTTGAGTGATACGTCTTTTAAAACTAACATTAGTATTAGAATATTGTTATTTATTTTTCTTTACTTTAGCAGGGCCTAGATGAAAATTACTTTGCGTAATTCTAGTTTACCCTGACTAAATAACTTAGGGTTGTTGTTGTTGTTGTTGTTTTTGTACGTTTGATCAAGTAGTGATACTGTGGGGAGAAATTAGATACTTGTCACTATTGGGGCTTAAAAGGTTAAAAAGAAAAGTATGCACAGGTTTGAAGGGGGAGAGGAAGTGTCAACCAGATAGGATTGTTGATTCTGGTTGGCTCCTAATTAACAATTTATTGAACCTTTTGCATCATTGTGGAACTGTCTGCTCATACTCAAAGCTACAAAAGGTTACAAGTCTGTTTTGTCAGTGTTCATTAAATATAACTCTTATTTCCATGTACTTACTCCTTCAAGATCATACAGTGGTAAGACCCTTTGAGTATAATCATACAGGTAATCCAGGAGAGCTTCAATATACCTGATAAACCAGACAGAGATAACTTGTTATAGGTACACGTAAGTAACATGGCTGGATTACCACTGACCTTTGGCTGAGAGTGCAATATTTCCAGTCTCAGGGAACACATGCACCCACAGGTAAACTTGTTGGTTATTGCCTGTCTCTGGGATTATTTTTCAGGTTGTCCAGTTTCCCCCTCCACCAAAACCAGCAATTTCAATTTGTAAGCTGATTTGGTTACAGAGGCACTGTATGAGAATAACCCCGGGTAAGGTGGTTCTCAACTGGAACAGACACTGACACAAATCTTGAAAATTGTTACTGAGTACATTGTACATGTACATACATTGGAACCCAGTTAATACAAGGAAACCAACATTTCACGCTGTTTTCAACAGGAAAACATTTGTAATAAATGAAAATATTTGTGAGGTTGAGTTTGTATGAGAGCATGTCATCAAAAAATACCTAAGGTTTCTGTTGGGACAAAAAAACTGTCAATGATAAGCAGGTGTCACTAAGGCAGGATTCCACTCATTTAATACATCACTCAACCAAGTTAATAATAACATTATTCATTTAATACAGAACTAACCTTCTGTATTCTGGATTTTTCTTTTCTTTAGGAATGTCAAATAATCTGTCAAATGTTTCCAGGTAGGTTAGATAGTCAATACGCTGAGAACATGGAAGAAGAAAAAGATTCATTCAATCCTATAACTTCAGTCTAATACACAAAATGAATTAATGATCCTTATTTCTCTTGCTCAATCTTATCTGTAACATCTCACCTCCACCCCTCTCAAGTTAAGAAACTTGTCGTAAACTTCATGCAGATCCAGGTACTTTCCATATCCTTCTTCATCCGTAAATTCTACCAAATCTACAGTCAAGGCCAAAAGGAACAGCATACTTAAGAGTACATATTAATAAAAATGCCAGTTAAACAAATAGATATCTGTGAGCAGACCAACAGGGCTCCTATACAAGTACAAAATAAATAATACATCACATCCTGCCAAAGCAAAAATATTACCATTATTGGTACTGGGCGGTTCCAGAAAATATCCATACCATACCACGGACGGCCTTTCGGAATTCCGAGGGCAAGGCGGGGTTCTTTGAACTGGAAATCCGAAGGCATGGGGGGATACTTACGATTAAAATTCCGAAGGCATGGGGGTTTTCGATCTGGGATTTCCACAGGAGACAGACAAGAGTGTATTCCTTGAAAAAGCTAACTTTAAGGACTTTTATCATCAGTTCACAAATAAAGCACGAACTGACGACACTACTGACTACCGCGGAAGCAGCGCAGGATACAAGACAAGCATCGATCGATCAGACATGTATTCCTGTTCATTTGCAGAAGAAAACCGACAAAACGTGGGTTGTACATCAAGCTCCAGAGGCCTTAATGTTGATGAACTTCTTATCAGATTAACAAAATATGAAAAATCTATGTTTCTCACCGCTTGTATATTTTTTGCACTCCCGTCGCATGAACAGCGAAAACTTGCATTTGGGAAATGGCCCATTATGAGACTTGACAACTTTTTTGACGCCGTTTAATTCCAGAAATGCTACACATTTGTATATCTTTAAAGGCAGTTTCTGTATAAATGCATCCAAAAGATTTTCCGAACTTTTGTAGGACTTCAATATTTCCTCAATACATGTATTTTGACCGAGGACGCCATTTTTGAAGCTTGTGGGATTGGGAGCGACTGCTGACCCCGATGGCTCAAATTCAAGATGGCAGAAACGAAAATACACTCGATCGTACTATCTTCCGAGTGTACACACGTACATCACACGATATTCTTATTTTAATGTTCTGTACCAGTTTGGGGCAATGCAAAGTTAATGTAGGTTGCATCTGTTGAACAGTGGTAAGGAGAAAACTTTTAATTTTTTTAAAATTTTCATTCCAGAATTTCCGGAGTCATAATGACTCCCTCTATAACCAGCTGTACTGAACAGAAGTAGAGTCATTTGAAATAATTTTCCATAAAATAATCCAAAAAGGGCATACTAGCGAACCCTGCAGGTAATTCCGAAGGGCTTGACAAAAAAATGGAAAATCCGAAAGGGAGGGCGGGTTTACGATTATGGAAATCCGAGGGCATGGGGGATAACGCATTTTGGAAATTCCGAAGGCAGGGGGGAGTTAAAATATGGAAGCTGTCCGTGGTATGGAATGGATTTTTTCTAGAATTGCCCATTACCTCACCATTTTGCTTGGACAAAATAATGAACATTCAAAGTAGAATTTCATTCTCAAAATGATACCCATTGGTATTAAAAATTTTAGAAATATTTAATAACAAAGCATCCATTTGTCTCCAACAGAAGCTTACTTTGCATTTCCTCTGAGGGATTTTCACGCGTCTCCTTCAATTTCATGAACTCCAACTGCATAGGCTCTGCAACCTGATAAACCAATAAACAGCCAGACTGAATTGAAGGAACAGACACAACTGTGACACTGTATTTTCTCAATAATGTTAAGACACCACAGGAAATTTTGGATGTACCTACAATGTACACCAACCTCTCAGTGTTATTGCTGTAATGTTCTGAACAATCTCATAGCTCTTTAGTTAGTGCATTTGTAAACATAGGCATGCAATGCGCGCAGAGCCAATGACGTTTTTTTTCACAATATGGTGAAATTTATCCTGACAACCTATGGGACTTTACGTCTCCGGTAAGTCCCCCCTAACCCCTCAGCCCTGAACCCCCCCCCCCCACCACCACCAAAAAGATCTTGTGGTTATCCACTACAAAACCTGGTAATGATTGAGCAGCGTGACTACGCGGAGTAAAGAAACCGAAGAAAGCTCTTTATTTCACGGTTCTTCAAAGAACAGAGACAAAAACAAGTAAACTTAAACTTAAACTCACCGTCAAAAAATATTGCATACATAATTTAGGCAAAGATCAGTGGAAAGTTAACAATTTTACTTCAGAAATAAATGCAAGTTGCAGTTGAACCTTTTAATTATATTATGTCCTTTTCTTGCCTTGTGTAATATGTTTTTGGCCGAAGATAAATAAATTAAATTAATTTCTTACTTCTACCGGCGAATATCCAATACTTTTCAGTGCTCATAAACGGCCAACTTTCTAAAGGGTGCCGTTTTGACGCTCTGCATGATTTGCGTGACACGTGACTCGCTTTACTTTGTTTAATTTTTAAGGTTTCAGACGTTTCAGTCAACCACTTACGTTCTTAGTACATTGTATTGTCAAAACAGGAGTCTGCCATCAAATGGCATTTCTTGTATCCACAATATTTTCATTCGAAATCGGTTTGAACTAGCGTTTATAAACACGCCTGAAATAGTTTTGCACCTATTTTTATTTCCCCTGTTGATTGAAGTTGCTTGCTTTGTAATCAAGTCGGCTATAATAATTTTCGTCTTTTTGCTTCACAAATCGACCAAAGTATGTTTACATTTGTAACTTTCCCACGGAACAAAGTTATTTTTAGCGCACGTGTTTACCTACAGCCAAATAAATTTCGTTTGCTTTGCCTTCGGACAGTACGAAAATGTTCAAATTCAGCTCCCTTTCCAGTAGATCCAACAGGTCTCTATTAGAATGCTTTGTCACATATCTGTTGTTGTTAATCTTTCGGTACTGTTTCGGTCGGTTCGAGATGTTTTAAGTGTTGCGTTACATTCCTATCACTGAAATTACAGCTGTCAACTATGCAAATTTGCTCAACATACGCTTTACACTTTGAGCTATGAATAACCCCGAAATAACATTTAGTATCTTGTAAAGATTTTACTACATCCATCCTCTAATTCCTTGATCACCACTGTGACTTGGATTTTAATACTAGTTTCATTCAAGTTTTTCAGTTTTAGGAATAGCTAGCAACAAGCTGCGCAATTTCCGATTTAGTTTTAAATGGGGTTCATGTTTTATAACACGCACTCAAAAATGACACTGCAAATTTTAGATTCGCTGTTACCGAGAGATAATCCCGAAAAATTTTATGCTGTTTTACTCTAGTCTTTTCACTATCGTTATTAACTTGGGCTTTAAATACTGTCTCTTTCACTGTTAATTAGGGATCGAAGTAACGTTAATTTCCATGTTCTGTTCATACAACATCTCAAATTGGCAAGTCCATCTTGTATTTGCTGCTGTGGAAATTTGTACTTCAGTTAAGTAAACACAGGACTACAACACGAATAAAATCCTGCCAGACCTCACGTACACAAAACAGGCATTCGAAGTAGATCCACACTTGCGAATGCAAAACACTTCAAAGCCCGGGGGACGTACTCCTATAGTATAAGCTGTATGGGTTTGTGCCGCTGATAAGGTAAGAGTTTCAGTCTCCTGAAGCACACCCCCACCCATCGTCTCACAGAATATCCCCCCAGCCTCACAAATCGTAAGACAGACGTCTCACGTTCGTCTCATGCTCACGTATATCGTTGATTTTTAGGCTCTGACAGTAGCCATATGACGTCACTAACGTGACGTCATTGGCTAAAAATGAGTAAACGAACAATTGAAGTACATGTAAGGTAGTTTGACTACATTGTAGTTTATCCAGGCCCTAAGCTGCAGTAGAATAATATATACCTCATTAGGGAATTTGCGGTGATAATCTTTCAGACCTCTGAGGCGGCCATAAAATTCAGCAAATTCGTTTGGCCCAGACAGTGCTGATACTTCTTCTTTACGCAAGCTAAAAAATTAAACAGTTGCACAATTAATTATTTATCTTCCATGACAGACTAACAGTAAAATTGCACGTAGGCCATAAGGATTGTGCCCTACGTGGGCTCTGGAACAGCACTGAATAAAATGGTAAGACTCACTTCATCCAGTTGGTCATGCAAACAGTAATTTTCTCTCTAATAATTATGCATTAAGCGATACAAACATGACATTTTACTGACTTTCCAACCGGAATTTTTGGAAATGTTGGCTAAATGGTAAGCACCCCTGATCAATAAAGTAGTAGAAAGGCACCACAGACAGCTCAGTTGAAAGGTCCCAGGATAAATGATCTAATTTTGGTCTCTGCATAATTTCATGTTGTTTCTTCAGACAAGAAATTTTACCCAACAGTTTTTCTCTCTCTTCCCAGGTTTAATCAGCGTACTGGATTTTTCAGGCAAATGGTAACCACCCTTGCCTCTTCAATTTGCCTGGAAAAGCAGCTTCACAAGATCAAGCAAAAAATTATTTACCCATCCTTATCTTCATACAGGTTTAACAGTGATTCTGCTCCTGTAGATGCTCGCTTTATGTAGACAGAAGAAAACAAGTACCCATTAATATATTAATCTACATGTATGGTGCATCTCTTAAGGGAAAAGGGAAAATGTACTTTTATCATCTCTTTTAATTTTAAATCTTTTTAGCAAATTTGCATCACAGCCTGGGGGCGGGGGTACTTTCAGTAGGTATGTGAATGACACAGAGGTGCAAAGGCCTTGAAATTTTGTGATTTTGGCCTTTTTTAGGTTAGAAATTTTCTGGTGAGGTTATTTTGGATAGAGAGATTTTGGCAGCACTGTTTAAGGGTTAACAAAGAGCATGTGTAACTCATTGTGACAGATGCATACTGAATAAAGAATGGTGGAAGCATAAACCATCTCAAACTCTCCTTTGTTTGTGTGGCAAAAACCTTTTTAAGTTACGTTCTGGGCCATTGGACATTTTTGGGTCCAGGTTTAGTCTAATGGGAATATTTTCAGATTTAAAAACTTGGCCTCATTCACCCCTCTCTGTTACTAATGCACCTGGGTACCCCTATGGCCATCACAGTTTAAATGGTTATTTTATCTAGGCAACAGTGTAAACTATTAGGTCTATTACTGAGATGACAATGAATATATGATAAGTCATATATGAACTGTGGATGTGAAATAATAATAATAATAATAATAATAATAATTAATAATAACAATTTATTACTTCTAGAACCCTATTTACAAAAATAGATCAATAGCGCTCTACAATGAATATCTCTAGTATCTACAAATATCAAAATAGTAAAAGTAATACTGATAATAAAAAATTGAACTGAGTCTCTTAACGATTATGTACAATTCTTAACAAAGTAAATAGTAATACTAAAATCTCGACTAATTCAAATATATATAGTGCTATTTTTTAGTGATATTTATATAAGATTAAGGAAGATCTTCGCAGTGATGTACCCAATAAAAGAAATTGCAATTAAGCCTGAAAAAATTTTGGGGCTTTGGACAGGATTTGAACTGGTGACCTTCACGCTGCTGGTGTGATGTTCTAACCAACTGAGCTACCAAGACCTCATATGTTGGAAGCAGTAAAGATCATAAGTTCAAATCCTGTCCAAAGGCTCAAAATTTTTTTCAGGCTTAATCGCAATTTCTTTAATCATGTACATTCTTTATTTGATAAGAAAGGGCTATTATTATTACACCAATAAAGTGACAGACCATGGTCTTTTCATGAGACGTGATTTGCCATATTTTTTCTTGCCATCAAACATGCAATACCACTTGTTTCAACCTTATCTATTGATTGTGGGACCACAGGCCCCAAAGCATGAGCCAGAAGTCTTTGAAGTACCCAGATATTGTAAAGTTTAATGAGAACACTGAAATTGTGCAGTTTGTTGCCAGACTGTTCTCAAAGTGTTTAGTTGTTAAAGTGTTAATGCACGAGTTACAATGTAGTCAATCCAGGTACATGAGTGATGACTTGTGTTATTATACAGTTGTACCTTATTAACCAGATTTCTCAAAAATGATGCATTAACAGATTAAACCATCCAGACTAGTTTATATAAGTCAAAGAACGAAATGGTGCCATTACCTCCAGTAAAAACTTTACTTGGTGGTCAGCGTTAATTTGCTCTTTTCCCTGCAAAAGTCAATACATGTTGTTGATGCAAGGTCATAAAATGCAAGACAATCAGAACTGCAGAATTTACCTAGCGGGTAAGGCAACATTTTCTGGATTCAATTGTCTCGGCAAGCTGCTTTAGCTGCCTCTGTGCTGCTTAACTGTACTTCTGTTGGAACTCACTGTTAGGTGAAAGTAAACTTTCTCATATGCCATAAAATTTAGCTACTTCACAAATCATTATGCGCCGATCAATTCGAAACTTCAACATCCCCCCCCGGGCATACCCCGGGCATTTGACTGTGCATCGTGCACGGGGAGGGGAAAATTTGAACATTGCGTTGGAGGGTGGGGAATTTGAACCGGATTTATCTCTTCTTCTGACGCAATACGCCCATGAGTTTTTTTCGGTTTTTGCAGGGTTTGAGGGATTTACAAGATAGATGTTCACCTTTGTCAGTGAATAACTCTTTCAAATGGGTCTTTAAAAGAAGGTTGAAGGTGTCATTATGGCATATCTCTCTCTGAAAGGCGTGTAAAGTGTTTGATTGAAGACGAAATTTGTCTCTGAGGAGAGGTAGTTCAGTACTAATTGGTGGGGCATTTGAACGGCTTTTTTGCCCCGAAGGGAGGGAATTTGAACAAGCCAATCTTCAAAAGTTCAAATGCCCGGGGTTTGCCCGGGGGGGGGGGGGATGTTGAACTTTCGAATTGATCGGCACATTAGTTTCAATCTGCACAATAAGGGTTGATACTTTTGGCCTGGTCTTCACTCTACCACCAAACCATACTCCTCACTCTTAGAGAAACATGATAAAATGCTACATGAAAAAAAAAATTAGCACCTTTGAACTCTCCAGATCTAAGGGTACTAAACAAAATTTACCGATACATGTATCTCTCAAGCTTACCGATTGTTTCTTGTGTAACATTTCATCAACCATAGCCTTTTCCAGCCTCTCCCTTTCCTCGTGAATTCTTCTTTGTTGCTCTAGCAACGTCTCCATATTTTTTCTTTTAGATCTCTGCTGAAAGCAAACTTTCTTCAATCCTTCAAGGACTTTCAGAGGACATGTGAACGATGTGAGTTCGACAAAACAAGATGGCGTCTACAATCGTGAGCCAGCATAAAATTATGTCAGCGGTAAAACTAGGGACCACGTGCTTGAAATTCTTTGCTGTGATTGGTTCTCGAAGAACGGGGGCCAAAAAATTACGTAAAAACTGGGAAGGAGAGAAAAAGTCATTCAATATTCCATTTTGTATTTAGATAGTTTTTTTACGCATGTTTTTCAGGTGTGAAAACCTTACGTTGTGAAGGATATGTACTTGCTGGTTTTCAAGTTTGTTGTCATATCAATTATTTACTCCCAAGGCGTTGCTGAAGAAACTATTCCCATCTCGAGTGCGTGTTGAACGTGGCACACCTCGCAACGAAGCAAATAATGGCTGAATCAAATCAGGAACCAATGTCCATCGAAGCATTTCGTGCCAAGAAAGGTAGCTTTTGTATTCTTGGTCAACTTGAAAGGCTTTTGTCGCCAGAAGTAAACTTATGTATGTTTTATTCTCTTTTAAAGCCGCCGGATCTACGTTCGACAAGCCCACTGCAAGTAGTTCGAGGAAAGTTTCTTCGAACTCGTCAAAATCAAGTCCTTCCAGTTCAAGCTCCAATACGGCGGCGAAAAGACCTGCTAGTGCAGGCAGAACGGATTCAGGGAGGCGATCTGCTTCTGTTGAAAATTTGGCCGGCGACAGGTATGGTCCTGCGCTCGATCAGAGGCAAAGCAAAGTAAAGCTTCTTCGAGAACAACAAGCTGAGGAGAGAAGGAGAAAGAACGAGGAACGCAGGGCAGCGTTCGAGGAAAGAAAGCGTAAAAAAGAGGAAGAAGAGAAAGAACGGTGGTCATCATTAAAAGAGCAAGCAACCAAACACAGTGTTCCCAAGGCAAACACTTCGGCTTTAAAACCAGGCAGTGGTAGAAAACTGCCTACTGTACCTTCAGAAGGTGCTGCTAAGCGGCCAGGCAGTGCTGTAGAGACACCTTCGCGGCCATCGTCATTACCCAAGCCTTTAACGAGACCTGTCAGTGCTAATCCTGCTAAAAGCCCCTCAAGGAGTAGTGCTGACAGTTTATCTGGTGGTTCTACATCCAAAGAATCCCCTGCCACAACCCCTGGTGGCTTGCAACCAAAAACATCACTCGGGGGTGGTAAGTCGGTATCAGCGAGTAATTTACATACAGAAGCAAGCCGTCGATCCAGTGGTGGTTCTTTGCAGCAAAGACCGTCATCTGGCACTAAGAGCAGAACACGAACATCATCAACACATGCATCGGCTCAGTCACTGGATAAGCGTAGTTCAAGGAATAGTGCAAGTCACGAATCATTGTTACCACCTGGAGGAAAATTAACCAAATCTCATTCTACGAGTTCTATTCATAGGGTTGGCCACCACAAACCTGCAGGGGAGAAAACGCATAAAACTGAGGCAAAACCAAAAGCTGGTCTTACAGATGAAGCAACTGCTAAGCAGGCCTTGGCAGAACGGAGAAAAAAAGCGAGAGAAGAGGCAGAGCGGCAGGCTGCATTGGATAAGGAACGTCAGGAGGCCGAGAGATTGAAAAAGGAAGAAGAAGAAAGAATACGGGCTGAGGAAGAGGCAAAAGAAGAAGCAAGGATGCGTGAGCTTGCTGAGCTCCTTCGCAAGCAGGAAGAAGAACGGCTACAGAAAGCAGCAGAAGAGCAAGAGAGGAAGAGGAAGGAAGAGGCTGAAAAGGCTGCAGCTGAGAAGAAACGTAAAGAAGAAGAGGAAAAGAGAGTGAAAGAGGAGGAAGAGAGAAAAGCCAAAGAAGACGAAGAGAGGCGAAAACAAGAGGAAGCTGCAAGACTTGAGAGGAAAAGGGTAAGACATTGAAAACTCACTTGTTAAATCACCATGTTAGTGATTAGGAAAGGTCGTCACTTATAAGAGATGTAGTCACGTTAATATGGTGTTTGGCTGAAAACCAATGAATTTGCCCACAATGAACTCGCCCACGTGGTTGGTAACATGCCTACACAATATTAGTTGACTCACCCACACAAAAATAGTTAACTGCCCACAGTTCAGGTCTTTCACAGAATTACATGACTCTTTCAATGTTTATTGCAGCATGTGCTCCTTAAAAGTTTAAGTAGCTTCAAGTCACACTATCAATGTTGGTACCCTGCAAACACAACTTCAAACTGATACTTATCAAAACAGTCCTCTTGTATCAGTGCAGTTCAATTCTGATGTCTTGACTGTGGGCAAGTTCACTTACATGTTGTATGCTGTATGGGCAAATCAGCTAATCTGCTTTGGGCAAGTTATATATGAGTTCGTTGTGGTGTGTTTGCATGTGGTATGGGCAAAACTACCAGCATTTGTTTGGCTGACAAGTGAATTGCACAGGATAACTTGGAGATGGCTATTAGGGGATAAGGTCACTTATGGGAGGGACTATGCGAAGAGGTTCAAGTCTATCTCTCTGGAGGATAAACGCATAAGTATGGTTATTTACAGTGTAAGTAAAAATGCTCTTTGATTGGGTGACTTAGTGTTTTGCATGGCGGTGAATGACAGACATTACAGGCAGACACCAGAAAACCTGTTTCCCCTTTTGAGACATGTCAACATCATCAGTTCAAGGTCTGCAGATACCAGTGTTTCATGGCATCTGATAGCAATCTGAAAGGGGCATGTAGAGTTGTGGCAGTTTGTTATACATACCTTGTACATGTATTATTATTTTAGGTTTAAAGACCCAGTGTGGCCCAAGATGCATTGCGCACCGCGGGCTAGCTGCCGCCATTTTCGTGATGTTGAAAATTCAGACTCGTCGAGTTGCACTTTAAAATCCATCTGCATCGGCCGTGTTGCTCGTCTACCGTTATTCTTAGAGGTCTTTTGATATAGCTAGTTTATCAGACAACACTTAAACGCCATTTTTTGGAAACGTTATCAAAGGATTTTGTTATAGTTGGCCAAAACAGTACGTGAGGTTGAATCGCACCGAGTGCAAAATGGCTAACCCGTCGAGGGGAAGACCTCGTTTACCTGGATCGGTCCGGCAGATAAGACTTCGGTCGTCTGTATTCCAGTTATGGAACGAGAGAAAAGCGTCACTTGGTTTTGATTCGCAAAACGGCAAGCCTCGCCACATCAACAACGAGGTGAGAATATTACATCGATCGTTTACAAACCTCCGTTCCGCTATTCTCGATAGCTTCATCGCCTTGCACAAGTGAACCATACGCATTCACATCCTCGTTTCCTATTAGAGACCCTAAAGAATCCGAGGCCGAGTTGTCCATTCTCTAATACAGTCAAAAACGACAACAACAAGAAATACCGTGAATCAAACCAGCCGACGTACACCACGCGATCGAAAGTTTGCCGCGTAAAAAGCGAAACCTCGAGAACAATAGAAGCCTCGTTCTCGCGAAAACCAAAACAATAACAGAGGCGCGCAAAGCCTAATGGACGTTACTGGGTCTTTAAGGTGATTCCATCGAAATAGAAGGAATATTTAAAATTTTCTAAAACTTGGTCCAGTTGGTAATTACAGTACCGCCCGAAACTATTTACCCATTAGCACGCGGTGAAACCTCGTCCTTGCCGCGCGGTTGTGCCGCGAACTCACCGCGGTACCGCGGTAAGCTCAACCTCGTCTTGGACGAACGTGACCGAACGCCGCGGTAAGCGACACGCAGTATACCGCGGTGAAGAAACAATAGTTACTGATTAGTAGTTTCACCCCATTGTTTACCTGAAGCTGTGAAAAGTAATTCATGTAAGTTCCGTGGTTAACAATCGCTCGACCGAACGTTTTGTGTTTAAAACTTTGAAAATCGATAGATGCGAGCTTTAAATAAAAAAAGCGAACGGAAAACAAAGCTCGTATGAAGTGAATGATAGTGTTCTTTTATAGAAGTATAAATGTTTTAAGTTCAACATTTTTTACCCCGCACGGGTGAAATTACAAAATTATGCACGTGTATGAAGCAAATGCGACGCATATCGGGCTATCAATTCTAAACTGAGAATGGTGTGTTCATTTCTAATTTATGTTTATATTCACGGATCAACAGTTAAGAACACTTTATCAATTCGCTTTTTCCGACGGCTTAATGTGCACTGTCGCTCAACCAAAGAAAACTTAATTCGCGAGAACATATGGTTGTAAACAGTTCAAAAGTTTTCAAAGCCTTGCTAAACAGTTTAAATTTGCGTTTAACTTAAGGCCCGTTTACCTTTTGCGTTTAACTTAAGGCCCAATTTTTGTCGCGCCGAAGTTGCACAAGTTTCGAGTGGGCTCGAATCGCGACGATTTTACCAACACTAGTTAATTCATCGTTTAGTTCCAGTTTCTGGTCGATGAAATCGTAGTGCCTGCGAAGCAGAGTTGATGGTCGGCCGCTTCGAGGCAAGTCTCCTAAAGGCAGATCTCGTTTGTAGCGACTGTAGTACTTCGCGACAGTTTTCCTGTTCACTTTCAATCCTTCAGCGGACAATTCCTGAACAGCTTTCGAAATCTTAACATTTGATCTATAAAACGACAGCAATCTCAGACGAACATACTCCGACGTTCGACACATATTTAAAATCCTTCTTTCAAATAATTATTCGAAACGAAAGTGAACGTGAACGCTGATCGATTTCGATCAAATGTCACTCTGAATGTCACTTGAGTGTGTAAACAAGTCCGCATGGTGCATCACACGTGTTCAGGTGATTAAAAACGTGATTTTGCACGTGACACGAGATCCGACGCGTGAGTAAAGTCGCTTTGTTGTCAACAGAAGTGTTATGTTTGGAATTAACTGGCGCTTTCTCGTCTTTCTCTGGGTTTGGATGAACGTTTATTTTGTGGAACTTATTATTTAAGAATTTTCGTTTTACAAAGTGTATTTGAACAATAAATTCGCCTGTCAAAATGCTCAGCGATGCAAATGCTATTCTTTTTGAACACGATCGCGACGGCGCCACAGCCGAGTGTCAAATCACGGCGTTTTTAAACACTGACAACTTAACTGTTCTTGTGTCGTATTCTTTTCGAAAGCTAAGCTTTATAATAAATACCACTTACTCGATATTAATGATGATTTATTTTTACTGATAATCAACAACGCTTCTCTTGAAGCATGAAGCGGCGGTTTCTCGTGAGATGAGTGACATATCATCGAAGCGTGAAATCTTGCCTGTTGTCCTTAATGAACTCTAAACAAAAGGTTCGTAAGCCTATTCAACTCTACCGCGTCTTACCGATTACCGCGGTATTGCTTGCCGCAAAAAACCCCGGTAAAACCGGCGATTTTTCGCGGCACGCCGCGTCTATGCCGAGGTGAGAACGCAGTATCAATCTGCAGTTTGACCGAGGTAAAACCGCGGCAAATGGGTAAGTAGTTTCGGGCGGTACTGTATGTTTAGAACCTTTCAAAAATGCAATAAAAAATGGGGGTCACCGTGCTTGTTTTTTCACAAAATGGATAGCCATTAATAGCAACTATACGATCCGCAAGGTTTTCCTGAGAAAGCCTAGTAATCAGAAATGAGTACTATAATTGCTTTGAAAAATCTTTGCTTGTATTGAAATATTGGAGCAGTTCAACAAAACAGACAATTATATTGTATGGTATACTATTTTAGTTGAACAGGAATCAAGATTATGAAATAAATTTAAAAAATTGCGGCGAGTGTACATACCCTGCTGCACCTAAAGACGTGTTCTTTTCGGCATTTAAATAAAAATACCTCAAAGCAGAATTTTTAACTTTTCTCAAAATCACGATATATTGTACTAGACCGTATGCCATTTGAATTTACTGTATGTATTAAAAAATGGGGGTCACCGAGCTCGTTTAGGAGAAAACGACCATTTATTTCTCTGAACAGCTCAGCTTTCATAGAAAACCTATCAAGTTCCGAAGGTGCGCGCGCTCATGCGCGCGCTAATCACACAAGAAATGATGCGCAGAAAGGATGCGTAATGCAATTGAAGGGAATCACCTTAAGGTATTCCTGGAGGTTGAAGTGACCTTTTCTGATTGCCTCGATTTTTGCACAGCTTTAAGATTACTTTTAGGGAAACCTATTTGCCAAGTTTTACATTTGGGAGACGCCGCAAATTCAAAATAAACAAAGAGGAAGTTTTGTTTCTAAGAGACAATTTCATGGAAAAACTGTTAAATGATACTCCTCCAACAGCGTTTGTGTTTGGATGTGGGAGAACAGCTTAAATGCAAATTGCATTTATTTCATGTTTCAGCGAGTGGAGCAAATTATGAGCAGAACAAGACAAACTGCAAGCCCAACAACTACAGAAGAAAGCAATACTTCTGCTACTGGAAATGTAAGTTTTTGTACAAAAGTTATCACGCACAGTACACCCCCACTATTTCAAACTCCAGGACTCTCAACACTTTAAGCCCTGATATGAAAATGCATATTCTCCTTACTGTTGGCTATACACTTCTTATGGAACTAGTAAGGAGAATTTGTCGAAATATCAAGACATCTTATCCTTGGAGATCACTTTCTTTATTCTTGTCAATTGAATATTTGAACAAGTAGTGATAACGTAAAGAGAAATTTCATTTTCGTCACTGTCAGGGCTTCTGTTACATGTACAGTATCTCAAACAATTCTTGTGTTGTTGGCATGTTTAAGATAGCAGGAGGCTACTGCACATGCATGTACTAGATATTTGAAGTTATAGTAGTCACAGCTAGATAAGGGGCTGGGCATAGACTGCGAGCAGTCTCTCTTTTGCTCTAAAATCCCTGCCGGAGGAGCGGCGAGAAAGCGAGTGTGATATTCGAGCCGCGAGCCACGAGCCGCGAGTAGCGTGGGCGGGAGAGTGAGCGAAGAGCGAAAAGAGAGACTGCCCTGCTTTCATACTGCATTTCTGAAGCCCGGCACTCTGGTGACGGAGGATTTTGATTGGTCGGTCTATGACCCGATGGCGCGTATCTGTCATCATCACTTGGAGACATGCAGTGCGCGCCAACGGCTGCCGTCAATAGAATTGCTGACCGCAACAGGAGGAAACATATCAAGCTCCTAGACACCAAACTTGCAGTTTCAAGAGGAGTTATTCACACATTTGACTGAAGCCGAGTTCAGCCATCTATTACATGTTACGTAGCTCTAAAGAAGCTACAACTTCAGTTTCTTGACGAAATGGGTCTATAGATCACACTCCGTGATGCGAAACACAACATCCTGCAACAGACTTTTTAAGACAATAAGCCAGGCCCGGCGTTACAAACAAAGAAACTCGTCACGTTGCGGATAATATTTCAGATCCTTTATTGTCAGAAATTTAAACGTAAGAGGCTGAAAAACCTATCAAGTCCGTAAACGAGCCAAATTCAACGATCGCGGCATTAAATAGTCGCTTTACAGACGATCAAAGATCAAATTTTACTGCGAATTACAAATGAACAGGCGTAAAGCCACAGGAGTCCATCATACAAATATCAGATATGACCTTTATACAGTAACAGTTTCTAAGCCGTGCCTTGAATTTTAACGGCTCTATTCAGTTAACGAACACTTACACAAACGTGGACAAAATCCGACCCAGATGGCTAATCAGGATTTTTTTTCTTCGCCCCGTTCAATACAGGCTTCTTTGGTGTGGAACTGTTCATCACATCTTCCCAGCTTTGAACTTGAACGCTTCGATCGATTCGCTAGACTGCGAGCAGTCTCTCTTTTGCTCTAAAATTCGCGGGAAAAATTTGACACCGACGTATCATGTTCGAAAATGGGCGTGTTATGTCATTGATGCGAACTGTCAAAGGGCTTCAGAAATGCAGTATGAAAGCAGGGCAGTCTCTCTTTTCGCTCTTCGCTCACTCTCCCGCCCACGCTACTCGCGGCTCGTGGCTTCGCCGCTCGCCGCTCGAATATCGCCCTCGTGACTTTGCCGTTCATCCAGCACAGATTTTAGAGCAAAAGAGAGACTGCTCGCAGTCTAGGCTGGGCACTACATAAGGTCTACTTACTCAAAGACAGGGGCCTGGCACTAGTTTGTCATCCCACGGTCATCTCATTTCGTTTCCTCATCACTCTGTGTGACACAAGTTGATTTGATCTATTAAACCAATGTCCTTGTGAAATGGATGGACTCCTATTTACATATGTCAAATTTTAGGCTGTTTTATTTTTATGCTCCAAACTACTCAAAGTTTTGCATGGGACATTCAGTTACTTTAAAGAACATTGCCCAAAGGTTTTTGGATGAGCGTTTGAAGAATGGCTCACCCCATGTCGTCATGCGCGGTGTCTCTGGCTATATTTTTTATTTATTTTTTTACACTTTGCTCCATGATGTAAATGCAGAAGCAATGACGTTTCCTGGAAAAGTGTGCTCAAATGCACATTTGACATGCACTACGAACCAGTCACGCAAGAAAAAACGTGACTTGTCAAGATTGGCCATTGAAGCTTTTTATATGTAATACAGTATAATCCTGATAACTCGAACTGTTAAGTAAAACACATGTAAAATGTTTAGGGATATCAAGTTATCCAAAGTGTAAGTGAAGGTAAAAATAAGGTCAAATGCTTTTGAATTGATTTAGCGATAATTTCGAGGGGTTCAAGTTGTCGAGACTTCACTTTCTTACATTTGAGTAAGCATGACCACATGTCAATCGACACATCCCATCACGCTTGTAACTTGTTGTAATGTTTTGCCCTTCATGAACAGTGAAAACCTGTAGTTTTTGAATTTTTAAAATAGCAATCAAAGTATTTTGTTTCTTTAATATTACTAAAGACCACAAAAGTTTACGCTCATCCCAAGTGCGTGTGTGGATCATTTGTTTTTCTCTGTTTGCGCTTTGCTGCGTGCTGCTCTCTTCCCGTTCACTCTGCTTGTGTCAATTTGTATCCCTTGAGACACATCACATATCAAGAGACAGGAGATGCATCTTGCAAGAAATGAGACAAGACTGGTACATGTAACTTTTGTGTGACCATGCTTAGATCCAGCTCTTGGTAATCATTACATAATTATGTATTGTATTGCTGCGCTAGGATCAATCATACAATTACATTTAACTTGTTACATTTGATTTCAACAGGAGACAAATGAATGTGATCCTGATAACACGAAACGTAAAGTGAATGAAATTCTTCAGAAGGTGAAAGGTTCCTCTGGGGCCCTGAGCCAGATGGAGGACAATGCCTCAGCATTAGAAAGTGTTGCTGGGGAGGAGCAAGGGAATTATTATGAATTCAAGACTGTTGAAACAGTGAATGATGTACCAGGAAGTATCAATATCCATGTAGACACTCCAGATTATTCTGTGGCCAGTTCAACATCAAGTGCAATAGAACTTGATCCTGATGACACAAAACGTAGAGTGAATGAAATCCTTCAGAAAGTAAAGGGAACTACAGGCAGTCAGAATGCTCTGAACCAGATGGAGGACAGTGTTTCAGCTTTAGCTAGTGATGCTGGAATGGAACAAGAGAATAATAACGAATTGAAGACTGAAGGAGCAGTAAATGTCACAACAGAAAGTTCTAGACAAAGTATAGATGATCCAGATAGTTCTTTGTCCAAGTCAATGTCCGATGCTGTTCACACAAATGGAGTTCATTCGTCTGTACTGCATAGTGTTTACAGTGAATCGTCAAGTGTGCATGCTCTGTCATCATCGCCACCTTTAATAACTTCTCAACAAGAATCAAGTTACACAGTGATGACCAGTAGATCTACAGATAATGAACATGAGAAAGAGAATTTGTTGTTTCAATATGATGAAGAGTCATCAGTGACAATCAACAAAGAGGATTATGTTGCTAATGGAACAGATCAAAATGCTGAAGCTACTGTGGTAAGAATTCTATCTCTTCTCTGTACTATTTACAAGGTACATTGTATCGTACTAAAATCGGGTTTACCTTTTTCTCCCCCAAACCCAAACCACCACTCCTGCAGTATGGTTCTGACTTTTGAGTGTGTGGATGAAATCCTAAAGTATGACCACTCAAATGAAAGCAACTGAGCAGTACTTTTTAGCCAATGACGTCACGTTAGTGACGTCATATGGCTACTGTCAGAGCCTAAAAATCAACGATAGACGTCTGGATAGCTTATAGACGTTGTACGTACGTGCGATGTCTGTCTTACGATTTGTGAGGCTGGGGGGATATTCTGTGAGACGATGGGTGGGGGTGTGCACCGGGACACTGAAAGTCTTACCTTATCAGCGGCACAAACCCATACAGCTAATGTTATGGGAGTAAGACCCCCGGGCTTTGAAGTGTTTTGCATTCGCAAGTGTGGATCTACTTCGAATGCCTGTTTTGTGTACGTGAGGTCTGGCAGGATTTTATTCGCGTTGTAGTCCTGTGTTTACTGAGCTGAAGTACATTTTTCCACAGCAGCAAATACAAGACGGACTTGCCAATTTGAGATGTTGTCTGAACAGAACGTGGAAATTAACGTTACATCGATCCCTAATTAACAGTGAAAGAAACAACATTTAAAGCCCAAGTTTATAACAATAGTGAAAAGAGTAGAGTAAAACAGCATAAAATTTTTCGGGATTATCTCTCTGTAATAGCCTGCGTCGCAGACACTCTACACCGCCTGTATAGAATATCGACGGTTTCGAGTTTCGACAACGCGTGGGCCGGCTGCAACGCAGGCTACTCGG
The DNA here is from genome assembly GCA_964017195.1 of Siderastrea radians. NCBI lineage: Eukaryota > Metazoa > Cnidaria > Anthozoa > Scleractinia > Rhizangiidae > Siderastrea > Siderastrea radians. Next base: position 48,996,074 of record OZ024888.1, read on the forward strand.
TAACAGTGAATCTAAAATTTGCAGTGTCATTTTTGTGTGCGTGTTATAAAACATGAACCCAATTAAAACTAAATCGGAAATTGCGCGGCTTGTTGCTAGCTATTCTTAAAACTGAAAAACTTGAATGAAACTAGTATTAAAATCCAAGTCACAGTGGTGATCAAGGAATTAGAGGATGGATGTAGTAAAATCTTAACAAGATACTAAACGTTATTTCGGGGTTATTCATAGCTCAAAGTGTAAAGCGTATGTTGAGAAATTTGCATAGTTGACAACTGTAATTTCAGCCTTATAAGGAATGTAACGCAACACTTGAAACATCTCGAACCGACCGAAACAGTACCAAAAGATTAACAACAACAGATATGTGACAAAGCATTCTAACAGAGACCTGTTGGATCTACTGGAAAGCGAGCTGAATTTGAACATTTTCGTACTGTTCGAAGGTAAAGCAAACAAAATTTATTCGGCTGTAGGTTGAGACTCCAAATAAACACGTGAGCTAAAAATAACTTTGTACCGTGGGAAAGTTACAAATGTAAACATACTTTGGTCGATTTGTGAAGCAAAAAAACGAAAATTATTATAGCCGACTTGATTACAAAGCAAGCAACTTCAAATAACAGGGGAAATAAATATAGTTGCAAAACTATTTCAGTCGTGTTTATAAACACTAGTTCAAACCAATTTCGAACGAAAATATTTTGGATACAAGAAACGCCGTTTGATGGCAGACTCCTGTTTTGACAATACAATGTACTAAGAACGTAAGTGGTTGCCTGAAACGTCTGAAACCTTACAAATTAAACAAAGTAAAGCGAGTCGCGTGTCACGCAAATCACGCAGAGCGTCAAAACGGCACCCTTTAGAAAGTTGACCGTTTATGAGCACTGAAAAGTATTGGATATTCGCCGGTAGAAGTAAGAAATTAAAAGGTTCAACTGCAACTTGCATTTATTTCTGAAGTAAAATTGTTAACTTTCCACTGATCTTTGCCTAAATTATGTATGCAATATTTTTCGACGGTGAGTTTAAGTTTAAGTTTACTTGTTTTTGTCTGTGTTCTTTGAAGAACCGTGAAACAAAGAGCTTTCTTCGGTTTTTTTTTTACTCCGCGTAGTCACGCTGCTGAATCATTACCAGGTTTTATAGTGGATAACCACAAGATCTTTTTGATGGTGGTGGTGGGGGGGGGGGGGGGGGGGGCTGAGGGGTTAGGATGGGACTTACCGGAGGTGTAAAGTCCCATAGGTTGTCAGGACAAATTTCACCATATTGTGAAAAAAAACGTCGTTGGCTCTGCGCGTATTGCGCGCCTATGTTTTGTGGTGATGTCTGTTTTTACATAATTATGTATGTTGTTCAAGGTGGTTCTAACTGTCGAGTTGGAGGATAAAATCCTAAAGTGTGGCCATTCAACTGAAAGCTACTGCTCTTTACTGTACTTTCCCGTGGTGGTGTTTATCATGCTGTGCATGTTTGAAGCTGCATTCACACTAGCACCAAAGCATGTTTATAGCAAACATGTTAAAATGAAGCATGTTTTCCTAAACATGCTTGTAATTGCATTGTTCACATAAGTTGTTAGTTTCAAACATGCTTCATTCCTGGTTCTATATAATTTACGTTGTTTACGGAATGCACATAAGTTCTTGATAATTACACTTTTAAAACGAAAGAGTATAGCTGGAACTTGCTGTTGCATTCATCCTGTGGTTTAATCACACTTCCCAAGCCCTTTAAGAGGTAAGGGACCTTTCAGATTATTGCAAGAAGAGAGCATTTCTGCAATCTTTGGATTGGGTCTTCGTCCTTTTACAAGGGCTTGCGGGGCTCTACATCATCACCAATAACTGCCCATGTGTCTCTTCAGCACCCCATATTTCAAATAAAAATTGTCTCATTGTATCGCCAATTAAGAATCTTTCAGGCACTCGCTTCCTCTCCACTCTCGGCCGCCATGTTTAACATGTTTCATCTGACCTAGATCGAAACTGCCTCATGAGGTAGTTTTGATCGTGGTCAGAATAAACATGTTTTGATCATGATTCATGCAATGCATTGCCTAATGTGTACATTTCACATGGTGAAACATGTTTAGTGCGTGATCAGAGTAAACATGTTTTGGCCAAGTATGAAAGCAGAATAAGGTGGCTGGAATTTGTGACTTTTTGTGTTCAATTTGCAGTATTTGTTTCATTATCTCCAAAACCTCCACACAAGGAGTGGTCGAATAAGTATTTCTTACTAATGTGTATTCCTGCAAGATGTGTCTGTGTCCACACAAAGAGAATTTGTACATGTACGGCACTAAGGTTGGATTGGGGTAAATTGAAATGGTGTGGGTTGTGATGGGAACTGAAACTTATGAACATTTCACAAAGTGAGCAGTCAAAATAATTATTGATACTTCACCCATCAGCTACCAGTATATCAGAATGAAAAGCCCTGGCTCATCCCATTGCAATGGAGGATCAAGATCCGCTAGACTTCTCTTTATTCCCCTAAACCTTTCCCTAACATTTTATGGACCTCACTGCAGTCACATCCAATCTCCCCCTCCCCAAATCAAGTAAGTAATGATTGGGAATGGGTATACATGTGGCCAGCGCTCTAGGGGGCCACTGGCTGCTCTTGATGGTACTCTCTGTACTTAGTCACTGTTTTCTTCTTATCAACAAGAGGCTTATTCCTGAAGACTCAGCTAAAGATCATTCAGAAAATGTCACCCATGATTTAACTGGCGACGAGGATGAAGAGGCACTGTGGTCAGAGGTGGAGTCCACCATGAAAGCAAGAGAATCCTATGCCATTGAGACATTAGAGAACCTGGGTGTCGTCGCTGAGGGTGATGATGATGAGGATAGTGAAGAGGGGCAGTTATGGAAGATGATAGAAGGAAAGGCACAGCTAGCTGAGGTAGTTTAACATGGTGACTTTAGTCTAAAGAAAAGAAAATTGTGAGTCATTATGAATATCTCTATGGATAGCTATCATCTTGCACTGAGTGACAGCTTGTAATAACAAAGACTGTATTCTTTATAAATGAAAATGATAAACAACGGCCAAAAACAGTTTGTGATAAGCTAAGTAATTGCATCACTAGAAGCTGCAAATAAGAGAACTGCAAAGACTTGTGTCTAAGAGAAAAAATAGATATGGAAGTACCATCATAAAGAATTAGCGCAGAACTTTCAATGTTTTTACTATTTAAGCAAATGCCACCAAACTTTCCCTAAAAATTGTCTGGTAACAATTTAATATGACTTGTCATTAGTCTTGCAATTTGATGTTTCTGTGGCAACCATATCTTGACATGCTTGTATTCAGAATTCTGATTTTTTTGGTATTTTAATGAACATTTTGAACTTTTTGTCATAACTTTTATATTTTATGTAACATATTGGTGGTTTACTACAAGTATCATTTGTCATAGCTTTAATGCCCTTGTCAAGAGCATTAAAAGACAAAAGTTGTGAAGGAGGTGCCAAATCTCCCTCCTCCTCCCCACCCCCCCCCCCCCTGCCACACCTTGCTTCCAGTCTGTGAATTCGAAGCCAGCTAATTTAGACCTAAAGGTGAAGAAAAGTCAATGTCAAAAGTGACGGGCCACAAAACTTTTGGAAGTACCTTCAGTGATTAGTTATTTGACTAGCTTCAAAATTGATGCAATCCTGGTTTCGTGTTTTACACAACTGGGCCCTGTTGTGCAATATGAAAGTGTTGCTTTTGCTTATTTCTTTTGTTAACATATGTTTTCTGAAGTGCTCATATTGCAAAAACATTGATTGACAGCGCTTAGGATATTTCAAAATTTGAGATGAAATTACTTGGTAACAGGTTGATGTAATGCACCAGACAATGTTGCTTTGAGTGGTCATGGTAGCAATTTTTATTTAACTCACAATAAATTATTATTTACATTTAATGGAAAAGCAATAAACTTCAATAATTGTAAAATACAAGAGCTAAGCCAAGAAAGATTCAGTGAGTTCTGTAGTTAATTTCTAGATAAGCAGTCACTAATAAAATTTGTAGGGAGTATTAGTGAGTTTCAGTCCTCACATGATCATTCTTGGTGGATCAACTCTGTATGTATTTAAGAAGACAGGATTCAGTGGTTTATATTCAGGTAGTTAACTGGTGGTATTTTTAGACAACTGAGAAAGTAGTTTCCCATTCTCATTTCCCATTTCCCATTCTCATTCCCATTCCCATTCTCAGTGGATCAACTCTGTATGTATTTAAGAAGACAGGATTCAGTGGTTTATATTCAGGTAGTTAACTGGTGGTATTTTTAGACAACTGAGAAAGTAGTTTCCCATTCTCATTTCCCATTTCCCATTCCCATTCTCAGTGGATCAACTCTGTATGTATTTAAGAAGACAGGATTCAGTGGTTTATATTCAGGTAGTTAACTGGTGGTATTTTTAGACAACTGAGAAAGTAGTTTCCCATTCTCATTTCCCATTTCCCATTTCCCATTCTCATTCCCATTCCCATTCTCAGTGGATCAACTCTGTATGTATTTAAGAAGACAGGATTCAGTGGTTTATATTCAGGTAGTTAACTGGTGGTATTTTTAGACAACTGAGAAAGTAGTTTCCCATTCTCATTTCCCATTTCCCATTTCTCATTCCCATTCCCATTCTCAGTGGATCAACTCTGTATGTATTTAAGAAGACAGGATTCAGTGGTTTATATTCAGGTAGTTAACTGGTGGTATTTTTAGACAACTGAGAAAGTAGTTTCCCGTTCTCATTTCCCATTTCCCATTTCCCATTCTCATTCCCATTCCCATTCTCAGTGGATCAACTCTGTATGTATTTAAGAAGACAGGATTCAGTGGTTTATATTCAGGTAGTTAACTGGTGGTATTTTTAGACAACTGAGAAAGTAGTTTCCCATTCTCATTTCCCATTTCCCATTTCCCATTCTCATTCCCATTCCCATTCTCAGTGGATCAACTCTGTATGTATTTAAGAAGACAGGATTCAGTGGTTTATATTCAGGTAGTTAACTGGTGGTATTTTTAGACAACTGAGAAAGTAGTTTCCCATTCTCATTTCCCTTGGCCTGAACAGTGCTCTTTATCTTGACCTTATGGGGTATGGAAAAGGTATAAAATGCATTTGTGTCGGAAAGGCTGAAAAGAGAAGAGAAAGTGGAACACTTCAACTGACCATTAAAAAGTTTTAAGAATTATTCTTACAAATTTGTAATGGAATGGCGTTCTCCATTTGATTTCCAGACCAGGTTGTTTTTTCTATGTGTAAATGGTAACAGTTCACACCTATAGTCCATCCTCACAGACCCATAGGCTAGGTAGATCCCTGATTATCTGCCCCTACATGTAGGTCTCCGAGGGTGACCTAGAATCGTATGATATAGTAGAGCTAAGAGGAAATCATTATGGTAAATGGATCGCTTATCCCACTTGTCAAATTGTTTGTCTTAAGGCCCCTGCAAATGAGAAAAATTGTTTCCCAAAATGTTGATTCATTTAAGCATGCATGCAACATTAACTCCAGAAGCAAAATGTTTCATGTGCACGCAAATGGAAAAACGTTTTGGGAAAAATGTCCCTACAACAATGTTTGCATTGGTCTTAAAGACAAATGCCATGTCAGATTTGGCTGGCCAGACTTATTTTTCACCTCATAAATAGGTTGCATCATTTCAATTCTTTCAACTGGTTTAGACTGGCTTGAACTAGGCAGTTTTCTGTTTTAGCACAAAACGTGGAAACAAGAGAAATTCGGGCTGCAGAATTATCAGTTTTTTCAACGACTGAAGAACCATGGTTTGAATTTTCTGTTTCAAACCTGAAAAACTTAACCTTTTTACTAAATTCAATCGTGGGAAGTGAGATTCAGTTTTATTCGGCTGGCCAGATCTGACAATAATTAGCCCTAAAGAAGAATGCTTGCTGATCAACATAAAAGTTCTCCATGTGATGTTAATAGACATTTAAGCAAGTAGGTCATGAGAAACCCCAAGTGAACACAAAAGAAATTTTTCTCGATATTTAAATCAATTTCTTCCACCTGTAGTGATAAAACAGTGGAGGACTCGTATGTTGTAACTATGGCTTATCAAAGTATTGCTAAGCAGTTTTTTTAGGAGCACTGTGTATTAAATGGAGTCATCTTTTTAGACTCTTGAAAATATTTTTTACTTGAATGTCATATTTATTACACTGCTGGCATCAGGGTGCATGCCTGTCTGTGTTAGTGTACACATTAATTAAAATCAACTGCCTTACTCTAGTGCAACTGGAGTATAGTTAGATATAGTTTTTTGACAGAAAAAGGAGGTATTCAATTTCTGTGTAGGGTATTTTTGTTCTGATGAAAGACTATGTATGCTACTTAGGGCTGTTAAATGAAAGAAGCAATAAATATAGGGTTACAATTTGTAGAATGAGAGAACGTTATTTACTACACTTGTGATTTGTATTCAACTGTGTGTTACGGACTTGAACTTCAGATCTGAAGGTCTTGACGACCAGTCCCCATCATCGTGTTGTTTCCTTAGAAAAGAAACTTTACCCCACATTGTGTCTCTCCACCCAGGTGTATAAAATGGATACCGGCGACATACTGCTAGGGGTAACCCTGCGATGGACTGGCATCCCATCCAGGGGGAGTAGCAATACTCTCAGTTGCTTCATGCTCTAGAAACCGGGATAAGCTCCGGCCGTGTGGGCCTTCTTGGCTTGTGTGCGACTTTACCTTACCGTGTACTACGGCAATTGGAAAATATGCAAACCATGCTGGTATGAATAATAAATTCTCGTCCCCCGTCGCTCCTGGAGAGGACTTGATGACATTGCATTGCATCAAAGGGAAGCTATTATTCGCAGCATCCCCCGCCGCAATCCTCACCATTTCTCCCCCAGCCTTTCATCGCTTTCGAATATCAAGTAGGGTCTGGGACTTAGCTACCATTCTCTTTGGGTGGATGTCAATTCGCAAGAGCTGCGATTTTTGACATAGATACAAACACTGCTATTCATGCAAGCAGTTGTTGCATCATTTTTGCTTCTCTGCGAACAAGCTTCTCGGTGTAGGAAAGGTCCAACACTCGCACGACTCCTGCCCTCCACTTACCATTTTTTCCTTGTGCCCATTGAACCTCGTTAATCTGGGCATGAACAGACCAAGAAATGAAAGAGGTTTTCATTAACGAAAATGACTGCAGAAGCTTTTGTTCGGCCAAAACAAAATGGCGGTGATAATCCACTGTATGAACAGATGCGGTGTCGAGGAGAATTAATTAGTACGTTGTTTGTGTTTGAATTGGATGCTTAAGACAGTGGAACCCCATTTTCGTTAGACCGGGTTTTCCATTGAGGGTTTTTTGTTCAAAATCTGAGCGGTTGTTGGAATTGAAAAGGTTTGTTGCAATTTTGTTCGACACTGCGATGATGCGAAGGTTTAGCGGTGCATCGTTCAACACATTTTGGGAATATTGAAACATGTTGTTTTGTTTAGCCGGGGTTTTACTCTCATGATGATTCTGAGCAAAGATGGACTGTCCGTATTCTTATGTTGCCATTGCAATAGCCTGCGAACAGGCTCACTTAGTGCAGGGATCCATACTACCTTTTTTTCAAACTCGTCAGCCGGGCAAGGATGTCAGAAAAGACGCTTGCCCTGACATAATTTTACTTGCCCGTTCAAAATTGTGTAATAATTAAAATACAGTCAAAAACTGAAAGTTAACAACAAGTATTAAAGTGGAAAGGTTGCAGTTTATTTTCAGTATGTTGCTGCAGCGGCACCGCAGTAAGGCTCCTGTCACTTTCATTTTACAAATTCAACCATACAGACTGAAAAGGTAGACCTACTTCTCATTGATTTGCTGTGTTTACTTAAATTACGAATACTTCTTGATCAAACTTTCAATTTGGCATTCTTCAACATCGCTGTCCAGGTCACTTGCATCCTCAACACCACTGTCATTCTGATCTTAATCCTCTCCGTTGTTAACGACATCCAAGTCTCCAGCTGCCTGTTTTGCTGCCACATTGGTAAAAATGCGCACTTCCATTTTTCTTGTTAGTATTTAGAACTTTGGTCGGAAGACTCACCCCCAATTTTTTTTTCTGCGGTGGTGACGGCGCTTTGTCAAAGTAGCGCCACATTTTAGGAAACTCACGTGCGGCCAAAGACCAAGAGTCTTTGTGTTTGCATATTGCTGCAGGACGTCAGTGGTCGAGAACAAAAAATTGAGCCTGCAAACATTTCACTTCTGAGAGTAAGATGTCGTATGCGCAACGAAACGAAGTTTACAGAATATTAATCTTCTGTTTACTACAGTAGGGAATCAGTTAATGGCTGGTGGTCATTCAAAACTCAGGTACATTGACTGGTGAGAAATAAAGAAAGAATTCTGCTCCTTAAAACTTACTCGTCCACCGGGCGAGCAAGTGATTCTTGATATTCGTCCGTAGCACTTTATAGTCGTCTCGGACGACCTGACGACTGCTAATGTGGATCCCTGCTTAGTGTGGTATTCGCGCGAGTATCTTGGCGGCGGAAGTCAGCGAGCAAAGCGAGCCGGCGAGAAGAATGGGTCCTCGCGCCATTCCTCTCGCCGGTTCGCTTCGCTCACCGACTGCCGGCGCCAAGATACTCGCGCCACTAACACACTTCACAGGCTACCTTTGCAACCGATTTTCAAACGAAGGCGTGGTTACGATTCGACCGATTGGGGAGACGATTGGCGCATTCATAGAACAAAACACTCTTATTTCGGTTTGATAACAGAGCACTTTCATTTTTGGAAACGCTTACATTTTGGAAGGTCGACAACCTTCCAGCGAAATTCAAACTCCTTCCTTCAAATCTTGTTAAATATCATTCAGTGTTTCAATTATTTTAATTCACATAATTTTTAGTTGTTCAGTAATAGGTTTGACTTATGTAGCTGTAAATTTTCGAAATGGTATAAAGTTTTGGATTAAGTTCAAGCTTTAACTTGTGTATTAAGAATAATTTTTCTCCTCACATTTGCACAAATAAAATGCAAAACGGATGGTGTTGAAAATGGTGGCCTGGCTTGCATAGAAGGCAGGATTGTTTGTGCGAAGGCGAGAAATTGTAATCTTTTGGGATCACGTTTTCAAGGACTTTCAAGGTTCCTGTACTTAAAAAAATAATAATAAAAAATATGCTGTCGTTCTAAAACCCATGGGGGCGTGAGAAATGGACACATGCGTGTGTGTTGATTAAAGGAGTAAGTTTTTAAATCGATTCTAAAGAAACTGTGACACACAAGCCGAATTCATATTAGAATTAGAAGACGGAAACTCGTCACGGACGGAATTCCGCCTATTTTTCCGTCCAAACCGACGGTAAAATAAGACGGAAAACTGTCTTAAAATTCATATTATAAGTGAAAATCATAAAGAGGTTTTTTCGCTTGCCCTGGTCTGAAGACGAGTTCCATTCACCACGGTTAATGTTTTCCGTCACTAATATGAATTTGGCAAATGCGTCGGTGTGAAAGTGAGACATAAAACTTTGGATTTATCAACCGATTGGATAAAGTAAATTGGCCACAGTAAATAAATTCAAAGGCTGACCTTTCGAGCATTAGCCCCTAGATTATCTCTGAAGCTATCAGTGAGGGCTATTAAACGCCCGAATATGCCAGCTCATAAATTTCTTTACGGTGGCCAATTTACCAAAACAAATTTGTAAGTGTCGATTAGCTTATCTTAGCGAATTATTGCAAGATAACAACTTCAATTAAAAGATTCACATAAGAAAAATATCAGCCTGACCGTTTGTTATTTCCTGGTTTGTTTAATTGTCTTAATTTGTTTGTGAAATGCTAACTACGTAAATCGAGTGGGTAGTTTATATCTATGTTGATATCATTTTGAAGTTTTTTTGTGAAAGATAACAAAATAGCTTTCAGTTATACGATTCCAAAACGTCTTAATTGAAAAGAAAACGTGGACTGCGAAGGTGAAAACACAGGTTGGCAACATTAGGAAAATTAAACACTTAGGGCCGGTTATTTAAACAAAGTTTAGACGAGGTCTAACAAAACCCCGATAAAAATCGATTTCAATCTGGCTAACCCTAATATGGAAGCGTTCTTTACCGTGGGCATATGGCACAGAATACGGAACATATATTTTCGTTAACCCGTTGCATACTGAGGGGATGGTATTTATTTCTTGCAAAAATGGGAATGTTTACAAAGACGCTTTGTCCTGCTCATTCTTTACAACTGAGCCCCTTAAACCCATACATATTTAAAAAGTGCATAAAATATGCTTTGACATCAAGTAGAGAAATTATAGGATATATCAAAGTTATGACGTCACGAGCTGCATAATTAGCAGTATAATTAGAATAGTCATCCATTCTCTTATTTTTTGCTGGTTTATTGCTCAATAAACCAGTGCGGGATCTTGAAGAAGTAGAAGTAGTAGCGAAACAAACAAATAAAATAGCTTTCATACGTGAGCAGATTTCATCAATAGACTCAAAAGTTAGAAACACGTTGTACAAACGTTGTACAGCTATGGTCTCCGAAAGTTCTTCTCATTTGCTATGAATGAGGTTGATGCGATCACACGCTGGAAAAAAGAAGCGTAATAAACCTGTTCTGTTTGTCTGGAAAATTTTCAATCGTAAAACAAAAACATCTATAATATTCGCTTACAATTTAAAAATACTATTTACAAGGCTAAAAAGGATAAAAAAGGGGAAAAAAACGAACGTTTTCGACTAATAGACTAATTAGTCGAAAACGTTTGGTTTTTCCTTTTCTTAAACCTCTTTAGCTTTGTAAATGGTATTTTTTTTAATTCTCTGAATCGAAAGGTTGTGTTGATTTTCTTAAAATTGAAATTTATTAAATTTTACAGAATTCGACGGGTGTTTTCAAGTTTTAATTAAAATTATAAGCTTTCAGGGATAAAACATGAAATTCAGAAAATAATGACATCACACACACTTCACCATTCTATTCATTAACCTTAATTCCGAGAACTAACCAGATAACCGATGATTTTGCATAATGAAAAACAACAGTACAGAAATGGAGCGAAGGATAAGCTTTTATTTCAGTAGTCGCAGATTTTGTCATCAGAACAGGAAAAGAAATAAAACCACAGGATCGAAAGTACTGCTCAATAGCTTTCGTGCGAATGGGCACTTTTGAGAGTTTTATCCACAGAGTTAATTTTTGAACCACCCACATGAAGTGCAGCATAACAAACAGTATTACAGGAAATCGCTTCATCAATAGCTTTTATTTAAATGACCAGTAATGTTTTCATTTTGGTATTTTCTAGACAACAGTTAGCTCTGGCACACTTTACATATAACGCAGTCGAACACTTTAAAAACACTGTCCACTCGCTAGGGCATAAATACGACAGCTTTATAAACAAAAACTGAAACAGACGTTCTTTAGTTTCTTGATCGCTTTAGAAAAGAAAAAATTCCAGCTTATCCGCGAAATCCTGTATTCACCTACTTGCTCATTACAAACAAGAGGCCGGATGAAAATGAAAATTTAAACTGAATGAAACTTCCCGTTTAGGAAGGGAAAACTAGCACAAAAGGCTGTTGATTTATCTCACAGAGCTCTTGTTTTGACGTTTCAGTTTGCTTGTAGTCTTGCCGAGTTAACAGGTGAGGCTTCGGTTTCCTCGTTAGCGGCAAATCTCTCTGTTTGGTATCGAATTTGTTTTGAAATTCAAATCGGCGTACTAAAGTTATGAAAAATTTTAAGTCCTAAGATACGTTCGCTTTCTTGTTTCGTGAACGTTTTGTGACTTAGAGCCTCGGGGGAGGGGACTCCCAGATAAAAAGGACGGGGATGATCGTCGGAAAATTAGAAATAAGCCCCTAAAGGAGACCAATCTGGGCGTGGCTTAGGCTTAATTTGACCCCTAAAGGAGACCATGCTAAAACAGACAACCGAATGAGAGATATAGTGACTGAGAGGTATGAACAACGGAAATGGTTAAATGTTGTGCCCTTTTTTTAATATAATAGATATTTCTTATTTTTTAATATCTTGATTTCTTTACGCACAACCCTAAGCGATACCTGTATGGGTAAAAATATTGTCGTTCTGTCCTGAACACCCTAAGTGAGACCAAAATCTGCGATTTACACCCCTAAGCGAGACGACGAGCATCCCCGTCACTTTCATATGGGAGTCCCCCCCCCCGGGCTTAGAGGGCGTTGAATCGCGGGTGCGTGGATTTTGAGTGAAATAGCACACGCGTGGATCCGGCGTGGAAACACGCGCGCGCGAAATTGCCAGATGAGAATATGAAAACCACTCCAGCAGACAACAGCACTTTCCACAACTATGGCATGACATCAGCAGAAGTGATCACTTTGACTATAGTAAGCTATTTTGCCTCATCCATTGGAACTATGTCGAACATTTTCGTACTGTTCGGGGTCCTACTGACGAGACAACTACGAGAGAGCTGCACAGCGGTTTTAATGATCAGCCTATCATTCTGTGATGCTATCATCTGTGCAGTGTACGTCCCCATGTACATCGTCGACATCCACCACGGCGCCGGCACCGTCCTTGAAGCTGTGAGATGGCGAGTGGTCTTCGCGTTTTTCATGGCATCCTTGAACGGAGAGCTCATCGTCACCTTTGAGCGGTTCGTTTACATCTGTTACCCATACCGCTACATCAATTGGACCAGCGCAACGCATGTGGCCATCGCTGCTTTCTGTGCTCAGTGGCTTCCCTCCTTAGTGCTCACCTTGCCTCGTTTGGTTACAAGCACACCGCTATACAGCTACGTCTACATCGCGGTCGTTATTGCCTTTATCTCGGGGCTTCATGTCTCCATATATACTGCGTTGCCAGGCGCGAAAGCCGAAAAATTGCCCGTCAGTACCCCGCAGGGTCCCAGACCCCGAGAATGCCAGTCTGGAACAAGTCAGTTACAGCGGTTGCCATGGCAGTGATGGCGTCATTGCTGTGTTGGGCCCCCGTTGTGTTCCTGCCGGCGATCGTCGCACCAACCTCACCGTCCTTCAAGCACTACATAAAAATCGCCTCGGCTTTTACATCCCTGGGCGCTGCCATTCACCCCTTTATCTTCTGCTGGAAGCTCAGGCATTTCCGCGAAGCCCTGGTCAATTGTCTGCGCAAACTCCGTAATGTTCTTTGTGACTGACATTGACTCTCACGTGACCAATTACAAGGTAACGTCCCTGTCAATGTCGCTCCCAGAGTCTGCGTTTCCCTTGTCCTGCGGAAGGGGCCCCATTCCCGACTGGTCAAGGGGAACGCGGGCTCCGGGAACAAGAATGCGTCGTTTAGGCAATGTGTCTTATTGACACCCATATCCTATTTTCTTTTGAAAACAGGACAACTCAATAAAAATTATACGAACATATCCATTTTTCAATCCCGTTCTTCCTAAAGATAGAAACAAGTCAATATTGTTTTCAAGCTTTCCGTTTGGTTATTTTTCCGTTTGGTTATTTGTCGGTGCAATATCTGTCCACTGTACTCGTTTTTTTTTTAATTAAGTGTTGGAATATATCCCAAAAAGATGCCCTCAGGTTACTTTAGATTGGCCTTGGTTTTTTCTAATTTTCGGAAAAGGAACACACAGTATGATCACAACAAAACTCAAGCTGGGACTTCATGGCCACAAACGAAGTATATCTTGCATTTCGTATAGCAAGCAATGTTAACTGGACGTTTATGTTTAAATATGCTCTGTTATTTTTATTCGTGAATGAGGCCAATTGTACACACCCTAAACAATCGGAGATCCAAAAATTCGGACGTTTTTGAATCAATAACGTGGTAAGTTTTCCGTGTATTCTCAGCCAATGACAATTTAATAAGCTTTTCCGGCAAATGGTACGATTAGGCGGGCAAATATTGACATGCGTTTACCAATTACTCTTCTGTGGAGAAAGAAGGGGAAGTGGGAAAGGGGAAAAGTGATGGAGGGAAAAGGAAAACCATGGAAATCTGTAGGTTGAAAAGCCTGGAGTTACTCAGTCTCCAAAAATTTTGGTGGGGGTGTGCGGCGCTCTCCTTGAAAATCTTATCCTATTTCAGACCAAAGTATGTGATTTTCCCTACCCTATTTTAGACCTGACCCAAAATCCGATACCCAATTTCAGACCTGTCCAGGAACTGCTTCGGTTTGTGTAGAAATTTAAGAAGGAATTCAAATTTCTGACATTAATCACAACACACTTCTCAAGAGAAGATACTAAGTTTTTAAAAACGTACCTATTTTTGAAAAAAGTAGCTTCTTCTAAAAACGGTACTCAATTCCAGACCAGATCGCACAAACCTTATCCTATTTCAGACCAAAAAGGTCAAAATCTAGACCCTATATTAGGCTAAAACGACTCGAAAACCATACCCTTTGGAGCCGCACATACCTATCTAGTTTATATAAGGGAGTACCTCCCCCCCCCTCCCCCCCCTCCAAGCGGGTTGAAATTCTATTGGTATACGGTATTTAAATAGGATTTCATTGTAAAATCACTGGGAATTTTCAAACATACAATCTGTTATCTGTTAAATATTTTCTCGCGAGAACCACTGGACAAAACGCATCACATTGCCTGTCGGTTAAAGTCCTCTAACCAGAAACAAGGAGATATCTGAGAATCTCTCCCAAGTGGTATGTTCCAACCTTCATAAATGTGAGCCAGTTTATATTCGCATGTTTGTTTTCTGCCCAAAATTAAGTTCTCGGACGCAATACTAGCAAGATTTTCAATGGCCAGCATTAAAAGTTACTTTGACTAAGTTTGACAGCTTAACAGATCCCATACAAACAGCGCTGCCTTGCGAGAAAATACTTGAAAGACAATAAATACAGTAACCATCCTCAAAGCTCATAGCTGAGCTACCACAAGTTTAAGGGCCTGCTTACATGGGGGTGGGATAACCCGGGTGGATGCCCGCCTTTACATACAATATTGACAACGATGCCGGGGTAAACTTTCTCGACACTATTGCGTGGTCGCTAAGCACGAGGTTTGAAACTCACCTGCTTTTGCTTGAAGTCTCGCTGCAACGTTCAAAATTGTTTCCACTTTCAAGACGTCTGCTGGTAGCCATGTTGTCAGGTTTGAATTTGGCGGAGTTCGAGATGTCACTTGAACTTCACTGGCACTTGAACTTCACTAGCGATATGCCTCACGAAATTATAAAGATTAAAATTTGGCTTTCAAAATCACTAAAAATTGTATAACTATTGGAGAATATTGTGCACCTAAAATAGTTTTCGGACCCGGAAAGTTATCGGGAGTTTCGAGAAACGGGCCCCTGGCCGGGCAAGCCGCCTCGACGGGTACCCCACCTATCATGTGAACGTGATCAAGATAAAAGGGATTGACAGGTTACCCCATATGGGTGGGTTACCTCACCTACCAGGTTTACCCCCACCTCCTCGTCAACAGGCCCTAAAATACTGTTCGCTTCTCGAAAAAGGTAACGTTGGCGAACATATTTCAGTGAACATTTTCTCTGAATCGTGGGAGATTGTTGTTTGTACGTACCTTTTATTTTCACAATTGACAATATCTTCCAGTGTCATAATCCAAAGTTAATGAAGTATTTAATGAAATTGTATAGAGTGAATCGTGTGTAATAAAAAGAATTAAGCCGTGACATTACTGGTGCCAAGTGTACCGATCATGTTATTGACCAGTATAATGGGTTATTTAGGTAACAGACCACGCCACAGGAGCCTCCCACCCAGTCGGTTTTAAGGGAGTTGCTTTGGTAGGTTGTTACTACACAGCATTATTAACCAGCCGTCGCCATGGGCGACCGCCGGTTTATAAAATGGGCACGGATTTGTGGTGATGGTCAGTTGGCTTAACATACGAACAAAGTGCGATAAGGCTTGTGGTACGGGTACTCAAGAGCTGTACTGTCTTATATAAGACGCATGCGCATATTAGTCTGCTGAATGTTACCTTCGTGCGTTCTTGTTTTTTAATTTACAGTATTTAAGATATAAGCGGCGAAGGGTTGTTAAGTTTGGGGTTTCTGTATTTGTCTTGCATAACGCATGCGCAACTGAATAAAGCAGCGAATTAGTTCAGTAGTGGTTTTGGTGAAAATTTTTTTCGCGGAGGAGTTTTGTTATGGGGATTGACATTTTGAGGGATGTAAAAATGTGGGAGTGGAAGGATTTGTGAATGTGAGGAGCACATCACGCTTCTGTGAATGTGATTTGCTTTGAAAGTTGCGTTTTGTATAGCAGCGGTGTAATATTGTGCTGCGTGAGAGGCAGTTAGTTCGTGTGGTTTGCGTGTGGTGTTGCCGTTCCGAGTCAACCTGTTTACTTTGCATGGGAATTCCCGGGCTAGCAAACCAGGTTTAAACAACACGTCATGAGATATGCCTTAACGTGCCCCAGACTCTGACGATCTGCTCGAGCTCGTGTTTATCAAGCGTTATATTTTGATTCTACTGTTATGTTCACTGTTTGTATTCACGGTCTAGGCACAAAAATAAATATTTCGTCATTCCTTTGTAAGCATCTTCAGTTACGGGCAAATTTATACCGACATTCAACGTATGAGTGAATTTTGCGTTTTTCAGCAGAAATAAAAGCGATAAGAAAGATAAGCTGAGTCATCAGAGTTTAAACATTACGTTTAAACATTACATTTGTGAAACCTAGGGGTGGGGTGGGTCAGAATGGCCGGTTAAAATGCCCTTTGGGCTTTCTTGTTATATATAGACCACCACTGGGTATGAGCCAACTTTCTGATTCTCTGACTCTTCTCTGATTCTTATGACAACAACAAGCTTTATTTGCATGACTATAACAAAGTATTACACTGAGTATTGCAAAAGCCAGTTAAATTTAATTATTAATTATTTAATCAATTAAATTAACTAAAGAAATTACAATTATTGATTATTTTTAACCATTCAAAGGGGTAGTCATTGTAACTAGTTTGTCACTCAGTTCAAAGCATAACGAGATGAATGAAATTAATTGAATATTTACAAAATAGTCAGGAACTACCGTGTGATAGGTTGCCCGAGGAAATTTGATTTTCACAACAAATATTACGGTCGAGGGCTTATATGAAGTTTGAACATCAGATTTCCGAGGGAACCTATCACACATAGGGTCTGAGACAGAAGAACTCTATTGTTTTTATTGTGCAACACTAAATTTTGAGCGAAAATTCCCCAGACGGGCACTATTCGCTAATAGGCGCCCGCTGAGGAGAGACACTATCGCATCACGTGATCGATTTCCACCAATGGGAGCACGCCAAAATTTAGCGTTGTACTATAACATCATTAAGTCTCCCTCCCCGCCGGTTTTAGTCGCTCGTTTACTGACTAGCCTGCTTGCAGGCGGCTTGTGGGTGTTTTTAGCGCGGAAAAACCCCCCGAAAAATTTCAGAGTTTGCTATCGCCGGCACCATCTTGGACGAGACGAAAATCGGCCTCGCTTTGTCACTCGCCCGAGACCGATTTTCGCGCGCGTCCAAGATGCCGACGGCGATCGCAAACTCCACGTTTTCCGAGGTTTTTTCCGCGATAAAACACCCCCAAACCGCCTGCAAGCAGGCTATTTACTGACTCTTTGCTTTGATTTTCATATCCACTTGTTTTTTAATACTTCGTCCCTATAGCATCGTTGTTGGACCAGCCCACTTTGCCACAGCACAGCTGACAGCACTCTTCACTCGAAACATTTCAGTAACCTCAGTGGAGATAAGTGGTTATTAATATTTCCATCCTGTACTGTTCATCACGCACTAGTTAGCGAAATATCATACACTTTGTCTTTAAAGAATCGTTGTTTGGCCAACCTTTTCCTTTACTCTGGAACATCGTCATCAGCAAATACCAAAGATATTATTCCTGTTGGGTATTCCGGCAACTAGTCTTCTCCTTTTATTTTTCATGTCCCGGTTTATAGTTTTAAATATGCCATACATTTTTTCTTTTTACCCATGATCCTTGTAGAAGCTTACTTCTCTATACTCCGCACATTCCCTGAACTTGACAAATGTCCTTCGGGAATTAATGCTAAATCACCATCAAAGACCAAATAATATTCTAGTTGGCATCTGATTTGTTCTTTCCGTTATTTCCATGCTGGCCGATACACTCTCCTTACTTGGTGTCGTTTACTTGCTTCTTTTCTACATTCTTTCGTTACCCTTGTCAGTATGACTGACTTGAACTTGGAGAATGTCTTGACATTCAAAATGCTATATACCATTTCATTTGACTTCCAATGCATTACTGTCCTTTGCCATAAATTTCAAATACTGCGAGTCTGTTGTTAGCTGGTATCTTAGCGCTACTTCACTTCACTCTCTGTCCACTCTCATCAGTCTCCTGAACATGGTGAATATTGTTGGACATTAGGAGGTTACTAATGTCATGCCAGCAACTTCCGCCCACCTTGGGCGCAATTCAAAATCTTATCAGTCGTGTGCATTGACTCGCGGGTCGAAGAAATATCTCATGGCAGCGAGCACGACGAGCTGTAAGCAAAGTTGTATGATCTAATACTCGCCAACTAAGCCTTAGAAATAGTCATTCTACTATGTTAAGTTTTCGAGCGAAACCGCCTCTGCTTCTGGATAAAAACCAGTTTTGTTCGCGGGGCTCGACTGCTTGCTGTTAAACGAAGGATGATAGAAACAGCACTACAATCAGTCGATCCAGTGAGGTCTTTCCTTTTTGCCTCACGAGAGTGGCGTTGAGTTCATCACCTTCCTTCTGCCCTGTTATTTTGTTAGAGGTTGTTTTGTACTTTTTCTGGTTTTCTACTTTGTTTCTCCACACTTATCAGCATCTAATACCAACGGCTTTATAGAAAAAAAAGTCTTTCAAAGTAGTGTGTAGTATTTTCAGACACTTGGCGAATACATTTCATCTCACGGCAATATTCTGTCTTGGTCGTAGTTTCTTTCTTCACATGTGATTGCTTGTCTAGGGAGGAATCCCTGCATGGTATCCGTAGAAATGACTGTAATAAAATACATGGGTCCAATCCGTCTCCTGTAATGCTTCAACTGTTATGGGCATCGAATCAGATGAAATGATACAAGTACATGTCCCCTTTATCCGTACCTCGTACAATATTACATGCTAACGTTTTTTGCTTGTTGAATGCTATGTGTGGTACAAGTCAGTTTTCTCTGTCTCTTCTCTTGTCCCAAGGGTTGAGGTCGATTCTAAATTAGTCCGACAGGTTACAGAAATCTTCCCTCTCCATCCTTGATTGCCAGCACTCCTCATAAACTGAATATATCATTAGAGCTTGGTCTGCTACTCAGTGGATCAAATCACTGAGACTAGGTAAAAACAGTTTCTCTTTCCACTTTGGGATAGCTGCCCGAAAAAACACGCTTGGAAATGTAGGGCACCTCTGGTGAGCCGCTGGTGTGCAGTTCACCAGATGCGAAAAGAGAGACTGCTCGTAGTCTACGGATCAAACAGATTTCTAATTTTAATAGGGCGTTGTACGTTCTTTTGAAACTCTTTTAGGCATTCTGCTCCCGATAGTACAATGAGCGGTTGCTTTTGGCATTTTTTCTTTAGGAATTGTCTGCGTGCCTTTTGTTATTCTTAAGAGGTTAGAATAACGCATTACTCTCAAAAGAACGGAAAGGGACGATAAAGAACATACGAGACACGCCCTTTAAAGGTAGATATTACGATTTACGACTTGACCTTTCTAGACCGTCATATGAGATATTTTGCCGTACCTCTCTATTTTACTTACGGTAGTTTAGATTGAAGCCTAGTTTTTAGTTAAACCGGATCAAAAGTTCTGCATCTGTGTAAAGACTGTCAATATGAATTTTTAAAAAAAAGACAAGAGACTTCATATCGGCGTATAGATGATGCCTTTGTAATAAGTCTTTGGCCTCTTGGTCTCCTTTTTGGACTTCCTCGCTACAATAACTTGAAAACTCTTTTATCCACTATTTATTGTCATATTTACACCACTAAACATTTAGGCTCGTTTCAAACTTCGTACTTCAATTTTCATGTGCCAAATCTTTTGCAAATTAGATAAAACAATAAGTTTGGTCATTTGCACCCGGTTCGGCACGTGAAAACTTCAACGTTTTACTGAAGCGGGCCTTAGCCTCGCTTTGGGCCATCCTGCAATCTTTATTTTTAAAATTTATAGGAGAGATTTGCGACGAGCCAAAGAAAACATAAGAGGCCACATGCACTATAATAATGCGCCCTTTCTTTATCTGGGAGTCTTGGATACCAGCGAAGAATACAGTTTTTAAACTGCTTAAAATCTTCAGTCTGAGACCCTGCTATACAAACGCAACCATAATAACAACAGCTCAACATTTGACGGATGATAACAGTTTTGAGCTGATTGACCCGGTCTTTGAGATTTTTTAGTGGATTTGTGTTTCAACCTTGTTCCCAGGGTTTTCTCTCTATTCAAAATGGCGACGAGAGAAGACCCTGAGATTTAATTAATTAATTAATTAATTAATTTAACTTATAGTACAACGCTAAATTTTGGCGTGCTCCCGTTAGTCGAAATTGATCACGTGACATGATAGTGTCTCTCCTCAGCGGGCTCCTATCAGCGCATAGTGCCCGTTTTTGGCAATTTTCGCTCAAAAATTTAGCGTTGTTCAATAAAAACAATAGAGTCCTTCTATCTCAGGTCCTATGTGTGATAGGTTTCCTCGGAAATTTGATGTTCAAACTTCATATAAGCCCTTGAACTACGTTCTCGGGCTAATGTTTGTTGAGAACATCAAATTTCCTCGGGCAACCTATCACCCGATAGTGCTTTCGACAGAAGAACTCTATTCATGGTTTAAATGGTGGAAGGCTCTTTATTGGCTAATGACTATTGTATTTTGAGATCATGTGATCCACTGCTTACCAGAGTAATTTTGAATAGAGAGTAGAACCTGGGACGAAATTGGTCGAGTTTGCCTGATCATTTTTTCAAGGTCAACCAAAATTTCGCTTTTTAACTGAGGTTTGGATTTATTTGACACCTCTAAAGCTGGTGTGAATCTTTGATTCGTGGAAGCTGTCTGTCAAATAAACACAGACTGTTTCCGGAAAACCTCGTCAGACATTTGTTTGCAGTTTTAGATTGCGTTCTTGAACGTTAGATATTAAGTTAAAATATGTAGATTTTTTACTTTTTGCAAGAACCCGCAGGCTGCATGAAGAAAATACTTATAACAAGAGTCGTGAATCTTGTATCCTCATCATTCAATCTAATCCGTGTTTCATCTTCCTCTCGTCATTTTGTAAACTTGTAACATTTTCCCGGGAATCAAGGCTAGCGAAAAAACGTTTTCTGTCACGTAATGTTCAAATATGCTAACTTAGTTACATGCAAGACATGAAAATTGGTTCCAAAAAGAACAACTTTTTGGGTTATTGTAATTATTATTATTTTTTGATTTGCCAAATCCTTTACGTTGGATCGAACCACGCTCCCATATCACGCCAGTCTAGTTTTTTCTTAGGGTAGTTGATCAATTTTTCAGTGATCAAAGCTTGTTTTCAGCCATCTATTTCTAATCGAATCTAGTATCTCAGGTCGCTTTGACTTATCATAGTAGAAAGGCTGCAGACATCCCCGCAGATTAATTAGGAAACGATTTTCGCAGGCGCAGTACATTCTTTGTGATACAAACCTTCTTCCCAGAGTCCAATGGCGGCACGGAGAACTGGACCCTTGCAAGATATATGGAGATTTTCAGCTCTCTTGATAGGCCCTTTGTGCCAATCGCCAGGGTCTTTTCTGTGCCGCCGTTTTGAATATCGAAGACTCTGGGGACAAGTTGTTCTGTTACTTGTTTTCTCGGCTTGGAGAGAATAAATATAAATAACGTCAGCAGATGAAAAATTAACTGATTAATATCTAGGATGTTCTTAAACAAATATAACTACAATGAAGATGATTATATGACAAGGAACTTCTAATCGTTACATCTATCCCCTGTTTTGAACACGAAGTTTACCTAAGGATCAGATGTCAGATGTAGAATTGAAAACACGTGATGTACAAGCCACCACGAGGGAGACATTTTGGTAAATTTGGTAACTTAACTGGTACAGCCAATCGAGCGCCTCTGACGATACGGACAGCAAACGGACAGTCCGATGCGTGATGCGGTCTATTTGTTAATGTTCATGAAAGATGCATTTGCAAGCTTTTTTCCTAATAAGACAAGTGGCTGCGGTTCTGGACTGGACCATTTTGGTCTGAAATAGGGTATAGTTTGCAGTTTTTTGCCGGAAAAGGGAAACGATTTTAGGAGTTTGGTCGTAAATACTTCAAAGATTTTGACTTCCCTATTCTGGAATGGGTTATGTTTGTCTGATTGATCTTAACCCTTTAAACCCCAGTTGTGATCAGTATCAAAATTTGCCTTCTGATATTAGCGCACAATTCAGGACACAGGTGTTGAGAATTGAGGAAATGATCACTAACATGAACTCTTTTGATATTTAAACAACTTCTCATAACTAGTGCTACAACAAATGTATGGCGACCAGTAAGGAGAACTGATATGTTGACACTGGGGCTTAAAGGGTCAAAATAGGTGCCGATTTTTCTTGAAAAAATGCAAAGATTTTATAGGTTACCCATCTAAAATAAGGTGTAAAAATTACACAATTTGGTCTGAAATAGGGCCGCAGTTTACCGAGTTCTGTTCCATACACCCCCTTTTCAATGAGAGTGTTTACATGAAGGTGTAGTTTTTCCCGTCATATTGTTCACGGACCAGCTCTTGCGTGGTCCGCTATGTTGTAGTTTTATAGTTTTGTTCTTTGGTAATTAAATCAGTTAGTTTGCGTACTTCCTTGTCTTTTCGCCCATTGTTCCACCCCTGACGTCCAGTACTTTGGCATTCCCTTGTAAAACTGACCTGTTTCTATGTATCCTTACTGAGCAGCTGACTCAGTTTCGATGAGTTGGCGCTCTCTGATATTATGTTGAACCAGTGTGGATATAGCGAACAGGGCCCGGTTGTTCAAAGAGTGACGCTATCCACCGGATAAATCACTATCCTGCGGAAAAATGATAAGAAAACAAAGTACACTATCCACTGGATAGTGAGGTATCCGGTGGATAGAGTTATCTCTTCGAACAACCGGGACCATTGATGTCGGGGACATGCTCAATAGGTAGCGAGGACGTGACTGCCCTAACGGCTTATTTTGCGAGTGCAGTGTTTGCTTAACTGAATGTAAAATAGACTGCGAATAGTCTCTAATTTTGGCGATAGCGATTGTGCGGCGGGCGAAATACACACACACGCGCGCGCGAAATTTCGAGGCGACGCGACGGGAAGGGTCGAAATTTCGTGCGCGCGCGCGTGTGTGTATTTCGCCCGCCCCACAATCACCAGCGCCAAAATTAGAGACTACTCGCAGTCTAAATGTAAAAGCAAGCAAGACACTTTAACCACCAGCTTTGCAGAAAGTGGTTGCCTTTGCTTAAGAGCAGAAAGACAGTAGTTTGAAAAACGTTTCCACTACAATGATTTCACTGAGAAAACTTCAATGTTTGAGTGTCAGTTAAGAGTGGTAGTCGGTAAAGCTATCGCAATTGCTTAAACTGTGATGGTCACATCTTCATTTCATTTATATTTCCGCAGTTCACATCATTTTTATTCTAAGAGAGATGTTGCTGCGTAAATTATTTTCGATATATATTTTTTCGCCGGACAGCTCAGAAGAAGGCTCCTGTGAGGTCTTTGAAAATTCTTAATACAAACCTCTTAGACAAAAACGGCTTTGTGCATGGAAAAGCAGGACGCACATAAGATGACATCAGTTTCAGTTGTCTTGTTCCTTCTAATGCCTTCTTTTATTTTCTGGAATTGCAGACAGAAGCTTAACGATGAGGGCCACACGAGGAATAGAAAACGACGATTCAGCCAATTATATTCGTGTATTTGTGATAGAACACAGTAAACGGTGTACTAAGACAATATAGACCTTGGAAAAATGCGGTCGATTTGTTGTTTTAAAAACTTGAAAGTTTTTTATTTCGTTTGACTCTGAGTCTCGTGCGGCATAGCCTCATAGTATTTCATTGATACGATGTGATACAATACGATACGCTAGATATGGTTCTTTATTTAATCAAGTGCAAGAAAGGAGCTTATAGAAGCACGTTCAGACGTGGCATTTCAAAAATAGCAACAATAATAACAATATGAAAATACATTATACCGTGTCGGAGAGTTTGATCACCCGGGCTCCAATTCTTTTCAAATCTCATTACCGTTGGCCCTGGGTGAAAGAGAGTTTCTTCCTATTAGACTCACATACAATGACCATAGAGGAACGTTTTCAACGCTAACCTTCCCTTCCCGACCCTCTGGAATTATCAAGCCTAATCAATTTTATTTTATTTTCCCAGTGACAGGCGAATAGGACTTCATCTATTTCAATTTAACAGATTTTTGCAAGTACCCTGACGAGATGATCGTAAAGACGGAGGTTCGCGTAGAGCTGACCACGCTACCGTCCAAACATCCGTTTCTTTCGCCCCTCATTGACGTAGAGAGGGGAACAAAAGTTTGCCCACGTGGGAGTTCCTTCAGGGGCGACCCAACAGTGGGTCGCATTCCTGGTGCGTTCAATTGTGCTGCGCTGGCTTCGGCTGTCCAAAAGAAGCCATGCCGTCCAGCTTGTGACAGAGGGAAAGTTCAATCGATCTGTCTCTCTTTGACTAATAAATAGAAGAAAGTGAGACAGACAGAGTAAAGCTTCCCACCGGAGAAGAGAGGGGCGTATTTCGCCTTCCTCTATTGGTGATATACATAATACGTATCCTGATTCTGATTTGTCGACAAGAAAGGCTTACCGTCATCATCTAACAAGTGCACGGGGTTAATGGAGTTGCAGTGGAGGAACCAGGGGCCGGATTACCTTCCCCCACCTTTTTGCTAAAAAAAACTACTTTTTTTCAATTCTGAAATTTTTTCTCTCTAACCACCCATCCCCCCTTTTTACCTAACGAGGTCCCATATATTGGGTGAACTATTTACATTAGGGTAGCATTCGGGTGGTCCTTTGGTTGAGGTGTTGCTTATATTATATTGAAATTCAAGGGCGGGCTAGTCAAAACGGAGAAAGAAGAGACTGGCAAATAAGTACTTCGTTTATCCACCGCGAAAGGAGAAAGTTTCATTAATTGAAGGGTTATCGTTTTATTTTCTTTCATGCTAGACTAAATGTTCTGCGCGCGCGTGTGTATTTTGCCCGCACCTCAATTGCCATCGCCAAAATTAGAGACTACTCGCTGTCTACTTTCATACTGTCTATCTTTTGCGGTCCAACATATTAACTGTAATTACTAGTGAGAAGCAAGTGAACGAATAAACGGATCAGTCACAAGGACAAAAACAAGCTACATTAATTCCATTCTGGTCGGGTGTAACGCAAACGCAAACGCAAAGTTCAGGTTACCCAGAGTTCAAATTACGGTTAGACGATTGCCAAAGTTAGCCCGGATGAATCCGAGAACTTCCGAAAATTTCCTCTCTGGATTAATCGACAAATTCCGAAGACTTTCATATGCTAGCTGAAGACTAAAGAAAATCAGCCAAGGATCTCCGAAGATCGCCCAAAGATTCAAAAAGATTTCAGAAGCTGATTGAGTCTTGATTAGCACCAAGATTTTTTTCCGCATTCGGCTTGAAAAGACGCCAAAGATGGTGTTTACGAGCTCACTGACTTAACTATGATTGTTGTCAATGTGGATAAAGCCGATAAAGCCGATTTCATACCCTGGTTTATTAATTAACAAACTATAGATACATTCTACACTGAATTAACTCTCATAACATCAGATGTTATACAGAATAGATACGGTACATAGCTGCTTGATTGTATTGAATTGTTACCACTAACGATATCATTTTTCTAATTTATCCTTCCTCCCGATACTTTGAAACTGTAAATAAAGAAAATGACAATGGTATCTGAATGTTATCTGACTCTTTTTAGGTCTAGCACATTTGAAAATTGGGTTTCTCAGTTTGAATTGCTACTAATAGACGGAATGAAAATAACTGGAACATATTCCTCCGTGACGTAAAAACTATACTCCTATTTTAAAACTGAGTTTCTTAAATTTTGAAAATCTGCTTATCAACTTGAATGATTTGTAATGAATCAGAGATAAAAACTTTTTCAAAATATTCTTTTAATGACAAAAAGAATATAGCTTGGGCTAATTCTCGAATTTTTCTTTGACAACTGCGCACTTGCACTCAGAAACGATCATTTCTGGGAAAGTGCGGGTGACAATGTGTGTCTTCCTTTGATCGACGTACTGAAAAACGGCAAGACTGCTGTAGCTAAACGGAACACAGATGAAATTAGCGCTGTTGTTCACTTGCATGTGATATTGCACAAGTGCATGATTTGTGAAAAGGCGTTGGTGATGACCTTTGTGCGGGCTCTCGCACTTTCCCGTGCAAATGTAGGCATTATACACAACTGGAAACACCACCCTATCACCGAGGACTTGGCGGGTATCCACGTGTAGATCACGTCTAGAGCACATGTCTTCCTCCGGCGGCGGTTTCTCCTTGGAACGTCTTCCTCTGCAACAAAACAAAACAGAATGACATCAAAAGCAAGGCTCGCAATGCAACTGACTCTAAGAAATAGAGGACATGAATGGGAGAACTTATCAGTTCTCAAAGTAAAGAAATACATCAAATTGTTTCGATCGCTTCACCAGCCGGAAAGATGAAATTTTGACCTTTTGTAAACTTTCAGTCAAGAAATATTCAGAGTTAAGAATGATATGAGCTGGTGATTCATGCAACTCACGTGCCAGTCTTAAATACAAAACTTCGTGTAAGGTCGGCGACCGAAGTAAAGTTTTCGAAAAAAAGGGCGGGGCGAAAATGTTTCAGATTTTACGAAATAAAGAAATGATCCTTGCGGCTATGCCGCACATTGTGAGCGCAATCAACGCAGTTGCAATTAAGGGTTGGCAAAAGTTTCAAGCCTGACTTCCTTTCTAAAGGCTTCAATACCAACAACACTTTATTTCTTGTCCGATCCATTGGTTATCAACCAAGCTTTAAAAATGCAAAAAGACCCCTTCCTACCTTTCTGCATGTGGATGGTTCTCCATTGGGACGCGGACAAGGTATATCACCAACAGAGGAAGGCGAAATACGCCTCTCTCCTCTCCGATGGGGAACCTCACTCCATCGATCTTTCCCTCCATCACAAGCTGAACTGCATGGATGCTTTTAGACAGCCGAAGCCAGCGATACACGGTTGAACGCATCGGGAACACGATCCACTGTTCAGTTACTCCTGGAAGGACGTCCACTTGGGCCAATTTGGTTTTCTTCCCTGCGTCAACGAGAGACAATATAAACGGAGGCTTGGATGGTGGCGTGGTCAGCTCTACGAAAAGCTCTGCCTTTACGATAACCTTGTCAGGGTGCTTGCGAAAATCAGTCAGATTGAAATATATGAGGTATGGTTCGCCTGTCACTGTGAAAAGAAAATGAAGAGTGTTTAGCAGCAAATTGTGATAATTCTAGGAAACGATAACTTTAAAGGACTTGAAAACAGGGCTGAAACGAAGACGAGCGTGAAAGACAAGTAAAAGGAGTATTGAATCTCTCGTTAATCCCGCTAAAAACTGAAGCCTGACAAAAAAAAGAAAAGAAAAGAAAACTAGTGAACGCGTGAAAGGATACTAAGTTGGCGCTCAGGATACAGTTTAATGAAATGAAAAGAACGTCAAAGCTTACCATTTCCTTTGTAGCAATGAAAATCATCAGGATCCCTTATAGTCCTCTTCTTCTTCCTTAAGCCGTTTTTATCATACAGTTTGGTATAAAGATTCGAAAACACTTCGTTTGAACCTTCTTCTGAGCTGTTGAAATGTAAAGCGACGTTGACTCTTTCGTCAGGAACATTAACTGCAGATTTGCTTTCGCTGGTTGCCATCGCACGAGTGTCACGAGTGGAGACATACGCAGCACTGCAGATGACTACCCCAGACAAAAAGAGTGCGGTCGGAAAACCCATTGTATCGACTGATTTGGCAAGGATGTTAGCACAGTATAACTGAGCAAGATCTTAGCAAGCACTTTTAATTACATCACTGACGTGTTACTTGATCCGTCTAGGTGCAAATATGGGAAACCATACAGCGATGATGTCCGGCTAAAAAGGTAACAAATGAACATTTGGTTTAATTAAGGGGCGGGGAAGGGGGGGCTGGTGGGGCGCTAATTCGATCCACCTTCGAGTTCTAGACTACAAGAGAAGTACGTGAATTCTAAATATTAGACCAGTTTCGAAGTACAAAACGTTTCTTATGCTTAAACCAAGCCTTGGGATGAAACCTCCGTGGATTTTGTTCCCAAATTAGAAAGATGCATTTGGCCAGATAGCAGTCGTTTTCACGAGCAGGGAGGGGTTTTCCAGTTAGTAATTGTGGCGATGATGGAAAAACAGGAACCATAACAAGACCAACAAGCTGAGATAACCGATCTTTAGAAGAAGCCCACTTGTCCACAGAAACATATTTTTGATACCTTACAGGAAAAGTGCTCCTTATAAAAAGGTGCAGTATCCGGCAATCACCATTGATAGCATCCGGTTTTGACAACTGAAAAATGTTGCGTACTTTACTCAAGCTGCTACAAACATAAAAAGGAGCTTGGGGGAATTTGAAAGTTTGCATAAGGTTGTAAGTAAGCATAGTGCACTCGTTTTCAAACAAATGTCACGTGACATTGTACCAGTGTTTACGTAACCTTATCTAAAACACCAATCAGAGCGGACGTTATATTATCAACAATTAATTCAGTTCTTTATCACTGGTGCACCCAACTGCATAGCCACTAACAAGCATGTGCCCCGTCAGCAGTGAAAGCAGCTACAAATATGGTCTGCTCACAGGCCTATTTTCTCAAAAGATCATCGAGCGCGCTAGCAAACGAGAACAACAGACTGCTACAAATAAGACTTTGAAACTTCTGAGATGAGGGTTTCAATAACCTTCCGCTAGTGGTTATCGCCAGTTATGTACCACAACTAAAACGGATACTCAGTTGTTTGGTTGTTTGTTGGTGTTAGTGTGGGTGTATTCAAAGTTTTGTTATGACTCCCACATATGACTGTGATGGGATTATCGTCACAAAATTTTGAAACGAACCCTACCAGGTAGCAGGACCTCGCTTTGCAGGCTATAAATTAATTCGCTTTCAGCCTTAACTGGTTACCAAGTCCTTCGAAAGAGTAGTCCCTAAGATAGTTTTTTTCGACCGAATATCTGGTACCGGAATAATTCGGATTTAAAGGCGGATATTTTCGATGCCCAGCACTTTAACGTGAAAGGTCTACCAACCCCACCTCCGGGAGGGTGTGGTGGGGATCTCGTCCCCTACCTTTATGCTTAATCTTACGGAGAAAAATACAATGATGCCGGTTTATGATAAGCAATCGCTGTAGATCAGTTTAAACCCAAAACAAGACCAACGGACTTATAGATATCCGATCTTTGGAAGAAGCCGACCGTATTCACGCAAACAATCAAACTGGCCTTTCTGGTACCAGATGGGGAAAAGTGATTCCTCTAGTTTGTCTTGAACGAAATAGGCTAAGACAACATCCAGTTTTCACAAGATGCAATCGAAAGGCAAGGTGCCAAAGGAAAAAAATGTGACCACTTACTCTGCTTTTTTTTATGACACTCTTTTTAAAAGCATTTTTTTAATGATAAGTTGACCCCGAGCTAACCGAAAAATGATGGTGATAACATAGAAACGTAGATGTATTTTCTCACTACTTTAGAATATGTCTTACTCGGGGCACCCATGCAACGAGAACATTTTAGCAAAATACTTGAAATATCATTTTCTCCTTTGGGAGATTATTTCAGAGCTTTTTAAAGGCAAATTTGTGAGCTAATACAGGTTGATCTGTTCGGAGATTTTTCAGCTGAAAATTTAGGCAGCAGAATCTTATCCGCCGAATTTCCGAACTGCTAATAGAAAATGTTAGCAGGCCTTATTTCACACTCTGAACGACATATTTGTCCCTCCGAAAACAAAAGGAATTAATCAGTCCCCTTGTCACGAAAGTCTGAGGTGATGTTTCGCCAAAGAAGTCTCTTGTTTACACTGCAATTGAATCCGAATAACCCAGGCGATTTAGGCCTTCCGAACAGATATTCCCCAAAACGAGCCGTTGGGTTTCCCTGTTTACTCCTCGGTTGAATAGCCTCGAGAATACTTCCTAATCTTCTGGGGGATGCCCCACCGAAATACTCTTTAATCCCCGATTTGAGTATCCCTCTGTACATAATGCTCCTAGACTACGAGTAGTCTCTAATTTTGGCGATGGCGATTGTGGGGCGGGCGAAATACACACACGCGCGCGAGTCTATAATGCTCCTGATACCCAGTAGGAGATCACAGTGCAAATTTTAGAGACCGTGAGACCTTTAAACCATGATTCAAAAGTCACAGTCACGCCTCGTCTCACTACCATTTTCTTTGCAAAAATCTCAGTGTGTTTATGTGAAAAGGCGGGATGGCCCGATTAAATTTACGTGCATTGCCGTGAAAGGTTGCCCAGTATGGGATTATTATGGCTGGCTGGTCTCTTCAATTTTCTAGAACAATATTATTCCTAGTAGTCAAAGAAGTATGCATTCAAGTCATTTCAGACTTGTCACGAGAAACATAATCCACCGCTTGCTCCTTAATTTTCGCATGGCCGATCAACCGCAATCAATGAGCAGAAGAGCAATCGATCAAACGATGCCAAACAATCTAATTAATTGAATGAAATCGATAGGTATTGGCCAATCGATGACCAATCAAAAGACACTCATGAAAGTAGGTTGTGGATTGTGACTAGATTGAATGTTTGCCAAATAGATTGCCTTCAGGTTGTTGCGAAAATGCCACCCGCGCTGGCTTCCAGTAAAGAGGAATAATACCGCGAAATATACTGTCCACGTGTTCAACATTTTCACGCGATACGCTGTGTTACGGACCTCTGTCATGTCGAGACAGTGATATGACCACGGCTGTGACTCGTGGGAAAATCGGATTGATAGATTTTGAGCCATAAACGCCGTATTTTGGCCCTTATCCACTCAAATTCCGGTCCAAAGGTCTAAAACTTTATTTGCAGCATGTAACATATACTTCCCTTTAACTTCGAAGGAATTTCTGTAAATTTGACTTAAGACATGCAAACAATTCAAAGTTTTGAGAGGGAGTTTTTGAACGAGAAAAACGCCGAACTAGAACCAACTTTTCGGGTCTTAGTCCCGCTGTTTTGGTTTCCAGTTAGGTGTTTTGTAGGTTTGTTAGCCGTTTGATAGCCTTTCTAGTTTGGAAAAGATTTCACCCAAACATTGAGGAAAGGAGGAAGTAGTTAATCAGAAGCAGCAACCGGTGCCAAGGCCAAATATTGCTTCAGTTTCACAAGGAAATTTCTCGCTTTTCTGTGTGTAACTTTGCTAAAATTTATCTGATCGCTCTAGTTTAGGCAACATTTGTTAGAATTTTGCTTCTGCATCATTGGTTATCAGAAACATCCTCTGTCGCTAAAGGTGAAGACGTCACAAACCCTACAAGGACTGTGGTTCCTCACGGCCGGTTTTAGTCGGCAGGAGCGCTAGAAGGTCAAAAAAGATACATCCCGCTCATAGGTCACGAGACATCACTACTCACGTGACCGTGGAAAAATTCTCGTTTATTTTCCTTGACAACAAGTTCAAAGCGTTTGTATTTTACCGTATGACATGGTCAGTAGCTCGTGACTTTGTTTAAAACTCATAGAAACGTGCTTGGCACCTCCTCCATTTACAGTATGTGGTCCTTGGTCCGCGAGTAAAATTGATAATCTTGAATATCTTACCTGAATCAAAACGTCGCGAGCTGAAATTTTCCTGAAGGTAACTTTTATGTTTCTCGCAATAGTTTTAACGTGGCAAGTTCCAAACTGAAACATTTTTCCTGTAATTGGAAAAAACGTGACCGTGCTCGCGGGCCCTTGGTCCGCGAATGTGGTCCTTGGTCCGCGAATCATGTAAACAGCACGAAATGTACCTGTGAATCCTAATAATTTCTGTAGTAGAATAAAAATTTTAACAATATTATATTTATTCTTTCTTATCCTTGATATATCTAAGCTACAGTCTTACTGGAAAGTCGTTGTGAGTTGTTTTACTTTTCAGACAACAGTCTCCCACACAAGCCCCCAGCGCAGTCGAAAACAATTACAAGACTACAAGCTTATATGTGTTCTAGGTATATGAAGAGGAGTTAGCCCCGTTTATAAACATGTATAAAGAAGATTTCGAAAATATTCAGCAAAAACAAAGGCCGTTTCCATTTAATTTAAGGTTTTCTTTACCTGCTTAGCGAAATGTCAGTTCTGTAGGGGCATAGGTCGCGGACCAATGACCCAAGTGCGAAAATTGTTGATATTATTCAAGAGTCGATAAAACAAAAGTTTCCAACTCTGCAGCAAATTCGTTCACAACGGCAGAAACAAGTTTAGTAAACTTGTTTTTTTGTTTTTTTTAAATCACGTCCTCCCGTTGCGTTTTATCTTCGCACAAGCTAAGTAAACATGACCATGTAATTTACGGAGCCGCAAAAGTACTTCAAGAAAGACAAATTGGTCTACCTGTCAAAAAACTTAAATTCCGCGCCTTCACCAACAGCAGAAAAGCCGAAACTTTGTAATATGGAAGAAGGCTCATCAGTAAATCATTGGACAAATTCGTTTTTTGTCGTATTCTATTTAACGAGCAAATGTTAGTCATATTCGGAAAAGTCGCAGACCGAGTACCTCGCGGACCAAGGTCCACACACTGTACTTCCAGTACTCTGTGTGCAATGGGGGAATCCTGACTCCTTCAAATATACGAATCATGGCCAAAATGCAGAAACACTACAATGCTTAATGCAATTGCAAATCTCTGGTGGGTATAATTTCGCGGACATTTACTGGAAGAACGGGAATAAATGACTATGATGATATGCAGCGGCCATGTCCTGCTGTGTGACTTACTGGTAAGTGTGACCAGTAATGTCGCAGTTTGACTGACAGGTGTTATTTTTTTTTTTTTTACGAGAGGGCTAATGTGTCCCAGTTTTCTCCTTTATATTTCACGACTAGAGATTTTCATGTTAAAGAAGTTGTTACGTTTTGGGTTTATGTTACAGTTTGCGTCAAAAGCTGTCACATTTCTCGTTAGTTGTTACATTTTAAGGCGTAATCCTCCCTCCTCCTTTATACGATTACGTTTCTGCCAGGCAACTGAGCCTTCCCCTCTTGTATTCTTTTATATACAAACGGCAAGGAATGGGCGAAGTACAGTGAGGGCCCATGGATTCAATGACAGAAACTGGATAGAGGATAATCGGTTTGCATTGACAGTCTCAGCGCAGTTGCAACTTGCTACTCAATACGGGAAACCTTCGCGAAATTTAGCAAAGTTCAGTTTAAAGTTCTTCGCTTTTGTTTTATAATATCAGTTCGCACTGATTATAGACTGAGCATACCGTAAACTGCCGCTTATAAGCCCTGGGCTTATACAACTTCGTAAGGGGTTTTGGGTGGGCTTATAAACGGAGGGGCTTATATCCGGGGGGGGTGCTTATAAGCGGAATAAAAAAAAAAAGGTTTCGAAATGAGCCACAGCAGTGTTGATCAAAATACGTCTTTAATTTACAAGTTTTTAATTAACCTTTGAAATGTCATAATAAATCGAATTTATTCAATTGTAACAACAAAATCAAAACTGTAACAACACGAACGTAGCCGGAACGTAACAAACAGAAGCTTAGAGTTCATCTTCGCAGTCTTCGGTGAGAGGGCTTAACATTAAGGAAACAAGGAAAACTAGAGGGGGGCTTATATCTGGGGGGCTTATAACCTGATCTATTTTTTTGTTTACAGGTAGATGGGCCTATAACCAGGGGGGCTTATAAGCGGCAGTTTACGGTATAGGATAACGCCAAAATATTATCATAAAGATGACACTTTTGTTCCCCTGGTACCCTTGGCCTCTATGTCTTTCGTGCAGTACATTACTTAAGCATATCCTGTTTTGAAAAGCAAAACAAGAAGCCCTGTCTCGTTTGCAGGGCACCATGAATTTAAAAGAAGTTAAAGTAGCTTAGCTTATAAAACAGTGTTTTTTAATCTAAAAACGGCAAGGAATGGGCGAAGAACATGAACAACGAGGGCTCATATTCAGTCAGAAGAGACTAGATCGAGAGTAATCGGATTGGATTGAAACGACAACCTCAGTGCGGTTGCAAAACTTTCGTAAACAAAACTTTGAAGAAACTCAACAAAGTTCAAAGGTCTTCGCTGTTGTTGTCAGTTCGCACTGTTTATAGACTGAGCAGATAGTAGGCGATAGGAGAGCGCCAAAATATTATCATAAAGATACCAGGACAACCAAATCACTGCCACAACGCTTTGTTGTGCTTGCGACCCTTGGCCTCTTTCTGTGCCTTTCGTGCAGTATGTCAAGTTTGAAAAGCAAAACAAGAAGCCCTATCTCGTCTGCCAGGCGCCCTGAATTTAAAAGAAGTCAAACTAGCTTAGCTTCCAAAGAAGGGTTCTTTCATGTATAAACCACAAGGATTGGGCAAAGAACAACGAGGGCTCTTAGATCAGTTCAATGAAAGAGACTGGATCGAGGATAATCGGTTTAGATTGATTCAAGAATCTTAGTGTAGTTACCATTTGTTAACTCAATTCACTGGAAATATGCCTAAAAAAACCTTCGAGAAACTCCGCTGCGCCGTTGTTAGGACTTAGCACTGTTTATAGATAACGGATAGGATAACGCCAAAATATTATCGTAAGATGACGCTTTTGTTCCCCGACCATGAATTCTGTTATATATTCACACTGTTGCGGCCTCTCCAAGCCCGTCTCTTTTTCTTACGCCGCTTTCCCCACCATCTGGCCCCAGTTGTTCAAAAGATGGATAGCGCTATCCACCGGATAAATCACTATCCAGTGGATAAGTGTTAGGGAAACCAATTGCGTTATCCACTGGATAGAGATTTATCCGGTGGATAGCGCTATCCAACTTTTGAACAACTGGGGCCTGAACGCCTAGAACTGAAAATCACTGAGAAGTACTTCGTCGTCGTACTATTTATCATGCTGTATAAAGTGTTCTAGCTTTTGAGGCTGGACTGGATGAAATCCTTAATTGTGACCTTTTATTCAAGATAGCTTTTGATAAGTACCGTTTCCTGTGGTCGGCTCTTTGTTATGCTGTACAATGTGTACAGCATAACAAAACGTAAAACAGCACGCACGTACGTTCGTCTAGTATGATTGTACAGCTGTCTCTTAAGCCGAACAAGGCGGGTCTAAATTATGACTTTGTGGATGAAACAAGTTTAAAACTAGAGACTATCAACTTGAAATGAAAGCTGTTGAGGAGTACTTTTCTACTTTTCTTTCATACAGTTGTTATGCTGTACAAGGTGGTTCTAACTTGTGCGTCTGTCGACGTACTGACCCTAAAGTTGAGACCACTTTTAGTAGTAGGTTCTTGTTGTGACGTGATTATGCTCTACAAGGTGGTAAAAACTTTTGAGTCCGTGGATTAAACCTCAGTGTTTGATAATTCAAATGAATGCCTTTGAGCAGTACTTTCATGTGGTACTGTTTAATTCGTTGCACAAAGTGATTCTAGCTTCACCGTAGAACTGTTCAGTGTGCTGAGATGCTGTTATCTTTCCAATATCCTGTCAAATGATATTACCGTGTTCATGAAAAGGTTGGAGAATGACAGACTTAAAAAAACACACACACTTACCGGGTTCGTTAAAGGTTGGAGAATAATAGTTCACAAAACACGCACACACACACACACAAGAAACGTGCAGCACTTGAAGTCTGCGTGATAAAATGCGACATGTGACCAAAACATATATGAATTTCGCTTATTTTATATGTATATATATACATTTTTGGTGTCACACTTTTTCTACTGAAACAATGAAACATCAAATAAAGTAGTTCAAACTTTTTATTTGGGTATTGCACTGTCCTTCCGTGCCGTGCAGTATATTATCATGCCGGACAAGGCGGTTCTAAGTTCTGATTGTGTGCATGAAATAGGAAATGATTTGTTTATCTTGCAAAATCCCAATGTTGCTCGATTTCCCGCTCCCCAACACAAACCTTTTGTACACTGAAAAGTGATTCTGAATTTTGAATTTTATGATGCTGTGAAAACTGAACCGGCCCGGCTTTGCTTCACTGCGATCTTATCTGTTCTGTTAAACTGACGTAGCTCGTTCTGTGTGTTTTGCATGCGGATGACGAAAGGAGAGAGAGAAAAGGAAACTGGCCTCTGGGGAGTATTTTCCTGAGATCTGGATGCTGTTTTTTATACTGCCGAGCGGATTTTTCTGTTATCGGGTCTTTTCTCTTGATCCCGAGCTATTTACGAAAGGTCGTAACAACTTTTAACGAAGAAACGTTCTTCTCCATCGTCCGGTCTCTCGGTTACCCAGACCTGAAACATTCCTAATTCCAACACCGACATGTCGTGATCAGATATGGTAATATTCTCATATTCTCTGAGGAAAACTGAACCGGCCCGGCATTGCTTCACTGCGATCTTATCTGTTCTGTTGAACTGACGTAGCTCGTTCTGTGTGTTTTGCATGCGGATGACAAAAGGAGAGAGATAAAAGGAAACTGGCCTCTGGGGAGTATTTTCCTGAGATCTGGATGCTGTTTTTTATACTGCCGAGCGGATTTTTCTGTTGTCGGGTCTTTTCTCTTGATCCCGAGCTATTTACGAAAGGTCGTAACAACTTTTAACGAAGAAACGTTCTTCTCCATCGTCCGGTCTCTCGGTTACCCAGACCTGAAACATTCCTAATTCCAACACCGACATGTCGTGATCAGATATGGTAATATTCTCATATTCTCTGAGGAAAACTGAACCGGCCCGGCATTGCTTCACTGCGATCTTATCTGTTCTGTTGAACTGACGTAGCTCGTTCTGTGTGTTTTGCATGCGGATGACAAAAGGAGAGAGATAAAAGGAAACTGGCCTCTGGGGAGTATTTTCCTGAGATCTGGATGCTGTTTTTTATACTGCCGAGCGGATTTTTCTGTTGTCGGGTCTTTTCTCTTGATCCCGAGCTATTTACGAAAGGTCGTAACAACTTTGAACGAAGAAACGTGTAAGTAATTCTTCTCCATCGTCCGATCTCTCGGTTAACCAGACCTGAAACATTCCTAATTCCAACACCGACATGTCGTGATCAGATATGGTAATATTCTCTACAAGAGCATCCACATTGAACGCATGTTCTTCTGTTTGACATGTTAATATTCATATCGGTACAAAAAATACAGATAACACTTGCAAGACTTACCTTGCCCGCTTGAGAACGGCACAGGAAGACAGAAGATGAGGAAAGGTCGTAGCTTCAGTCAGGGTCTAAAATGGAAAACCAGGATTCGCCGTCATATTTGGGTGCTATTTGATGGCTCTTTCCCTTGTATCGAGAGACTTCCCCAGGGCTTCTTGTCTGCTCCTCCCTAGAATCAAATTAAAACCGCCGGGACTTGTCTGGCATGACTTGAGGATCAAAAGCTTTAACTGAATGAGAAGCGTCTTATATACCATATGTTCTTCCCATTTTGTCCGTATCACGTGCATTCGAGTACTTCACGTTTTCCAATCAAAATTCTTATCGTCAATTTGTTCCTGCCCTTTTTTCAGTTTATTGCTCCTTGGGCAACCCTACCCTTGGACTCAGGGGGTGGGGGCGCTCGCAGACTACTCTGTCTACTGCCCCGTTCTTAGCAGCACTAACCATATCCAAACGGTCCTCATAGTACACCTGCTAACGATTTTATCCTCGGATTGCCAGGAATTTCGAAGATTTCTAAAGACGACCCTACCCGTTCCGAAAATTTCAGAACATCACGTTATTAAAATGCAAAAATTTTAGATCCAAGCAAGCAGCGATTTCATTTAAAAAACCGATAAAGCTGAGTTGTTTTTAGCAAATCCGCATAGCAGAGAACGATTCCAGACTGTAAGGAATTCCACATGCGAGATCCAAGTTTTAGGAGGGTAGTGGCTCTCGCTTCTTTGCCCTTCCTCTGTTGCTTCCCGCTCTTTTCTCGCCTCCTGTGGACACCCTCCCCCCCCCCCAACACACACACACACCATTAGTCCCGCAGACGTGAGACGTTGCTCACGCATCTAGTGTATGAGAGACTTCATGGGCACTCTCAGGTCAGCGATATATTTCAGCACACTGGGGGGGGGGGGACAGGGGGTTTAAACCTCCCGCGTCCCGTACCCTTTAATCCCGGTCCCCGCCCCGTATTTGTTGGATCCCGCCTCTTTGCATTTTTTAGATTGCGAAATATTGCGCAATGTTGCGTAATTTCCCCCTTTCTCCCGCTTCCCTCCACCTTTGGAATCCCGCTTCCCGCCCTCTCTTCTCCCGCCTCCCGCACACCTTCCGCCCCCTTTTCTCCCGGTCTCAAGCCCCCTGTCCCTCTCCACACTAGACCCCACACTAGACTGATAACTGCAATTGCTTTTGGAAACGTTGACTCATGGATCCGTTAGCGTAACCTTACATACATGCTACAGTCACGTTTTTAGCGTGTGGCTTATCACGGAGTTTCCTTTCGTTGATCTTCTATCTGTACTGAGTACACGTGCGGCGTTAGGCACGTTTTTGACGACAAGAAGTTGGGAGAGTATATTAGGTTTTTGCACATCATACTTATTTTCCTCCCTATAGTTCTTTTTTGCCTATAGTAGTATAAAATGCTGGAATGTTTCCAGCACAACGCTCGTCTAGTATGACTGCCACATTTGTTATGCTAGTGTTACTGAACAGTAATTTGAGCACTCTGAGATATTAGTATTAGTATCAGTATTAGCCTGCAGTGCAGCCAGACATGTTACTCAAAACCCGGCGGTGTAGACTGTCTACGACGCAGGCTAAGATACTATATTTTGCTATTCTCCCCACAGTTCTCTTTTATGTCAGGGCAAGTCCAGAAAACTGGGGTTGTTTTATTTTCTATAAAAACGTTTTGGTTTAGGTACATTCATTCGTCTGAAACCGTTAAAAGTAGCGGGCAATATATAAGCGCATACCTGCATAAGTACATACGCAAAAGCGTTTATTCAAACACATTCCGCAAGGGCTTTGCAAAAATTCTGGCATTATTCTAGATGCTGTTGTAGTATCCAATCAAATCGATGACAAATCGACACCAAAGAATCCGAGTGGAACGGTACAGCTGTAACGGCCCGGCCTTACTGAATTAGCAGGCGCAATTCTGGGATAGCCGTTACTTTTGGACAACTACAATACGTGAGAAATGCGACTGCGAAAAATCACTTCAATCCTCGAAAGGCCTTCTCATCGATTCTTGTACGTATGAAAGACAGTTACCTGGCAGTAAGGTTAAATGATCAACAAGAACGTTCCGTACTACCGTGGTCAACACTGTGTAGAACGTATCATGTTTGGTGTTGCTTTTGAGCAATCATTACAATATTATTCAGTATTTTTCGTATTTTTACTTCGCCCATATGGTTATTTGGGCGCCTGGGTGTGTATAAGGACTGGGAACTAATCTTTGCCTCGCATGACTCGCATGGCTCGCTGGCTCGCAGTTTGTCATGACCAGGGAGCCTTAGAGAAGATTGCAGTTAGATGCTATGTTTTCCCAATGATTCAGCCGTTTTACTCAATTATCCCCTTGAGGTTTCATTCAATCAAAAATTCCATCACTAGGTTTGTAGTGCGAGCTCCCATGAATCTGCCAGATTTTTTTTTTTGGCGATTTTTGAAGTTGAAATGATGAATACGTATGAATACCATATATTAGAACTGCGGGATGAAGAATTAAATGTAAAGAAGACCATCGAAGTTATAGACGAAACTTTTGCAGTTGCGAAAAGAAAGCCTGAAGAAAAAATTCAGGCTTGTACGGGATTTAAGTCGGGTTATAACGAACCGACTTAATGACTAGCTCCCAGTTGGCTTGTTGTCAATTACTCTACCGGTAATCGCAGAGGTCAAGGGTTCGAATCCCGTACAAGCCTGAAGTTTTTTCAGGCTTTCTTTTTGCAACTCCAAAAGTTGCGTCTATAACTGCCATGGTCTTCTTTACATTTAATTGATTTTTAAAGTGTACGTTAAGAAGTAAAAAAAAGTGGGCGTATAGATGAATTTTTGGAAAATTGAAAAATGTGGGTAAAGATTAAATTTTAAAATTAAAAATTAATAGACGGACACCAAAACAGTCGGCAAACTCTCGCGTGTGGGTGGGCTGTCTAGGGTGTGTACAATAATTTTAACCCTTTTTTATTTCTTTCTTAAATCAAGTCCTATTTCCTAAAAAAAATGACTGTAATCGCCCCTATAAATATTTCGGTAAATAGCAGCAAAGTCCCAAAATGTTAACTGTACTTTCTGGGAGGCGTTACTTTTGAGAAGCTTTGAGAGGCGGGTATTAATTTCGGTGGATTGTACGGTAGTTCCGTGTAGTTACATATGGGTTGCTACAAATGCTATTGATAGTCACTGGCTGTTATCGATCGTCATTTTCTGTCGATCAAGGAAGGTCGCAACAGTTTTTTTGGCCTTGGACTGTATCTTTTGAAATCAAAATTTCGCATAGAAGACAAACTACGATTTCCTTGATACTAAACCGTCTTTTCAACATATGACCAAAGTTTATTTTTCATTGGTTCCTAACAACAGCTGTCCCTATAGCGACGGTAATGCACATCCCTCGTTTTAAATAATGTCGAATATTTCGAAATCTAGTCAAACCCTTCATGACGAAACTTGAACTATTTAAACTACTTAACCTACACAACTTGTATGCGAAATTAGGGAAAAATCTGTAGGACCGTTTTCAAGTAAGTCATGATTCATTTTTTACGGGTTGATTTTGGTCATTCCGGCAATTTTCTCCAATATTTCAAGAAAAATAAAACTCAACACCTTCTTTTTACATTTCAAAGATCTTTCACGATAGCGAAACTAGTTCTCAATGTACATTGAGCTTCCTAGGTGGCTGCGATTTTAAGATGTTGTCATTTGAAAACTGCTAAAATGAAGCACAAATCAGTCAAAAAGTTCCTAATTTGCATAATAGAGATATTTTTGCAACCTACACATACTCGCTTCACGCCATTTGTGGCTCGCATGCGACTTTACCATGGTCAGGATTTATGTGTCATACCATGGCAGGGGCTCCTGTTGACATGATGATGATGCTATTTGGTGATTATCGACTTTATCGACTTACCATGGGTGGGGGGGGGGGTGGGGGTGTTAAAAGAGAAGGGATAATCAACAATAAGCTAGTAAAGCTAGAATGACGTTCAACAAGTTTATTGTGCAATTTACTCACTCGCTCGTCAGTTGTCATTTTTTCCTCCCCCCTCCCCCCTCTCCTCCTCCTCCTCCTCCTTGTCATGCATCATCATCGTATTGATAATCCGTCATCGTCACCATGCATCGTCATTATCGTGATCGTCATTGCCGTTGTCACGCCATGATAAATGAATGAATGAATCAATCAATCAATCAATCAATCAATCAATCAATCAATCAATCAGTCATTCAGTAAATTAATCAATCAATCAATCAATCAGTCAATCAACCAATCGATCGTTTTATTGGCAATATTATACTTTGTAGTCACTATCTCTCTTTTCATTGGCTAAGAGCCTACAGTTAATTCTGGGAATCAGCGCAACCTACAGATTATTCACTAATCTGCTAGCAGATTAGTGAATAATCTGTAGGTTGCGCGCGCAATGCATGATTTCCAAGAGCAATGTGGGAGGCATCTGAAAGCGAAGTAAATTCATGGCTCGTCGATTCGCTTCTTCAACCGAGGAAGAAATTGAAAAATTGCTGAAACAAAAAGACTCGGAAAACAAAAGAAGGCTGACAAAAATTGCGAAGGAACTGTTCCACGAATACCTTAAGGAAAAAAGCGTTCAGAAGCCAGAAGACAAGAAGGACACAAATGTTGAAATTTTTTGCCGTTATTTTGTTTGCCTGTAAAACAATGCGTAATAAAACAATTATTAGATTCCGTTTTTGCGATATCCGGAATAATCAACTCCAGTGCAACGGATGTCAGCAGTCGAAACAACGCACTTGCAGTACAGGTATTTCATCACACCACGCGACCGGAAGGAAAATTTGCAGTCCTAGTTGTAATTGTATTATACTAAGACGAAAAAGACAAATTTAATCACAGTGTTGCGAGTCACTCTAATAATATTGTATTATAAGGACAGTTTGAATAGTTTTGAAAATAAGAACGTCAGTGGAATTTGTGATATCATACACTCAGGGTCATTTTAATAGTTTTTCAAATACGTTAGTTGTTCAATTATATCAGTTAATTTAGAGATAATTTCATTAACAGTGCGTCCCCAAAAGAAAATTGTAAATAGTTTACCGAATAAAAAAGGAAGTTTTAGTTGTTTTCATAGTTTTCGTGATCGGAATCATGGGAATCATTTCGAGAGATGACCCTAGTGGGAATCCCTTATAAAAGTGACGGAGATGCTCGTACCTTTGAGAGTTTAAAACGTGGTTTGGTATAGCTTAACCTGCCCTGTGATTTCTACTATTAGCGATTACGTAATTTAGTGTTTTTCCCTTGAATATTTAGCAAATACGTAGTTTGCTGATTTAAACACTTTTTTGTCATTTTTGAACAGTTTTTGTTACTTTTTGAACAACTATCAAATTAAGTGAGCGCTTTATCAGAACTTTAATTAGTGATCTTACACGAGATCGCTGAATTGGTCGCTGATAACCTTACTCGAATAACCACTTCTAGGATTATCTTGATAAAAATCTGACTTATACAGAATTGGGACCTTCCAGAAAACCTCTCAAAACGAGATCCTAGTGCCTTGTGAGTTTTATAATCTCCTAAGAGCATGCCCGTCACTTTCCTTTGAAATTCTAGCGGGAGCTGACCGGTCTTTGTGAACACGTACGCACAACGGACCTATGTTCTTCTCCATTTATTTTGGCATCCGGGTTATCATATTTACATAATCTCCCATAAGCCTTTGTGTATGTTTTATGTGCGACCTCCAACACTGGTAACACAGAAGGAGTAAAGACTGAAAATATAATAATAACAAAAATGTCACCCAGCTAGGACATCAATGAAAAGACTTTCCAGAGTAGTTCGGTCTGGGCATGGGGGTCGAATGGGCAACAACACTGGCAAGGAGGATCCGGTCATTTCAGACCGACTGAGGGCAGAAGACTTCGTTTTCACTAAGGTTTGTGAAGTAAT
Organism: Siderastrea radians; assembly: GCA_964017195.1. Lineage (NCBI taxonomy): Eukaryota > Metazoa > Cnidaria > Anthozoa > Scleractinia > Rhizangiidae > Siderastrea > Siderastrea radians. The sequence continues at coordinate 49,039,478 of OZ024888.1, forward strand.
TTATTCTCGCATCGATCGATCGTGGTTATTAGTTTGTACCAAGCAAATGAGCAATTAGTCTTTGTTAAATTTATCTATAGTTTTTCGGTAACTGATTTTTTTTATCTTCGCAGACTTCTCGGTATGGATTTCCTTTCCAGCCGACTTGCCTTGCCTATGATCCAGTGCAGAGCATTTTAGCCATTGGGGCTTATGATGGTTCTGTACGAATGTATCCTTGTCTGCATGAACTTTATTTCCTAAAGCATTTATTTCAGCGTATTTAATTTCCCGTTGTAAGTCACTCTACTTTAACTTGTGAGGATTGTGCTTTCTGTGGCAAAGTTTTATGTGAAAGGTCAGGTTTGAACACAAACGAGCTGTTCATAAACTTTGTTAGAAACACGCTCACGATATATGAGCTGATTATGAAATATGCTTTTATTTGGCCTTATTTATTTGATATTGACTTCTACGACAGCTTGTTCACCAAATATAAATGCGTCTACGTATTGTCTCGAGCTTCAGCACGAATTATTTGTTTTTTGGCTCGCTGTTTTAATTTTTGTGGAGGTCTTCCGTGTATTCGGAAAGACAAATTCAAACAATCACAGCTTATGATTACTGCACTGTTTGCTTTATTTTCGTGTTTTTCAATACAAATAACACCAAGTAAAATAGCCTGGCGCGATTATTATAACCTTCAGATTTTCTTTGCTTATTTTAAAGACGGTTGCTTGCTCCTAAGCGTGCTCTCCAGTGGACAGACAGTCAATTAAATCAACTGCAGACATTTTTCCTTAACTTTATGCAGCTTGGGTCAGCCTGGTGTTGAGTGTCACGTTCAACATGAAAGCGGAGCTGCAGTTAAGGAACTTATATTCCTCGTAAATGAGGTGAACAAATCTGTGTTGGAGCTTTTTAGTTTAAACTGTTGTGATATCAAATCACATCCACTTTATTAATGACGCATTCTTGATTTTACATGATACAAATAACTTTTAATGGGTGGGATTTGTCACTAATGCATAATTGTACTCCTGACGTTATTGTTACAGTACTTAAGAAGATTTTTGTAATAGCATTAACATGTCTAATGTGATCATCATAGTGCCTAGTTTTACTCTGGTGTAATATGGGATAGTCATCTTCAAAGTGGAGTGACATTCATGGCGAGGTCAGAATATCTACCTCTCTTCACCGTATAGTGTATACCAAATCAGTGGATAGCCAACACCAAATTGTTCCTGTTTTTCTGAGAATGAGAGAAAACTTGTGCACTTGTGTATCCTGAGTTTAAGTAGCCAATCAGAGTGCGCAAAAAACACTATCCACCGGGTTGGTATAATTACACACATCCCAATTATCCCTTGAAATGGCTTGAAAACCAACCTGTTTCACACACTACTAGTTTCACTCTGCTTTTGAAAAAATTTGATTATGTGGTGATAATTTTGTTAATCATATCTATAACAAAATGCTCGATTGTGATTGGTTCTCTGCGCACCTATTTGATACGTAATTGGAGGTTGATCGTGTGGGTGTCCAATTACAACTGTCCAATTTGAACTTTTTGTAATTGGATAGCTGTAATCGAACAACTATGCTGCGTGCACGTCAATCAGGTGCACTGAATTGGGTTCTTTTTATAGCTGTTTCTCCACTGCTTGCAAAACTGATGATCTAAAAAATGTCCCCAAAGGGCACATAGATTTTCTAATCTTGCATTTTGTTATAGATGCGATTAATTGGTAACTAGACTTCATGTCGTACAATTCAGGGGTAATCATGCTGGTAATTTCAAATCCTCCTCACGCTATGCGCTCAGCCGATTTAAAATTACTCACCCGATTACTCCCTGAATTGTACTCCACTCAGACCAATTACCATTACTAACTGAACATCGGAGATTGTCAACAATGAACTTGTGCTTCAGCTGGCAGTCACCCCTCATGTCTTCAGGCAATGGCAAACTGCAAACTGCTTTTCCAGCAAAGAATTAATTTTGACTTGACTAGAAGTTGTCATTGGTTATTGGACATAAAAATCAACCTTTCTGATCATGCAGTCAGCAACATTATTGTCATCACATGATCAAATTATTTAGCCTGCTGAGTGAAAGCAACAGGCATGAAACAGGCTGATTTTCAAGCCACTTCAAAGGATATCTGGTTGCAAAAGTATTTGCCAGAACTTTAATTTGTTATAACCTGTTTGGTTGGAAGGACAGTGATCAATTGGTTAACAGTTGAATTATCCACTCAGGGTTATAAATGGGCACTGGTAAATTGCAAACCAAGGAAAACGCAACAAAACTGCTCAGGCTAGTGGTTACCCTGTTATGGACTACAGGCATCCCATCCAGAGCAAAAAGTGTGCACTCAGACCATGGGTAGCTACAGTGCTGTGCAAAAATTTTTTTTTTTTCGAATTTTGATGAATTTTGGCAGTATTCAGTGAAAATGAATGATACAGTTGTGTTTCACACAAAACGAAACTGCTACGACATTTAGATAAATGTTTCAAATCTGTTATTGTTCTGACATTATCAAAATTTGGCTCCTACCTGCGCAATCTTTTGAATGATATGCCGTGGAGGACAGCGAACTTTCATCAGAGATTTTAAAGGGCATTTCAAATATTCCCTATGGGTTTAAAATTTCGATGTCAGATCAAGTGCCCTCTGCAATATTTATTTGATTTGGTAATGTGCAAATGAAAAGAAATTCATACACACTTAGAGAAAGAATTTCAGAGAAAGATATCACAGTTTTCAGGAACTTACATGTAAACTAAAAAGTTGGAAATAGAGTGTGAAAAACAAAATAAGGCTTCAGTGAGATTTGAACCCATGACCTTTGTAATGCCAACAGTGCAAATGCTCTACCAAGTGAGCTATGAAGCCATTAACAATGGGAGCTGGTCAGATATGTGAGTTTGCGAATATAACCACAGTAAGGCATTTGCACTGGTGTCACAAAGGTCACGCATTTGAATCCTTGAAGCCTGAATTTTTTTCAGGCTCTATTTGCAATTTCTTATAAAAATAAGTTTCAAAATAACTGTGATGACCTCTTTTTCTTTAATTTATTTGATTTGTTCACTATTCACTGGAGGCTAGAGATTGCTCTAGAAATGAAGGTCTAGAAATGAAGGCTAGAGATTGGTCTAGAAATGAAAAATCTTGATGGCCAAAATACCAGTCTTACAAATGTAGTTGTTGGAATATTAAGGTTAACAACAGGACCCAGTATTCAGAATTACTGTTCTTCTAAAGCCTGCTTCTCATACAGTGACTGTAAGTCTTGATTTTGTGTAACCTTTCTTGATGAACATAAGGGCTGATTTATATGGTATGATTTTTGCTTACAGCTGTTGTATGCGACTTGCTCACATCATGTCTACAACAGAATCATGTGGTGTAAATTAGGCACACAACATCAACTGGTTCACAACAGCTGTGCACAACATGAAAAATGTTGTAGGATTTAATTAAAACATCATTCTTTTAAAACCCTACGACACTCCTAGGCACAACGAAATTGTTAAAACCCTACGACACTCATAGGCACAATGAAATTGTTAGTAAGAATAACAAGTTGTTTATGATCTTTGGCTAATATGAGCAGAGTGCGCTACATAAGTCGCATATGACAGTCGTAAGCAAAAATCGTGCCATCTAAATCAGCCCTAAAAGTCACTTGGCAGCACTTTCCTGTGTCATTGTGTGCTTTTCAGTTTTTTGGGAACTAAAATTAAATGAGGCACTTGTTGTGGGGTCGTGGTGGTGTATTGGTTAGTATGTTGGACTTCAGATCTGAAGGTCGGTGGTTCGACGCCCAGTCCCTGCCATCATGTTGTTTCCTTAGACAAGAAACTTTGTGCCACATTGTCTCTCTCCACCCAGGTGTATAAATGGGTACCAGCAACATACAGTGTACTTTTGGGGGTAACCCTGCGATGGACTAGCATCCCATCCGGGGGAAGTAGCAATACTCTCAGTTGCTTTATGCTGCAGAAAACGGGTTAAGCTCCGGTGAGCGACTTTACCTTTACCTTAGTTTTTAATGAGAATTTTACATTGTAGCTTTCTTTTTAAATAGGGAGCTTTGCTAAGTCTCTGTGAAGACGACTACATTCATTTGTGGAATTTACGACAAGCGCAGCCTGCTCTTGTGCAGTCATTAAGATTTAATAGAGAGAAGTAAGTTTTCTTAAAATTTTCAGTCCTTATGTGTAATCTAACTGAAACTTTGACGTCATCATTTTCTGGAAGATAGACATGCAATTTTCTCAAATGTCCCTTGGGGAGATGCCATGGATGTTTTTGGGTTTAGTTACTTTAAGGTGGCTCGATCGAGTTTTTGAGTGACGATACCTCTCAACTTTAAGCTACTAGTGTACCACAGTGAACAACCCAATAGAAAATCGATCGTTACTGCTGACCTAGAGAAAGATGAAAGTTTTACATGAGGTACGTTTCATCGAAATCGGAGTTACCATAGCAACGTAATGACGTCGTCCCTCATTTTACATGAGAGCTAATTACTTGTCACCAAGAGACAATTCTGGGTAGCGCTCGACTGGATCTTCGACCTGACATATTTGTCTTCACGTCTACAAAATTTGAAGAATTTCTATGAGAGAGTTTTCGAGAAATTGTCGGGTGAAGTTTTAAGGTGTTAAAAAACAACAAAAACAAAATAATTTTGAACTGTTATTGAAAAGTATGTCCACAGTGACTTGATGAAACAACATTTTGGTTTTAAATGAATGTTATGTCATCTAATTGCTTCATGTGAAAATTTCGGGGAAAACGTGCCATTTGATTTTTAGAAACGTTGGCTTGAATATGAACTTGTTTAGTGTGTTACACGGCTTTTTTATCAAAAATCGACCCTACACTTATTTAAATGATTATGAATTAAAAAGTGGTAGATGAATTTTTTTAAACTTTGCTTTCAAGGAGAATAATCAATATTCAGTACAATCCCCAAGTCTCAAACTCATTGAAACGTTGTAAGGCTATCAATTTAAAGCCTAACTCAGGAAATTATTGGACTGAATTTTACGCCAGTGGCTTGTTGCTCTTATTATGCATCTCCATTGTTTCGAATAGGCGTGCAATTGTAAATTTCAGTACATCATGAATTCACATAACGCTTGATTGCTTTCCGAAGATGTTCCGAAAAACGTGCTAATGTACCAGGTCAGCATTACAATAACAATGGACAGGCTGACAGCAGTGAGTGCAAACCTCAAGGTTAGCAGTAAGCGCAAACTTCGGTTAGCAGTGAGCGCAAACGGAAAGCTGCTGTGCTCAGTGTTCCAGATAAATTTTTATGGCAAGGAGTCAACGAAAAATTTAAACCGGTCAGTAGACGTGGGTCTCCCCCAATCTTATCCCAGTCTCAGCACGTTTTTGGAACATCTTCGGAAAGCAATCAAGCGTTATATGAACTCATGATGTAGTGAAATTTACAATTGCACGCCGATTCAAAACAATGGAGATGCATAATGAGAGCAACAAGCCACTGGCGTGAAAATCAGTCCAATATTTTCCTGAGTTTTGGCTCAAAATTGACAGCTTTGTAACGTTTCAATGAACTTGAAATGCTGAGATTGTATTGAATATTGATTATTCTCCTTGAGGACAAAGATATAAAAAAATTCATCTACCGCTTTTTAATTCATAACCATTTTAATAAGTGTAGTGTCAATTTTTGATAAAAAAGCCCAGTAACACACTAAACAAGTTCATATTCAAGCCAACGTTTCTAAAAATCAAATGGAATGATTTCCCTGAAATTTTCACACAAAGTAATTAGATGAAATAACATTCATTTAAAACCAAAATGTTATTTCATCAAACCGTTGTGGGCATACTTTTGAATAACAGATCAAAATTGTTTTGTTTTTGTTGTTTTTTAACACCCTAAAACTTCACCCGAAAATTTCTCGAAAACGCTCTCATAGAAATTCTTCAAATTTTGCAGACGTAAATACAAATATGTCAGGTCGAAGACCCAGTCGAGCGCTTTCCAGAATTATCTCTTGGTGACAAGTTTTTGGCTCTCATGTAAAATGGGGGATGACGTCATTACGTTGCTATGGTAACTCCGATTTCGATTAAACTTACCTCATTTAAAGCTTTCATCTTTCTCTAGTTTAGCAGTAACGATCGATTTTCTATTGGGTTGTTCACTGTGGTACGCTAGTTGCTCAAAGTTAAGAGGTATCGTCACTCAAAAACCCGATCGAGCCACCTTAAGGCAACTATTTATTGCAATTAATGCTTGAATTTTGTTATTATTTTTGGAAACAGTGTATTTTGCAAGTAGTTTAATCTTGCATTTTTATAAAGATTTTGCTGAGATGAAAATAGATTTCAGCACTTCTGGAAAAGAATTACTTTGCCCCTCCCCCCCCACCCCCACAAAAAAAAACAATAAAAAATGAACAGTTTGTTTATTGAACGTATTCTCGTTGTTGTTAAAAAATTGATACAGAAAGCAAGTTAAACATGAATGCTGCCTTACCAGTGTTTTAAGTTGACGGAGGTACTTGTATGCAGTGCAAACTCAACAAGAGTGTTACAGTTATAGCAAACTTCAATACATGTACCATGCCAGAAGGAAAATAGGGGCTAAGTGTTCAACCTGCAATATAGGGTAAAGTTTGTGAGGAGAAATGACTTTGGCAACTAATTTTTATGAAAGTTATTGCAACAATAAGTAATTGCCCTAAGGTATTCATAGTTTTGGTAGTTAGAATTTTTAATTAGCAAAATTTTTTTTTTGACAAACAAGTGCTGTTATTAATTTGATCTGTTGTTTTTAGATTAACTTGCATGCACCTACCTTTTTCGTCAAAGTGGCTTTATATTGGTACAGAAAGAGGGAATGTCCACGTTGTAAATATTGAGAGTTTTCAGTTATCTGGATACACAATAAATTGGAATAAAGTCATAGAAATGTAAGTGGTGTTGTAAAGTTCTGTAGGTGCACAAACTGTTGGCCTTATTTGTTTCCCGTTAGTCTTGATTGTAAGCAAAACACCTTTGCCGTTTTCCTTCCAGTGTAAAAATTTTGTATTATTAGTTCATATATCTATCTCTTAGTTTGTATGAGTTCCTGATACACCGTACATGTAGTTAAACACTCTTTATCATCATCATCATCATCATCATCATCATCCTCATCATCATTATCTTCATCATCATTGCAATCATCTGCATCATCATCATCATCATCATCATGATCATCATCACAGTGCTCCAAGCTGCGACTGTTTTGGTTACCATGGCAAGTAGAAAAAAATTTTGGTCACTAAAATTTCCGCAAATGTCGCCAATTTGGCGACTCCTGTTCTGGTGGTAAGGAGCTAGACTAGTGTGATATCAAGTTTCATTCCACACAAAATTTGCATAAGTCTCAGCTTTGAAGTCACAAGCCGAATAAAATCACGAAGTGTATTAAAATGGACAGAACACTGAAAAGCATGCAACAAGTAATTCTGTTCAGGTTTGTTTTTTCTTTTCAAGTAAAAGATATTTTCATTCATGAAAAAGAATTTTCTTTCCAGAAATTGCAGTTTTTCTGAAGTTGAAAAACAATTGCTTAATTAAATTACAATACAGACACATCAAGTTCGCAACAGTTTTGTAGAAAGTTTGAATAATTTTTGCAGGACAAGTATTTACATTAAAGATCCATATATGAGGAAAAGCGTAATGATTTTCACTTAGGAATACTTTGTCCACTTCCTGGTTTGATTTCCACTTGATTTAAAATCTCAGAGAACAGTGAGACTGCTCAGGCGATCTGTATCGCTACAAATTTGTTGGATACAAGATAAGGTATCTTGTTATTCAAGGCATTTAACAGAGCTCTTTCATACAAATGTTTACTTGTCCAGAATCACTAGCATTTGAACAACTGCTGAAAATAAACATTGTGGATCACAGAATTCAGGAAAAAATGCTTGTGTTATGGATGCAGGGCCACAATTTCAGGCCCTGACTCAACGGGTGTTTTTCTGTTTGTATCGTCTTTTATTATTGTTTTTGTTTTGTTTGTTTGTTTTTGGATAAATTAAGTGCTCTTCTGAAAGACCACTTGTACAGAAAAAGTGTTTGGACCGGAGTTTGTTTACCTTCAAACCTACCAGAATTGAGAAGAAGTTATTCATAGTAAATAAATTCAGAAATCGAGTCTCGACTACACACATGCTATTACTTTAATTAAACTTCTCCGGTACATCTTTCAGTATTAAAAATAGAATGTAACAAAGACTTTTGGTTACTTGGGTTACCACTTTTACAACAAACTAGGTGCAATTTCTTGCCCTGTTATGCCAGAAAAACTCCATATTTGTTAGAAAAACATGGTGATTGAAAAAGAATGTTATCAAGTTGAACGTAATTAGATGTACATCAATGAGGAAAAAAAACGCTTTTTGGCGACCAAAATTTTGTATTTTGCGAACTTTTTACTGGTGTGAGTCGCCACCTGGGAAAAATTCAGCTTGGAGCACTGTATCATCATCATCATCATCATCATCATTATCATCATCATCATCATCATCATCATCATCATCATCATCATCTTCACCATCATCATCATCATCATCATCAGTATCACCATAATCATCATCATCATCGTCATCAGAGGATTAATGAAGTTCTTCTTCTTCTATGTCAGAAAATGTAAAACTCACCCAGGTCCCGTTGTACATATTAGTGGAAATCCTGTGGACCCAAATAAGGTACAGCTATACATAAATTTCATGGAACAGAAACAAGGTGAAACTTAATCACTGCCTCTAGACCTTTCAACCTGGCAGTCTCATGGAAGTTTCATTTCCAAGTTTTTTTTGTGCGTGCAATTTTAATTTACATCTATTTACCTTTAGTATAAATCTACTAGCGTTCTATCATAAATGCTGCAATCTGATTAGCTACCCTACTCGCTATCTATTCCATGATAGATAGTGAGTAGCGATGATGTAAAACTTTAAAACAGTATGTAAAACAGTACAATGATGTAAAACCTTTCACTTTAGTGGAATATTAATCGAGATTTATACTAAAACAATTAGATTATTCGCTCTCGATTTCTATGCGTGATAGTTGATTCAGCCTTCGGCCTCATCAGCTATCACGCGATAGAAATCGAGAGCGAATAATCTAATTGTTAAACAGTGCACATTAATTTTTGCCATACCAGTCCTGTAGGGAAGAGTTTCAGTGTTTTCAGGGTGTGTACTGGTCCTGAAAAGTCTTTCAGTTTTGATGTGGCTTTTTTGTGGACCTTTCAGTCCTGGAAAACAAAACAAAAAAACATGAACTTTATTTTAACACGAATTTTAGAGTAGCCAGAAAGGCTAATATCTCTGTGTAACAAATATATGAAATAAATATCTAGAAAGAAATATCAAACTGAAAATAACAAGAATCCCAACTGGCAGGAGGCAGACCAGTTGGCTATGCACAAGCATGGCCGAGGAGTTGAACTCGGACTACCGAGAAACAACTCCAGCTAGTGACCAGAGCGGGATTTGAACCCGGGGCGACCGAGTTGAAATCCAGCGCCCTAAACAACTCGGCCATGCTGCCTCCTTCTCCTTGGAAGATTTATATATTTTGTTTCCAGTTCCTGTTAAGTTGTTACAGCGGTTTTCTCTAACACACGCCCTTCAAGGAATTTTTCCCAACGGCCAAATGTGTTTTTAGTGGATGTCAATCATCTGTTTCTATGACAATGTTTTCGAATTCTCGCACGCTGATTGGCTCTTGCTGATGGTCACATGTAACGCAATCCTGTCTGGGGCCGTGGATAAACTGATTTTCGAATCTGTTGTGCCCTGTGACAGAACCAAAGCAACTCTGGAAATATTCATTGAGGACACAATCGGTATTCTGTAAATTTTGACTTTTAATTGACTGAACTTCTCAGAAACCAACTGCGAAGCAAAGGGAAGAGATTATTTGTGATAGTCTGACAGCGAAAATTTTTGAACGGCAAGAATCAGACGTTTGCTGATCGACCGCGAACTCAGAGAAGTATTGAGAAGTAATTCAGTGGATTTAAGCACTTCTTTGAATAGAATAAAGGTCAGTTTTATACAAATTTGCTTCCGAAGTTCACTTTCTTTAAAACAAGTTTGCATTGCATATTTTCAGATATTTTGAATGCATTTGTGAAGCCATTATTGATTCAGTGAATAAACCTTTGCCTAGTGATTTGTTTTGGTACTTTTCAAGTAATAATTCAAAGTCTGCCATATTTCGCTGTCAGTTAGAAATACACAAAATCGTCTAAGCATGGTTAATACTTCCCAAAAGGTTTTTTCATTGTTTCATGCCTCACTCAGCGCTTACATGTAGTTTCTGCCAAATTGTTTTTCATTCAGCGCGCGTTCTTGAATTGTCATAGAAACAGATGATTGACATCCACCAAAACACATTTGGCTGTTGGGAAAAAATCTTTGAAGGGAGCATGTTAGGGAAAACCGCTGTAAAATCTCTAAACACTGGCATACAAGTAGTTGCTGAATGATATGCGGATACCGTGGTTGTGCTGGAGAATCCATTTTTTGTGAGATTGTCAGAGCTTTCTCATTCAAATTGTACACTATTAGTTTGGAGTAATTTAAGTCCTGAAAAATCTAGTACATAAGTCCTTATAAAGTCCTGAAATAGTCCTGTAGCGGGTTGTTCAAAGCCAATTAACGCTAATCCATGATTAAAAGTCAAAACCGGGTTTTCATCTCACTTGTTTAAACTGTTTTTAAAAGCTAATTTAAGTAAAAAGTAAAGAAAACTGAAGGGCAAAAATATTTTGGATAAGTCTCTATTGATCAGTAATCAAACTGGAATCAAAGTTTATGCTAATCCTGGGTTAGCTTAATCGTGCTTTGAACAACTGGGCCCTGGAGATTATTTTTTGAGAAATGGTTAAAACGCTTTGTCTTTTCTTTTTTGATTGGAAACTTAATTTGATATTCTTTTTATTTCTGTTTATTCAGTTGCTTTTAGGTTTTGAATCTGGTACAGTTGTTGTTTGGTCCCTCAGAGGGAAAACAGCAGAACAGAGATGCATTTGCTCTCAGGTGAGAAAGCAGGGTCCCTTTTTTAATACTTGCTCATACACTCATGCCATGGTGGTCACAACTGTGGTTCTAGTGCCATGAAGGAACTAGGATTGAATATGCTTCCCCTGGATAGGGTGTTAGTCTCCAGGGAAGAAACTTTAATCCATGTTGTTCTTTAGAAAAATAGTTCTGACTTGCATGTGTTTTCAACAGTCTGTGATCTCTGCACACTGGTTAAACGATGGAAAACAGTTCATGTGCTCTCATGCTGATGGTACATTAACAATATGGAGTTTGAAAAGCAATGACAAGCCAGTGGAGATATTGACCCCACACAGTGAGTCTTGTTTCTATAATTGTTACTGTTGCCCTCCAGAACTGCATTGCTCCTACATTAATTTTATAGATTTCCTTTGTTTTAATGCCAGCAAAAGAAATCATTTGGTTTTATCAATTAAGTTTTTAATTTGTCAATTAAGTTTTAAACATTTTTTTGCTCCAAACTGCCTGAAGTTTTGCGCAGGATCTTCAGTTAATTCAAAGAACACTGCCCAAAGTGTTTTGAGTACCATGATTAAGTTAAGGGACCTGAAATCAAGTTACAGTGTATATGTACAGTAGCTTGTATGCCAGAAACACATGTAATGATAAGATCAAAAGGTTCCATGAGTAAGATTCCAATAAAATTGTCACTAACAGCAGTCTCACATTACTACATGTGTATCTGTATTATTGATAGTTTTTCTTTACACTTGATTTTAGGTAAATCAGATAAAGGGAGACCTTGTCAACCAATTTTCAAGGTTCAGTGGTTGGCTGTAAGTTCAGGGTAGGTGCTAATTGTCTAATCTGTTCACGTGTAGTGTACCCGTTTGGTAAGTGGACTGAGGCATGGTTGTATTGGTTAGTGCAATTTGAACTTTTGCTTGAATTTTTCATCGGAAGATAGTAGTAGTAGCAGTAGCAGCAGCTGCAGTAGCAGCAGCAGCAGCAGCAGCAGCAGCAGCAGCAGCAGCAGCAGTAGGAGTAGTATTGGTAGTGGTAGTGGTAGTGGTAGTGGTAGTGGTAGTGGTAGTGGTAGTGGTAGTGGTAGTGGTAGTAGTAGTAGTAGTAGTAGTAGCTGTCAGTAGAAACCTTAAGTTTCAGCATCAGAAGGTAATGGTCGCTCAAGGCTTCTTTGGCGTCATGGTCATGTTGTTTCCTTAGGCAAAACTTTTAACACAGAAAGCAAGTGGGAGATTCATGGATAGCATGAGATCTGTGTGGTCTTGGAATGTAAGATTGGGTTGAAAATCAAGCATGATTTCTTTGATCAAAGAAAGTTTTATCACTCAGCTGTAAGGATTCTTAAAAGTTCATGGAGACAAATCAAAAAGTGACACTAATTTTTTTTAATTTCAGTGACCCATTTATTTTGTTTTCGGGAGGAACATGTAGCAGTAAAAAGAAAGGGCTGACTTTAATGCAGGGCAGTCGCTCTTTAAGAGTTTTGTGCACAGATACAGTGGTGGACTTTGTATGTATTACTTCCACACCATGGGGGGAAGGTAAGAAGAGCTACCAGAATTAAAAATAATATACTTTCAAACAAGTTTGGCAAAGTGCATTGTATATGTGTACATTTTACAATACATTTCAATTTGTATTTCTTTCTTGTTAATAAACGTTTTTATAAGGTAAGTTACTACAGGTACTTGCTAGCTATCTCGAAATACAACTTTTTCAATTAGTTTGTCATTTCCCTTCAGTTTTTGAGATAGGTCTGATATATCTCAATAATTATACTTTATCCATCTTTCATAACAGATGTACAAGATCCGAAGGCTGTTGTAGTATTAACACCTGTCAAGCTCTTGGTATTTGACTTAAATTCATCGTCTGCAAAGTATGTTACTGGTGATGTTTTACTATTAAAAATCTGACTGTGACAGGACTTTGAAAGTTAGTAATAAAAGTGTATGTAAATTTAAGTTGATTTCTGTTCTCTATACTATGAAAGTAAACTCTTGTCTGTTAAACTCATTCACCAATAGATGAGTTTGAGAACTGGTGCCCAGCGAGTTGGTAGGGGGCCTTATGCAAACCAAGGCAAGCAGTGAGGTATCCATGGCAACCCTGCTACAGTAACCAACCCTGTAAGCAGCCCCACTGGGCACCATCACACTGATTAACCAGTGGAGAACATTTACTTAAAGCAACACTTATCTAGGTCCAACATTGACACTGGGTAGGTAGGGTGAAGCAAAAATCCCCTGATCAGCTGCAAGGATCCGCAGAGATCTGCTTAGCAGTAGTGCTACGTACACAACAATACAGCAGTCTTCCTAGCATGAAAAATTTAATTTCTTTCTCACATTTAATTAACCAGTTATTCAATTTCAGTCTTTAGCCAGAAAAGGGTATAAATAATTATTTTGTCATAATTCTTCACCCTGGCCACAGCCTCTTTATATTTTCAATTTGATTTTTTCGTTTGTTGTTTCTTGGCAGGCCGACAACAATTGATGTTCCATACACATTTAACATTCACGAGTCTCCAGTGACATGCACACAGTTTTGTAGTGACTGTCCTAGAGATTTCATAAAGGCACTAAGTTCTGTAGCTGGTAGTCGCACGAGAAAGAGACAGTTACAGAGAGAAAGCAGTATACCTCAGGTATGTTCATGAAATCATAATTATCTTTAATTTGCTGCCTAAGACAAAGTTTGTTCCAGGCCTGTCTGATGAAATTTTTACTTTAAAACATGGGTATGCATTTTTTTAACCGGTGACGGCACATTAGTGACGTCACTCAGTTTATGTAGGAGGCTAAATTTCAATGAGTGAGTGAGCGAACAATGTTTGTCTCCACCTGTGAGGCTCGGGGGGTACCCTATGGGTTTTGGGGTGAGGGAGTACCATACAGAAGAGTAAAATAGCTCATAACTTGGAGTACCTCGCCCCGACTGTGAAGTGTCTGGATTCGATCTTGATCAACTAGGACCTACTTTATTTTGCACAATGCGCTGTTTTTGTGGACTGAGGTTTGGCAGGTTTTTCTTGCTGGTGTACTTGCCCGAGGGATACAAATTTCCGGGGGGAAAAATGCAGGCAAGACAGTGAACTCGACTGGGTTCGCAAATTCCCCTGCACATGTCGTTTATATTTGCACTCATTTCCCTTTTTAATCTCCAAGCCGAATTATTCGAATGCGAGATAATACTGAGACTGGGAAGCAAGCAGCTTTTGAAAGTGCAAGCTAAATTTTAACACTTTTGTACTGTTCGAAGGCAAAGCAAACGAAATTTCTTCGGCTAAAGAGTGGAGACACAAAACAAGTTTACACCAGAGCTAAAAGTAACTTTTTTAACCTGGGAAATTTAGAAATGTAAACAATTATTATGCAAAAAGGCACGCTTTGCTTCGCGAATTTTAAAAGACGAAAAATATCATAGCCGACTTGACTTGCGTGAGTTAAAGCCAAAGTCCAGTCTATAGGCAGATAAACACCGTAACAAAATAGAAGGAATAACTGCTTGCGCTTGCAAATGATTTTCATGCAAGTCAGGGCAGGATCTCGGTGGCACATGCAGCTACACATGCAATGCGTTGTCCGCGTGACTGGGAACTAACGACGATAATGAAGTCACGTGTTCCTCAGAAAGACAGAAAATCTGAGATCTAAGCATTCGGAAGGCAGTGTTGTCGGCCAAGTTTCTGCTCACTTACATAGAAACGCAACTAGTTGTGCACATTTGTGACAAGGTAAAAAAAGAAATGATTATGTACTTCTTTTTGAGTCTGTCCTTTTTTTTTTTTTAAGCCATGGCCCATAGTTGGAGGAATCCTAGGAGAACCAGAGAATGTAACCTCAGAGCTCATAGTCACTGGGTAAGTATTAAACTGCATAATAGAATTCTGGGAAGAAACACTGGCTCCCCCATTAAATAAGATAAAAGCACATCTTACCTTTGATGTGACTTAGAGTCAGAAGATTGTAGGGTTGGAGGTTCACGGTTGGGTCTCTGCCTTGTCATGTTGTTTCCTTCAACAAGAAACTTTTTGCCAAATTTTCTCTCTCTGCACAGGTGCATAAATAACTCACGGGCTGTTTGTGACTTATATGCCACTTAACCTTTACCTTTGTATTCAGTTTATCACTAAGCATAAATGTAAATTATTAACTTATTATTAAAGTATTATCATTAATTATTGTTAATAATAATTATTATTATTGTTAATTATTATTATTAAATTGTTATTAACATAAATTATTATTAGCATGATAGATTGACCAGAGTCAAACCCTTGGTTTTCACTCTAGCTCACACTAGCTGATTTACTGCTTTCCTTACGTGACAAAATTTCCCCCATATTACTAGGATATGTCTTAACCCTTTAAACCCTGATATATATAGAGGATATTACACGGCGATGCGAAGATATGAATTTTATTTTCGAGTGGTAAATATTGTTTTTTACCACGAGAAAATGAAATTCATATCTTCAAGCCGCTGTGTAATTTTCTTTTTATTATATGTGACCCTTCACGCGAAAAGGGGGCTTATGTATTTCACTAAAAAGCGTGAATTTTTTTCACGGTCACGGTGTGTGAATTGGAATTTTCACAGCGTGAATTAAAAATTTCATGCAGTGTTCACTCTGTGCTAAAAAACTTTCACTCCTGGCGTGAAACTAATCATTCCCTGAATGATCAGTGGAAACTTTCACGCCGTGAAACTCGGTAATGCAGAAAACTGATCGGTGTAAACTTTCACTCCGTGAAATTAAGAATGGAAATTTTCACGCAGTGAAATTGATCGGCCGTGATAAGAAACTTCACGTCATGAAATCTAACCTGCGTTCCTTTGTTTTTCTCTCCGCTGCAGCAACATTGAACAAGTCGAATAAACCGAAAATTTGTAAAAGAATCTCCACGATAGTCGAATCTTAACAAATACCAATACACCTTATTTCTTCCCCCTGGGATACCAATATATCTTAAAAATGCAGAAACGTTGATAACAAATACCTTAAATTATTGTAATACAGAATACCCTATACCTGAAAATTTTGGCACAAAATACCGAATACCTTGGTAAAAAACGCCCTAGATACCGTATACCCAAAACCCCTGGCCGGGCCGGCATGTGCTAAAACCCAGACGCTGGACGATAGACGATAGACGATAGACGATAGACGATAGACGATGGACGATATGCCTATTTTTGATAGACAGGCTCAAATTTGTCACACAATCTATAGTGAATTTTAGGGAATTTTTTAGAGTGTCCTTTTTGCCACGCAACGTCACATGAACGCAAATTGTCAGTGACTTATTATACGACATTCAAATTTGTCACGCAATCGTCTGTTATATGTCTGCGCGCGCGCAAGGACGATAGATGCCCATCTTCGATTACAATTTTGGCAGACGAGGGCCAAATTTGTCTCACAATCCTTAGAGATATGATTCCATAAAAAAGAGTGCCTGGTTTGTCACGCAATGTCACATGAATTATTACAGTCCATTGTAACATGGGACGTGACGCGGTAGAACCGTACCCCATGCGGCAAACACGTGTTATGTACGAACAGCGGCTGGTAATGGAGCCAATTGTGGCCCCTCAGCCTCAACGTTCTTATAAAAATGGTTCTTACAAAATAAAAAGAGTGTATCGAGATCGAGTACGAATTGCCCGTTTTAAAATTTGTCTAGACTGCGAGTAGTCTCTAATTTCCCCTCATTTTTCGCGCTCCTGTCGCGTCGCGTCTTCCCGGAATTTCGCGCGCGCATGTGTGTATTTTGCCCGCTCCACGATCGCAAGACTACTCGCAGTCTAAAATTTGTCACGCAATTACGGGCAACAACGAATAAACGAATGTCTGCAATGCCTACAGGAAGTTATGACGGCGGTATTGACGTGTTGCCAACTAATTTTCACGCAGTACAAAGAGAAAAACCTATTCCCGGAAGACTATTATATAGGATAAAATCACTGACAGAAAAAGCACAACAAAAGAATTGAGATTCACACATTTATTTTGATACACTGGAAATTGATACAAGAATAAAAGACAGAACTTGTCGCTTCTGATCAAGGAGTTCAAACATAAATTGGACTTAAGATTGGAGTACGAGTTCGAGATCGAGTACGAATTGCCCGTTTCCATTCACAAGGCGCAGAACGCTTATTTTACTAACGAAGGACTCTACGGAGCTGGAAACGTGCAAGTCGATATATTTTTGGGCCATCTTTGAACATAAAAAACCGAGTTTTCATTTTCGAATACTGTCAAGCACTGATGTTTCAGAGACGTGCGCGACAGACACTGATGTTTCAGGACGAGAGAGAATGAAAACGGTTTTTTTTTCTTCTCGCCAAAGTACCCTATATAAAGTTGAGCTCTCGACAAAAACCGATGACCAAACGAAGTGAAACAGAAAGTGAAATGAAGCTGTTGTAACTTTACACGAGCTTACTTCACGTGTCAATCAATTGTTCTCAACTGATGTAAAGCAGAAGGCTGATTGAATATACTTTCTCAAAATTACCTCGCTTCTCATTTACGGGGACGCTTGGTGTTTTAGGATTTTTAAGCTTCAAGAAGAACGCAAATCTAAGCGCCGATACACTCTTTTTATTTTGTAAGAACCATTTTTATAAGAACGTTGAGGCTGAGGGGCCACAATTGGCTCCATTACCAGCCGCTGTTCGTACATAACACGTGTTTGCCGCATGGGGTACGGTTCTACCGCGTCACGTCCCATGTTACAATGGACTGTAATAATTCATGTGACATTGCGTGACAAACCAGGCACTCTTTTTTATGGAATCATATCTCTAAGGATTGTGAGACAAATTTGGCCCTCGTCTGCCAAAATTGTAATCGAAGATGGGCATCTATCGTCCTTGCGCGCGCGCAGACATATAACAGACGATTGCGTGACAAATTTGAATGTCGTATAATAAGTCACTGACAATTTGCGTTCATGTGACGTTGCGTGGCAAAAAGGACACTCTAAAAAATTCCCTAAAATTCACTATAGATTGTGTGACAAATTTGAGCCTGTCTATCAAAAATAGGCATATCGTCCATCGTCTATCGTCTATCGTCTATCGTCTATCGTCTATCGTCCAGCGTCTGGGTTTTAGCACATGCCGGCCGGGCCTGAAGAAAATCAAAAGAATGAACTAAAACTGACAGATAACTGAAACTAAAACAGCACGCGCTGTGGTAACAAGATATCTATTACGCAAATTCTCTACAGTAATTAAATCATTTGAATTGTACAATAGTGCGGTATTAAATTTTTGTGAAAAAATCAAGAAACAAACAAAACAAAACAAAACGGCTTGACAAAAATTGCCTGTAAAGTTGTGATCAATATCTTTCAGATATGATAAACAGACGCAATAAACAGACAGTACATGTTTGGCACCACGGAGTCTAGCAACTTGGCGTAGCCAGCAATAATTATTCGTGAATACTTCGCTTTCCATGAGAGTTTTAAAACGGTAGAGAAGAAACTTGCAAGCTCTATTTGAAAAGATTAGATTTTGGTGAAATGCTTGAAAAAAAGGCCGGTTAATTTATACACGATAATATTCGCCTGATTCGCGACATGACGGAGTCACGTTTCGCAGTCATTTTTTTGAAAATTGAACTATACATGCTTAAAAGTAAATGTCACGTTCGTCATGCAAAGTTAAAACTTGCGAACACTCTGTTGCGTTTTCGTAAATGAAAAACTGTTCTATAAACACAAAAGAAACAAACTGAACTTGCGTGTTTTTTAGCAGGGAAACGCAATAACAAACGCCTGTGTAGCCGTCAACACCTGATCTTCGGAACCGATTGTATCGATTTTGAATGATAATGACTTTCAAGCTTCAATGCTTGAAGCAAATGACTGAAATGCGCCCCCGTAGGTAAGCGTGATTTAATAATACAAGGAGAGTGATGTTCACGTAAAACGTAAGGAGTAAATTTTTTTTCTACGCTGTGAAATATTTCGCAGAGACTATGACCTTTTTCACGGCGTGAAATTTATATTTCACGGCGACTAATGACTATGACCTTTTTCACGGCGTGAAATATTTCACGGTGGCCGTGACTTTTTTCATGGCGTGTTCACGGTGTGTTGGAGAAATTTCACTCACATTCCAATAATTTTTCTTTATTTCACGGCCAAGACCGTGAAAAAAGCCATAGCGTGAAATTTGGATAAGCCCCCTTTTCGCGTGAAGGGTCACATATAGACAAGAGTGTTTTTGCACAAACAACAGTGTAAAAGCGAGAAATGACGTCATCGATATCCTCTCTAGTGAGGATATGGAAAATACGCCACTCGAGTCCCAGATGTAGTTTCATATGAACTTTATGAGTGGTCTATTTTCCACTAAAACACTCTTGTTTATATAATAAAATGTATATTCTCCTTACTGTTCTCCATACTTTTTTTGTGGAACTAGTAACAAGAATTTGTCTTAATGATCAAGGCATCTTATCCTTGGTGATCACTTTATTTTTTCTGATCATGTTGAACAAGTAATGATAATGTAAAAAGAAATTTCATATTCCTCACTGTTAGGGCATAAAGGGTTATGGGTCATACACATCGCATTTTTCTCTTCATCACAACACTCTATGTTTTTAATGCCATGGATGACTGCAGTGTGTGTGTCAGATATGAACCTATCTATATAAATTGACCTGCAAGAGCCTGCCATGGGCTGTATACCATTGCTATTAGCATCTTTGTTCTCTTTGACACTAACCTTACAGTTATGTTACTTCGTTTCAGTCACTCAGATGGGTCAGTGAAATTCTGGGCAGCCTCGTCAGGTAATCCTCCCTGCATTCAGGTCCATTTTGTACTTTTTGCACATTTATGAATAACGTGCATTGCAAATGTACCGTAAAGTTCCATGTATAAGCCGCACCTTTTTCCTCAAAATTTAAGTCAAAAATCGGGGGTGCGGCTTATCTACAGAAACATCTGTGGTTGGAGTTCTTAAAGACCTAATTAATATTCATAAAAACGTCTTAAGATGTCACTGAATAAAGATACACACAAACTGAAAGCATGTTGATGTTGTTCATTGACTTTTATACGAGTGGTGGCTCCTAAAGGAGCCGTTTGTACAGTGTTCGTGTCTTCAAACATTCACCGGCGTATCTTGTTCTCCAACAGTTCTTTCAAGCGATTTAATTTCACTTTACTCGAACAACTAAACACCAACCTACACGGAATCTCCATTCCTCCGCAAAGTTGTTTGCAATGGCGCCTGTGGCCTGTCACTTCAACACGTATCTTTCCGCCACGTGCGAGAAAATACCAGGATATTCGCGAGTACTCGCCAGGCAAATGGCCGACCGTTTCGTTGTTTTTCGTGACTTTCACTTATCCTTTAGAGGTGTAATACTAATTAGTGGAATAAATATTGTAATGGCATCTTTGCGTGTTCTCTTCTGTGTTGTTTTGCCGAGACCCAGACTCCTCTCCACGTTTGAAAGCTTGGCCGCTAAGCATTCGTTCGTTTCGTTTCAAACGCGTACGAATTTGTCGGAATTTCAACTTCATGGAGTGTTTTGAAGTGATAATCTTGAAAAAGTGGTATCAACAGATAAGATATGGTGAATACAAACAGAAATTAAGGTATGATAAGTGAAATTTCGCCATTTAAAGACTTCGTTTGTATAAAAGTTTGCCACAACCGCCGTGTACGGTGTTTTGGAATCGTGCTTGTTTGCCCTTGTTTGTATACAAATAGAACTTCAAAGGAACTTCAAACTTTATTGTCTTTATTTTTTTTTTCGAAATTTTAGCTTCCAAATCGGGGGTGCGGCTTATCTACGGGTGCGGCTTATACACGGAACTTTACGGTAACTGCCTGCTGCCATGTGTATGTCCATAAAGATATTTCTTCCGCAAGTTGTTTTTTAGGAGGTTTTTGTGGAACGGTGCTTTTTTAAACTGTTGTTAAGTGAAATCTCGGCAAGAACGTCATGCTAGCCCACATATAAGGCACTAACAACATTACTATATGAATATATACACCAACTGATTAACTCACCTACCTCCACTAACACTCACTTTGCTTCATTTGTACTCCCTTTCCTTCATTTGTACTCCCTTTCCTTCATTTGTACTCACTTCCCTTCACTTGTACTCACTTACCTTCACATTAGTGCCTTATATGTGGGCTAGCACATGACGTTCTTGCCCTATATGTGGGCTACCATGACGTTCTGGCCGAAATCTCTTAGTATTTAAAATATGTCTAAGCCATTGGAAAACATGTCTTGTTAAACAATCATCAGTGTTACTGATGCAAGAGTTTACCTAATGCAGACCCAAACCTGCACTGAAACTTCATGTGTTTGATCATGTCTTTTCAAGAAGTGGACAAACTTACAGTGCAGGTGAAAACAGTGGTATATACATCTGCTGATTCATATTGTATTCCTCTTTCTTAACAGATGTCTTGAGGTGTCTCTACAAACTGTCAACAAGCAAAATTTTTGAGAAGAACACGAGTCCAACCGAGAACAGTGAAGCAAATGACAAAGATGCTCAGGCTGAAGGCAATGGTGGCACAAACGGTGAAAATTCCCCACCCTCTATGGTAGACATAGATTGCTATGCTGTCAGCATGATAGAGCTGTGCGTCAGAAGTCGGACACTTTTAGTGGCTGGGACTAGTCATGTGATAGTGTATCAGTTTAGCCTGATGGAAGAAACATTAGAACTTGTGGTAAGTGGACGTTTTTCTGTATTCTATTACATGTACATGTACCTTTGAAATGTGACCTTTCAAAGACATGTACTTTTCAAAGAAGGTGACCTTAATGGATGCTTTATGTCTTTAATTTTGAAATTGTATTAGTAGCATTACTGCTATAATGTAGTTAAATGAATTAATATTTCACTTGCCTGGTGTAAAAACATGGAATAATTCAAAGGGAGAGGTCTTGCATCATCTCAAATGCAGACTCCCAGCTCCTCAGATCTGGAAGTATGGATGATGCGTTCTACGGTGTGTAGACTGGGTGGTGCAAGTTAGATTGGTATTAATAATAAATTAATCCTGTCTCCATCCCACGTGTTAACTTTCCAACACTCAGCTCCATACATTAAGACTGAATCTGATAATACATTGTTGTTGTTTGAAATGCTAATGTTGTTTACAATTTGTTGCAGCAACTTGACATCAGCATGATGTTTGAACTAAGTCAAGATTTGATACCAGACTCAGCTGAAGCCTGCAGCCCAACTGATGACAAAGGAGAGGGCCTGCTATTAAGCCCTACCTCAGTCTCCATGCCTGTATCGTGTCCTGTTCTAACCTGTAAAACTGGTTTGTACAAGAGGTCCCCAGGATTTCAGCCCACCGTCTGCTGTATGATTCCATCTGTGGGATCCGATGTCATTCCTGTCAGCAGTTTGGCAGTTAGCTCAGAATTTGGAGTGTAAGTTAAAACATTGTTCTCACATAGTGGCCACATCACGAAAAAATAACCAACTGCGGTATCAGACGTTGCATTTTTTGTCACTGAGCATTTGATGTTTGAATTGGAATTAACCAACTTTCGCACCTGCAACTGTTGATTGGAAATGAGTTTTGAGTTGTTTTGTACACACTTTTTCCAATGGGTAAAATTTAATATATTGAAAGCTAAAAAGATGTAATGAACAATGGTGCAACGCAGTTTCCCTCAAACTTCGCTACAAACAAGTTACCTGGAGGGCCAAACATACATACATGTAACTTCCTGTCAAACTTCAAATGTTTGATGACTAAACCTGCAACATTTTTCATGTGGCCACACTTGAATGCAAACAACGGCAAGTTTAGACCACATATCTTATTGAGAGCTTGCTGTTGCACATGGTTTCAAAACAGGGTAGTATGTCAAAATCACTTTTATCTGAGCCAGTAACACAAGCTTTTACAGGTGAACAAATCGGCGATAGTACTACACGTAGAACAAGTCTTTGTCTGACCTTGTGTTTGTTTCTTCTAATACAGGATTTCCATCAGTAATGGTCCTTGTCTGGCTCTGGTTGATATAGTTCAAAGGAAACTCATAACAGTGTTATCTGCACAGGACATGTGTGGTAAGTGTGTCAAGGATAATCCAAACTGCTCCTTTTTACGTGAACTTTTCATTGAAAAACGGAGATCCAGCTTACCGGCGAGAAGGTCTGGAGACAGTTTAGAAAACTCCAGCCCTTAGTCTTAGAAAAAAAAAACAAATATGAGTATGTCGTTTCTTTCAAGCACATTTTTGAAGTGGTCTGATCAATAATACCCCATCACCCCACCCAGAGCTCAAACCCAAGAAACACAAGCACAGTATAAGGAATACAATTTGACAAAACAATAATTGAAGTGCCCGGTGGAAAAAGGGCGTAAGTGATGATTTGAAGTTAAAATCGAAATTGCTCCTACACTGTATTTAGCTGAACATTGGCACACAGGCTGGTTTTCATGTGAGGAACGCCGTTGCGCACTTGTTTCTTGACCTGAGATCTAAAATTTGAAGAATTAGCGTATTACTTTTGCGTGAAAAGTTTTGTTGAACTGAACTTGCTCAAGTGATGCATGAAAGATTTCGTTTGTTCTCTGCCTGAACTAAAACAAAGGAATTCAACCTAGAATCCGCGGTCCTGTTGTTTTCTTTGTGTCAGTTTTAAGCAAAAGTAATACGCTAATTCTTCAAATTTCAGATCTCAGGTCAAGAAATAAGTGCGCAACAGCGTTCCTCACATGAAAACCAGCCTGTGTGCCAATGTTCAGCTAAATAGGAGCAATTTTGATTTTAACCTCAAATCATCACTTACGCCCTTTTTCCACCGGGCCCTTCAACTGTACGAAGAACCATTAAAAGTTGCTTAATTTTTTTGTGTATGGCACCCTGCTGTGATAAATATCCCCGCTGCTGTTGTACATCAGTTTCAGATTTCTATTTACTGTACGTACGTAGAATGATACGGTAGTTTGTGTGAGGACTTATAATGGGAGGATATTATGCTGTAATAGTTCTTGGGGTGTAAACTTAAGCCAGTGGGCTTATATTCAGTAGGGCTTATTATTGGAGGGTATATTATCAATGAGATTTGGGGAGCCTGCATTCAGGAGGGCTTATTTTCAGAGGGGCTTCTTATTGGAATTTTACGGTGTGTCCTGTTGGCAAGTCCACGATACATGCTTTAATTTTGCAGCTGTGTCCGAATCACCATCAACAGCAGCCCCACCAGCGGCAAGCACCCCAGTGACAACTGGGACTGCCCTTACATTCACAATTAATGCTGATGGCACAGGGGGGGAATTCCACTTTGATGCTGGCTCAAAATCTGAAAGGAGGAAGAGCCGCCCACCTCGTCCACCTCCTCCAGTGAGGAGGCTCAGTAGTAAACCTGCCAGCGAGCAGCAGAATGGAAATGAAGCTGTGGATGGCTCTGGTGTCTCAAGACCGAGAACAACTAGTGGAGTATATCTTGATAGTGGCCCCCCTGATAGCATCAGCTGTATGCAGTTTGCAGTCACCTTCACCAAGAAGAATGGTCAGTAAAATGACTGTAACCCCCATGGAGAAGTAATGTAGTCTTTTCATGCCTGTTAGACTGCTAGCAGTCCCTTTGTGGATAGTCGAGAGGACGTGCAAAATGGCTGAGAGTGTGAACTATCAACAGTGCAACGAGATTGAAGCGAGGAGAGAAAAAAGGAGAAGAGACTGGGGGAGCCCCCTCCGCACTTTCACTTCAGGGTTTCTGCTTTTCTGCTCGGATATTTCGCACGCCCCCTCGACTATCCAGAAAGGGGCTGCTAGCAGTCTACATGCATGTGTGTCGATTCTAGAAGGTCTAAGCAAGAGGCTAGGTCTTGGGACCAGCCCTTTCAGCCTTATCCGGATTCGGTTGATTTGGTTGGGGTACCCCTAATAGAGCGCTTTTCCACCATGACTGGTTCAAACGAGGTTAGTGATGGTTGAGAAAGTTGAACAACCAAAGAAGTCCAAAACGCCTTTTTCACCAGTAGTAGAAGAAAAAGCCCAACCAATCAAGAGCAGTTGACCCTAAGCAACTTATGTTACAATGAACAGACTTAGGACAGCAGTTAACTGTCCATAATCGTGGGATGCAAAACAGAAACATGTACAGGCATTTTATTAGTTGGTACAATACAGTTAAAGGAGATAAACTTATGTGCTTTAATGCTCTAATCCTAAAAGAAACCTGTGGAGGAAAGTTCATGCCAAAAACAGACAACAAGAAGAAGTTACCTGTAATACACTTGAAGTTTTTGCTCTAAGAGAGTAGAATCATTCTGTGTTAGAACTGAATGTAGCCATTCTTTCTGACTGTGAGAGTCTGTAGAGTTGGGGTCTGTTTTTTGTAAACCTTGACATATAAACTTTTCTTAGGACTTCATCTTCTGTCTGTATTAGTGGGGAATGTGAATCGTTTCTGCAGTCTTTTTTGTTGTTTTTATGGTTGGCTGGCCCCTCTTTATATATATCTGGGTAGAAAGAAACTGTGGAGCAAAGTTTCTTGTGTAAGGAAACAACACAATGGTGCAGACAAGTACTCCATCGATAACCACCATTCTGCGAATCAAAAATTACTTCTGTTTAACAAAAAGCAATGCTCAAAATGTCGGCATTTAAAATCTTTACAGTGACCAATTTACTCTACATCAACTCAGGCGATGTCAAATGAAAGGGCTTCCCACCGACCCAGCACCACAGTTTCTATATTTGTTGAAACTAATCCCCTTAACCCTGTGACAACCACCTCTTTACTACTCAATCTCAAGCCGTGTTTTTTATTATTATTATTATTATTATTATTATTATTATTATTATTATTATTATTATTATTATTATTATTACTATTATTGTGTATTTTGCAGACAACTTGATCAGCCCATGTTTGTGGGTAGGAACTGCACTTGGGAATGTGTTTGTAGTGGTGCTTAACTTGCCTGTCAGGGAACAAAGAGAATCACAGCCTGTTCTAACAATAACCACAGGTAATCGAATCACCCCATTCTAAGCTTCTGTCCTTGGACAATGAGGTTGTACCTTTTTTTCTCCCATGCTTGTGCCGATTCACACACTGCCATGTCTTGGGTGTACAGGAGGTCGTGGGGTCAATTCCCGTCGAGGACGTCGATTTTTTCTTTGTTCCACGCTTGTGACAAACTGAATATTCCATCTTTCTTCTTTTTTTTCCTTCATTGTCATATATTGTGTTGTCATCGGTAATATACCAGGGCTTGAAACACAGTATACATTGAACTCCACACCAATAACAGTCTTGTTGATATTGTGAGTAAACTGACCATTATTTTAAAAAGTCGTGATCACCTGTAACAGTTGTTGCAAGTTAAGGCTTAGACTTGTTTTGATTATATTGCAGGGACGTTATTCCAGCCTAAAGCAGGTGCGATACAAAGCATTTCTATTCTAGATGGCCAGGGACATCTGTTTCCCTCTCCATTTCAGTTTTGGAAGGAAAAAGATTCACAGCAGAATAAAAGTAAGTGTGTGAACAACACTGCTCCTGAACTGATCTTTAAGCATCACTATTCTTTATTTTTCACGTTAGCTCTTGTTTCTTGTCGAATAAAAGTGGGCTAAAACAACAGGCCTTCAATTTGAAAGTGATGCAGAACCCACTGGAGCATTGCTACTGCATAGATGTAACAGCCGTTTTAAGTGTTTTGTGCATTTCAGTGAATTGATGCTGTTAAACAGATGAAAGACAGTCAAAACTGTCAATCTGGTGGTTTTTCTGCCTTTTAGCAAAGAAACAACAAATAAACTGAAAGTACTGACCTCGACTGGCCGAAGAATAGCGTTCACCTTGCACGGCTTTTTGCTTTGTTAGGATGACATCATGACGTCTTGATATTCCCCATAGTTGATGGTAAATAAATCCATCTTCATCACAAGAATTTGAGTTCCACCATAAAGAAAGCAGTTGTGCTTACATTTTAGACGTAGACCTGGTTACAAGGCATGTCAAAACTGAAAATGGCTGTAATTTGACAAATATAATTTATCAACTGTTACATTCACACAAAGAAAATTTTGCCCCGGTTATAGTCTTTAGTATCTCTGAATTATTTGAACATCTTTTTAGATTAGAGCATTCTTTGTCTCTGCCAAGTGTACTTCTTCTACTAAATGCCATCTTGACGTTTTGCAAAAACTTGAAAACTTATGAACTTATAATCTTGTAAAGTTGCTGTTAGACTTTCAAACTCCTTGATTTTTTTCCATTTTTTCTTTGTAGGAAACTCAATGCTGTCAAGAGAGATGCTGGACAGACACTTTGTTGTTTTCTGTACAGAAAGAGAAGCAAAGGTCAGTCGTGATAGAAAACAAAAACATGTTTGTTTATTTATTTATTTATTTTCATAGAAAGGAAAAGGGACAATTATTTTCTTTTTAAATGTGGTTTTTGGCTAGAAATCAGTTTTGCTATGACAAGTGTATTAATTTTTGATCAAATTGTATTTCAGACTAAGATGTATTTTTCTTTAATATGTGGTGTTTTCATCGTTTGAGTGGTATATGTACAGCTCTATACTGTAAATTCTTTCATCACAAAGCATACTTTTTGTTTTTGGAGTTTGCGCCTGTGTCTTAGTAACAGGACTGGTCACACACAACAGAAAACAAATTGTACATAGTGTCAGTGAAAAACCTCTGTCTGTTATTGAAACCAAAAAAGTATGAAAGTAAGCCTTCTTATTTTCAGTTTTCTGAAGACATTGTTTTGCGTTGAATTCATAGGTGTATGCTTTACCTACATCTCACACGAACCCAAAGTGCTTCTCAGAAGCGAATATTGCTGATGAATGCGCCGTGATACTCAAGGCAGCAGCTGTTGTTGTTCAAGGTTAAACATGATTTTAACGCGGCCTTAGAATGGCTTATTACACACTTCAAAACCCTTGTTGGTAGCTTGCTATAGAAGCTCTAATAAGGCTTCTGGATAGGTGCTCTCTATACTCCACATGCACTCCATTTCCTAGGAGGAGTACATGTTGAGGCTAGAGAACGCATGCGCAGAAAGCTATGGACGCTTATTCTATAATCTTTTCCGGAGATGCAAAAATGTTTAGTGAAGTTCCCCATGAGTTTCCAATTACAAGCTACTTGCTAAGAATACGATCGAGGCCTGACATGTTTGCGTGTTGTAATAATCATACTTAAGGTGTTTTCTGTATGCTGTTACATGCTCGGCAGTATTACGTCAAAGTGTATGCAACTGAACATCAAAGAGAACTTGGAGAGATCTGAACATTGGAAGCATTTAATCATACCCTCTTCTTATATAAGAGATGATAAGCCTTCCCCCCCAATTCTTGCCGGCAACATTTTTCTCTTACCAGCTTATTAAGATCAAGTGAACAATCTGACAAGAAACCATGCACTGGAAACTGCAAAATAAGCTATAGTTAAGGGTCTACCGGTTATATATGAGAAAACAGGTATTTCGAAGGTTTTTACTTTTTTCAGTTTGGACGCTTTCTAATTTGAGCTGTGACTTCGTTTGACTCTGTTCCTGAGAGAAATGGAATTTCCCACCTTTCAATTGGTATATCACATTTGGTGTTGGGTTCATAGTTACATTTTACAAAAACACAGCATTTTCCATGGCAGTGAAAGGGTTACGTACATATATATAACCTGATGCATATATAACCTGATGCGTATGTTTTTCTTGTAGGGAGCAGCTGCTTGTTGTGTCTTAACAGTCTTGGAAAAGTGCTCGCACTCAGCCTACCAAACCTTTCACCACTAATGGATGTGGAATGCTCCTTCTTACTGAAGGAATACAGGTTAGAAACATAGTCACTAGGGTTGTAAAACCCTTGAAAGACACTTTCAGACAGTAAAAAACGTTGGCACACAGAAATGCAGAAATGATGGTGTATTGGGGTTTACGTGTCCAGACCTACTTCTCCATGTTTTCCGGTTGTAATCCATGTAAATTTTAAACCTGTTCAGGGCAGCGTATCTAATACACTGACAATAAGCGGTGACTTGTTTACGTCTCTGCTTTTGCATATAATGCCTACAGTGTCCCATAAGCAAGGTGTTCACAAGCCTAGTGGCTCACAACTGCTGGGGTTTAAGGACGATGCCTCCTAATACCGGCGTATTTATGCAAAGGCTATGAATAGGGGAGAAAAGTAGATCTTAGCAAGGATTATTGGAATCCAAAAAGAAAAATGTGGGTAACCATGCATTTTTCAGAGATAATTAACCAACCATAATTCCAAAAAAGCGCTAAAATACAAAGAATGTATGGCAACTTCATTCCAAATTTAAGCTCAATTATCTCTGAAAAATGCGTGGCTATCCCCAATTTTCGTTTTGGATTCTGATAGCCCTAGCTAAGAACTGCTTTTTCCACATAGTCATGAACTGCACAAAAATATTGTTGTATTAGGGGGCAAATTCCATAAGAAACCCGAATATCCCGAGATGCACAGAACGTATGTGCAGTAACAAAAGGAGGCACCGCCCTTAACCTGTTTTCCCAGGAGCGTTACTGCTGTCCTTCCCCGGCCCCTGGATAAGATGCCAGCCTTTTGGTAGGTTTTAGGTTTTTTCATACACCTGGATGGAGAGAGACAATATGAAATGAATTCTCATCTGATGAAATAACGCAAGACATCGCAGAGACCAAGCCTTGAACTAAACGCTATTGCATACTCACAGTTGAAGTTTTTGTTCATATTTAGATTTCTTAGAACTCTGGTGTTCTCCGAGGATGCTCAAGCCTTAATTTTGTGTTCGCCGTTTGAAATCCAGAGGCTGTCAATGTTTGTCAGACCAGGGTGAGTGGGGATTGTAAATTGACAGTTAACACAACCACCAACCCCTCCTAGACAAAAAAACGTCCCAAAAGTGCCCCTTGTTAGGTGCAAAACTCTGCCTGATGTGTAGGCTTGTATCAAGTGATGTTCTCGTTGAGGTGCCTTCACACGGAAACCAAATTTGTAAACAGGTGTCTTTCTCTTCTTGCCTGGTATGCACACTTCCTCTCTTCGAGGCTTATGTACTCAGAAGCCAGTGATCAACAGTTAATCCTTTGAGCCCTAACAATGACGAAAGTGAAATTTCTCTATACATTATCACTACTTGTTCAAACAATCAAGTGATGAGGATATGCAAAGTGATCACCAGGGATGAGATCTGATGTCTTGATATGATGTCTTATTAGTTCCATAAGACATATATGGAGAACAGTAAGGAGAATATGTATTTTCATATCAGGGATCAAAAGGGTTAAGTAGGTTTTGGCAAATATAAGTAGTGAGCTTGTGGAAACGTTGCAACAAAAACTGGCAAGTAACTTGGAAGTTTGCAGAGTTTTAAGGTTGCCAACACAAGTTTTCCGACTTACATTTACTGTGTGACGGTGCCTTAAAAAATCTGTCTTCTCTTTTGGTTCAACTTCAGTGTGAAGCCTTGATAGTTTTTTATGTCGTCCCTAGCCTTGTTCATTTATGGTCATCATCACCTCTAGCTTTTTTCTTACTAAGGCACACCTAATTTCATTAACATTGTCACATAAAAATGAAAAAAAAAGGGAAAAGAAAAAGCCCAAACAGGAATAAATTAGGTACGGTAACTACATTAAGGGAATTGCTCTAACGAAGGGTTAAGGCTCAAAAGGTCTTTTAGGTGGCCAGTTTAACTTAACTCATTTGATATGAAAACGAAGTATCACACCGTCATCCGTAAGTGCTTTGAGAATTATGAAGATCTAAGAATGTAATTTGCGTGGATAATTAATTCCTATTTGGCTTTTTTCTTTATTCTTTTTTTTTCCATTTTTATATGACAACGTTATTGCAAGTAGGTGTAACTATTATTTTAAGGTTTTTGAATGCAATTTTTTGACTTTCCAAATATGACTTGTGATTATCATAACGTTGATTGCAGCCCTTATTAACGTGTATTTTGTGGATTTGCTGATCATTTCAGGATGCTAACAGAAAACCAAGGCTCATTATTCCGTGCAATGGAAACACCTGAACCACCTAGTAAAGGCTTCTTTAGTAGCTTATTCAGCACTGCAGCCTCGCCTCTTGATAGAGAGCAGCTCTGTAAGTACTGGATGGAACTGATTTACAAAACTAACGCAATAGTTTTGAAATACTTTACATAAGTAATTAACGTAAGTAAGTATATGTTTTATGTTTCACGTTCATATATCTAGAGTTTTATTGGAATTTGGTTATTGTAAGATTTCAGGTTTTAATTAGAAGTTAACCATATTTTTTCCCTTCTTGTTGTTGGTTTTGTTAAAGTTTTAGTGTCAATCATTTGTCACATGAGTCCCTGGCCTGCGAGACTGGGTAGACATTCGTTTATATGTTATTGATGACAATTTGATGATTATCACCAACGAAACATGAAAAAACCTATTTCCTTTCCTTTGCGTGGGCGTGAAAATTGTGAAAAATCTTAAAATAAGTTACGCACAAAACCTGGGAAAAGTGCAGAGCGTTAGCCGGTCCAAAATAGAGTGTTGTTGTGTGTAAATCTTGTAGTAAAGTACAGCTACTGTTCATGCGGAACATAATAACAATGTTGGTAGGTATCTCCTTACAAGTTTTTTTCTTTTCTTTTCTTTTCTTTTCTTATAACTCTGTTAGTTGGCACGGAGAGCGGGAATGCCTCGCGCAGTTTGACAGATCGGTTTAACGGTCCAGGAATGGAAAGGCTACAGGAGACTTCAAGTGGGTTAGCAGGTGTTGTGGCCAGGAACAAACAGGTAAGAGGGACAGTGCTTTCATCAGGGTGCACATTTCTAGTTTGTACTTTAAGGGAAGGCCGATACAAATACCAGAGTAATCAATAGCACGATACCAGGGTATTTTTGCAGGTAATCGATCCGCGTGAACAGTATCGGGTCTTGCGATACTTATTGATACTGCATGTGACCAGCCAAAGAAAGAAATAATAATTCCATTTATTATATCTTTTCATAGGAGCTAGACTTCGGTGCATTATTCTCTGCATCAGTATGCTGTTACATTCTGGCATATGTTCGGCAGGCGAGCTTGTCTCTATTCGTAAGTTGGCGGTCAGCAAAATTTCGTTGAATAGCATTGATGTCACAATATCAGTACTTGCTGAGTGTTGTATTCCTTCGAGCGATAACATCCCCATATCAATATCGATGTCATGTAATTTACCCAATATTGCATCGAATTGGAAGACAGGCACCCGCCCATCCTTATTGTGCTTATTGGGATCCCCAGCAAACGGTCGAAACTGGTTTTTTCTGGTTCATTTCAGGCCCTTTTGGAAAGAGGAGAAAAGCTATCAGAGCTGGAGGTTAAAACTGAACAGATGAATGTTCGTGCCAAGGCCTTTGCAGACGCTGCGCATCAGCTGTCACTCAAATACAAGGATAAGAAGTGGTATCAGGTCTGAGGGAGTTGAGTTGCCAAGCCTTTGGTGCAGTGCACTGCCCGGTTATGGCTGCATGGTGTGGTCGCACCCCCCCCCCCCGGGGGGGTACTCTCGTCAATTAACAATAGGTGTGGGCCGCGAAGGTTCTCAAACCCTGACCCTATTTAAGGATTACCCTTTTTATGGCCCAAACCCGAAAAATCAAACCCTATTTAAGGGAATAACGATAACTAGGAATTGTGTAAACAGATCGTTTTTATCAAGTCTCTTTTATAAAATCCCTTTAACGCGTAGCTCAGTTTTAACAGACCATATCTTTTTTCGTTTAGTTGGGCGTTTACATGGGGCAATTTTATCTAAGACAAAAAAGGAACCCTGTATCTAAGGATCACAATGCCAAAACGGGGCAACATGGATACCCTATTAAAGGACTGAGATGCTCAAAAGTATACCCTTTTCCGCGGCACATACCTATGTAGCTTATAGACGGGAGTGCCCCTCTCCCCGACGGGGGTCATACTGTAAAATCGTGATAACTCGAAGCCCAACAAAAGCATTTTCCCAAGCATCACTCGTTTTAGTAAAGTACAGTAGTCTTCCGTTATCTCGAACGCCCAAGGGAAACGGAGATTGTTTGAGATAGCGAGACAGCAAATTTGCTGTCAAATTTGGTCATTTCTACCAGAATTGGACTGAAAAAAAAAATACATAAATAAGTAAATTAAAAAAAAACGCCAGGGTCCGTACGGGTCATGGAAAACCTGGAAAGTCATAGAATTTTATAATTTCATTTTCCGGGCCTTGAAAGTCATGGAAAGTGAAGTTCATTGAACCAAATTCCTGGAAAATCCTCGACTTTTAAAATCTTAAAAGCGGATAGAACCCTGAACGCCGCTCTAATGGTGGTTTCAGAGTCTGCTCTGTAGATCTCTGCTTATACCAGTGGCAATGCATACCGTTTACTGATTACTTAGTGTTTCTTTTTTAACCAATCAACGAACATCTCGGTCAAAGAAAAATTTCATACATTATGTCCTGTTGTCATTCGGTTAACATCGGACATGGCAATTTAGGTAACGGGAAGTGGTAGTTTGTTCAAAGTAGCGGGGATTCGAGATAACCGAGTTCGAGATAGGTAATAGTAAATGACTGAAAAATAATAAACAAGTCCAAGTTTGAGATTAGGGGGTTGGGGAAGGGGTTCGAGTTTGTAGGGACTACTTTAGTCCCCTTAGCTTGAACTTTCTATGCCTCGAACAAATTTGTGTTTTCCCCGATTAGATGGTTTGAGTTATCAGGATTCTACTGACTGTTTATTAGGCTCGTTTAGCTCGTAATGAAAAAAAAGCGCTATTTTAGCCTTAAGGCTGCGACTTCTAAGTCAGCAATTTCAACTAACATTTTGAAAAGCCCAAAAATAATTTGCATCACTGAAAACCTTGAAGGAAATAGTGGTCCAATTTTGTTAAATGCCACTTCACTAGTTGCTGTTTTGTGTGGCTTCTGCAACCCAAAACTTGGTTTCCTCTAGCAAATGTCTTTCAAAATTGTAAAAGTGGACTTCCGTAAAACGAGCAAAACGAAACCGCAGCTAGTTTTTTGCTATACCTGTTTAGCATTTCTTGTCTTAAGTTAGTGAGTACAACAGAAATCGCGTATACAATTACCTAATGGAATATTTAAGACATTTTCTTATCAGGGTTGTTGCCTTTATAGAAGAGCTAAAGAATGGTAAAACTTTCAAAGAATATGATAATCTTTCCAATAGAGGAAGGCCCTTACCCTCGATTTCTTAGTTTCAGTATGTTAATAGTCAAGTAAGGATATTCAAGGGTTTATACCTAGCAATCATGTAACATTTGTGTTTATACAAGTCGTGTACTGTAAAAATGTTAAAATAGTCACTAGATATCAAGAATATTACATGATGTTAGGAAATGTAAACTGCAAAGTTTATTTCATTAAAATGGAAGGCGGATTATGTACATGTGATACTGATTAACTGATGTGATCGTGTTAATGCTGTGCCCCACGGCTCAATTTAGATGAGAGCTTTACGTGACTGTGAGTAAAATTCCTACAAAAAAAAAAAATCAGCCCTTAGGTGGTCTTTAAAGTAGACGTTTCGCTGTAAAAACGATAGTGTCTCCTTTGTTTCACATCTTTCGGTAGCAAAATGCAAATTCAGACGTGTTTCAATCATGGCAAGTCGACTCCAGCGTCCTGGGAAATTAGCCAAAAAATAGGGGCTGAAAGCGGGATTGAAAAAGCCGATTTTTAACCGTCACTTGAACCCTGGCCTCATCCAGGCACTGTTTCAAGTTTGGATAAATTATGTCGGCAATGCTCGTGAAAAACTGCTTATTGTGCTCAACAACCCGGTGTAACTAATCGAAGGCAATCGAACAAGAACTTTTATGTGAGTTCGACTACCGAACTTTTCGAACTCTACCGAGCTAATCGACCTCGATCCGTGGACAACGTTCGATTACGTTCGAAAATCGAAAGTATTCAAACAAAATCAATATATGGATGTGTTCGATTGAACTAAAAAAATTCCGTGGGTTCGATTACGTTCAGTCACCGAACTCAATCGAATTAGATACGCGGATTAAGTTCGATTGAGTTCGATTAAAATTCTGTTCGATTTCGTTTGGTTTATTTCGCGTGGAATTTTTTTCTTTTATGTTTCCTTGTTTCATTTGAATCAGTGCTTTAATTATCTTTAGTTTTGGGGCATTTGTCATCATTCGTTTCATTCATTTCATCATTCGGCATTTTAATAGCCCCCTTACGGTCAAATTCTGCTTAAAAATTTCTTATGATGCCGATATAATGCTCGCTGCATAAACGGCCAAAAAGGTTGTTATGCTCGATGAAATTATACTCGCATAATTTACCCAAGCCTTACGCGACATAATCAACCGATGTCTCTCTATATTGTTGGTTTTATACTTTACTCTCTTCCGCAATATATTTGTCTCCAGGCCTCCCTTCTTCCTCTTCTATTGTTTCCAGCTCAGCATGAACTCTACCGCGGCTCAAAATTTGGCTCGCGCTTCGTACAACACTGCTGCATACAGGAAACAGTGTCTTCCGGAATCCAAGCCGGTAATTCCTGTTACTCAACCCGTAAATAAATGGATTCACACAGCTACTGATGAACACCAGTAGCGAGAGTCCATGATGCAGTTTGCTATCGAGCTTGACTT
Source organism: Siderastrea radians (assembly GCA_964017195.1). Classification (NCBI taxonomy): domain Eukaryota; kingdom Metazoa; phylum Cnidaria; class Anthozoa; order Scleractinia; family Rhizangiidae; genus Siderastrea; species Siderastrea radians. The sequence goes on from OZ024888.1 coordinate 49,075,205, forward strand.
TTCCCGCCATCGCCAGCGCGTAGTTGATCTGACTTGGCGCCAAACAGACAATCAGCATTATGCACGCGGCGCCGACCATCCGCGTCATTTTCCCGCGCATTTTGGCTCTGCTCCCTGCTGAGGCGACTGTGGCTTTGCTGGTCTTGTAAATCATGTGCGCGTATAAGGCAAGCATAGTGAGACTGGGAAAAGCCATTTTTAGTAAAACTTGAATGACGCCCACGATTGCACGGATCGGCTGTTTACCCCAGAAGAGCAACCACTTGCAACGTCGGTTGGGTGGATTTGAGGGAACGTACCCGACCTCAAAGAAAGTGCTTCCACACAGAATCAGCGACCACACCCATGCCGTAAAGATGTAGATGAGGGTTCGCTTCTTGTTGAAGGTGTCGTTGTACTTTAGAGGCTTGATCACTGCGTACCATCTTTCCGTCGCAAGAGCCAGGCAGATGTACGCCGAGAAAACAACCAGTTGGAAGAGAAACACACGGTTCCATATCACTTTGCAAAAGAGCTCACCCAGGACGCGATTGGTTGGATAAGGAAACGAATCACTAAGAACAAAAGCCGGGTTTGTGATCAGGTTGATGGCGGTCAACACGTCAGCTATGGCCAGGGACAGAATTAAAACGTTGTAGGATTTCTTCAAGAGCATTCTGTCACGTGTAAAGATGGAAATGACCAACACGTTTCCGACAAAAGCGATTGCAGCGATAATGGAGTAGGTGATTTGCGTGAAGGGGGTTATGCCCGATGGCGCTGTACTGAGGCTATTCTTGGAAAGTGGAAAAGATAAAGTTGATCTCGTTGAATTACTGACTGAAGAATTGTTCATGCTGTTGTATTTTTTTCGATCGCGTTCGTCTCTCAGCGAAATTTAACACTCCGGCTTCACTTTGCGGCCCTGTAGTTTCCGCAATATAGTCAGCATTAAATGTATAACCTGAAAAGATAACAATCGATAACACATTATTAATTATAAGAGATATCACTGAGATTTTAATTCAAATGAGAATTTTCCAGAAACTTCTGAATGACTGCCCTCCTCTAGCTTGCGAAAAATGGACGACATAAATTTAATGATGTCTTACAGCAACAGCGGTGAAGGTTATTAAAATAACGTACCCCCTTCCTCCTTTTGTTGCTAAGAAATGGAAACAGAGCGACCTACTGTAGCCCTGTTTACTCTTAGAATCAAATCTCTCTTCATATAACTGTGTTTCTATAAGTTATGAAATCCTAGGGTGTGACCATTCAAATAAAAGTTATGGAGATGCCGTAATGTTTAATATACTGTTCAACGTGGTTTTAACTTTGAATCTCAGGAAGTTTTCCCAGGCTACTTAGCAGTCGTTTTCCTGTGGTCTTTATTACGCCATACAAGGTGGTTCTACTTTTAAAGCCCAAAGTCTGGCCATTTTATTAACTTTATGAAAATAAAAAGTGAGGTTGTTCGCAGTTTTGAGCTTCAACCCGCTTGGGAACGAAAATGATATCGTTAAGAACGTCAAAAACGACATTTGCGAAAGTAAAGATACGCTTTAGGTAACAACACATTTTAATGTTTGCTTCCCTCTTTGTAACACCTGAAGTGAGTTATGGGAGTTGTATGCTGAAATCACATTATCAGGCCAAATAGAACAAGTGAAGTATTTGATCGGTAAGACCTATTTCAAACGTCGAACTTTACATGTGCTGAACCTAATGCAAATGAGAAAAAGCTATCGTTTTTTGCTAAATCGCGCCAGGTTCGACACATGTAAAGTTCGGCATTTGAACTGGGTCTTAAACATTCATTTGAATAAGGCGTACCCGTAAACTTATCTTGGACCTGCTGCAGTGATGCTGCAGCAACTCCTTTGAATCCGTGCGCGCATGTTACAGAAGGGGAACTGCGAATTCCCGAAAGCATTAAACTGTTCAAGCGTTGCATGGAATTTCTCCCGCAGATGAATGTCCAAAGGAGAGGGATCAGAGATCTCAGGTCTGAGATTTGAACGTCACAAGACATCGGTGTCGTTGTTGTTTTCGTTTTGTTTTAGTTTGTTTTGCTTGTTTGTTTGTTGTGTTTTTTGGTATCAGTGAACAACTGAAAGCATTTTGTGTGTAAAATATTGGGTATATATGGTACTAAAGCACCAGTTTCTCGTTTGAAAGGAAGATGAGGAATTGTAATGTGAAAACAAACCTGTGTTTACATACCCTCGAGTAGCGCGCTTTATGCGTTGTTTCATATCGCATGATCACTTATTAAATAAATACTGTATTATTAAAAAGTCATTTTGCTCGTGTTTTTTATTGCGATGGAACATTCTAGGTCAGTTTGCCAGAAGATACACATGCAATTTTTACAATTTACTACTTAAATTATAATAAGACAAAAACAAAGCAATAATATTAGAACATGAAATAGGGAAAATAGATGAGAGGAAAAATTATTTTTAGGAAGCCAAAAAATCCGAATTTTCCGGGTTGACTACTGCCTATCAATTATCCTCAAATGTAACGATAGAAAAAGGCTGCTAATGTGCAGTACTGCTATTAAACCTTTATAGAAGTACTGCGATCTGAAACAGCAGATTTTTTAAAAGAAGGTTTGTAACGAGGTGTATTAATTTCCCTCACTGATTTTCCGATCTGACAAATTCAGACCCTGATCGTAAAGAAACATTTTATGCCCGATCCCAGATCCCTAATAAAAAACGATCCCGAACACGGGGCTCAGATTGGCCTGTCATGCCTATTTCTTCCCAAATGAACCCTCGTCATACATACTTCTTCACAACCGTACGAAAAATAAAATAAATATAAAGATGGATATAAAACTTGTTATTGTTGAATTAAGTAATGTCAGGAAAAAAAATAAATGAAAATATACCTTCAGCTTAGGGTGCTGAATTTGCTAAAAAAGAAAACCAGCAGCAATATAATTTACTAACCTTTTTTCCTCAGTAGAACTTGGACTAGGAGAAAATAACCGCACCAAGATCCCAGCCACGTATAGTTCTGCTTCCTCTTCTGACAAACTGCTTTTAATTTAAATCTTGTCAGGCGTGTGTTTTTATGGCGTAGGAAACCGAATTGCCTTTTATTACGGTAAATTGGTAGAGTCACGAGGATATCAGATAAGTCTTGAAGTATCAGTGTATCAAAATGAATCTTAATATGGCGGAGCACCTCAAAATCTCACGCGAACCACTAGTGACATCCAAGTCCATGGACCTTTGCGGAAAAGCTGATACAACACAGAATATCTTCCTTGAATACAATATTTCGGCTGTGCGATCAGCCTTGTTCGGGTCATCAGTTGTTAATAACATCAAATAAGACTGAAATAAAACATGTGCGGAGAAAGTTGCAGTACAAACAAATAATGGCATGGAGTGGCGTACATTTGTTGTGAGTAAGGTATTAAATCGCCCGCTTGTAAGCTTAACAGATTGTAATCCGACCGATTCTGTTCACAAAAAGAAATCATTCCGGATATAAAAGTTTCGTACCATCTTATTCGAAGCATAGTTACGATCAACGTTGAACAATCAGTGATGTATTTGAAGCGAAAATCCATTTTCTTTAAACACTAATAAAATAAAATAAAATCTGCGCGGAAATCATGAACACTTATCTTCTTCCTTTTTTTTATTTTTGTTTTTACAATTTGTTCGTGTCAAAATGTTTTTGGCAAATCCTCTCCCTAGTTGGCTAGGTCTTAAGAAAGACAAATTTGAAACATTCAAACATCTGGCAATTTTTTTTTTTTTTTTGGCAATAGATGGCTAAGTTACAAAAGCGAAGAGGTCGAGTGCTGTTAACTTCTTTTGCTCCGACACTTCTGTTGAAATTGGAACAAAATCTGAAGTTCAACATAAATGGTTGATAAATAACATAATTTAATGATTTCCGTTCATCCACTAGTTTTCAACTTTTTTTCCTCCGACACTTTGTTGAAATAGGAACAAAATATAAAGGTTCTAGATGAATGGTTGATAAATAACGTCAGCTAATGATTTCCTTTCATCCACCAGTTTTTAACTTTTTTGTCAACTGGTCACGAAACGTTTGCCCACCAGAACACAAACATGAGTTAAGCATTGCCATAAATAGTGTTTGAATCACTTTAACATCTACTGTCTAAAAAGGACAAGGCAAAGCAGTAGAAAGATAGGAAAGTAAATTACTCACAATTGTTTTCTTGTGTGCGGCACTGAAACATTTTTCAGAGAAAAAAAATGCTTCAGCGTTAGATGTTGCGTGTTTGCAGACATGAAAACCATTTTGGAAGACACTAAAAAATTCATGAAAGTTTCCGACACAACTAATTGTCCTCGTTCAAGTCAGCCCAAGCCGCAGGCCTTCGCAGTAAAGATAAATTGCCTTATTTAATGTTCGGTAGAACGCACTCGAACAATGTAATCGTCAGCCTTCACTAATAGCCACTTACGAAAGTCTTCCTTGATTATCCCAATCCAACGCAAGGGAAGCGAAAGATACAAAATCCTGAAAAGCGGTTTCCTAAGTACACTTAGATTGCTGTAATTGCCTCCTTTAGGAAGTCATTAACTCTTTACAGTATAATTTTCGCGGCATACACTCTTTTTTTTATATATAAGAACGTCTAATTTTGCGGCTGAGGCTGAACCGAAACTGAATGTTCTTATTTTTTTCAGGTTTTGAGCCTAAAATGTTCTTAGCATGTTCTTAAGTTACATGGTATAGAAGTTCAGAAAACTGATATAAACGTGACCAGGAAACCTTAAAACGCCCATTGTGCGTTGTATGACGTCAAATTTCTTTGACATACATGCTGTTGTTGTTTTTTCTTCTTAGCAAAATTCACTTTATTACTCTTCCACAGTTGAGAAAGAAAGAAAATATAGCCTGAGTTCTACATTAAAAAAACAAAACAAAACAAAGAAAATGTGATTCGATAGAAATTCATGTTGTTACTCATGATGTGTTTTTAGATCGATGCAAAAACGGCTGCAGAGCTGAACAAAATTACTGTCTTGTCTCTTAGTCTCAGCTTGGGTACGTTCTTAGTATGTTCTTAAAATCTGGGTCAATTTCAGCCTCAACGTTCTTATAAAAAAGGTTCTTACAAAAAAAAAAGAGTGTCTTGTTTCAACTGAGAAACTGAAACGACTCATGCATTCACATTTATGAACCAGAGAGCTTTTGAATAATATAACAAGTAGGCGAACAGAAGAGATTTTCTCGAAAGATGTCAGAGGCAGAGGCTGCTTTTATTATTGTTAGTTTGAAATTAACTTACGAAGGATTACGTGACCAAATACACACAAAAAGCCACGTGTTCCATCGTCATCTTAGCTACCTACTTTGCTACTCATTTCAAGGATCAAGTTGCACTTGTGACCAAACAGTGAAAAACGTGATTAGACTGTCACGAAAATTAAACCATTGATCAAAGTGAACCCAACACAAGTACTGTTTCGTGAATCCCTTGAGCATGGACATTACATGAATTGTACATGGCGCATCCCATAGGCTGCATTCCTTTTGGTCAGCACCAAGGATTCTCGCTGACCTTAAACGCAGGCGGGCTCTGAGGACGAGATTGAGTGCAGCCTCGTTCCCTATTATTTCTCCTCTGGCATCATGGGAAGGATTTCATTTGTTCGCATTGAATCATAGGAACGCTAAACAAAATCCCATGCCCCACCAGGGGTCCGTTTCTTGAGAGCCCCGGTACCTTTTCGGGCCCGGAACTATATTTTAAATCAAAATCTATAGAATGGTGGTGTAACTTTTAGCCCGCAAACCAGCTCGACTTGTTTCGACAACTTACTATTTTACTGCTTAGCTTTAAAAAACAGCAAAAATTGGAATCTTTAAGGGGAACCTTGCGCTCATAAAATAGCTTTCCCGGCCCCAAAAGTTATCAGGACTTTCGAGGAACGGGTCCCAGGCGTCTTCCAATCTCCATGACTACGCAATTTCTACAGACTAGTAAGGACTGAGAACGACCAAGCAAAGAACGGGTTTTAGTTAGCAATTCTAGCATTGATAGGACAACAAGAGTCTATCATGTGTTCTTCTTTGATGTTAAATAATAGCAATATAAATAATCGTTACAGCATGTCACAGACGACTAACTTTAAAAAATTTCTAAAAACACTAGCTGCAGGATTCATCTCCTTATTTGTCTCACTACAGCGTTTGCCTTCAAGATGATATTTATCTCTTACAAGATTTACTTCTTTATAGATGATTACTTCTTTATAGATGATTACTTCTGTAAAAGTCAGAATAATTTATTAAGGCAGAAGTTCACGTGACGCAAATCTCCATAGCACAGGCGTGTGTTAAAAACACAGGTCAAAAGTCCTCCTTTAGAGCCTGGCATAGTTTGACTTATTAATATAAATGTCCTTGTGTTTGTGTCTGAAGGATGGCCAGAGAAGACAATCACTGTAAATGAAAGTGTCACAAGGTTTCACCCCTTTTGTTAAAGCTTTTCTCTGTAGTGCAACAAATCTCATTTACGCTCCTCCGAGACCCTTCGAACTGCAGCAGCTCGCGAAATTTATCGTGCACGTTTGTTATGATGCTACCCAATGTCCTCGCAACTGAGTCACGCACGTACACACACTATTGCAGTAGTTCTAGAAACTGAGGCGAAGCAGCGACCATTCCGTTGAGTAAATATTGTTGATTGTTTTTGTCCACATCTTCCAAAACGTATCTATAGTTCATCATTAGTCCAAAGGAGTTTTCCAATCCCCGAGTACTTAAATCCGCCAACCAGTTTAATCTCCACATGCAAGCTCCGTTCCTTATGTGAAAATTTCCTGACGGAAGAAAAGGTAAAACAACAAAGAGCGTTTACACCTTTGATATTTTGCATCTCCATAGCACAGGCGTGTGTTAAAAACACAGGTCAAAAGTCCTCCTTTAGAGCCTGGCATAGTTTGACTTATTAATATAAATGTCCTTGTGTTTGTGTCTGAAGGATGGCCAGAGAAGACAATCACTGTAAATGAAAGTGTCACAAGGTTTCACCCCTTTTGTTAAAGCTTTTCTCTGTAGTGCAACAAATCTCATTTACGCTCCTCCGAGACCCTTCGAACTGCAGCAGCTCGCGAAATTTATCGTGCACGTTTGTTATGATGCTACCCAATGTCCTCGCAACTGAGTCACGCACGTACACACACTATTGCAGTAGTTCTAGAAACTGAGGCGAAGCAGCGACCATTCCGTTGAGTAAATATTGTTGATTGTTTTTGTCCACATCTTCCAAAACGTATCTATAGTTCATCATTAGTCCAAAGGAGTTTTCCAATCCCCGAGTACTTAAATCCGCCAACCAGTTTAATCTCCACATGCAAGCTCCGTTCCTTATGTGAAAATTTCCTGACGGAAGAAAAGGTAAAACAACAAAGAGCGTTTACACCTTTGATATTTTGCATCCCTTCTAGCCTGAGACAAAAGACGTTCTTTGAAATGCCACGACACGTTCACGGGGTGAGAATCTGAGTGATGGATCACGACATTGAATACTGATGACGTAGTGTTACCAGCCGGTCCCTGATTGGTTCCAAAATGATTGACACCCCAGAACCCCTCGACGGTCATAAAGGCTTTAGCTGCATGTCATCTTGTATACGTTATGTCGTCACTATGTACATGTTCTAAATCGTTAAAAGCAACAAATGACCTGCTTTTCAAATTCTTATGGGATGGGAAAGGGGACAAAATTAAACGGACTGAAATGATAGCTGATTATTGCGATGGTGGTCGAAAAATGTTAGACATAATGGAATTTAATAAATCTTTGAAGATTGCGTGGATATTAAAATATATTTCTGATGAGTGCAAATCTAAATGGAAGTGTTTTTTTGATTTCCATCTTTCTAAATTGGGAGGCAAATTAGTTCTCCTCAGTTTTCTTGGGAACTTGAGTACAAAAGATGCTACGAAACTCAATGTCAAAGATAATTTCCTCCAAGAACTTAAAGAGATTTGGGCCGACTTTAACTACAGAGATTCTTTTGACTCCCAACGTGACTTTAGTGGTAGTCTGATATGGAACAACTCATTAGTAAGAATTGCTGGTGAGGCTGTCTTCTACAAGAACTGGGCAAAAGCCGGAGTAAAAAATATCAAAGACCTCATGAATGATGAGTATGAGGTCATAACTTATAGAAACTTTAAAGAGAAGTATTGTTTTCATGTTTCCTTCCTTGAATTTTAAGGAGTAGCCTCGGCCGTAAGGTCCGCCATGAAGACTTTGAAAATGAAATCACAAAGTGAAAACGATCAAGGGATTTCAGTACGAAAACTGTTTGCAGCAACTAAGCCAACCAAATTAGCTTATGAAATTCTAATAAATAAAAAATCTACTCGCCCTAAAAAGAGTCAGGATGGGTAAGAGACTGTAAACTTCAAGCTGTGAAGGATTTGAACTGGACTTTTATTTATTCACTTCCAAGGATATGCGCAGTAAGTACTAAACTAAGGAATTTCCAGTTCAAATTCCTCCACAGACGTATAGCAACGAATTCCTTTCTTTTCAAAATTCGAATATCGGATACAGCTCTTTGTTACTTGTGCAAAACAGACGAGGAAACACTAATTCATCTTTACTGGGAAAGCTCAGTTACAAAATCTTTTTGGCAAAGTGTGAAAGAATTTTTCTTTTCAATCCATCTTATACCAGCCTCGCACGTTCTAGACATGTGTGAATGTTTAGGCTTCGGAGGAGAGGAAGATGATGTACTACTAAACCACTGTTTGCTCTTTGCAAGATGTTACGTGCAACGGAGAATATTACGTGCAACGGAGAATACGTGGAACGGCTGAAATTCAATTTTGAAATTGAAAAACAAGTTTCTATGGTGACAGGTTCAGAGAACAAATTTAAGCAGAGATGGTGCAAAATTCTCCAGGCACTATAAGAAGTGGCTTCTTACACAACTTTAATCTCCTCTTTTCCTTTAATCCAAAACCAATGTTTGCTTAAGTATTTTTTTAGCCGGGTTCCTCCCCTTTTATCCTACTCTCCGTCTGCTTTGCCTTAAATTTGTTCTCCCCCCTTTTTTTTCCTTTTAGTTATTTATTTATTTATCTATTTATTTATTTATGTTTTAGTCATGTGAACCTGTGTAAATGTGAACTGTTACAATAAAGTGTTAACTGGAAAAAAAAAAAAGAAAAAGAACTGCTCGACGGGGAAAAGTCATTAGCTGAGGCTAAGTCGATACTCTCTCGAGTATCTGCTTGGGATCCGACTTTCGCAAGTGCTGAAGTGTCTCTCCTATTCGTCTATCCGAGCGAGAAAAGATGGACTAGTCAAAACGAATCGAAGGCGTAAGGAAAACAGTCACAACTGTTGTCCTCGGACAAGATTCACCGTATCACAAAAAAGGATGATGGTGCCTTTTGTTCCCTCGTCCCCCTTCTTTATAGCACTAAGCGGGAAGGATAAAAGCAGAGAAAATGATTCAAACATCCCTACGTTGTTTTACTAGCCAAAAAGCTTCTTGCTTGGCTATCAGAATATCAATCTCATCCAAAATTTTAGAGCCAAAAATTTTGCTCATAAGGCTCATCAGATAGGTGGTGTCTTGTACAACGTCCCCATCCCTAACAAGCTGGATCCTTCTCGAGTACACCTGTTGTGATCATTTCCTTTTGGCCTTGTCTGTTGCAGTTCTACAGGATCATGTTAGCCTGCGTAGCAGGGAAAGGATGGGTAAAAAAAAAAAGAGAGGAACTATGAACACACACAAGGCCGAAGCTGCAGAGGAAAGATGGAAAGTCTTACCAACAGGATCCATGACAAATCCTCTTCTCTTCTCTTTGTACAGATACCTGACAAGTTAACAGTGAATTAATTGTTATCAATAATTAAGTTGGACTTTGCTATCAAGCTCTTACTGCAAAAACCAACCGGTGATTATCACCTATTCTGAATCGCGAGTCTGATACTCAGACTGGCTGTTCACCAGGCCACCTCGCCTTCACGCATTATAGATATCGTTGATTCCACTGCAGAAAAAATCGTGCAATCTTAATTAATTGTAGGTAACCTAAAAACATAAGTTTTTCAACGTAGAAAAACGCCAGAGAGGTGATACTTAAGCCATATTTAATGCATGAAAGGATGGGTAAGATTGGCGAAGTTTCAGACAAATTACAAGCTTGAAAAAGTTAGGCTGTTTTTCAAGAAGCAGAAACTCTAGTGTTGTGCACTTAACACAAAGGACAACAGAATATTTTAGAAAATGTTTCCTAATCTTTCACCTCTCATTTTTTTTTTCTACTTGAAAAACTTATTTGTTCTTTTTCGGGGTAGTTCTGAGATTTAAGGTTAAAATAAACGTTTCGCACAGTTCCACTGTTCTTCTTCAGGCACGAAAAGTTCTAATGAAACAATATACAGCTATTTCAATTAACGTTTCAGATGAGAGCTTAAGCCTACGCGACAAGACCGCAGGGTAATATGGGATTTTTCATACCTAAGTTCAACATAATCAGCAGTACCTTGCTTGTCGTACAATAGTAAGTATATGGAAGAGGTTTTAAAGCGTAAAAATTAAACAAAAAGCCTGAAAGAATTATTTCCAGATAGAGTTTTCGATTAAAACGTAATTTTTAAATCGCAAGCATCTTTTTGTTTGCTGGGTTAAAACGGGATGCAAATTTAAATACGTGGGTACACGTGGAGCACTTGCTTGGTATGTAAATTAGAAGTAGGAAAAACAGCATTATGAAAAATATGGAACATGAATTTTGCACTTCATGACAAAAACTAACAACTGAAAATGGAAAGCCAAATCAGGATTGCAGCTGATAATAATCGAATGGTGCCTATTTATTAATTCATACTAAGAAATTCAAAGTTCCCGATAACTTCTGACAACCTTTAAACTAAGTCTGATTTGCAACTACCCACACTACCCTTCGGTCTTGTTGCGTAAGCCTGAGTCGATCCGACAACGTTAATTGAAATAGCTGTATAATTACGTAAATGCGACATATCACGGTAAACGCACGGAAAAACACGGTCTTTCTCATTGCTCTCAAGATCAAAACAATTGTTCAGGATGGCGGGTTTGATGTTTCAAGACGGTCAAAATTGTTAGGTGCTGTCACCCCATGGTGTTTTGCTTGCAGTGACTCGATCCCTTGACGAACTTTACACAAGTTTTATACATAATGTTTCGGAAGGCAGAACACGTACCTAGTACACAGGCGAAGTAGAGGACGCTTCAAACAGTCAGCTACGACAGGATCACGGTACCATTCACTAGTCTCCAAGAGTTCCTGTAAGAACGAAACAACTGTCTGGTGTATCGTGAATAAACTCCCCAAATCTATCTAAAGTGTATGATCGTTTGCCTCACTATCTGGTCACTTGAGCTGTAGCTCGCAACTTTTCGACTGCTTACTGCTAGTCTTCATCAGGCGGCAAGGTCGACTGGTTACGCGTCAACGTAATATTCTTTCGGTGAGCGGTTGCTTCCTCGGTGGTCCAATTTGAAGTTGTTCCCTCAGCGATTCGCTGCCATACTGATCTCCTGTTGAGCCCAGAATCTAACTAACGTCCCCCAAATCTAATTAGTGCCCATGATTTCGGTATTGTGTGATGCCCCTCTCTAATTAACGCCTATCATCAAATGAATGCCCCATCAAAAACAAAATACAGTTGAATCAAGTACATTGTTTACTGATCAAGTACATTGTTTACTCATCAAGCTTGATTTTTTCAGGCTTTCTTTTTCGCAACTGCATAAGTTGCGTTAATAACTGCGAAGATCTTCTTTACATCTATTTAAAAGATCATCAATTGCATAACAGGTAGAATAGTTGGACACATGCATGCCTCATGGCATACTCACCTTGAACAAAGAAAGTGAAGAAATATCCGTGTTATGGCAGGATTCAAGAATCTGTTTCAGCTCATCTTCCAAAAGAAGAGTTTGTGGGACATTATTTGCTACCAAGAGAATAAAAACGTCAATACTCTGCAACACAAAAAATTGTCTACAGAAAATTGTTTATAACAAGCGCGGGAGGTTAAGACTTAACACTTTCAAGAGAACTTTTTCAGTTCAGCAACGTTATCATATCCATGGAAGAGCCACCAATACTTTAAGCCCTGTGTTTTTTAGATCTCGGATAATCATGGATAGGATCATATTGTTGGGAAAGGAGTTTTTTGGTGATATGAGATTGCCTGGACGCCAAAGTGAAGACAGAAAAAACGTGGAGCAGTGTATGAAAATGAAGACAAACACCAGGAGGGGTGGGGAGGGGGTACAAAAGTTCCTTATGTTCCTAGGCGATTGATCCAAAACACACGTGAAAGGAGTCTACCTTGCTGTTCCAGAGCCTGGTTGATCTGTAGTCTGAGCCACTGTCTAAAACTAGGAATCGGCGACAGTGTAGAGTATTGCGTAATGCTTGTAAACTCGTGCTGCAGCTCCTCTACCACGTGTTTGATTAGAAAGTTACCAAGGTCCACGCCACTTAGTCCTGTAGCAAATATAATAATAATTATCACTGAATTCTCCATATCGGTTTTTGAATTTCTAGCTTTCTGACACTGGTTTCATATACAGCAGTTACCGGTAACAGCCCTGCTTCTTACCATATGAGGAAATTGGATGCCATGTCAAGTGCCGCGTTATTGGGAGGGGGACACGGGGTTTTAAACTTCCCGCTTCCCGTAACCTTCAATCCCGGTCCCGCCCTATTTTTTGGGCTCCCGCCTTTCTGCGATTTTTTTAATTTTGGAAATATTATGCAATGTTGCATGTAATTTTCCCTGTTTCTCCCGCTTCCCCCCACGTTGGGAATTCCGCCTCCCACCCCCTCTTCTCCCGCCTCCTTTTCTCCCGGGCTCCCCCCCCCCCTGTCGCCCTCCACATTAATATGGCAAGAAAAGCCTACTACCGAGATTAAGAATCTAATAATTTTTAACAGATCACTCTCACTTGTTTGATATGAGGTGATTATAGCCAACGAGGCGCGTTACTATCACCTTAAATGCGGCAAACGCGCATGCCTATGATATAACTGTTACTAGCACTGAAAGTAACAACATTCTTAAACAAATGACTGAGAACATAGACTCGTTTTTCTGTCCAACAAGCTTTGACAAAGCAAGGACATTACAGGGGAAAACATTCATATCTTACAATTTTCACTGAGAAAAAAATTTAAGTGCTTTGAGCAATACACGGAACAAGTTTCTGTAACGTTAAAGTAAAAAAAGACAGCAAAAAGACTGCTAAGACCGAAAGAAACGAATGTAAACCATTTCGTGAAAGTCCCTGCACCCCTTTGCTTCCGCAGTTTGTACATTGAGATAACAACAGGTAAATTTCTAAAGCACTAAGCATTAAAACACTTTAACGTAATATCAGGGCCCAAAACTAAAATGCATCAGTCAATTCATGACATTCTTAAGTTAGGGATTCCCTCCCCTCTCGTTCTAGTCAGGTACGTTGCTTTTCTCATTCTCCTTCAATGGCAACTGTTCAAAGACACGCATTGAAAAAGTGCTGTAAAGAGAGATGACATGTTGATCAAGAGTACCTTTTTGTGTAGAGGTAATAGAATAAAACACAGCTGTTGTTCTTTTCTCCAGTTCATATTCATACTCATCACGATCAACTTCTGGTTCACTCAGTATGACCTAAATTAAAACACACATTGATGCTCTAGGTATGTCAAGCACTGAGAAACGTTTTTGCAAAACACCACAAGATAACTAAAACCTATCACCATCTCAGAGAATGTAAACTCAGAGAGTAGTCAGGCCATGTAAAATCTTGACCCTTTCAAGATGGACACAGTATAAGACAGACAACTCTATAAGCCAAACAGGCCTTGTAGGTCCCAGCTGAGTTTTACTTATCTGTCTGTATATCATTATCTTAACTCTCTGTAGCATGGACACTCCCTAGCTAGGCAATGGAGTAGGTGTAATTTCCAGTGGTGCTATTGGTTATTTAGGGACATACAGAACTTTAATGGCATTTCCGTATGGATTACACATACAAGAATATGTTAAAGGCTGGTTTACAAGCCATCATTGGTCAACCCAGTAGGCCTATTTGCACACATCAGGCAGCTCATACTTTTTGCCCATTGGAAAAAAGGCCCAATTTACAGCCTCTTGACCCGCCACTTTTTTGTATTGACCAATTCTCATTACACATTTGTCTTTTAACAAACGACACAAACCAGGCTGACAAATCGTAGCTTGTAAATTAGATGCCCCGTTTAAAGTCTGCCTGTACTTTGATTCTACAGCAAAAACTAACTATACACAAGCTCAAGACAGAGAAGATTCAGTGGTAATCAAAAGTGTACTTGTGCTTCACTCAGAACGTCTTGTTAATTCTGCTGTACAAGGGTCCCTGAGGAGACCACTAATGCTACTGATTGCGCTCACTAAATAAATAAGCTGAAATTGTAAAAGAGTTACCACTTAAATGAGGGCCCCTAAGCAGAAAAGTTTTGAGGTGCTCTTTGTTTTTCAATTTCTGACATGAAGTAGAAATCGTTTAAAGACAATTTGACCACTAACCTGAATATTGCCAGCAATTTCATATTCCAGTGCCGTGTGTAGTACTACCACAGGCTCACCAGGCATGGATCGGTGGGTGTAGATGTAACATCTTCTATCTGGGGCAAGTCGCCGTTTTAGGTCTTCCCAGCCATACATTGAATGCACCGCCTCATAACGTATTATCTAGGATAGCAAATACATACAGTCAGGCTTGATTAGAGTATTTTGTTTAAAGGAAATGTTTGTAAAAAGCAAATAAATACAGTGATTCCAAAAATGCAGATCAGGTAATAAGTTATTAATGAATCGAAGGCAAAGTTGAAATCCAGACAATGTTGGCCAGCAGTCACTCCTCACTTTGTCAGGAGTCATGCAGGACACTTCAGCATTAGTAAAGGAGTGCCAGGGCATTACTGTGTGATTACAGCTGTTGTTTACTATGTGATTTGCTCAGATGGTTTCACTAGCAACCTTATCTTTGATGATCGTTGACTTCAATGCCCTTCCCTCTTTGCCCTCTTAGAATTATTCACTGATTTGTAAGTGTAACATATGCCGGATGAGGGGATGAGGGGGAGGGATACCGGATGAGGAAGAGTTGCCATGAATACCTTCTCTTCTGCACCAAATGCCTGCCGAATCCCCCTTACAGTAGCACCCACACCAAAACTTATCTATAAGTGATAAGTTAAACTTGGCTAACAATAGTGAAAGATTTATGCCAAGCACCTTTTCTAGAATACTTCCAGGTGAGTCCCATGTAACTCTTCTAAGCTCCAGCAATCCAACAGCAAACCACTGTGCCAAGAGGTTTTTGATGGAGGAACTCAAAGCCTGAAGCTCTTGTCTGGCAACTGGGTCCTTCTCATCATTCAGCCCTTCCTTAGAAAACAAAATAACTCTTAAGGTCATATGATTGCAATCAAATGAATAGGTTTGGTACAAACTGTTTACAAGGTTCTGAATAAAAACTCTGAGCACAAAACAAATTGAATATTGTCTAAAATCTTGCTAACACTGGCAGGCTCACACATAAGTTACCTTGCAACAATTAATACATACATGAAAAGACAGGCCAACCTCACAGTAGAGCTCCCAAATAATAGCTTATTGAAAATCATCACCATTCAAAGCAAAAATGTTTCTATATTTTGGGAATATAGTGCTCTGCAAATTAAAAAAAAAAAAGATTCTAATAAGCTGGGTTCAAACTCCAGGCTGTCCCAGCCACAAGCCAATGTGTCATGGCACCACTGAGATATTAATGATACACAAAAAGTCTATGAGTAAGGTGTGTCACTCACATTGGGCTTTTCCCCACACAAGTACTCTGTTATTGTGTTTTTGCATTACATGCTTGCCATGTGTCTCCCAGTTTAGAGAGAAAATGGCGGACAGTTTTATTCAATCCATATAATGCTATTACCTCTAACTAAGGGCACTTCACATTTGCCAGAACTGGTCAGTTGGCCCAGTCAGCTTCTATTTATGGAACACATCAGTTTAAGAAAACTTGTTGGAATAAGACTCACCAACAAATCATTTCTCATGTCCACAATATCCTTGACACCTCCCTGCAGTTTGCTGATCTGTGATAACAACTGGATATGTGCAGGCTCGAGCACTTGACGCAGCTTTTCTTCAGCTCTTAACATAGCTGGAACTCCATTTTTCTGGTGTTAAAAGAAAAAACTGGCTGATTCCTATTTCACTTTCATTACAAAAATACTGTCTCATGTAAGTTGATTTACGTTGGTGATGTCTCTTAAATTTGCAACTCAAAATTCGATCACCATCATAAATAAGGATCCTTGTTGAAATGCAACAATTATTGTAAGAAAACGTGATAAATCAATCTGTTTCCATGTCCTGATGACACCTGTGTCAATAGCCTGAGAAAGCAGCCGACGTTTCACGAGGTCGCCACTTGATCCCTCGCAAAAGGACGTCTGAGTAGCTGAGCACAGAAATTCCATACTGATGACGTTCGCTACCCAGATATTGGTAGTGGTTCTAATTGGTTGGAATTTTCTTTCAACCAATCAGAAGCACTACCTAGATCTGGGTAGTGAACGTCATCAGTATGGAATTTCTGTGCTCGTTACTCAGACGTTGTTTTGCGAGGGAACAAGTGGCGACCTCATTAAACATTGGCTGTTTTCTCAGGCTACCGTGTCAAGTTCAGAATGAAAGCTGACAAGTGTAGCAACAATAAATGTTAAGCCTAAAAATTATATAGCATAATTATGCACAGATTAAGTCTGATTGTGTGTGAAGTCCCAGCCTTTGTACTTTACTAAGAGCACTTCAAAAATCAGGCAGTCAAGTTTGCTGTAATATTTTGCTGCAGCTTATGGAGCTAACATGACATGCATCAAATGGGTCACCTTGGAATTTACACACAAACCCATTTTCATCTTGGCAAATTGCAGTTTTCCCTCACACATTTTCACTTAGAAACAAGACTGGCAAACTGCTTCAGCCGGTATTCACAAGCTGGAAGATTGAGAATCAAGCAGAAAAACTGCCAACTGTTAACCAGCAATGTGGAGATTAAGGCTGAGATTAAGTTTGTTGTGTCATCAGGAAGCCAGATACAGTTTAAGATTTAGTATATAAGTTTCAAGAAGGTTGAGATTAAGAATCAAAATACCTTTCTTTAAACTTTAAGTTGTTTAACTGACCTGAGCACTGGTTAGGCTTGTTGCTACTTCCATCACTTCATCATGGTCAACACCAAGATCCCGTTCAAGAACAAGAAAGAATGCCAATTTTTCTGCCTGTGAAGGAAAAAAGGAATCTTCACGTGAACTTCGGTGATCTTGTAGCATTAAAATTATAGAACTCAATCACTTTCCTTACCTTTGTTGTTAAGCCACTGTAAAAATGTCTCACTTCTTTAGCAACAGCCTTTCAAATAACAGATGATAAAATCATAATCCATAATTAATAGCTGACTTCTTAAATGAATGAGCATATATTTCAGAGTGCACAGAACACATCAACCAAACTTAAGGTGCCTAGGGCCCAGCTGCATGAAGAAACTTAAGATAAAGTGGGAATTTCAGTTCCCTGTTTTCCAGAGGATTTTCCACACCGTCATCGTGTACTTCCTATACTCTTTTACTTTAATCTGCCTTTGGCCGATTTATCCTAGTAGCATGTAAGAAAATCCTCCCACACACAGGGAATGGTTGTAGAAATTCCCACATAATCTTTTAAAGTTTCTTTATGCAACTGGGCCTAGCCCCATATTTTGACTGTACAACAGCAGGAACATTTTGGTTTGAATTTGACTAGCTTATTGTGCTGCAACCAATTACAGGCAAGACTACATGTGACTGGTTTTGCCTTGTGACATATATTAAACATTCTTCTCATAATCAAGATACACTATTTAGCTGTTTACAAAGGTGAGATACCCAGTACATAATAATGCAATGATAGCTTTGAAGGCCTTTGTTGGTAATTATGCCAAACCACAACACTTGGAACTAATGTACCCACCACTCTTTTTGAACAGTAATTTTGGTGTTCCAGATAATAACTGCTATTACATGTAGTAGCTACTGATTGGAACTTACATTTGGCATGAGGTCCCCAGCAGAATCTGTTCTTCTTATTCTCACTGCTCTACTCAACATCTCGCGTATTTGAGTAATTGTACTCTGAGACTGTATGGCTTCGGGAGTAAGAGGCTCATGATCAGCCATCTTGAGTAAAAGATTCAGCCACCTTGATTCTACATTGCCAACCTGAGTAGTAAAGATTGAAGTAAAATCTTTTTAATAACCAAGTAGCCTTCAAAAACAGCAATAGAGGAGCAGTGAAGTAGGACTTAGTGCACTGAATTTTTGATCTGACTTTGGATCACAAAATCAGAGGGTAATGATCCAAGGCCTGGTCTCTACAACACATTATTGAACTTCAGATCAGACTACGAGTACAAGATTGAGTATGGCCACAACTTTTGAATCAAAAACAGCTACGTTCCCAGAGCCACTGCTTCTCCCTGTTGCTGACAAGTAGAGAAGGAAGCTCTTGGAACAAGACTGCTGTAACATGTGATAAACTAAAGCAAGAAAACTAGGTTTGAAAAGGTGTACTCGTACTCAATCTTGTACTTGTAGTCCCATCTGAAGGTCGCTATTATGTTGTTTCTTTAGACAAGTTACTTAGGTCCACATCGTCTCTCTCTGCCCAGTTGCATGATGGCTATCACCAAACCACCATGGAATCTAAACAATGCTGGGTGTATTTATCCTGTGATGGACTAGCAACATCCAGGGGGGTATGCTCATAACTGCTGCATCCTAAAAGAATCGGATCTGAACTTGAAACAAAATTAATGTTACACAAACACGTTCATTTAATAATCATACCAGAATTTAGGCAAGCGTGACAAATTTAAAGAGGACTTCACCAACTAGTCACTACTTGTGAATTACAACTCATAAGTTTAACACAATGCAAGTATTATTTTTGTAGACACATGTACATTTTTGCAATGAGCTTTTTTCAGGTTCATTAATGTCACATGTCTAAATAAAGTTGATTGATGGATTGTGCGACTGCAGTACAATAATTATTGATAAATACATTACCACAGTACTTGAGGAAGTTAGTTGTTGAGTTCTCTTGTAAAGAAAACAGTTTTTACTAAGTTTCTCCTTATTACTGCCACCTTCTAGCCATGGAAGGAATCTGTTAAGGACATCAAACACACATCAAACATGTAAAAACACCACACACATAGTTTCCCAACTCCATTATCAACCCTGTCCTAAGAAGGCAGACAATGTGTTTAAGTACCACTGCATTTCTCAACAAAGAACATCCTACAAAAACATCAAACCTTTTAATAATAAATATTTAAGATTTTCACAAATTTTTCATTTTGAGACTCACAGTGGTTTTTTTTTTTTTTTGAAAAAAAAAAAACGAAACAGGGTTTCCAGGCCGGTCAAGTCAACACCAATTAACATCATCCAACAGGGCAACCAAACTGATCTGGACACAACAAGAGGTAACTGTGCTACTGATATACAAACACGCTAAGCGGTGTCTCCTTATTAATACAGCCATAAAAAATCTAATCCCTAAAGAGCTTGGGATAATGTTTAGTGCTTGAAGACACTGTCTAGCTTGTAAGTTACCCTAGTGGCATACCTGCCAAGTCATGGTTGCATGTATCCAGGAGACACCCAAATGCTTGTTATCAGGGAGCCTTGGCATATAATTTTTTGAGATTTCAAAATTTCAAGCTGATATTAAAGTTACCCCTATGGCTTAACTATGTATTTAACATAAGCAAATTATATTACGTTTGTACGTATGAAAAGCTCATGAGAAGCCCTCAAAAGCCAGTTCCTAGACATTTTATTTTAAACACTACAATGCATTTAAAATTGAACTTTGCCAATGCTAAAATCGTTGTTTAATAGCTACATTTAGCTCCTGAGATGGTATAAGTTTGCTAAAGAATCTTCACAAAACAGCTTTTGTTTCAAGTGACAAATGACAATTTATAATTTAATATTTTAAAGCTTATATTATTGTTGATTGATACATATGTGATTCATATAAAAATGAGTTGAACCCAGGAAATAGAATAAGCTCATAAGTGACAGTGGGACACGCACAACAAACTCTCAAAATTATTTTTAAGAAGAAAGTGTCTGTCTGTTCACGATTTGCGTGTTTGTGAGATCAACTTACCTTAACAATCGCCGACTTTTCGTGAGAATATTCATGTCACTGCTGCCGGGTAATGCATTCATGTAAGCTACATATAACGTCCCAGTATACATACCCATCTATGTAAGGGACATATAACGTCCCATTATATGAAATGTATACTTCGTTCACCTTAGTTTGCCTTGGTTCACCTCCGTTTCCCTTGGTTCACCTCAGTTTGCCTTGGTTCACCTCAGTTTGCCTTGGTTCACCTCAGTTTGCCTTGGTTCACCTTAGTTTGCCTTGGTTCACCTCAGTTTACCTTGGTTCACCTCAGGTTCCCTTGGTTCACCTCAGTTTGCCTTGGTTCACCTTAGTTTGCCTTGGTTCACCTCCGTTTGCCTTGGTTCACCTACGTTTGCCTTGGTTCACCTCAGTTTTGCCTTGGTTCACCTCAAGTTGCCTTGGTTCACCTTAGTTTGCCTTGGTTCACCTCAGTTTGCCTTGGTTCACCTCAGTTTGCCTTGGTTCACCTCAGTTTGCCTTGGTTCACCTCAGGTTCCCTTGGTTCACCTCAGTTTGCCTTGGTTCACCTTAGTTTGCCTTGGTTCACCTCCGTTTGCCTTGGTTCACCTTAGTTTGCATTGGTTCACCTCAGTTTGCCTTGGTTCACCTTAGTTTGCCTTGGTTCACCTCAGTTTGCCTTGGTTCACCTCAGTTTCCCTTGGTTCACCTCAGGTTGCCTTGGTTCACCTTAGTTTGCCTTGGTTCACCTCAGTTTGCCTTGGTTCACCTTAGTTTCCCTTGGTTCACCTCAGTTTGCCTTGGTTCACCTTAGTTTGCCTTGGTTCACCTCAGTTTCCCTTGGTTCACCTTAGTTTCCCTTGGTTCACCTCAGTTTCCCTTGGTTCACCTCAGTTTGCCTTGGTTCACCTCAGGTTCCCTTGGTTCACCTCAGTTTGCCTTGGTTCACCTTAGCTTGCCTTGGTTCACCTCAGTTTGCCTTGGTTCACCTTAGTTTCCCTTGGTTCACCTCAGTTTGCCTTGGTTCACCTTAGTTTGCCTTGGTTCACCTCAGTTTCCCTTGGTTCACCTTAGTTTCCCTTGGTTCACCTCAGTTTCCCATGGTTCACCTCAGTTTGCCTTGGTTCACCTTAGTTTGCCTTGGTTCACCTCAGTTTCCCTTGGTTCACCTTAGTTTCCCTTGGTTCACCTCAGTTTGCCTTGCTTCACCTTAGTTTCCCTTGGTTCACCTCAGTTTGCCTTTGTTCACCTTAGTTTGCCTTGGTTCACCTCAGTTTGCCTTGGTTCACCTCCGTTTGCCTTTGTTCACCTTAGTTTGCCTTGGTTCACCTTAGTTTGGCTTGGTTCACCTTAGTTTCCCTTGGTTCACCTCAGTTTGCCTTGGTTCACCTCAGTTTGCCTTGGTTCACCTCAGTTTGCCTTGGTTCACCTCAGTTTGCTTTTGTTCACCATAGTTTGCCTTGGTTCACCTTATTTTGCCTTGGTTGACCTCAGTTTGCCTTGGTTCACCTCAGTTTGCCTTGGTTCACCTTAGCTTGCCTTGGTTCACCTTAGTTTGCCTTGCTTCACCTCAGTTTGCCTTGGTTCACCTCAGTTTGCCTTGGTTCACCTTATTTTGCCTTGGTTGACCTCAGTTTGCCTTGGTTCACCTCAGTTTGCCTTGGTTCACCTTAGCTTGCCTTGGTTCACCTTAGTTTGCCTTGGTTCACCTCAGTTTGCCTTGGTTCACCTTAGTTTGCCTTGGTTCACCTCAGTTTCCCTTGGTTCACCCTAGTTTCCCTTGGTTCACCTCAGTTTGCCTTGCTTCACCTTAGTTTCCCTTGGTTCACCTCAGTTTGCCTTTGTTCACCTTAGTTTGCCTTGGTTCACCTCAGTTTGCCTTGGTTCACCTCCGTTTGCCTTTGTTCACCTTAGTTTGCCTTGGTTCACCTTAGTTTGGCTTGGTTCACCTTAGTTTCCCTTGGTTCACCTCAGTTTGCCTTGGTTCACCTCAGTTTGCCTTGGTTCACCTCAGTTTGCCTTGGTTCACCTCAGTTTGCTTTTGTTCACCATAGTTTGCCTTGGTTCACCTTATTTTGCCTTGGTTGACCTCAGTTTGCCTTGGTTCACCTCAGTTTGCCTTGGTTCACCTTAGCTTGCCTTGGTTCACCTTAGTTTGCTGCCTTGGTTCACCTCAGTTTGCCTTGGTTCACCTCAGTTTGCCTTGAGTCACATTAGTTTGCCTTGGTTCACCTCAGTTTGCCTTGGTTCACCTCCGTTTGCCTTTGTTCACCTTAGTTTGCCTTGGTTCACCTCCGTTTGCCTTTGTTCACCTTAGTTCGCCTTGGTTCTCCTTAGTTTGCCTTGGTTCACCTCAGTTTGCCTTGGTTCACATTAGTTTGCCTTGGTTCACCTCAGTTTGCCTTGGTTCACCTCCGTTTGCCTTTGTTCACCTTAGTTTGCCTTGGTTCACCTCCGTTTGCCTTTGTTCACCTTAGTTCGCCTTGGTTCACCTTAGTTTGCCTTGGTTCACCTCAGTTTGCCTTGGTTCACATTAGTTTGCCTTGGTTCACCTCAGTTTGCTTTGGTTCACCTCCGTTTGCCTATGTTCACCTTAGTTTGCCTTGGTTCACCTCCGTTTGCCTTTGTTCACCTTAGTTCGCCTTGGTTCACCTTAGTTTGCCTTGGTTCACCTCAGTTTGCCTTGGTTCACATTAGTTTGCCTTGGTTCACCTCAGTTTGCCTTGGTTCACCTCCGTTTGCCTTTGTTCACCTTAGTTTGCCTTGGTTCACCTCACGGTTTGCCTTGGTTCACCTCCGTTTGCCTTTGTTCACCTTAGTTCGCCTTGGTTCACCTTAGTTTGCCTTGGTTCACCTCAGTTCGCCTTGGTTCACATTAGTTTGCCTTGGTTCACCTTAGTGTGCCTTGGTTCACCTTAGTTTTCCTTGGTTCACCTCAGTTTGCCTCTGTTCACCTTAGTTTGCCTTGGTTCACCTTAGTTTGCCTTGGTTCACCTTAGTTTGCCTTGGTTCACCTTAGTTTTCCTTGGTTCACCTTAGTTTGCCTTGGTTCACCTTAGTTTGCCTTGGTTCACCTTAGTTTGCCTTGGTTCACCTCCCTTTGCCTTGGTTCACCTCCTTTTGCCTCATGGTTTACCTTAGTTTGCCTTGGCTCAGGTCAGTTTTTTAAGCTGACGTTTTTGAAGCTGTTCAAAACACGAACAGCAGGTGTTTTATCAAGTCTGTATATATTAAGTCCTTGATAAAACACTACTGTTCGTGTTTTAAATTTTACACACAGTTAACGGTACTAGTGTAATCGGTACCGAACTCGGTTTTCGGGGGAAGGGGGGGGTGGGCGCTTATTCATTTTTTCATTTAATCTATAAGAGGGCAGCTAATTCGAAACGATGCGCTTTTTTGAAGCTGGGCGCTTAATCTAGCATTTTTGGTTTACATCAATCACTAAACGTCTTGGTCTCTCAGTCTTGTGAGGTGCTCTTCATACTTGTTTTCTTAGTCCTTGTACAGTCATTACCTATGTTCATCACTAGAATAATAATATCAGTTGTCCTAAAGAAGTGTTTTTGTTTCAAATGATCTTAACAATATCTTGTTCACTTATAACAAAGTAACAAGGTTATTTAATATAA
This sequence comes from Siderastrea radians, assembly GCA_964017195.1. NCBI lineage: Eukaryota > Metazoa > Cnidaria > Anthozoa > Scleractinia > Rhizangiidae > Siderastrea > Siderastrea radians. The sequence goes on from OZ024888.1 coordinate 49,099,079, forward strand.
TGTGTGATCAAGGAGTTAGACTTGACCAAAATTATCAGAAAATAAAACTCAGTTTTATCCGTGTAAGAGAGCCAAATATAGCGTAACTTCATTATATCTCATACGACAGTTCTAATTGTGAGCCATTTTCAAACCTAGTTTTCACCTCAAGATAAGTTTTTTCAAATTTTTTTGTTACATTAAGTATACATTTTGGTAATTTTATCATAAAAAACTTAACTACTAACTATAACTACCTGTAGTCAACGTAATAATTCGCTTTTGGCTGATTGAGTGGACTCGGTGTCTTTTAATTAGAGTGGGTTTTTCGCCAAAAAGGGTCTTAATATATGAACTCCATCAACACAACAACAAAAAGATAATGAACTCTAAACTACATTTAACGAACAAAAAATAACATGGGGTACAAAACACCTTCATATCTAATAAACTAAGGTAAGTTAATGTCATGACGACTATTATGGAAACTTAATTTTTGACATGTTTCTTCTATCAAAATTGGGTGTCTTGACGCTGAGTTCCTAAGTAACTGAAAATGTAGATTTTCCTTGCAAAGTAAAACAAGTATTGCATTTCGTAAAAAGGAAATGTACACCGAGTCATTTTCTTTTAAAAACTGTACGAGGGGTCGAGTAAAAAAATATACTTTGCGTAAATATCACAAAGAAGAACTGTCCACAAACAAAAGAATCTTACAAAAGACAGGAAATTGAAACCTAGGCGTGGTGCACCCCTAAGCATATTATCGCCAAACGATTGCTGGAAACGTCACCCTTGGCCATTCGGCGATCTAAATCCATGTGGACTGAAATTTGTACTTCTTGGTTTGAATGCAGTAAACACTGGCGATCGCATAATATAGAAACAGTTTTTTCAATTTTTTTTTTTTACGTTTCTTCAGATAGCACAACATATACTGGTGAAGCACACACACACAAATGTAATTGAAAATTTTTGAGAAGTAACAGCACGCAGTGATTGTTGAAAGTGTTTCACAATTCACTAGATGGCTGAAAATAGTCTTCATTTCCAGACTTTTCCATTCGTTTGGGCAAGAGATTAGGCTTTTCCCAAAATTGAATTTACTTCTCAGTTTCCAGGTAGTTTGTATCCGTGTTCAAATGCATTGCTGGATTGGCATTCTACGTTGCACGATTTCATGCCTTAACGCTAAGTTAATTAAAAAAAGCTAAATTGCACACTTAATACGCCACACTTCAATTTCGGGAAAAAAATGAATTGCCGGTGTTTTTAATTCCGCAGAATAAAATTGTAATAATGACCGCGAAAATGACCTTGCGTTATTCAATCAGATAAATGAATTAATAGTGTATCAAAATTCGGCGGATTGCTGTGAAATTTGGCCTGGACATTTCTTAAATGTTCGGTGAAACCAAAATTTGTCGGCGATCAGTTTTTGAAATCTATATATAATATTTCACCAGTGGCGAAATTCAAAGCAATGCGCTTTGCGTATTCTTTGCTGTTCGAACTTGACAGATTAATTAAAAATAACCAGACGAGTCAGAATATCAAAAAATGCTCACACACTTGGATTTGATACCCTATTAATTCAATTGAATGACACATGGTCATTTTCGCGGTTGTTTGCGATTTTCTTTTGCGGAATTGAAGAAACTGGCAATTCATAATTTTTTTTCCGAAATCTACATTACTTAACCTTTCCAACGATATATAGTTTACCCATGTTTTTCTTTAAAATGGTATAGGTAGTTAGGCACATCTGCGCAAACCTTAATTACTAAGTCCCCCAGATTTCCGCTGTAAGTACCCCGCTCCCTAAAAAGCTCAGTTTCTTCATTTAGTCTGTCGGGATTCACCTCTGCAACTGATTGATATTCTTCATTGGATTGTACGTTGTCTACAAAGAGTTGTCGTAGTCGATAAGCATCCTCTTCTACAGATTTGGAAAGACCAAGTCCATACAGGTGCTCCACAAAATAAGGCTCTTTGTTAATAAATTCGGGCAGTTTGTGCAATTGTTTTACGATACTGGAAAATGCGCAATCGCCATCACCAACTACTGGGTCAATCGATAATCCAAAGGAGGCCAGATTTCGGTTAAGGTTGCTCACTGGATCGTGAATGGTGTCATCATGATTAGGAGCTGTTGAGTGCGTTTTCCGTAAACATTTGCATAAGCGGTATATTGAAAACGTTGACAGATTTGTCATTTATAGTGCTTTTGATTTCTTGCAGAACTTGGTAAAGCTGGTTACAGTGACAGTAAATAGACATTCGGTAAATTGTGGTCAATCGTTTCAGAAATGTTCATGTTTTGTTACAGTTTCAGTGTATAAAGAGAAACAGTTAAAAACCTGGTAAATTGTATGAAGTTAAGGTATGAAACCACTGGAGAAACCGTGTACGATCAACCTTGCTCAACGTCAGATCAGAAAGATCGTGATCAGTCAAAACTGATAAAATTATAAATGATTGTCAAAATGACTACTGCAGAGACTGATCAAACAACGTGAAAAGACGTTAGTTACAATATTTCGACTGGCCAATACCAGTCTTCATCAGGTTTTATTAAGGCAAATCACGAATTTACAGAAATATATATGTAGTAAAAAAATGAGCGGAAGTTACATTTATGACGTGGTATGGCGTGACTTAGAAATAATAGAAAACAAACAAAACAAAACAAAAATTTACTATATATAGTTACAAATTACAGTTCATCACGTTTATTAATGCCTAGAGGCTCAAGAGTCTTAACCTTGTGAATAATGTGAGCCTCACGTGCCTTCCTGAAAGAACTGCGTTCATTTTTAAGTTTTTCAGTAGGAATAAGTAGCATATGGGTGTCGGAGTGGTTATTGCTGAGAAAGTCTTCTGAAACCACTGTATGGATATAATTAGAAGTAGGGTTGAGTACTGGTCGTCTATGTTCATTGAAACGGTCTTTGAGGTGACCTTTAGTTTCCCCAATGTATTGTAAACTACATAGGCGACATTGAATCATGTAGATAACATTGAAAGTAGTACAAGTTATATGAGATTTGATATGGTACGTTTCACCAGTGGAATGAAAAGTATATCGAGTGCGGCCATGTTCAATGTAAGGACAAGTGGTACAATTCCTACTATTGCACCGAAAGGAACCGGGAGTGACCCGGGAGTAAATTGTGGTCATTGTCTCAAAAATTGAATAAGCGCCCCCTTCAAATAAGATCTCTGATTCGAATAGGCGCCCCCGCTATAAGGCCGAAAATTGATAAGCGACCGAGACGCTTAATCGAGCATTTGCACTAAGTACAACTGAACAATCTCATTAACTTCAAGTTCACATTACAAATACCGTATTTCTTCCTATAAGCGCCCAAGCTCAAAAAAGCGCAGATGAATTCTCCCCCATACAAGGGCCCACCCTTGGCTACAATAGCCCAGCAACGCCCCCCACCCCTCGAATAGCCCCCCCTCCACTCCCTCTCACTTTCGTAAATATAGTTAGCAAGGACACCAAGAGAAAAACCTGTTTCTATTGTCAATTTTATAATCTTTCCGCCTACAAACTGAGGTCAACCAAGGTAACCTGTGGTGAACCAAGGCAAACTAAGGTGAACCAAGGCAAACTAAAGTGAACCAAGGCAAACTAAGGTGAACCAAGGCAAACTAAGGTGAATCAAGGCAAACTGAGGTGAACCAAGGTAAACGGAGGTGAACCAAGGCAAACGGAGGTGAACCTGAAGGCAAACTGAGGTGAACCAATGCAAACTGAGGTGAACCAAGGCAAACTAAGGTGAACCAAGGCAAACTGAGGTGAACCAAGGCAAACTGAGGTGAACCAAGGTAAACGGAGGTGAACCAAGGCAAACTGAGGTGAACCAAGGCAAACGGAGGTGAACCAAGGCAAACTGAGGTCAACCCTAAGGTGAACCAAGGTAAACGGAGGTGAACCAAGGCAAACTAAGGTGAATCAAGGCAAACTGAGGTGAACCAATGCAAACTGAGGTGAACCAAGGCAAACTAAGGTGAACCAAGGCAAACTGAGGTGAACCAAGGCAAACTAAGGTGAACCAAGGCAAACTGAGGTGAACCAAGGCAAACTGAGGTCAACCAAGGCAAACTGGGGTGAACCAAGGCAAACGGAGGTGAACCAAGGGAACCTGAGGTGAACCAAGGCAACCTGAGGTGAACCAAGGGAAACTGAGGTGAACCAAGGCAAACTGAGGTGAACCAAGGCAAACTAAGGTGAACCAAGGCAAACTGAGGTGAACCAATGCAAACTAAGGTGAACCAAGGCAAACGGAGGTGAACCAAGGCAAACTAAGGTGAACCAAGGCAAACTGAGGTGAACCAAGGGAACCTGAGGTGAACCAAGGCAAACTGAGGTGAACCAAGGCAAACTGAGGTGAACCAAGGCAAACTAAGGTGAACCAAGGCAAACTGAGGTGAACCAAGGCAAACGGAGGTGAACCAAGGCAAACTGAGGTGAACCAAGGCAAACGGAGGTGAACCAAGGCAAACTAAGGTGAACCAAGGCAAACTGAGGTGAACCAAGGGAACCTGAGGTGAACCAAGGCAAACGGAGGTGAACCAAGGCAAACTGAGGTGAACCAAGGCAAACTGAGGTGAACCAAGGCAAACGGAGGTGAACCAAGGCAAACTAAGGTGAACCAAGGCAAACTAATGTGAACCAAGGCAAACTGAGGTGAACCAAGGCAAACTGAGGTGAACCAAGGCGAACTAAGGTGAACAAAGGCAAACGGAGGTGAACCAAGGCAAACTAAGGTGAACATAGGCAAACGGAGGTGAACCAAAGCAAACTGAGGTGAACCAAGGCAAACTAATGTGAACCAAGGCAAACTGAGGTGAACCAAGGCAAACTAAGGTGAACCAGGGCGAACTAAGGTGAACAAAGGCAAACGGAGGTGAACCAAGGCAAACTAAGGTGAACAAAGGCAAACGGAGGTGAACCAAGGCAAACTGAGGTGAACCAAGGCAACCTGAGGTGAACCAAGGCAAACTGAGGTGAACCAAGGCAAACTGAGGTGAACCAAGGCAAACTAAGGTGAACCAAGGCAAACTGAGGTGAACCAATGCAAACTAAGGTGAACCAAGGCAAACGGAGGTGAACCAAGGCAAACTAAGGTGAACCAAGGCAAACTGAGGTGAACCAAGGGAACCTGAGGTGAACCAAGGCAAACTGAGGTGAACCAAGGCAAACTGAGGTGAACCAAGGCAAACTAAGGTGAACCAAGGCAAACTGAGGTGAACCAAGGCAAACGGAGGTGAACCAAGGCAAACTGAGGTGAACCAAGGCAAACGGAGGTGAACCAAGGCAAACTAAGGTGAACCAAGGCAAACTGAGGTGAACCAAGGGAACCTGAGGTGAACCAAGGCAAACGGAGGTGAACCAAGGCAAACTGAGGTGAACCAAGGCAAACTGAGGTGAACCAAGGCAAACGGAGGTGAACCAAGGCAAACTAAGGTGAACCAAGGCAAACTAATGTGAACCAAGGCAAACTGAGGTGAACCAAGGCAAACTGAGGTGAACCAAGGCGAACTAAGGTGAACAAAGGCAAACGGAGGTGAACCAAGGCAAACTAAGGTGAACATAGGCAAACGGAGGTGAACCAAAGCAAACTGAGGTGAACCAAGGCAAACTAATGTGAACCAAGGCAAACTGAGGTGAACCAAGGCAAACTAAGGTGAACCAAGGCGAACTAAGGTGAACAAAGGCAAACGGAGGTGAACCAAGGCAAACTGAGGTGAACCAAGGCAAACTAATGTGAACCAAGGCAAACTGAGGTGAACCAAGGCAAACTAAGGTGAACCAAGGCGAACTAAGGTGAACAAAGGCAAACGGAGGTGAACCAAGGCAAACTAAGGTGAACAAAGGCAAACGGAGGTGAACCAAGGCAAACTGAGGTGAACCAAGGCAAACTAATGTGAACCAAGGAAAACTGAGGTGAACCAAGGCAAACTAAGGTGAACAAAGGCGAACTAAGGTGAACAAAGGCAAACGGAGGTGAACCAAGGCAAACTAAGGTGAACAAAGGCAAACGGAGGTGAACCAAGGCAAACTAAGGTGAACAAAGGCAAACGGAGGTGAACCAAGGCAAACTGAGGTGAACCAAGGCAAACTAATGTGAACCAAGGAAAACTGAGGTGAACCAAGGCAAACTAAGGTGAACAAAGGCGCACTAAGGTGAACAAAGGCAAACGGAGGTGAACCAAGGCAAACTAAGGTGAACAAAGGCAAACGGAGGTGAACCAAGGCAAACTGAGGTGAACCAAGGCAAACTGAAGTGAACCAAGGCAAACTAAGGTGGACCAAGGCAAACTAAGGTGAACCAAGGCAAACTGAGGTGAACCAAGGCAAACTGAGGTGAACCAAGGCAAACGGAGGTGAACCAAGGCAAACTAAGGCGAACGAAGCATACATTTCATATAATGGGACGCTAGATGGGTATGTATACTGGGACGTTATATGTAGCTTACATGAACGCTTTACCTGCTGCCGTCACACCGGATGCTGTAAAAATCAAGAGCCTGCAATGGTGGTCAGCGCTGATGTCACTTATGCATCAATAGTGTGTCTCGTTTCTGTTCATTCAAGGTCAGGCGGTAGACTTCCCCACAAACCGATCTCAGGGGTATTTTTTCTCGGGGAGCGAAAGGAACCGAGCGTGAAGTGTGTTAGGGGAGCACACAGCGCGAGCGAGCCGCCGGGACCTCTTTAATGGATAGAAAAAGAGAAGCAAAGTCTTGTGAACCTGTCCTGTCAGCCGGCTTGTCAGAGAGTGGTGAGCGAGAGATCCTGGAAAGGAGTAATGGGTCTAGCTGACCTGTGACAAATCGACCTGACAAACATCAGATCAAACCCAAATCGGAGCATACGAGATTGAGAGCATCCTCCTCAGGAGGGGGGGGGGGGAGTATCTAGTCTGAACGGGGACGTGCCCAACCTCGTTCCCAGGGCAAGAGTTTCTCTTCTCTGCCTCCTTTGTCGTTGACAAGGGAGGCAGAGAAGAGAGACCCTGGGAACGAGATTGGGACGTGCCGTCCGACAGAGTATGGTTTTCTGGCGGTTTTGTTTTGAACGGGGTATCGATTTCACCACTCATTGTTTTATTTTAAACGGGGCATCGTTACATGCAGTAGAACAATATCAGCAAAGGACCGCAAACGAAAATGCTGCACGTGTACGTAGGATCTAGTAAACCAGACCTAATCAGCCAAAGAAATACTAAAATGACAAACAAAGCAGCAAGGCTGATCTGACTACGTAGAAAGATTTGTCTCCGCAAGACATCAACACGACACTAATAGAACTTTAACAGAGCAGGGTTGCAGCCGTAGACAGCTGTTTCGCTCTTCTTAGAGCTCATCAGTACGAATACCCGTGCACTCTGTTAAAAGCCCTAATCGAGGACGCACGCCCACCAAATCACGCCCACCAAATCACGCCCACCAAATCACGCCATCACGTGTCTTGGAGAGGTCGAGAGTCCAAGTGTCGTGTTGATGTCTCGCAGAGCCAAAGATAGGATGGACAAAACCAACCTTATAAAGAAACATGGACAAAACCATGCTATAAAGAACAGCATATCGGATCTATAAAAAAGACCTACGGTCCAAAAAACATACATTTAATAATTGTATATGAACCTAGTTTTAGTCTTTTTATCGCTTTTTATATGTCTTTTCTTAGATTTCTTTTTAACTGTTTTTCATATTTTATTTTATTAACTATTCATTTATTTATTTTTAACGCAGGACCCATGTTGATAGCAGTTTTTATAACTGAAATGGTCATCCTGCATAAATATGTTTATTTATTATTATTACATACAGTGGAACAATATCAGCAAAGGACCGCAAACGAAAATGCTGGCGTGTACGTAGGATCTAGTAAACCAGACCTAATCAGCCAAAGAAACATCGTTACATGGCCTAACGTGTAGTTTAATTTATAGAAATCAAAGGCTGTATTCTTACCGGGTCCACAGTGTGTATTATTTTGGGTTAAATGTCTCAGACAGAGTCTGGAAAATCTGAACTTTGTCCTACACAGGGTAGGAAAATCAGAATTTGGGTCTTGAATTCGAGCGCCCGGTCGAACCTATCCACCCGTGTACCTGTTGAGTACCCCCCCTTCCTATCTAGGGAGTATCTGTAGCTCAGAAAGTTTTGACCAAGAGCTAGTATTCTTTCGGGATTTCAAGCTGCCATCTTGGATTAGCAGAACAGATCAGAGAAGCCAAGTGGCAAAAGCGACCACTCTGTTTCACTCCCGTCTCATCCCTATCAGGGGTTATTGGAACTCAAAACATCGCAGCCGAGTTATGTACAAGATATTCTTCTTGCCGCTAGCGCTCCACCAAAGCTTTCGCTTAGGTGTGTCACATTATGTACTTTTGCTTGGGTATGAGAAAACTGAGAGCTGCTTATAATAAGTGACCAGACCGTGAAGGGAAATGACTTGGACAAGAAAAGTCTCTTTTTAACAGGGCCTTAAGGCCGTGTTACCTAAAAGTATGAGATAAACTTAGAAATAACACGCACTTAATCACTCAGCTAGCTTCATCTTTATAAATAACAGTTCCTTATAATATTATTGAGGACTCGCAAAAGAAATTGCGACGCTCCTAAACGTTACATGAGAAAACAGGAACCAGTAGATTTCACGCAATCAGTCTCCTTGGGTCACTACTCCACGCAAGCAACTTTCGCGGATAAACTTTGTAGAAGATGTGATGTACAATTGTGCGTCTTTCATAGTTCGTTATTTTCTACATCCCTCGAGCAGTCGTAGATAAGCAATACGTCAGTAGCGTCAACTGGAGAGGACGACAGGTGTTGGGTAGGTTGAGTGTGTGTGTGTGTGTGTGGGAGGGGGGGGGGTGAGGCCTCCCACTTTCAATACGTTTTTACTTCCGCAGAGGAAACCGCTGCGCAGGCTGACTGGCTTTTCCTTCCGCTTCGCTTTCCAAGTCCGCCCTTAATATATTGAGCTAAAGAACGAGAAGTAGGAGGATTATCGGTCTACTGTCAAACCTTAGATTGGAGAGTTTCAAACTCACGTCTTTGATTGCACCCAGAAGAATTTGAAACACAAACGACGTTTTATTGGTAAAAACGTAGACCTCACGGTGGGCCAGTCTTACGTCAGGCAACTTTGCTATACCATGGATACCTACTAAATTAATCCTAGACCTACGTTAACCTTGTTCGTGAATTTCCAGCCGTTTTAGTGGGTGCGGTTCTCATCCTACCCCACCAGCCCTGGCTAGTGTGCGCGAAGGAACGCGGGCAAACTAAACGGTTGGAAACCCAGCCTACTGCGTAACAGAACTAAATCCAAACCGTCATCATTAAACTTGCGGCTTGTGGAAGCTGCTCCAAGATTTGTGAAGGTAGTTTTTTCTCACTCTAAACGATTCGGGGAGATACGAATTTTGAATGCTGCGTCTACGGGATTTCTGTAACAACTCTTAGGGGCCGGGAAATTAGACTCAAATGGAGCACTCACTTTGAGGAAAAGGGCCGTCACTCTCTTTAGGCACCGAGACTAACCACGAACTGGACTGCAGCAATAACAGTGACAACTTGACTTTGGTTCCAACAGCGCTTTATTCTTCTCAAAAACGTAATCGATACATCAAAGAAAGAATTCGCAGCACCAAGAAATGTAATCGCCCAGAGAAATGTAATAAAAAAAAAGTTGTACATTCTGAGTTGCTTATATACGATTTGTACCTGCGTCTATTGTTAACAGAATATTATAAGTGCGCTAACAGACACTAACAAACAGTTGTGAAAAGTAATTACAGTAGAGTGGAAAGACCTTTATAGACAGCGCAGAATATTTTAAAAGTCTACGTTGGACACTTGAGTTTATTATTAAGTGTTTGCTAAGCAATCGGGAAATTACCTTCTAAATTAAGCTAAGTTTAAAAGCTTCCGAGTAAGATAAACTGAATAGACAACTTAGGAGTTTTAAAGTGTTAACGAGCGAACTCGTGCCGCTTGTACCATCTAAACAAAGAAGTACTTAAGTGTTCATAGTTTAAAAACTAACAGGTCATCTAAACTATTCAATATCGAAACAATTAAGTCAAGTCAGCAAAAATCCTATAGAATTGAAAAGAAACTGCAATTTCGGAGCAGCTTTAATTAAGAAAGATAAATTAAACGAAAACAAGTTGTTAACGTAAAATAACACTTTCTAGAGCTCAACGCCGATTAACTTATTCAGGTTTGACTGAGGCGATTAAGTTGTCTTCCCGAATAACTGCTGTCGGCTTTTCATAGGTATCATTGTTTGCTAAATAATTTTCATTGCAATGAAAAGTTTGAAAGGATAAATATGTATTGTAAATATGAGATTTACCGAAACGGCTAAATACGAATGGCCAAGGCGAATCATTGAAAAGCTAAGCAAAAGTGAAAGCTAATTGACGAGACTACTTGGATTAAATAATTTTATAACTAAACATGCATATAATATGAAAGACGACTAAAATAACGGATGAAACTGTAAAATAGTTAAAGCTAAATACTGAATTTATTTCCCTAACATTCGTCCTTCCTTAAATCTCGACGTCGTTGTCAAGTTAATAAGTAGGATAAGTCTGGAAAGGTATTTTAACTAACATGACGAAAACGTCCCTAAATATGGCTGAATATACAGAATGAATAAATACGGCTAAATATGGTCGTTCTTAAGCTTAGATACGGCTGAAACACTAGTAATAAACGAGAAGTAATAATAACTCTTCTTTCTCGATGTAATCTGGCTCCCATTAGAGATTATTGCAGCTCGTTCAGTTTGTCTATTAAAATGTTGCTGAGCTGTCCAGGAGCCAAATTAAAAGGGAAGGTGACAAATTCAGAAAAAGAAAATTCACTGCTGTTTGTTCACGTTCCGCTCCACCAAGACTACAATTAGGCCATTTTACTTTGAGTCTGTGCGAAGAGCGACGAAGAAGTATGTATGTATGTAGGTAGGTAGGTAGGTAGGTAGGTAGGTAGGTATGTATGTATGTATGTATGTATGTATGTATGTATGTATGTATGTATGTATGTATGTATGTATGTATGTATGTATGTATGTATGTATGTATGTATGTATGTATGTATGTATGTATGTATGTATGTATGTATTTAAAAAACATTTGTTTTGCGGGTTCTTGTTTCCGCCCCCCTTGAGGTCGGTAACAAAGGTTTCTACTGTCTTTCTCAACCCAGGTGCATGGGAGTATCAGTGGACAATTGCCCCATCCAGGGGAGTAGTGGTACACTATTAATCTCCTATAGTGACAGGGAAACTTGAGAAGACCGTGACATGTTGAGCTACACGTGTAGGTACTTGCTAACAAATTGGAACATACTAAACCAAACGAAAAACAGCCATTTCTCAACAACTAAAAAAAAAGAAAGTCACGTTTCGTTCTTAGTTATCTTGCACATTTTCACATAACATGGCGAATCAGGATGTGGAACGCCTAACACGTGTCGTGGAGAAGGTAAAGGAACCTCCATCTTCACTAGCTCCATGTCAAAAGCGCACAAAATAACGGACACAAACATCTGAATTTCCACCATGGCAAACCGACGACCCGGACACCGAAACCGACCACCACCAAACGCAATGAAATTATCTGTTGCGGCAATTTTATCTGGGGCTGCAGCCTCTTTCCAGCGGTCAGGGATGAATGAATTTGCATCCGGGAACACGGACTCGTTTCGATGCGTCCAGTAAGGTGAGAGCAAGAGCATGTCACCCGCTGGAATTGTAAATCCTCGCACTTGAAGGGGTTCTGTGAGTTTCCTGGCGATTACTCCAACAGAGTGCAAACGAACGGCTTCAAATATACAGCATTCGACCAATCGTAATTTCTTGATGTCTTCTAGAGTCACTTCCGTCAATGATCCTAAAAGTTAATGATAGTTCATGATACTGTGCTTGGAATCCTTTAACTTGAAAACATACTTACAGTGGTTTGTTTGAAGTCTAAACATACTTCTGCTAAGAATTTGAAAACACCAGTGATCAAACAACAGTGTTTTTAAAGACTTCTGATGATGAAACTAGACAAACTAACTGACCCTCTCTCAATCCGATCCACTGTGTTCATGTAAGGTAAACTGACCACTGCAAAGAGATTCAAAGTTGACTTTCCTAAGCAGCATTAGCCCCTTCTCAGCGTTAGCACTTTCATCTCACAAACAGCTAATAATCAAAACGTCAGCTTTAAAATCTCTTCATGGTGACCAATTATTTACCTTAACCCTAACAGTGACGAAAACTAAATTTCTCCTTACATGATCACTGCTTGTTCAAACATTCAAGTAATGAGAATAAAGGAAACAATCACCAAGGATTGATGTCGTGATATTTAGACAAATTCTCCCCACTAGCTAGTTCCATACAAATGTATAGAGAACAGTAAGGGGAATATGAATTTCACATCAGGGCTAAAAGGGTAAATTAACTCAGCTTATACCAAATGGAAGAGTTTATTCTCCCTCTGGTGCAGGACCACAGTTTCTATGAAAAATCATTCCTCAAAACTATATTGTGCAGTTGCATTCAAACTATTCACTATGTAAAATATATTTATAATTAAACTGCACTTCACAATAGTATTTTAAGTTTGTAAGAAAGTTCAAAGTGTCTTATATTCTTGTATTAGTCAGGCTATATGGAATGCATTTAGCAATGGTCCATTTGCCAAACTAGACCACAGGATAATTTCAGTGTGTTAAATACGGGTGGCCATGTAAAATCTGCATTATCTTACTTAATTCTCTCTTTAGCAAATTCGTTTTCCCTTTTCGTTTTTGATGAAGCAAGGCATAATGGGCTGTGACTACGTCAAATGCGTTCACAAAGGCCAAACAACCAGACAGACAGAAGACTTTTAGCATGACTAACATGGCTGGCCAAGTAAAATTTGCCATACTTTGACAACAGAAGTCCTTCATTTGAATTTGACAAACCTTCACAGGTAAAATACCAAAAAAGGGACATAATGACATCTTAAACCAATTTACACATAATCAACTTGGCCTCTTCTTGGCTCGATCAGTATAGTGTGACTTGTTGTTCAATCCCTCACCTCCATCCTTTAAGTGAGGTCCCAGTACCTCATCAACCTCTTTCTGCACATCCTTCTTGATGGCCTGGTCACTCAGCACAAAGGCCAAAGTCCAAAATGTAATAGGAACTGCATTTGCCAGTGACGCCCAAAGCAGCATAATGGCATAGTTGGGTGCACAGTCTCCCTCGAGTATGTCCGCCATTGATTGAAGCAAGGTGTCCTCTTTTACATTTGCACTAGAGTTCTTTTGCAGTACCTCACAAAACCGTCTCAACAGGAAATGCTTTGATTTGGCCCATTCTTTTAACAGAATTTCAGGCAGCCTGGCTCCATGTTCGAAGCCACCATCAAATTGAAAAAACTGTTTCTGGAAATGTTTCATTTCTTGTTGAGTTTCAGGAAGGATGCTGTCACCAAACAGAGTGGGTACAACAGCAGTGAATAAGATCTCGCGGACCACCTCCATCAAGTCAACCTTATTGACCGTGGTATTGGCTGGTGGGAGAGACCAAAAAAACGATTAAGCATTATTACCAAAAGAGATGATAAAAATAGTTTTTTATTGCCTATCACAAAAGAGGTTCTTGTATGTGCAGGTCAACGAACCATTAGCGCTAATTTTTGTATTGCTCTAATTTTGATCAAGAAGTGAATGTTTTATTTAAGTTTTGACTGAGCGGTCGCTTACGAGAACGTAAAAACAAAGGAAAAGACCTGCTGGTAATTCACAAAAGTGGTCGCGGTCGCTTACGAGAACTTTCAATTACAGAGATTAAGAGACAATTCAAACAGGGTTTCACGATGGTGTTCGTAACTAGAGCTGGTCGCTTACGAGAGTGGTCGCAAGGAGAGCTTCGACTGTAAGTCCCAAAATTAAATTCCATAAATGCAGTAGATTACAGATTTATTCATACTCAAATAACTGATTAGTTTGGACAGGAATTTTGGATTTGCTTCCAACTCCATGTCTTCAACTTTAAACAAATAACTAAATGAAGGTACCGAAAACACAGAATTCATTTGAATGTCTGCATCTAAAATCATACTTCTCCTGTTCTTGATATTCGAAAATTTGTCTCAGTTTGTGTCTTTACCCCTATAATTCACATCGTTGACCTTGAACTGTATTAATTAATAATACATTATAATACATTATACGCATGCGTACAAAGCATTTGTCCCATTTATCACCTACCAAAACAAACGAAGCTGACAAATCAGTTTCCTAGACCGAACATAACCCATGAATTATTTACTACACTCGCTTCCGCTTACGTGTAAACCAGGTTTGTGCTGAAGTTTCTTTTCTCAAAGAAATCTACCACCAGGAAGCCAGCCATTTCTATTTGATATATAAATACCCAACGTCACACATAAGAAACGTGTCGTTATGTTTCTCTTGTGGCATAATTTTCCTTTCGTTCTAGTCTACATTTTTGTTGTCACCCACAACTGGCTCTTCGGGAAGGTTCGACAGTCTTTGGACAAGCCGAAGGTAGCCCTCACAACCAAAGAACCAGTCTTCCCAGAAACTTGATCGAGGCTGCATGATGGCTATCCTTGACAAAACAGCTAAAAAATACTTTCTCTTAAAAGATGGTCCTTCTTTACACGTAGAAGTCAAAAATTAAACTTTAATGTCGAAACCGCATTGCAACAGTCAATTTCTTTCATTTCAATCCCATCGAGCCTCCGTTGTCCATCCAACACCAGCTAATCTCACTACCCCAACTCTGCCAACACTCACACCGGAGAATGACCGTTCTTTCTCTTCGTACAAAACGTCAATGTTGCCTTTGCTGACTAACAAGTCAAGTCAAGGTCTGAAAACAGTTACTTTTCTGACGAATGGGATTCATGGATCCTCGAAGATACTAAAACACTTAGTGTTCTCTGGACTCCGTCAAGACGTGGAGATTAATTCCACAGAATCAAATGACAAGTTACGGTCGAAAGAGAGGACTGGTAACGGTCTTGTTAGGACCGAAAGAATTCTGCTAATTCGCTGAGTTGGTTTCTGACTGCCATGTTTGAAAACGATTACACATCTCGTCTTCAAATAAACAAACAATGTGTTCAACCTTACAAGTTACTTCCGGCATTTTGGCAACACAGCCTTTCCGAAACAGCATTTCCGGTATGCGACTTCCGGTACCTTGGCAATTTTCATTTCCTTTTTATTTCAAACCGGAAAAAAAACGAGACCCTGGAAACGAGGTTCGGTTTCCATTCACTTTCGTGTGGTTCGATAAAATTTTGGTTGCTTCGATCTTTCTCGCCCCATCCGTAAAAATTTTTGTGTACGTCCTGATGCATTCAAACTAATTAACCCATTGACTCCAGCGTGTTTTTGCGTGTTTCACATAAACTAATCTTTGTCAAGAGCAGAAAAAATGATAGTCCAGTCAGAGACCAGTCGATTAATTATAATTAAGGTCGAAAATTACAGAAATCGTGACAAACCCCGTCACCACGACACTCAAATCAATTTTCATTCTTGGTCACAAGAACCCCACGCTCACGAACAGACCACTCAATGGCAAACTGAAAAAGATTTGATGGCCTTTTGTTTTTACTGGCCTTATCAGCGAACGACAGAAAATGATAACAAACAGCCACTTAAGTTTACAAGCCACGTCATATCCTTGTATTTTTCCAATAAGTGGTCTGTTCGCTATCCTCGGGACCGGCTGTGGTCAAATAGACTTATTACCGTCAACAGGAGCCGTCAAACGGCCTCATATGTAACCGTCAAATTGAATTGTTTAACTTAAGATGACCTTCAAGGGAACGAATAATCAATAGTCGACAAACGGTCCCAAAACAGCAGCATAAATCTCAAAGGAAACTGTTGTCTGCTACAACTATTCAAACATTGCTAATTTGGGGGTCTTTTCCAAATTAACTTCTTTTTACATTTTGACATTAGTTAATACACTCTATATTTATATACCCATTTTCAGAAACGTTTTCATACAGAGAAATATATAGATAGATATATACTTTTGTTTTGTTGCACGTGCGCCCGTGTGCAATTTGCACTTGTCATTGTTCAACTTGTTAAAAATCTCGGGTCAACGATATATATATTTTTTCTCCGCCGGCTTCTTTGTTTAATTTTACAAAGAACATGCTGTTTTAGTTTGTTTCCTTAAGAAACATGCCTGCGCCTTGCAGTAGTGATTTGCGATGGCAAATCACTTGGCTTGTTTTGGAAATGAGGAAATCGACCCAAGAAGCAGCAGTGTTATTAGGTGTTACACAAAGAACAATTTTTAATATTTTGTGTCGTTTCCGTAGAAACGGCACTGTTGGCCCTTGACGAATTGGTAGTCCAAGTGTCATAGCAATTCTATAAAAAAAGGCCAAGTGCTTACGTTGATGTAGTATATTATGCGTTATCCAGGGGTATACTTCAGAGAAGCTGTGGACTACATGAAGAGCCTTTGTGACAGAGAGTTCATTATGTCCTGGTAGACAATGATGTAATTGACTTTTGTTTACTTGATAGTTGTAAGATCGATGAGTAGTAATTGCTTTTGCTCTTCAAATTCTACTTTTGTTAGAACGCTTTCTTTTAAAAGTTCACCAAACCTCTTAAGATGCCCCAAAATGACTGTTAGTGCTTCCCCCCCTTTTTTTTTTAGTTACCCCCGGTATGTCGCAGTTCAGTTAACATTAACATCACGTCTTCGTGAAAATTAAAATCTTGGATGATTTGTCGCTCAAATTGTCTTTTATCGTCCGAATCGTTGTAAATCTGATCATAGTTAGAGAACTTATCCTTAAAGGCCTCCATGTAGCGCAACAATCAGATGACCCAAACTCCCCATCCTTTTATTTTGGAGGTAATGCAAATCAAGAGAATTGCAGACAAGATTCGTGCAAATTGTTATTTTGACACTTCAGGTCATGTGTGATTTTTCTTCGAATAACCCATGTTTTCAACAAAGAAAAGATTTAAAAATTGTCTCACATACTTGATGTCGTTATGATTGCATGTGTTTAAAAAAAACTGAATAACAACAGCAACTGGTTTAAATGCCGAACATTGCCGTTTTGCCGTAAACGAAACAAATCACTGCCACTTCATGGGTTGATTTCCTAATGCGAAAAACAAGCCAAATTGATTTCCCATCGCAAATCACGACTGTAAAAGGAGGCCCCTTGTGGACAGCATATTCTTTGTTAAAATGAAACAAAGGAGCCGAAGAAAAAAATTATCGTTGAGCTGAGATTTTTAACAAGTTGAACAATGACATGTGAAAATTGTACACGGGCGCACGTGCAACAAAACAAAAGTATATATCTATCTATATATTTCTCTGTATGAAAACGTTTCTGAAAATGGGTGTATATATGTGTAAGGGTTAAACAATGAACGCGAGTGTTCTATGGGATATAGTGTCCCGAGCAAACGGCCGAGTGGCATTCTATCTTGCGAGGGACGCTATATCCCATAGGACACGAGCGTTCATTGTCTAACCGTCTTAGAACATGGTCATACCCACGAAGAATTGCGTTTTTGCGTGCAGATTGTAGTTTTGCATTTTAATTTTTTAGTTCTCACCTTGAAATCACGTTGCTATTTTGTTTACGATATTTTCGCTATTGCACAAACGCCTTTGAGTTGCAATGTTTCACTGAGAGTGCTTCGCCGCGCAGCTTATCGCAGTTGATGCATAAACAGCCATGAGCCAGTACACGGAAATTGAGGAACTCGAGGCAGTGATTGCCCCACAAGATTTACTAGTTTTACACTGGTGAAAGCAGTCTTCGACACGCTACAACCACTGGCAACAGCAAGTGGGGAACCCGCAGGGAAAGCCAAGAGACCAAAGACAAGTTCAAGTACAACACTCGTACTCCGGCAAACGCGGAGAAACAAGTCTGTCCTTCTATTTCAATTAAGGTCTGAACATTTCTTATTTCATGTAAAGCTGTAAAGTAATGGTTTTTCTTTCGATCTGCCTTTTGCTTTGCTATGGCAAGATTGCATCTTTTGTTGTTTTTTGACATCGCCGTTGAAGCTGTTGTTTTTATCGATTTAGTTATAAATATTCACAGAGAATTTGTGCATTCATTAGTAGTTTCTACTTAGTCATTAGTATGCTCTATATAGGGCATACTAATGAGGCTTCGAAACAAAGGAAAACAATGCCTCACTAGTATGCTCTATATAGAACCACTAATGAATGCAGAAATTCTCTGTAATTTTACCCCGCAATTTCCCTGTGCTTCAAAGCCCGCGCCACTTTACATAATTTAAGACAGTTTATGGAATACAGAGCATCGAAATGATGGACATTGATTGGCTGAGTGGGTGAGACCATGTTCTAAATATATATACATATGCGCCCATTTTCAAAAACATTGCAACTTGAAAAATACATATACATATATTTATCTTTTGTCTTCACAACGCGAAAACAAAAGAGAAAATATGAAAACAAAAGGTAAATATATATGTATATATATTTTTCAAGTTGCAATGTTTTAGAAAACGGGTGTATGGTTACGTATCAGGTATTAGCCAGAAAACAACCTTGAAAACGAAAATTGCTGAAAATTTTCGCACGTTGATGCACAGGTAGCTCAAGCTCATTATTTTAGGGTTTCGACCACAGTTAACGACTCTTTTGGCCTGTTTGTTATTCATTGTTGACGATGATAAGAATTCAGTTGTATGGGAAATATTATTAGCACTGCTAAAAGCGAAATAAAATTGTCTAGACTACAAAACTCTCCATTCTCGTTTCCTTGCAGTTCCCGATATTTTTGTCCGACTTTCAGTCCTCTTAGGGGTAACTTAAGCTTTTCCGAGCGGATCAACTCATCAGCCCCAGCAGTGCGCGATCCTGCCTTTACGCGAAATACGCAAATGCATGCCAGAATTTCTCGCTCTTAATATGATATTTCTTTATCTGACGGGCTATAATGCAGAAGAGGACATTAAGAACCCAAATAGATGAGTACATGAGGTAATGTTGTGCAATTTCATTATCGGCATTTTCTTCAACACACTTGCAGAAGAGGGCGCATGGGCGTATTGTATTCTCTCTTCTTGTACTTTTACGTAAAACTGACATAGGTGCATGCAATTGTATAACAGGAAATCCAAACACAGCTGGAACACGCAATTAGCTCTTGCCTAAGTTATTATGCGAGAATACGATTGAAATAATAAATGTTTTCCCTGACTGTAATCATATGTGTAACTCTATTTGTTTCCCTTCGGCTAACTATCAACCTGACTTTGTGCGTACTACCAAAAAATGTCTGGGAACGCCCTTAGGCCGATCATAAGTGTTTGTATAGAAAACATTACTTGCGCTAAAAATTGTGCTAAATCTAAAATGAAGTTGTCTTTTGAACTTACCTATGGCTTATTCATGCGTTTCCCAGTGCTTTTAGAGCGGTTTAGGTCTCGAAGGGAAAATAAAACGCCTCTCTGAGCGAGTTGCTCTTCCACTTCAAGAACGATTTATATTAAACTTCCACATAGGGCCGGGGTACCGCTCTGTGCTGAAGAGGGTTCGACTGGGCACTTTGACTGCACAACGTTTCATAAAATCCTAATTTTAATATTACCTGTAAAGTATTCTTCTAATTGCCGACCACTCTTTGGAACTAATTTGTGCAAATTGGAACTTGACAGTTTTCTACTCTTTACTATTCAAAGGGATTGATACGTAATTATTCACAAGACTCAGCGATCTAAAACGTTCCATGGGGAAAGAAATAGACAATTTTCATAGCAGCATTAAAGTTTAAATTTTCTACTTCTGTGTGAAGAGAACAACCATCTTTTAAGGGAAAGCATTTTTCATATATGCTTTAGAGATTCTGTCCGTAACGGAACGCCATACCAGGCTTTTTAACGGCACATGTCCGTATATAGTAATTACATTATAAACTTCCACATAGGAGATACTGCTCTGCGCTGAAGGGGGCTCGACTTGGCACTTTGACTGCACAACGTTTTATAAAATTCTAGCATACATACCACTTGAGATGTATTCTTCTAATTGCCGACCAATCTTTGGAACCAATTTGTGCAAGTTGGAAGTAGATAGTTTTCCTTTGACCAAATCATGGATTTTAGCATGGTTTGCAAAAAAGTCGCTCTTGCTCATTCCTGATGTGTTTCTACCCACGTCTTCTACAGCCCGCTGGAAGTCTGCTTGTGCAGAGTTGAAGAACAACGGAAAGTCGTTGACATCAGTGAGGAAAGTCATTCGCTGCCCTGCCGCATACAAGGTGAAGATCGCTCCATGTTTTAACCACGATTCCCTAACAAAGTTTAGAGGTGCTTCTCCGAAATCGAAAGCACATCCAAGCCAAGGAACCCAACCTTTAATAAGCGGAGGATATTTGACATTCTTTGCGTCGAGAAAATGATTTGACAATAGAGCGATTAGCAGTAAAACTACCAAATAGAAGGCTGCCTGCAGAAGCTCTACAGAGTCCGCCATCTCGAACGATACAAGAGGTTACGTAATACTACTAGGAGAAGGCCAATATCTAGCTCTCGAACCCCTCCTGCGAGGCATTTGTTCGGGAGCGGGGAACTCGTGTAGCTAAATAGTACGCTAGCCTGCACTCGAACTGGTTTGGAATAGGCCGAGACAGACGCTGTTTTAAATCTTAAATGTTGCAATTCAGTTTTTCTGTGACGCGTGCCTTAAAAATGTAATCCTGTCGCGGAGATGGTTTCAAAAACTACAATTTTTTTCTGAATCGCCTGCCTCGTGCAGCGACAGAGAAACTTCTTCTCAAAGTAAAAAAAAAGTATAGGGTTAAGACTGATCCTTACCGTAGTAAAAGAAAGACGCAGAAGACGAAAACAGAAAATTTGGGTACATTAAGTAAAACATAGGCACGTAGAGCGTGCGTGACCTATTTTGTAGCTGTCAATGAGAGGTGAGGAAATGATTATTGAATGAACGAGCGAGTACGAAGGTGCACTATTGCGATGTTGTTTATTTGAGTTGCGTTGAGCATTTGAAAAGTTTTGGTTTACCTTATAAGTGGAGCTGTGTCCAATATTGTGCAACCTCATTCCCAGGGCTTTTCCAGATTTGAGGCTGATCAAAGATCAATGTTTGAGTCAGCCAATGGGGGTTATGTTATTGTTCGCGTACACGTGTTTGATCAAAAATCGGTGGCCGGATCAGTGGTTGTGTTCAGCGAATAAGTTTTGTTTTGATGAGCGTTTTGTTGTGAAAGTTTAAATGCGAAATTGGGTGAAAACAGTATTAAGGGATGTTTTGTTATGTAGAGAGGTGGAAATGGGGAAATGAATCGTTGGAATTTTAAATAAGCGAGTTTGAAAATAATGGAAGGGTTCGTCTGTGTGGTAAACAACGTGAATTTTATCACGTTGAGTACATATGATCAGGTGAAGGTCAAATGTTGTTTTATTGTGTATTTGGCTGTTTAGGGGTGAAACGGAAGTGAAAAATTGAAGGAGGACTTCTGATACATACAAGGTTACGATATTTTGGTTACAATATAGATAGTAGTTCAAAGTTGTTGTAATGAATAATTATTCGGGTGTAGTAAACCGTAGGAAGAATCCGCAGGGTGCCGTAGAAATCCTACAAGAGCGAACCAATCAGATGTAAAATAACCTGTACCGTCATCAAAGGGCTCAACTTACAGTGTTTCTTCCTGTGTAGTACAGAGCTGAAATATGTCGAGGGCGAACACAAAGAAAAATTTTAAGGGAAGAAGCCCCAATGTTCTTCGCTACATCGAAAGTTGTGGCCATGATGGAGAAGTGAGCTCTCTTTTGGCTCCTAATCTAGTTGCGGGTGCAAGGCTCGCTGCTAAAAACGAGAGCCAGGCTCTTGATGAGAAGACGGCGAGGACTTACGAGCTTCGTCTCATGGCACTCGAGAAATTTGCAGCCGAGAACGGGGATAACGCGGTTTTGTTTGGAGAAAACAAGAGGCCGTTTTTGGCCGCAACAGTGCAGACTTTTATGCGTAAGTGTTCTGTTCCTTTACTTTTTTTGACCTTTTTAAATTGAGGGTCAAAGTAAAGATCATGTGTCGATATGAGCGTACTCGCCGTGACAGTGACCTGACCTTGTCTGCGTCGAGTGTTATTTTGCATTGTGGCTTATTTTCACTGTAAAGCTGGAAGAAATTGGCGACGCAATTGAAGGGAAGTTCGGACCAAACGCATCGAAGTAATGCTTGAACCTAACGAAGCCTGTGGAAGCTGAAGTAAAGGTCGAAAGTTGAGTTTTAGACTTAGTTTGTACCTTTTTAAACGGACATGTTAAAAATGCGTTCGTTCACAATTTTGCTATTCAAATTACAGCTTTGACCAAGTTATTTATTTTAGCTAATTAGCCGCGTATATTTAAGAATTTAAAAGGCATTACAGTTTTCTTGAATCTAGTCAGGCAACATTCAGGTAATATGTTGCCGCAGGTGGGCATACACCGTACTCTACAAAAGAGTTTAAACTTGCACGTTTCAACAATTGTGGTAACCATTGCATTGCACAGAATGTTTCCTGTCTCGTCCTACATAAACCAGCTAATTGAGTATGCATGTGATTCAACCTCTTAGTTGGAACTTAGGTGCCTGTAAGGTTTGCACATTGCTTTGACTCAGATAACTAAATTCCTAAGACATTTAAAGATAGTAGATGAAGCTTAGACTATCAAGACAGGAGGTGATTTTAAGCTTCTGTAAACATCTTGTTGATATTGTCTGAAATTTTTCTAGAAATATTGTGCGAGACCAAAGGGAAAAAGGTAGGAACACTGCGTTGCCGTGGTCTCAAGCCTCCAGTGGTGAGAGGTCATGCAGCAGCATTCCGCTACTGGTTCAATGCCTTTGGCCACTCTGGCCCATACAACCAGTCTGTAGAAGAGGTTAACGGAGAACAGAAGTTGATTGCCACTGGAAATCCAATGACTTCTCCTGGTAAATAGTTTTCCTTTACTCCGAGTAATCTTTGTCTGATTTGTTAACTGAGAATATGTGTAAACCTATCCTGATGACAATAATATTTCATTGTGATCATGACCTCAAAAAAAGTCTGTTATAAAAGTAATAATAATATGATGACACCTAGTCAAGAACAATGAACATTTCTTTGTTTCTCAAACAGGCATTTTCAGCAGAATAAAATAATGTAAAGCTATAACAAAGATAAGCAGAGTCATCAGAGTCAAAACATTACATCATCCAGTTACTCTCAGTAGTCAAAATATTGTGTCACACGTGATCGTGCTAACATTTGTTAACCTGGGGGTGGGGTGGGTCAGGACAGCTGGTTAAAATACCCATTAGGCCTTCCTGTTTGTATTTATATATATTTTTTTTTCTTGCAGCTGTACAACAGACAATCAAACAGCTTTGTAAAAGGTCATTGCGCCCAACAGCAAAGGACACTCGACATGGAAGAGTGCCTTATGAGCCAAAGAAAGCCCCACCCTTCACCCTCCACCAGTTGATGCGAATGCGTCAATACTGTTTGAAAACAATTGAGGTATTATTCAGTTTGTGAGTAATTATTTTGCTGAGAAGATTTGCCTAGGATTTTGATGTTTTCCTTTCCTTTAGTGGAACTTTGACTTAAAACTTAACTTGAAAATGTTGAGTACTTTTAATTTTTACATTGCAGCTTAGAAAGTTTCTAATTTTAAAAAAAAGGTGGGGCATACAAACACCTCTAAGAGAACTTCAGGGCAAAGCAGATTTCATTTGATGTGTTCTTTCAAGTTTTAATCCCTTTCGTTTTCAACTTATTCAGTAGACTATGTAATCTTGTCGAATGAACAGTTTGGGTTGGCAATTGTGTACCATTTTCTGATGAGAAAAGATTTTGTCTGAGGTAGTGTCTGCTCAAAGTTGTTTGTGAGAATTGCACTCTCAATAACGTTTTCTTACTTTTCGTACACAGAAATAAGAACAACCGAAGGGCGAATTCTCCCAAACTAAGATATGATGCAAGCCCTGTAATTAGTCTGCATGGCAGGTGTGGAAAGGGAAGGAAAAGGGGAGAAATTATTTACGAGTGTGGAGAGTGTGAGGAAGGGGGAGGCCCTCTCCTCATTCCTCTCATGTCTCAAAATTCACACTTGTGTGAATAATTGCACCCTTCCCATAATCCCCCATTTCCCTCCCCTTTTGATGCAGGCTAATTCCAAGGCTTGCATCTGCATACCTTTGTGATTTTGAGTGTTTGCATTTGTGGTAATATTATTATAATTTTTTCCTGTATTATTCATTATTATTTTTGGAACCCATGACTATTACCCTCACCCACCATTCACGACTTTTAGTTGCTACCCGCAATCCGCAACAATTAGCCACGTTCCCATTTCTCTGTCGAAAGCCCAACTGCAGTATCTATCGTGTTTCACAAGTATTTTACTTGGGACAGTTTTAATATTTTCCCATATCTTTGGGATCTGCAAATTTTGTAAGCTGTGAAACCATAATTTCTTGTAGGGAATGCATTCATTACATGTAGAAGTCATGACTTTGCTTTCTTTTTTAGGGTATGCGTGGTTTATGGTTGTGGACTATCACCCTATTTTCATTTGCGCTTTTTCTCAGAGGGGAAGAACCTCTGCGGCTGAAACTGCGGCATTTGAAATTGCCATCAAACTACTCAGGTATTTTATTGATTAGCTGTCGGTTTTTGCCAAGTTGTATGTAGGTACCATTGTCAGTGGAAAACAGGTACTGTTAATATCAGTTTTTCTTAGAAAAACATCTTTACAAGGTTAGCAGAGAGATGTTAGGCCTGCCATTTTATGTCTTTGGTATGGTGTTAATTTTTTAAAGCAACCGTTATTTTTTTGGGCAGGGGGGGGGGTGTACCATTTAATAGCCCTTTTACATTGTTACATCAGTGATACTAAGTCTAACCTCATACAACCTGTTTGGTTGGTACTACTTAATGTCATCTTTTTATTTCAGCTGATTCTGGTAAATTACCACAACGCGTTGAAGTGAAAATACCATGGTCCAAAGCAGACAGAAAAGCTAAAGGTGTCTACTTCAGTGTCTTAACCTCTTATATGTATTTTCTGAATTAAGGTGTCTATCATTGTTGTTTATGCCAACGCCTACTTATTAATACTCACTTTTGTATTGGCTGGAGTTATTAAAGACTGTCAGGTCTTTTAATTGTGCATGATGTAGTTAGAAGGCTTAATGTATAGGTAATTATAAGGTACAAGTACTATTCACTGAATCTAGGAAGTTCAAAGACTTCACACAAAACCATGGTCTTTGAACTTTGTAGGATCCGCGAATTGCAATAATATTTACCTCACTCAGTCGTGACACAGGTTCGCCACTGGCTGAAAAAAGCTCTTACGGAATAGATCAAATTTTTGTTATAAAAACTACTTTCTCTAAATTCCATGACTTTTGAGGTCTGGAATGCTTCACAGTTGCATGACTCTCCTTTTCCTGTTCTATGAGATATGTGAATCCATCTAAGCTTGTTGCAGGGCATTCTAAGGTAGTAATCCTAGAAAGGCATTTCTAGTTGTCAGTGTTATAGGTTGAAAGACATACAAAGTGAATAAAGATACACTGAGCCCCTAAACGATTTTTCTTATATTTTGTGTTTAGGGGTGTCATTGTCTCTTTGGGCAAACCCTTTAAACAGAGAGCTGTGCCCAGTTACTGCCCTTTTTGTGTGGTTGCTTGTGACAGGTTTGTGTAACATTTTTTTAGATAATGCTTTCTCTTGTTCTTGTCCGTTATATCAGGAAATGGTAATTACCCTTTTAGCTGCCCAATCAGCCTTGTGTTTGGTTTTATAGAAATAGAAATTAACACTCTGTCATACAAATCCCAGAACTTTGTGTGTCAGTTCTTTTTGGGTGGCATGAGTTCAACATACAATTTGTATGATTACTTTTTGATCTAGTTCACTTTCCTAAATTTGTCAAAATAAATATTCGTAATAGGTTTCCAACCCTGTGCATTATTGAAGGTCAAGTATCCTTGTGTTGTGTTTGACTGCCAGCCCAGATGTTTAGAATGTCAAAATCAGACAGAAGGTTGTTGGATATTAGGATTTTGTCTCGAATACCCCTCCCCCCCCTCCCCCCCATAAACAATGATGGGAAATGTTAGAAATGCCACTCATTTTCAACTGAGTGGGGAGTAGCAAGGAGCGACAGGCCTGCACGACTTCTAACAGTGGAAACATTTATATAATGTAGCCTCTTAATATTTTTGTACTGACAAGTATGTGATTTTTAAGAAAGGATTGTTGTTGCAATGACTGTCTTGGTTTTATAAAGAGCCATTAAAGCGTGTTTGAGCTTTGGCACCGTTTGTTGACATTGAGTTCAGTCAAATGCGTAACAATTAGCCCCTTTTGAAACTGTGAGTTTCGTGTCGATGGAGCTCGATATGTTTCCTCCTTTTGTAAGCAAGTCTTTCGACTGCCGATTTGTACAGGCAAGACCATGGTTTCGACCCTCCACATGGGTCTCATCAGTTGCCGGGATTGGTTTTGCGAGTTGCTCTTATGCAAGCTCATGTACGTTTTGAGAATGACAAGGCATTCTGTTTGGCAAACGTTTTCCGTTGTGTATTTATACCCACTGTGTGGATCAAAAATCCAGGATTTCTACTGGTTAATCAAAGGCGGCCAACTGTCAAATGTGGTTTTCGATCCTTATCCATTTGAAGCTTACGTGTGTTTGTATATGTTGCGTTTTTGACATTTTAGCACTCTGTTTTAGGTTGAATTGAGGAGTTGACCGTTCTCTGATTTGATGCGTACAATATTTTTGCATAGCTGCAGTGTAGTTGTTTTGAATGTGGTGCAAATTGCTCTTTCACTCCTCTGCGATTTTTACTGAGTGCTGATATGTGATTTTCTAACACGTGTGCTTATATTTGGGCAGTAGTGTTGCTATTTGTTAGCCAAGCGTTCTATATCACGGTCTTCCGACCAATTTTTCATTCTTTCATATTTGAAGTGGGATTTGTTTGGAGGTATTTTAGAGGTGATTGAAGCGAGCCGTTACATTTTAAGTGTCGCATGTTTAGGATTTTGACAACTCAAGGTCATATCGGTATGAAGGACTCTTGTGGCTTTTGACCTTTGATTGTGTCTGTGTTAATAAGCGACTCAATGTAGTCTCGAATCTTTACTCTTCTTGTCAGTTGTTTATAGGTAAAGGTAGAGCGTAAAAATTCAATTACGTTCCACCAAATATTCAGTAGATAAAGTTTTTATAGCCACGTATGTAGGATGTTAAGATCGAAAAATGTGCATTCTAACTGGTCCTTGCCAGCCAGTCAGTCTTGCTGTGATTTCGATCGGATAAGATTTGTAGCTATAGGTTGTTTTATAAGAGGACTATACTGAAATGCGCTTTCTTTCACAATGTTAAAATGTTTTTTGCGTACTATGTAATCCCCTGCAGAAATACACAATAGGTTATTTTATTTCCTCGGCATTGAGGTGATGTGTTAGGTAGTTGGCGTGTATTTCTTTGATGGGTTTTTACAGTACATATTCTGATGGCTAATGGTTTCACGCGTTAGAACGGGGCTCTGTCTGAATACAATCACAGTGGGGAGTAGCAAGGAGCGACAGGCCTGCACGACTTCTAACAGTGGAAACATTTATATAATGTAGCCTCTTAATATTTTTGTACTGACAAGTATGTGATTTTTAAGAAAGGATTGTTGTTGCAATGACTGTCTTGGTTTTATAAAGAGCCATTAAAGCGTGTTTGAGCTTTGGCACCGTTTGTTGACATTGAGTTCAGTCAAATGCGTAACAATTAGCCCCTTTTGAAACTGTGAGTTTCGTGTCGATGGAGCTCGATATGTTTCCTCCTTTTGTAAGCAAGTCTTTCGACTGCCGATTTGTACAGGCAAGACCATGGTTTCGACCCTCCACATGGGTCTCATCAGTTGCCGGGATTGGTTTTGCGAGTTGCTCTTATGCAAGCTCATGTACGTTTTGAGAATGACAAGGCATTCTGTTTGGCAAACGTTTTCCGTTGTGTATTTATACCCACTGTGTGGATCAAAAATCCAGGATTTCTACTGGTTAATCAAAGGCGGCCAACTGTCAAATGTGGTTTTCGATCCTTATCCATTTGAAGCTTACGTGTGTTTGTATATGTTGCGTTTTTGACATTTTAGCACTCTGTTTTAGGTTGAATTGAGGAGTTGACCGTTCTCTGATTTGATGCGTACAATATTTTTGCATAGCTGCAGTGTAGTTGTTTTGAATGTGGTGCAAATTGCTCTTTCACTCCTCTGCGATTTTTACTGAGTGCTGATATGTGATTTTCTAACACGTGTGCTTATATTTGGGCAGTAGTGTTGCTATTTGTTAGCCAAGCGTTCTATATCACGGTCTTCCGACCAATTTTTCATTCTTTCATATTTGAAGTGGGATTTGTTTGGAGGTATTTTAGAGGTGATTGAAGCGAGCCGTTACATTTTAAGTGTCGCATGTTTAGGATTTTGACAACTCAAGGTCATATCGGTATGAAGGACTCTTGTGGCTTTTGACCTTTGATTGTGTCTGTGTTAATAAGCGACTCAATGTAGTCTCGAATCTTTACTCTTCTTGTCAGTTGTTTATAGGTAAAGGTAGAGCGTAAAAATTCAATTACGTTCCACCAAATATTCAGTAGATAAAGTTTTTATAGCCACGTATGTAGGATGTTAAGATCGAAAAATGTGCATTCTAACTGGTCCTTGCCAGCCAGTCAGTCTTGCTGTGATTTCGATCGGATAAGATTTGTAGCTATAGGTTGTTTTATAAGAGGACTATACTGAAATGCGCTTTCTTTCACAATGTTAAAATGTTTTTTGCGTACTATGTAATCCCCTGCAGAAATACACAATAGGTTATTTTATTTCCTCGGCATTGAGGTGATGTGTTAGGTAGTTGGCGTGTATTTCTTTGATGGGTTTTTACAGTACATATTCTGATGGCTAATGGTTTCACGCGTTAGAACGGGGCTCTGTCTGAATACAATCACAGTGGGGAGTAGCAAGGAGCGACAGGCCTGCACGACTTCTAACAGTGGAAACATTTATATAATGTAGCCTCTTAATATTTTTGTACTGACAAGTATGTGATTTTTAAGAAAGGATTGTTGTTGCAATGACTGTCTTGGTTTTATAAAGAGCCATTAAAGCGTGTTTGAGCTTTGGCACCGTTTGTTGACATTGAGTTCAGTCAAATGCGTAACAATTAGCCCCTTTTGAAACTGTGAGTTTCGTGTCGATGGAGCTCGATATGTTTCCTCCTTTTGTAAGCAAGTCTTTCGACTGCCGATTTGTACAGGCAAGACCATGGTTTCGACCCTCCACATGGGTCTCATCAGTTGCCGGGATTGGTTTTGCGAGTTGCTCTTATGCAAGCTCATGTACGTTTTGAGAATGACAAGGCATTCTGTTTGGCAAACGTTTTCCGTTGTGTATTTATACCCACTGTGTGGATCAAAAATCCAGGATTTCTACTGGTTAATCAAAGGCGGCCAACTGTCAAATGTGGTTTTCGATCCTTATCCATTTGAAGCTTACGTGTGTTTGTATATGTTGCGTTTTTGACATTTTAGCACTCTGTTTTAGGTTGAATTGAGGAGTTGACCGTTCTCTGATTTGATGCGTACAATATTTTTGCATAGCTGCAGTGTAGTTGTTTTGAATGTGGTGCAAATTGCTCTTTCACTCCTCTGCGATTTTTACTGAGTGCTGATATGTGATTTTCTAACACGTGTGCTTATATTTGGGCAGTAGTGTTGCTATTTGTTAGCCAAGCGTTCTATATCACGGTCTTCCGACCAATTTTTCATTCTTTCATATTTGAAGTGGGATTTGTTTGGAGGTATTTTAGAGGTGATTGAAGCGAGCCGTTACATTTTAAGTGTCGCATGTTTAGGATTTTGACAACTCAAGGTCATATCGGTATGAAGGACTCTTGTGGCTTTTGACCTTTGATTGTGTCTGTGTTAATAAGCGACTCAATGTAGTCTCGAATCTTTACTCTTCTTGTCAGTTGTTTATAGGTAAAGGTAGAGCGTAAAAATTCAATTACGTTCCACCAAATATTCAGTAGATAAAGTTTTTATAGCCACGTATGTAGGATGTTAAGATCGAAAAATGTGCATTCTAACTGGTCCTTGCCAGCCAGTCAGTCTTGCTGTGATTTCGATCGGATAAGATTTGTAGCTATAGGTTGTTTTATAAGAGGACTATACTGAAATGCGCTTTCTTTCACAATGTTAAAATGTTTTTTGCGTACTATGTAATCCCCTGCAGAAATACACAATAGGTTATTTTATTTCCTCGGCATTGAGGTGATGTGTTAGGTAGTTGGCGTGTATTTCTTTGATGGGTTTTTACAGTACATATTCTGATGGCTAATGGTTTCACGCGTTAGAACGGGGCTCTGTCTGAATACAATCACAGTGGGGAGTAGCAAGGAGCGACAGGCCTGCACGACTTCTAACAGTGGAAACATTTATATAATGTAGCCTCTTAATATTTTTGTACTGACAAGTATGTGATTTTTAAGAAAGGATTGTTGTTGCAATGACTGTCTTGGTTTTATAAAGAGCCATTAAAGCGTGTTTGAGCTTTGGCACCGTTTGTTGACATTGAGTTCAGTCAAATGCGTAACAATTAGCCCCTTTTGAAACTGTGAGTTTCGTGTCGATGGAGCTCGATATGTTTCCTCCTTTTGTAAGCAAGTCTTTCGACTGCCGATTTGTACAGGCAAGACCATGGTTTCGACCCTCCACATGGGTCTCATCAGTTGCCGGGATTGGTTTTGCGAGTTGCTCTTATGCAAGCTCATGTACGTTTTGAGAATGACAAGGCATTCTGTTTGGCAAACGTTTTCCGTTGTGTATTTATACCCACTGTGTGGATCAAAAATCCAGGATTTCTACTGGTTAATCAAAGGCGGCCAACTGTCAAATGTGGTTTTCGATCCTTATCCATTTGAAGCTTACGTGTGTTTGTATATGTTGCGTTTTTGACATTTTAGCACTCTGTTTTAGGTTGAATTGAGGAGTTGACCGTTCTCTGATTTGATGCGTACAATATTTTTGCATAGCTGCAGTGTAGTTGTTTTGAATGTGGTGCAAATTGCTCTTTCACTCCTCTGCGATTTTTACTGAGTGCTGATATGTGATTTTCTAACACGTGTGCTTATATTTGGGCAGTAGTGTTGCTATTTGTTAGCCAAGCGTTCTATATCACGGTCTTCCGACCAATTTTTCATTCTTTCATATTTGAAGTGGGATTTGTTTGGAGGTATTTTAGAGGTGATTGAAGCGAGCCGTTACATTTTAAGTGTCGCATGTTTAGGAT
This sequence comes from Siderastrea radians, assembly GCA_964017195.1. Taxonomy (NCBI): domain Eukaryota; kingdom Metazoa; phylum Cnidaria; class Anthozoa; order Scleractinia; family Rhizangiidae; genus Siderastrea; species Siderastrea radians. Next base: position 49,130,511 of record OZ024888.1, read on the forward strand.
TTTGACAACTCAAGGTCATATCGGTATGAAGGACTCTTGTGGCTTTTGACCTTTGATTGTGTCTGTGTTAATAAGCGACTCAATGTAGTCTCGAATCTTTACTCTTCTTGTCAGTTGTTTATAGGTAAAGGTAGAGCGTAAAAATTCAATTACGTTCCACCAAATATTCAGTAGATAAAGTTTTTATAGCCACGTATGTAGGATGTTAAGATCGAAAAATGTGCATTCTAACTGGTCCTTGCCAGCCAGTCAGTCTTGCTGTGATTTCGATCGGATAAGATTTGTAGCTATAGGTTGTTTTATAAGAGGACTATACTGAAATGCGCTTTCTTTCACAATGTTAAAATGTTTTTTGCGTACTATGTAATCCCCTGCAGAAATACACAATAGGTTATTTTATTTCCTCGGCATTGAGGTGATGTGTTAGGTAGTTGGCGTGTATTTCTTTGATGGGTTTTTACAGTACATATTCTGATGGCTAATGGTTTCACGCGTTAGAACGGGGCTCTGTCTGAATACAATCACAGTGGGGAGTAGCAAGGAGCGACAGGCCTGCACGACTTCTAACAGTGGAAACATTTATATAATGTAGCCTCTTAATATTTTTGTACTGACAAGTATGTGATTTTTAAGAAAGGATTGTTGTTGCAATGACTGTCTTGGTTTTATAAAGAGCCATTAAAGCGTGTTTGAGCTTTGGCACCGTTTGTTGACATTGAGTTCAGTCAAATGCGTAACAATTAGCCCCTTTTGAAACTGTGAGTTTCGTGTCGATGGAGCTCGATATGTTTCCTCCTTTTGTAAGCAAGTCTTTCGACTGCCGATTTGTACAGGCAAGACCATGGTTTCGACCCTCCACATGGGTCTCATCAGTTGCCGGGATTGGTTTTGCGAGTTGCTCTTATGCAAGCTCATGTACGTTTTGAGAATGACAAGGCATTCTGTTTGGCAAACGTTTTCCGTTGTGTATTTATACCCACTGTGTGGATCAAAAATCCAGGATTTCTACTGGTTAATCAAAGGCGGCCAACTGTCAAATGTGGTTTTCGATCCTTATCCATTTGAAGCTTACGTGTGTTTGTATATGTTGCGTTTTTGACATTTTAGCACTCTGTTTTAGGTTGAATTGAGGAGTTGACCGTTCTCTGATTTGATGCGTACAATATTTTTGCATAGCTGCAGTGTAGTTGTTTTGAATGTGGTGCAAATTGCTCTTTCACTCCTCTGCGATTTTTACTGAGTGCTGATATGTGATTTTCTAACACGTGTGCTTATATTTGGGCAGTAGTGTTGCTATTTGTTAGCCAAGCGTTCTATATCACGGTCTTCCGACCAATTTTTCATTCTTTCATATTTGAAGTGGGATTTGTTTGGAGGTATTTTAGAGGTGATTGAAGCGAGCCGTTACATTTTAAGTGTCGCATGTTTAGGATTTTGACAACTCAAGGTCATATCGGTATGAAGGACTCTTGTGGCTTTTGACCTTTGATTGTGTCTGTGTTAATAAGCGACTCAATGTAGTCTCGAATCTTTACTCTTCTTGTCAGTTGTTTATAGGTAAAGGTAGAGCGTAAAAATTCAATTACGTTCCACCAAATATTCAGTAGATAAAGTTTTTATAGCCACGTATGTAGGATGTTAAGATCGAAAAATGTGCATTCTAACTGGTCCTTGCCAGCCAGTCAGTCTTGCTGTGATTTCGATCGGATAAGATTTGTAGCTATAGGTTGTTTTATAAGAGGACTATACCGAAATGCGCTTTCTTTCACAATGTTAAAATGTTTTTTGCGTACTATGTAATCCCCTGCAGAAATACACAATAGGTTATTTTATTTCCTCGGCATTGAGGTGATGTGTTAGGTAGTTGGCGTGTATTTCTTTGATGGGTTTTTACAGTACATATTCTGATGGCTAATGGTTTCACGCGTTAGAACGGGGCTCTGTCTGAATACAATCACAGTGGGGAGTAGCAAGGAGCGACAGGCCTGCACGACTTCTAACAGTGGAAACATTTATATAATGTAGCCTCTTAATATTTTTGTACTGACAAGTATGTGATTTTTAAGAAAGGATTGTTGTTGCAATGACTGTCTTGGTTTTATAAAGAGCCATTAAAGCGTGTTTGAGCTTTGGCACCGTTTGTTGACATTGAGTTCAGTCAAATGCGTAACAATTAGCCCCTTTTGAAACTGTGAGTTTCGTGTCGATGGAGCTCGATATGTTTCCTCCTTTTGTAAGCAAGTCTTTCGACTGCCGATTTGTACAGGCAAGACCATGGTTTCGACCCTCCACATGGGTCTCATCAGTTGCCGGGATTGGTTTTGCGAGTTGCTCTTATGCAAGCTCATGTACGTTTTGAGAATGACAAGGCATTCTGTTTGGCAAACGTTTTCCGTTGTGTATTTATACCCACTGTGTGGATCAAAAATCCAGGATTTCTACTGGTTAATCAAAGGCGGCCAACTGTCAAATGTGGTTTTCGATCCTTATCCATTTGAAGCTTACGTGTGTTTGTATATGTTGCGTTTTTGACATTTTAGCACTCTGTTTTAGGTTGAATTGAGGAGTTGACCGTTCTCTGATTTGATGCGTACAATATTTTTGCATAGCTGCAGTGTAGTTGTTTTGAATGTGGTGCAAATTGCTCTTTCACTCCTCTGCGATTTTTACTGAGTGCTGATATGTGATTTTCTAACACGTGTGCTTATATTTGGGCAGTAGTGTTGCTATTTGTTAGCCAAGCGTTCTATATCACGGTCTTCCGACCAATTTTTCATTCTTTCATATTTGAAGTGGGATTTGTTTGGAGGTATTTTAGAGGTGATTGAAGCGAGCCGTTACATTTTAAGTGTCGCATGTTTAGGATTTTGACAACTCAAGGTCATATCGGTATGAAGGACTCTTGTGGCTTTTGACCTTTGATTGTGTCTGTGTTAATAAGCGACTCAATGTAGTCTCGAATCTTTACTCTTCTTGTCAGTTGTTTATAGGTAAAGGTAGAGCGTAAAAATTCAATTACGTTCCACCAAATATTCAGTAGATAAAGTTTTTATAGCCACGTATGTAGGATGTTAAGATCGAAAAATGTGCATTCTAACTGGTCCTTGCCAGCCAGTCAGTCTTGCTGTGATTTCGATCGGATAAGATTTGTAGCTATAGGTTGTTTTATAAGAGGACTATACTGAAATGCGCTTTCTTTCACAATGTTAAAATGTTTTTTGCGTACTATGTAATCCCCTGCAGAAATACACAATAGGTTATTTTATTTCCTCGGCATTGAGGTGATGTGTTAGGTAGTTGGCGTGTATTTCTTTGATGGGTTTTTACAGTACATATTCTGATGGCTAATGGTTTCACGCGTTAGAACGGGGCTCTGTCTGAATACAATCACAGTGGGGAGTAGCAAGGAGCGACAGGCCTGCACGACTTCTAACAGTGGAAACATTTATATAATGTAGCCTCTTAATATTTTTGTACTGACAAGTATGTGATTTTTAAGAAAGGATTGTTGTTGCAATGACTGTCTTGGTTTTATAAAGAGCCATTAAAGCGTGTTTGAGCTTTGGCACCGTTTGTTGACATTGAGTTCAGTCACATGCGTAACAATTAGCCCCTTTTGAAACTGTGAGTTTCGTGTCGATGGAGCTCGATATGTTTCCTCCTTTTGTAAGCAAGTCTTTCGACTGCCGATTTGTACAGGCAAGACCATGGTTTCGACCCTCCACATGGGTCTCATCAGTTGCCGGGATTGGTTTTGCGAGTTGCTCTTATGCAAGCTCATGTACGTTTTGAGAATGACAAGGCATTCTGTTTGGCAAACGTTTTCCGTTGTGTATTTATACCCACTGTGTGGATCAAAAATCCAGGATTTCTACTGGTTAATCAAAGGCGGCCAACTGTCAAATGTGGTTTTCGATCCTTATCCATTTGAAGCTTACGTGTGTTTGTATATGTTGCGTTTTTGACATTTTAGCACTCTGTTTTAGGTTGAATTGAGGAGTTGACCGTTCTCTGATTTGATGCGTACAATATTTTTGCATAGCTGCAGTGTAGTTGTTTTGAATGTGGTGCAAATTGCTCTTTCACTCCTCTGCGATTTTTACTGAGTGCTGATATGTGATTTTCTAACACGTGTGCTTATATTTGGGCAGTAGTGTTGCTATTTGTTAGCCAAGCGTTCTATATCACGGTCTTCCGACCAATTTTTCATTCTTTCATATTTGAAGTGGGATTTGTTTGGAGGTATTTTAGAGGTGATTGAAGCGAGCCGTTACATTTTAAGTGTCGCATGTTTAGGATTTTGACAACTCAAGGTCATATCGGTATGAAGGACTCTTGTGGCTTTTGACCTTTGATTGTGTCTGTGTTAATAAGCGACTCAATGTAGTCTCGAATCTTTACTCTTCTTGTCAGTTGTTTATAGGTAAAGGTAGAGCGTAAAAATTCAATTACGTTCCACCAAATATTCAGTAGATAAAGTTTTTATAGCCACGTATGTAGGATGTTAAGATCGAAAAATGTGCATTCTAACTGGTCCTTGCCAGCCAGTCAGTCTTGCTGTGATTTCGATCGGATAAGATTTGTAGCTATAGGTTGTTTTATAAGAGGACTATACTGAAATGCGCTTTCTTTCACAATGTTAAAATGTTTTTTGCGTACTATGTAATCCCCTGCAGAAATACACAATAGGTTATTTTATTTCCTCGGCATTGAGGTGATGTGTTAGGTAGTTGGCGTGTATTTCTTTGATGGGTTTTTACAGTACATATTCTGATGGCTAATGGTTTCACGCGTTAGAACGGGGCTCTGTCTGAATACAATCACAGTGGGGAGTAGCAAGGAGCGACAGGCCTGCACGACTTCTAACAGTGGAAACATTTATATAATGTAGCCTCTTAATATTTTTGTACTGACAAGTATGTGATTTTTAAGAAAGGATTGTTGTTGCAATGACTGTCTTGGTTTTATAAAGAGCCATTAAAGCGTGTTTGAGCTTTGGCACCGTTTGTTGACATTGAGTTCAGTCAAATGCGTAACAATTAGCCCCTTTTGAAACTGTGAGTTTCGTGTCGATGGAGCTCGATATGTTTCCTCCTTTTGTAAGCAAGTCTTTCGACTGCCGATTTGTACAGGCAAGACCATGGTTTCGACCCTCCACATGGGTCTCATCAGTTGCCGGGATTGGTTTTGCGAGTTGCTCTTATGCAAGCTCATGTACGTTTTGAGAATGACAAGGCAGTGGGAAGTAGCAAGGAGTGACAGGCCTGCACGACTTCTAACAATGGAAACAGTTATGAAATGTCGCCTCTTTATATTTTTGCTCTGACAAGTATGTCATTTAGCGATTTACTTTTCTTGAAAGAAATGATCGGTGGCTCTTTGAAGATTTGTTGTAGAGATGGCTGGTTATGTATCAGGTGCCATTTTTCCATTAAAACATGTTTGAGTTTAGGCACCGCTGGTTGGTATTGTGTAACAAAAGGAAAGATTTCTTTTCGATTGTCGTTTTTCTGCTGTAGAGCCGATGTCCTTTCTGTGAATTTAACATCTGATAAAAGCGTTTCCATCAGGCGTTTTGGGTAACCTCTAGCAAGAAGTCGTGATTTGAATTTTCTGATATTCTCTTCAAATGTTTCTTTTGAAGAGTTAGTTCTTAGGAGTCTTAGGGCTTCGCCTTTTACGAATCCTTTTTTGACACCCGGTGGGTGGCTAGAGGAGAAATGTGTATATTGAAAGGTTTCAGTCGGCTTAAAATGTGTTTTAATGTCCAGGACGGATTGATCCTGGAATCGCTTGCCTTTGTACACAATTGTGTCCAGAAAGGTAGTTTCAGTGTCCGAGATTTCAGCCGTAAATTTGATAGTAGGGTGATGTGAGTTTGCTCTTTCGATGAGTGTTTGTATATCAGGTTTACTAATATCCCACAGTGAGAAAATATCATCAATGTAGCGTTTCCAAGCTGTTGGTTTTGCAATGCTTTCACTGAGAATTTGTGTTTCAATACTAGCCATGAAAATGTTTGCAAAAGCAACGGCCATTTTTGTGCCCATGGCAGTACCATGGATTTGAAGGTAGTCCTTTCCATTGAATCGGAAAGAATTTTCTTTTAGAATAAGTGTTAGCATTTGTCTGAGATATTTAGTGGGGATCGGAGGGTTGTTTCCGTGAAACTCATCGTATGCTCTGCATACTGTTGCTATACCCTCTTCATGTGGTATATTTGTATATAAACTTGTGACATCCATCGATACAAGGAATGTTCTTTTTTTCACTTTTGTATTTTCAATGAAATTGATAAAATCTGTAGTGTCTTTAAGATAAGACGCTTGTGCTTTAGAAATAGGCTGAAGCAATGTGTCAACAAATGATGATAGCCGTTCTGTAGGTCCATCACAGCCTGATATGATAGGTCTACCTACCAAAGTAGGTTTGTGTATTTTTGTAAGGGTATAGAATTCCGGTATTCGTGGTGGATTCGGAGTTTGTGAAAGCCACTTTTTAGTCATATCATCTATGTAGTTGCCACGGTGTAGATCTGAGATCAAGCGTGACACTTTGAGTTGTGTTTGTGTGACCATCGGTTTATCCAGTGTCATGTAATTATTTGGATCATTAATAAGGGCTTGGCCCTCTTGAATTTTGTTTTGTTTATCCATGACGACAAGGGTACTCCCCTTATCCGCTTTTTTAAGGTTTAGGTCATTGTTTTGTTTCAAAGCATTTAACGCTTTACGTTCTTTTCGTGACAGATTTGGTTTTGGCCTGGCTATTTTTATCTCCGATAGTTGTTGTTTGACCTCTTCCAGGTAGGTTTCTAGAGTTACTGATGGTTGAACCGGTGGTTCCCAGTTTGATTTGACATAGAAGGGATGAATTTCTCTATTTTGGCCGTGGAAGATATATTTCAAGCGCATTCGTCTCGCAAAATGTTTGAAATCCTGCAAGAGTTGGCGCCGGATTTTATTTTGTGTAACCACGGTGGTCGGTATGAATTTTAATCCCTTTGACAGCAATTTGATCTCAGTGTCTGTCAAGCCTTTTGTGGAGAGGTTTTTTATAAATTTCTCTTTATCCTCTCGAAGAGAAGAGGTTGTTTTGATTTGCTTTTTTCTGCGTTCGTTCCGTTTTTTTGTTTTTGTTTGTTTTTTTGAAATTTGTGTTTTACCCTTATTTTTGTTTTCCCCGTCTGCGTCGGTGTTAGAACACTCAGTAAACAGACATGTGTACTGTTCAACTTTTTTATTTTCTACAAAATCCTGTAGATTTGACATAATTGAGTTGACATCGTTTACTTTCTTTTCTAAAACAGCTGCTAAGGCTGTTAGACTTTCAATGCTGATCTCGGTCGCTGTTCGTGGTTTATCTCTGGATTTGTTCTGAATCCCTTTTACATTTTTGCCGTTAACGCGAGCCTTATTTTTCTCTTTTAGAAGCTTTGTCTTTTGTTTCTCGAGGCGGCGGTAATGAAATTTTGTTAGAGCTGCAAGGAAACCTTGCTCTGCTTTTTGCTTAACCGCCTTAATGTCAAGTTTAAATTGTTCGTCCGGCGGGATATTAGCCCGTGCACTGTAACGCAGTGACGCTGGACAAGATTTATTGTCTATATGTCTCTGGAGTTTTCTAATGGATTCCTCCGTTTTCCTGACTTTGGCTTCCGTTGAGGACGGGATGTCTGCTTCACCGTCTTCAGTTTTTCTCTTTCTCCTGGCTGTACCTTGTTTTGGTGGTTTGTTTTCATTTGTTGCTTGTCTTTTAGGAGGTTGATAACTTGTGATGTCGTCCTCCGACTCGCTTTCCTGGTCTTTTGAGCATCCAGGTATTTGCTTGTCTTTACAGATGGCGTTCAAAGGACTTGGTGTGGTTTCATTTACGATGTCATCGTAACTTTCCTCCGTGTTCATCATGGATTTTTGCAAGTGATGTAATAGTTCAAGCAAGACCGCGGTTTCGAATCTTACGATTCTCGTCAGTTGCTATTTGATATTGATTTGTATGTGGAAAGGTAGAGTTTGAAACTCAATTCCGTTCCACCAAAAAATCTGGCAATTTGAATTTTTATAGCCACGGGTGAGGTCGGGTAGGATCGAAAAAGGCGCATTCTGATTGGTCCTTGCCAGCCAGTCAGGTTGCTGTAACTTCGATCCGATATGTTGAAGCTATAGGTTGTGTTTTTAAGAGGTAGTAATGTGGATTTTTCTAGAAATGTAAAATGGTTTTACCGTTTTTTAAAAGTCTAGGACGAAAATACACAATAGGTTGGACGTAATCCCTCGGTATTGAGGTGATGTGTTTGTTAATTTTCGTGTATTTCTCCGTAGACTGTTTCAATTTTGTACAGTATAATTTTTTGATGTGTTAATTAAGTGGTTTCACGCGTTAGAACGGGGCTCTGTCTGGATTCAGTCACAGTGGGAAGTAGCAAGGAGTGACAGGCCTGCACGACTTCTAACAATGGAAACAGTTATGAAATGTCGCCTCTTTATATTTTTGCTCTGACAAGTATGTCATTTAGCGATTTACTTTTCTTGAAAGAAATGATCGGTGGCTCTTTGAAGATTTGTTGTAGAGATGGCTGGTTATGTATCAGGTGCCATTTTTCCATTAAAACATGTTTGAGTTTAGGCACCGCTGGTTGGTATTGTGTAACAAAAGGAAAGATTTCTTTTCGATTGTCGTTTTTCTGCTGTAGAGCCGATGTCCTTTCTGTGAATTTAACATCTGATAAAAGCGTTTCCATCAGGCGTTTTGGGTAACCTCTAGCACTGTGATTGTATTCAGACAGAGCCCCGTTCTAACGCGTGAAACCATTAGCCATCAGAATATGTACTGTAAAAACCCATCAAAGAAATACACGCCAACTACCTAACACATCACCTCAATGCCGAGGAAATAAAATAACCTATTGTGTATTTCTGCAGGGGATTACATAGTACGCAAAAAACATTTTAACATTGTGAAAGAAAGCGCATTTCAGTATAGTCCTCTTATAAAACAACCTATAGCTACAAATCTTATCCGATCGAAATCACAGCAAGACTGACTGGCTGGCAAGGACCAGTTAGAATGCACATTTTTCGATCTTAACATCCTACATACGTGGCTATAAAAACTTTATCTACTGAATATTTGGTGGAACGTAATTGAATTTTTACGCTCTACCTTTACCTATAAACAACTGACAAGAAGAGTAAAGATTCGAGACTACATTGAGTCGCTTATTAACACAGACACAATCAAAGGTCAAAAGCCACAAGAGTCCTTCATACCGATATGACCTTGAGTTGTCAAAATCCTAAACATGCGACACTTAAAATGTAACGGCTCGCTTCAATCACCTCTAAAATACCTCCAAACAAATCCCACTTCAAATATGAAAGAATGAAAAATTGGTCGGAAGACCGTGATATAGAACGCTTGGCTAACAAATAGCAACACTACTGCCCAAATATAAGCACACGTGTTAGAAAATCACATATCAGCACTCAGTAAAAATCGCAGAGGAGTGAAAGAGCAATTTGCACCACATTCAAAACAACTACACTGCAGCTATGCAAAAATATTGTACGCATCAAATCAGAGAACGGTCAACTCCTCAATTCAACCTAAAACAGAGTGCTAAAATGTCAAAAACGCAACATATACAAACACACGTAAGCTTCAAATGGATAAGGATCGAAAACCACATTTGACAGTTGGCCGCCTTTGATTAACCAGTAGAAATCCTGGATTTTTGATCCCCACAGTGGGTATAAATACACAACGGAAAACGTTTGCCAAACAGAATGCCTTGTCATTCTCAAAACGTACATGAGCTTGCATAAGAGCAACTCGCAAAACCAATCCCGGCAACTGATGAGACCCATGTGGAGGGTCGAAACCATGGTCTTGCCTGTACAAATCGGCAGTCGAAAGACTTGCTTACAAAAGGAGGAAACATATCGAGCTCCATCGACACGAAACTCACAGTTTCAAAAGGGGCTAATTGTTACGCATTTGACTGAACTCAATGTCAACAAACGGTGCCAAAGCTCAAACACGCTTTAATGGCTCTTTATAAAACCAAGACAGTCATTGCAACAACAATCCTTTCTTAAAAATCACATACTTGTCAGTACAAAAATATTAAGAGGCTACATTATATAAATGTTTCCACTGTTAGAAGTCGTGCAGGCCTGTCGCTCCTTGCTACTCCCCCCTCCTAAAAAATACACAATACATACATAAAATGATACAATGAACGAATGAACCAAAAAGACTAGTAAATGAGTTCGCTAATGAGTGAGCAAGCAAATGATACAACCAATAATAAAAAAGTTCTGAATAAAAAATCTAAATCTCATATTTGAATGAGATTAAATTTGGACAAACATTGTAGAATAAATACTAGCGATAAGAGTTTTGCACAATGTTTCGATGTCACCGAGACAAAACTTTTCAGGGACAAAATTAAAATGCAACAACCTAGCCGGAAATTGCAATTGAATCCATCCGTGCAAAACTATCGAAACATTGTGCAAAACTCTTACTGCTGACATATCATATTGTTGCAGAAATCGCAAATTGGTCTTGATAGTTCTTCGAGACAGGGTGGCCCTACTCCCAGAGGGAAGATTTCAATAAGATAAGATAAGAATTTTAGCAAAAAGAATTTAAAGAAGGTTGAAACTGGCTAAAAAATAAATTGTCTCGGACGTTTCGGCCACTGCTGTTGCCTTCTTCAGCAAAAGATAAAAAATGCAAATGTCTAACGGCGTCCTGCTAGATTATGTACACGATGTGTGATAAAACTAATCACACCTCAAAGGAACTTTCTAGGTGTAACAATAGACTCTAGGGTATTCTTAATGACTTTAAAAATTCTTAATGTTATTGTATATGTTTGGTAGTGCAATGTGTTCGTTTATTGCATTCCTGTCTCGCATGGAATGCTGTTCAGATAAACAAGAAATGCATTCTCAGCTCTACCCCCAGCTGTTGTATTGAATACATCACCAAAATGAATTGACCACAAAAGCCTGGAGAAAGCAGTACTAACAGGAACTAGGCAAAGTTAAGTCATGTTTCTACCAACAAAGTACAAATGTAATGCTTTGCTACACCTACCTGGTCATCATCATCCTCCCCACTGGAAATATCTTCCCACTCAGATCCCAACTCGGATCCCTATTGCAAAAAAGCCATAAAAATAAGACCTACAGTGTAAACATTAAAAAACAAAACAGTCCCTAAAAAAATTAGTTCCAAAATCAACATTCAGACCATGAACAGTACATGTACATGCAAATTTCTTGCCACCAATATTACAGGGCTGTAATGTACATGTATTAGATGTTTCATGGTATATTCTGGGGTATATTCTATTGGTGTTAATACATGTAAGTGTATTATTATAATACAGTCACATAAAAAATTTACACTGCAAGTGGATGTCAAACTTACAGAATAATGTGTTCAGTCGTTTACTTTTTTGATTCTTTGTGAAAACATTGTGGATTTGCTGGGCTTTGTAAATCTAGATACTGCTTTGCTCTTTCATGCAAATCATCAGGTGCTTTTATTCTCCTTCGGTTATTAAAGTATAATGGCTGAAAGCGCAAAAGCCTTTGAATCAGGCTTGTAATTTTTCTTCATAACCAACCGTCACATAAGAAAATCCTCAGTTTGTAGTGCTGCCCAAAGGTCCAGTTAACAGTACATTGGTTTATGTACACACTATTTTTTTGTTAAATCAGTTGAACTTTGCATGAATCAATGTTTCTACCCTCTCCAAACTGTCCAACAGCAGCTGTTGAATTTGTTGAATAATAATTTACAATAACTGAGAGAAATCTCATACACTCACTGGTTAAGATCTACAGTTGAATAGTATAGACAAAAAATAGAGTATCCTGTGATGCAACAAAACTTGAGAAATTGATGCGACATAAAATGTGTCATTTGACTCACGCCATAGCACACTGATCGACCCCCTAAATCAACAGTGAAATTTGGTGCTATTGTAGTGATCGACCCATACACATTTTCTCATGGCCCACACTTTTATTGACAACAGAAAAGACCACATAAAATGTCCAAAACTTGGAAATGTGGCCTTGGTGCAACTAAAATTGTAGAACATAGAAGAATATAGCCAATTTATTGTTTTATGTAGTATCTTGCTTAGCAAAATAATACATCTAAAAATAACATTGCACACATTGCATAAAAGTAACATTGGCAGTCAATAGATCGTTTTCAGGTGACGTCATCAGGTACTAAAATCCAAAACTAAAAAGAAACCAAAGTTTGCATCCACATCAGGCATAAGAGGTACTAAAATTAAATCTGTTTGCAACTTTTCAGCTCAGTAGCGTCTTTTGTTTGGAAAACAGCGCACTTTGAATTTCAGAGTTATGGCGGTGCGTGACATACGGTTACGATCGTGTTTGTCAAAAATATCCATTTATCTTGCGATTTTTTGCCATTTGAGAAGTTAAAGTAGCAGGAATGTGTTTATGTAAATGTTTGCTTGTCCAGTACAGATAATCAGTGGCCTAGATGACCAAAGTAAGCTCCAGATGTTTACAGTATTTTCCGGCCGCCATATTGGTGCACCACAGATGTGCACCAATATGGCGGATCCATACTGGGCTCTGTAAATTTGTGCAAAACATTTCGACGAATATCTGAAGTTTGGGATAACGCACAGACCTAAAACTTGGAGAGATGACTTATTTTCTTATTTTCTTTAATATCCAATTTTATTGACCTCATTCAATGAATGGTTCTTCAATTTATATTTTTATTGCGTGACAGTGAAAACGATCCATAGATTACACTTCTTGAAAAGATCTCACAAATTACAAGTACACTCTCCAAGTTACTGTTTAAATTCTGATTTAATTTGTTTAAATCATACCACCATAAGCAGTAGAAATGCGTAACAAATAAACCTCACCGTTTCATCATATTCAGACTCTCCAGAAGAATTCTACAACAGAAACAACAAATGATTAGAAAACCACAAGGGGCCAAGCACAAACAAAATATTATAAGGATTTGTATGAATGTTTATAGCCAATTATTGGTTGAATTACTGATTTCGAACTAAAACTGATTGTTCAGTTCAGTAAGGTCTCTTAAACTTATCCATTTTAATCAGGTGAAAACAACACAAAACTTTGGGGTAACTACTGAGTAGCAAGAAGAATACTGAAAAGATATGAGGCAAAAATAATAGGTAGTAATGTTAGACATTTTTTGGGAAAACAGGAAAGCATTGCAACCAGTGTTAATAACATAGAGTTGTCTATGTAAACAGGGCTTGAAACATAAAGTAGCCAAACAGCAAAAGGCTTGTAGGCATTCACTGACCAGTATACATTTCTGGCATTTTGGTGAAAAAAAATATATTGCAAAATGAAATTGACTATGAGAGAACCGAAGTAACGAGTACACTTTTTACAATATTATACATGTAATAAAGAAAACCAGTGATGCAATTATTTAAATGAATTTTATAACCCGTTTTGAACAAAACCCAAAAACAAGTTAGCTGTCTGTGTATACAATTTATTGCATTTCCTCTATGTAAGTGTTTTTCAGGAAAATGTGCAGAAATAAAAAAATGTTTGAAAAGACTGTGTATATTCAAGTTCTGTCATTTTGGCTAGTGATATCAAAGCTGTAACAAGCCACTGGGCTAGATAGCAAAAACAGTCTTGGGCCCTGAATAATGAGCAGGTCTCTCCCCCAAAAGAGTAAGCATCCAAAATATTGTGCATGAAAATCTTTCGTATATTAATAAATCCCCGCCAAAAAGCAGAATTTTTAACATAATTTTCGATGCCATTTAATGCTGTGTATCTGTTCAGTTACAGATCACAGATGATGTCACAAAAAAGTGGCACACAAGGCGATAGCCGAGTATGTCACTGATGTCTTACTACACACTTCAGTGATCTATAACTGAACAGACCAATAGCAAAATGGAATTTATTTGTTTTATACAATAACAAGACCTGTACACTTCATTTACATGTAGGTAAAGCAATGCCCCTACTGGTGAGCTGAAGTTGTTTCATTTCACGACAAAGTTTTTAATAATCACGAAGCACTGTTAAACCATATAAATACATAGAATGAAGGAAAATTAAAACGTGAACGACGAAAAAAGTAATTATATTTGAATGTTCAAATCTATAACCTTCAAGTTAAGCCTTAAACTGCCATTCATCGATTTCCTGTAGTGTCGCCAAACTATTTGAGCATCGGAGAAACACTGACAACCTTTGACAATTTTTCAAACCAGTCACTGGCTACTTCAAGCTTGTTTGGCCCAGTTAAATGTCTCGAAAGGTGAACAATATTTGGCAGACTGTTCCTCACTGTAGATTCATCTGATTCATAAATAAGCTGAGCTTAAAGGTAGTGACAGCGTGATGAATATTATTCGCGCCGCGCGGCTTCAAAATTTCGGCTTGATGTGTTTGGTAGTATTATAACTCAGCTAATACTTACAGCAGAATCATCAACAGGTATATTGCTAGTCGATGCACCTTCATTCAGTGCGGAAGAACCAGCGGAAGAAGTGGAACCTGAAAACGCACCCACGTCGTCCGCCATGTTGTTGCCCGACTTTCAAAAAAAAACTTAGTAACCAGGTCTTTTCTATTCTGTAGGAAATGTGACGTCACTGTAGGAATCTGTAGGAAATATTGTAGGAATTCACTTCCATATATGGTGCCCGGAAAAATTTAATAATTTTGTTACGCTTTTCACGGTACGTCCGATAGGAATTATGTTGGGAGATGGTAGAAATCATTTAGCCTGTGGTAAACAAGTAAAATTTTATCGCATGGGTAGGCAGTCATAAGACAATGTTTAGTGTGGGTCGTTTCACGTTTAAAGAACGTGTTATGTTGATTGAGCGTGAGATCAGGGTACTATTTTGTGTAAACAAGTGATGGCGAGTCACGAGACCTTCGTGAGACTGTCATAAGTTCGTTCTCGGCAGTTTTTATTGGCCTGCGTGACAGCTGTAGTTGGAGGTTACACAAAGGAAGAAACTTAAGGAAGCGGAATGAGTAAAGCGGTTTTTTTTTTTGTAATCTGCAAAATGATAGCCGGTTCTTGTGTCTACAAACTGTGAAACGAGTCTTGCGTGGAGCTATTGCGTGTTATTATTCGTACTGAAGGTGATGATTGTTTTGATTTGCTGCTTGTCGTGCTCCTCTTTCCGCTCAAACTTCGCACAAAGGACCCGCCACCTCCACGCAGCCTTCTCGACCTTGTGCCTTTGACGGACCTAGTGAACAAGCGGGAATTAATCTTAAAACCTTCCGAAAGGTGCGAACAATACTCGTTTCAGTTCGAAATTCCAATTTCTGCCCTTTTTATACCTTCAAGCTATCTACCATCTATTTACCATCATTTACTACGGGACATCCCTGCACAGAAGTCACGTTATTTCTCACACTCTATTTAAAGTTGAAACACATAACAGCAAACGTACTTAATAAGCATGCGTACAAAGGATTTGTCCCAATTTTCATCTACCAAAACAAACTAGACCGAACATCATAAGTGTCAGATAACACACGAATTATATTTACTACACTCGCCTTCCGCTTATCTATAAACCAGGTTTGTGCTTAAGTTTCGTTTTCTATGGAAGTCTACTAACAGGGAAGCCAGCCATTTCTATTTGATATATAAATACCCAACGTCACGTATAAGAAATGCGGACACTCTGGTCGTGTTCTTTCCGGGAAAATTCGGCAGTCTTCGGGAGTGCCGAACATGGTCCGCCCAACCAACCAACCAAAGAACCAACCTTCCCACAAACTTGAGGCTGCATAACGACTACGAGGCTATTTTGTAGAATGAATAGCTCAAAAACATATGTAACAAAAAATTGCTCGATATTTGGGTTTGCAAAACAAATTTTCTTCAAGAGCTACAAGGGTAAACTGAGGAAGACTGAGAAGGTGTTATTTGAGGAAGATTTGTTTTGCAAACCAAAATATCGGGCAAAATTTTTGTAACATATCTTTTTTACTTTATACGTCCAAATTTTCGATTTTTGTCTTCTGGGGTCTCTCTTTTTACTGCCGAAAGGATCAGTCTTCATACCGTATATATATATTTTTTACTTTGAGTGTTTTACTGATCCAGGTCTATGTAAGATCCGGCAATTCTCAAAGTCTTATCGCTGTGGAGTTACCAGTTTTAAAGCTTTGTCCAAACTTCTGTTCCTCGAAGTACTGTGCGCAAGTTTTATGGCCACTATATTCTCCTGTTCAAAAAATTGTTGTAACGCCTGTACCGATAAGCTTTTATTTCTTTATTTCATAGCTTTAATGAATTCAATTGCAAGAAAAGAACTATGTCTGAGTCGTTGCTAAAATACTGTATCTTATCGTGTCCTGACTTGGACTTAAAGGTTTAAATAGAACTGTCACTCCAGAATTTACTTTCAAGAAGGATTACCTAATTATAACATTGTGTACCTAAAACGTTTTACAAAGTGCAAATTTCGATTTCGAACAATGCAAGATTAATTTCCTTTTGTAATTCCTCTGCTTCCAAGAAAAGCGAGCGTCTAATTTTTTTTTTTTTGTAAGCCCGTCTCCTTTTTTTTTTTTTTTTTGTATGCATTAGGAGATGGATTTTTGACAACTGAATTACAAAATGAACTGAGAATTCGAGGAACCCAGGATTCCCTCTGGGGAGATAATATTTTTGTAACCCTTTCGGTCATATCGTTAAATGAAAAGATGCTTTCAGGACTTCAAGTGTCTACGTGGTAATCCACAAGTCTCAAGAGATACTACTCAAAGAGGCATTTAACTGTCTGAAGACTATATTAAGACTTTTAAGCATCATGTTTTCTTCAAAGCTCAAAAGGACAGATAACAAAACAAAAAAAAACAATGGTTTCAGGCTGTTCTATCGGGAGTTGGGGGGGGCGTAAAGCAAACGAAAAATGGCAAGGCTGTAACAATATGGAGCAAGCATATTAGCCTTCGGCTTAAAAATTTGATTTCTGTGTTTATTTTTATTCCACTGCAAGCTTTTTAAAGGTACGGATCACAGACCATTCCGGCGCATCCCGGGCATTTGATTCTCTGCCGTGCACTGATGCCACGGGACTTATCCACTGACGGCCGGTCTTCTAGCCCCGAAACAGGTCATTTTCTTTTTGCCGAGCCTTGAATCCGTACACTTGTAGCGCCCTGAATATCAGACTACGCTTACGCCGTACCGAAATCAGTTGAACGATTGGGAGATCTGAACCCACGAAAACGTTAACAAAATGTCAGTAGTCAGCATTCAGCACTGTTTGACAAAGGTACAAATCGAAAATTTGGCCGGTGGATGATGGCATTTCGGACACTGAGTGTTAAGATTAATCTCATTTGTCCAGATAATCTCTCAGAGCATCTAAAACATTTAAAGTCCTTTTTGTTATTGCTAGCCTGATTTCATTTTTTACGTGGGATGCGTCTTTTTCATTAAGTAGCGACTGGGGGTCTTGTGAATGATACACAAACGAACAAATTCCGCAAATTATCGGAAATATTGACGCACTAAAACGCACCATATCTCTTGAATGCCAGAACTAAATCCAAAGTGTCAACATTAATCTCGTGGCTCGTGGAAGCTTCCCAAGATTATTTTTATTCACACAACAAATTCATAAAACTACGTAAATTATTAACTACAAAACTTATTAAGACAGTACTAAATACTTATAAATGAAAATTCGGTTCTGCCCGCAAATAGCAGAAGCTAATCGAGGCGGGCGGAGCTACAAAGGTACAGCAGTCCGTGCAGTTTACTTTGAATCTGTGCGAAGAACGCCAAGGAAGTAAACCAAAATAAACACAGACAATGTTTTGCCTATTTGAAGAACATTATGTGGGTTCTCGCTTCAGTCCCCCTTGAGGTCGGTAATAAAGGTTTCCACCGTTTTTTTCTTCCCCGGTGCATGGGAGTATCAGTGGACAAGTGCTTCATCCAGGGGAGTAGTGGTACACTATTAATCTCCTAGTGACAGGGAAACTGGACAAAACTGTAGCATGTTGAGCTACTTGCTACCAAATTGAAACACACTAAACCAAGCGAAAAACAGACAGTTCTCAACAACTGAAAAAAAAAGAAAGAAAGTCACGCTTCGTTCTTAATTCTCTTGCACATTTTCACATAACCTGGCGAATCAGGATGTGGAACGCCAACCACGTGTCGTGGAGAAGGTGAAGGAACTTCCATCTTCACTAGCTCCATGTCAAAATCGCACAAAATAACGGACACAAACATCTGAATTTCCATCATGGCAAACCAACGCCCCGGACACTGAAAGCGACCACCACCAAACGCAACGAAATTATCTGTTGCAGAAATTTTATCTGGGCCTGCAGTCTCTTTCCAGCGGTCAGGGATGAATGAATTTGCATCCGAGAACACGGAATCGTTTCGATGCGTCCAATAAGGTGAGAGCATGAGCATGTCACCTGCCGGAATTGTAAATTCTCGCACTTGAAGGGGTTCTGTGAGCTTCCTGGCAATTACTCCAACCGAGTGCAAACGAACGGCTTCAAATATACAGCATTCAACCAACCGTAATTTCTTGATGTCTTCTAGAGTCACTTTCGTCAATGATCCTAAAAGCAAATGATGGACTGTTACTGTGTTTTGAATCTTTAAACTTGAAAACATACTTACAGTGGTTTGTTTGAAGTCTAAATAGACTTAAGGTGATTTCATCGAAATAGAAGGAATGTTTAAAAATTTCTGAAACTTGGTCCAGTTGGTAATTATGTTAAGACCATTTCAAAAATGCAATAAAACATAGGGGTCACCGTGCTTGTTTTTTCACAAAATGGATAGCCATTAATAGCAACTATACGACCCGCAAGGTTTTCCTGAGAAACCCTAGTAATCAGAAATGAGAACTATAGTTGCTTTAAAAATTCATTGCTTGTATTGAAATATTGGAGCAGTTCAACAAAACAAACATTCATTTTGCATTGTATACTATTTAAGTTGAACAGGAATCAAGATTATAAAATAAATTAAAGAGTTTGGGGCGAGCGTACATACCCTGCTGCTCCTAAAGATGTGTTCTTTCCGGCATTTAAATAAAAATATCTCAAAGCAGAATTTTTAACTTTTCTCAAAATCGCGATATACTGTACTAGACCGTGTGCCATTTGAATTTACGTGTTAAAAAATGGGGGTCACCGAGCTTGTTTAGGAGAAAAGGACCATTTATTTCTCTGAACAGCTCAGCTTTCATAGAAAACCTATCAAGTTCCGAAGGTGCGCACGCTTGTGCACGCGCTAATCACGCAAGAAATGATCCGCAGAAAGGATGCGTAATGCAATTGAATGGAATCACCTTAAGGACGTTCGCGCGAAAAACTTCTACACTACAGATTTTTTTCATACTTTGGCTACAGTCAGATAATGAGTTACCTATGTCAGAATTGGAAAAAAATTGGGGGGTCACCGACTTCGTTTTCGAAATAAAGCGCGTCAAAAACTACCCCAATTTTGACAAATTGGCCCTCGTAACTCGACATGGCCTCAGTGCTTGTTAGTTGAAAAATATTAAAAATGATTTGCTGTAGACCCACTTTCTTAGTCAAATTTTACTTAAGTGGGTCTGTTAAGTAAATAATTTGAACCGGTGTCATCCTTTTAGTTAAATTCAACCTCTAAGATCGACTTTAACGAACACCGTGCATCTTCAATAATAGTAGAATTCGATGATGGGAGGGCAGAAAAGTTGAAAAAAATCAAACTTCTGCAATACAGATTTTCTTTATTTTTTCACAAAACGTAGATAATCGACAAAGAAAGTGATCTATCAAAAGAAAATATGGGGTCACCGAACATTTAAGAGAGTTAAACCCGTGCATAGATATTAAAGTGCCCACTAGCGCTATATATCTCCACATTTCTTCAACAGCGCGCGCGCTCAATGCATGACGTGGCATGACATCACGAAGTGAATTGCGTGCGCAGTAAGGATGCGCAGAAACAATTGGCGCGAACGTCCTTAAGGTGGCTTACTACAGTTTTTCGGAGACGTGATTGCGCGCGCTGAGAAATTCTCTCTGACGCCATTTTATTTTTCGCGCGTGCAGTACTTTACACCATCATCGAGAAAAAGCTGAAAACACCTGTGAGATCTGGCTAGTAGAAATCGTTCGTGGCCTACTATTAACATTCTTTATCATGAATGGACGAAGTCCTGAAGCAGTTAGTGAGCGCTACCTGTATAAAATATCTGTAAAACCTTGAAAAAAACCACAAGAAGTTGTTGTAAAAATTCTTATGTTTATCGCACGCGCCATATTGCGTGATTTCAGCGCGCGCTTAAGTTGCACGCATGCTCAGTTTTGCTCACGAAGGAGGTCGCAAAAAAATCGCAAATCGACTTTTTAAGCCCAATCTACTCGAAAACTGACCGTATAACCCACAGTAAAAAACTCAAAAATCAATTCATAGTGGTAAGTTTCACCTGTAGACAAAATATTAGCAAAATCTGTAAGAGAGATTTTTAGAAATTCTCAAAAAAGCGAAAATTCGACATTTTCTTCATTAGCAAAAATTCTGCCTTGCAGATTTTCATTTTCTTTTGCATAGTTGTTTATTTATAGCTACTTTCCAAATCCTGAAAAATTGAGGTAGGGTCGTACGGCTAGATTTTGAGAAAGAAGCCCTAAAAAAGTCTAGTTTCCAGTCCCCTCCTAGCACTCGGTCTGTTGTATTTGATATTTTCTAAGCTTCTCATATTTCTTTTCCAGGATAATGAGGGTTAATATCATTTCTTTTAACAGTTGTAGCCACAAATGACCCAAAGGAAAACTCCCGTTGGCTTTGAACTAGAGGTTTAAAAAGTTTATCTGTTTCTTCTGAAAACTGTAGTAAGCCACCTTAAGCCTGTTTCAAAGGCGTGCGAACGAAAACTACTGAAAGCGGAAAAACGAGAAGAGACTGGGGAGAGACTTTTATCGTTCGCGCACCACTATCTGAACACTTGGAACAGGCCAAATAGTCTTCTGCTAAGAATGTGAAAACATCACTGATCAAACAAAGTGTTTTCAAAGACTTCTGACGATCACACTAGACTAAGTGATTGCATAAAATAACAAAGATTAGGTGGTAAAATAAGCCCTTATACCAAATAAATGATAAATTGCTATACTGAAAATCCACGCCACTGGAAAAAAATTAGTGGCTTCGATGGGAATCGAAGCCACGACCTTCAAGTGACTAGACCACTGCCCCACCATCTGAGCTACAAAGCCACGATGGGAACCGTGCGTGGATGAATCCCATTTGATCTTACACGTGATAAGATTTGAGAAAGAAATAAAAAAGAGATTAAATATTTGTACACACCCCCAGACAGTCCACCCCCAAGCAAGAGCACCTGGATTGTTTGTGGACTGTTTTGGTGTCCATCTATTAATCAGTAACTTTAAATTTTAATTTTAACTCTCCTTTAATTCTTTACAATTTTCAATTTTCTCCAAATTCATCAATTTCTCTCCCCCTCTCAGGTTTATGGGAGATTGACTATGATCCTATGATAGCATTTTTGGATTGAATGAAATCTCATGGAGATAATTAAGAAAAAAGGCTAAAACATTAGGGGGGGGGAGGCATCTACATAGTATACATGAAGCAACTGAGAGTATTGCCACTCCCCCTGGATGGGATGCTAGTCCATCGTAGGGTTACTCTCAGCAGTATGTTGCTGGTACCCATTTATACACCCACCTGGGTGGAGAGGGACAATGTGTGGTAAAGCTACTTGTCAAAGGAAACAACACGATGATAGGGACTGGGCCTCGAACCACTGACCTTCAGATCTGAAGTCCAACGTGCTAACCACTACACCACCACCACCCCACAGGTAAGGTGCTAAGCCACTACAAAATTATACTACATTTTCACTAGGCTAGCTACAAAAATCCCGAAAAATGGCCTAAAAGTCTTTCTGGAATTTCTCCAAAAATGTTTTAAAAGTCTCTGGTTTCACCTCTAAAAATCCCATAAAAACTCCTAAAAATCTCTAAAAGTCCTATAATATTAAAAAAAATTGGGCGACCTGTGGTGAAAATTCTATGGCTTTGGTAGGCTTTCTGCTGGTGCCCTCAGTCTCAACCAAAGCAACAAGCTCTGCTGAGCCCGCCACTTTGAACTCACTGACAGCAAGGAATGCTGGATTATGGGTAAAACTGCTGACCGATACTGTGAGGGAGCGTCAAAAACATAGCAAACAAAGGCTTCAGGATCGCTTGTGACGAAACTTTTCCAAGTTTCAAGCTTTATTGTAACAGATACACAAAAAGCCTTAAAAATAGTCACCAAAATCTCTAAAAATCCCTCCAAATCTCTTAAAAACCTATAGCTTTCTAAACAAGGTCCCACGAAGGTCTAAAAATCCCGAAAAAAATCCAGATTTTTGTAGCTAGGCCTAGGCCCTGAGAAAACAGCCGACGTCTCGCGAGGTCGCCACTTGAGCCCTTGCAAAATGACATCTGAGTAACAAGCGCAGAAATTCCATACTGATGACGCATCACTAGGCCTAATCTGTAGCAATCTCCTTTCTTAGTTCGTGTTAAAGTAAGAGAAGTGTCTAATATTAGTCAGGCTACATGGAATGCATTTAGCAAAGGTCCACCTGCCAAACAGCACCACAGGATTGTGTGGGTAATTAGTGGGTGGGCATGTAGAATTTGCCTTTTCTTACTTAACTCCCTCTCTATTTAGCAATTTTCTTTTTGCATTTCACATTTCACATAGGATGACCCACCAAACTGGCCAAGCATCATTATGTGTGGCTATTGTGGAGTTTGCAGTACTTTGACAACAAAAATTCCTGATTCTTAAATAACTTATTTCATTTGAATTTGAGAAAACTTCACAGGTAAAATACCAAAACAAAAGAAGGGACACCATGAGAGCTTATACCAATTTACAGCTAAATCAGCTTGGCATTGTCTTAGCTGAGTGCAACTTCTTTTGGGTCCCTCACCTCCATCCTTCAAGTAAGGTCCCAGTACTTCATCAACCTCTTTCTGCACATCCTTTTTGATGGCTTGGTCACTCAGCACAAAGGCCAAAGTCCAAAATGTAATAGGAACTGCATTTGCCAGTGACGCCCAAAGTAGCATAACACTATAATTAGGTGCACAGTCTCCCTCAAGTGAGTCCACCATCGATTGAAGCAAGGTCTCTTCTTTTACATTCGCACTTGAGTTCTTTTGCAGAACCTCACAAAACCATCTCAACAGGAAATGTTTTGACTTGGCCCATTCTTTTAACAGAAATTCTGGCAGCTTGGCTCCATGTTCAAAGTCACCATCAAACTGAAAAAAATGTTTCTGGAAATGCTTAATTTCTTGTTGAGTTTGAGGAAGGCTGCTGTCCCCAAACAGAGTGCTTACAACCGCAGTGAATAAGATGTTGCGGACCACCTCCATCAAGTCAACCTTGTTGACCGTGGTATTGGCTGGTATGAAAGATCAAAAAAGAACTTTAGCATTGTTACCAAACGAAACGATAAACCTACAATGAGGAAGATGTCAAATTTCTAGAACTATAACTTATGCTTAAAGGGACTATGTCACTGGGGTTTTGCTTATTATTTGTCATAACTGTGCTAATAGTATAACTTATTAACCTTTTTCATGCACAAAGTGCCCCTATCACCGCAATAGGAAGATATCAAGTGAATTTTTGAATGGAAAGCAAATTATAACTAGTTTTAAGTGATTTTTCTAAGACACAACGATACAATTTGAAAAAGGTGGCCCAACTTTTTCAAATTGCAATCCATTTCCATCCTGGCCATTTGCAGCTTAGAACAGTTACTGATGGTTTTGATACACTAATATAGTTACCTTCAACAAAACTGGACTATTATTTTGTAGCTTCTATTGATGCATATGTGACTTTTGGCTGTTCAAAGAGCTACTAAAAATAGCTGACATAGTCCCTTTAATTCAGAGAGGGCTATGTGGGAATGTTCGGGATTGCAGGTACCAAAACAGAATTCAACTGACTGTCTGCATCTACAATTATGCTTATTCTCTTCTTGAAAAAATATTCACAAATTTGAGTCTTGGTTTATATCTTAAGCCCTATGATTCACATTCTTGTTCTTAAAGTATCAAGCAAAAATTTGTGATACCTTCGATAAGTCTGCCGTGAAAAACTCCCTGTGAGTGTTTGTTTTCTTGTGGCCACGTTATAGTTTGCGATTTCCTCGACTTCGTTTATTTATTATTTATTTATTTTTTCTGAAGCTCTCCTCAAAAATGTTCCCGTTGAACGGGCCACGCTACTAAGGCATTCGATGAGGAAAACAACCTCGTGTAAGAAGACATGAGAGTCGCCCAGCTGTTCCTCTTCGCTGATTGGCCAGAAAGATATTTTTCTGGCCAATCAGAAGGCGGGATTTCAAACGCTTCTGGAACTCGTTTGGTAAGAGTAAGTGCCCAGGGGCTCTCCCGCTCTTGTTGTAAACTTCCTCCCTTGAAAGTCCCGTTGTCCCGACTAACTGCCCCTGGGTCTCCGAGGATGCTCTGAGCCTTGCAGATGCATGTTGCAAATGGCTTTGTTGGGGAGAGAGAAAACCAAAAGCAATTGTTTGGAGAATTTACTGAAAATAATGTCCCAGACAAGGTTACTCTTCTCTCCAAGTCATCACAGACCAACAGTTAGAAAAAAGATCGAAAGGTTAGACTAGAGGGTATGTTGTATTGTAAACCAAGAAACTAGATGGGGGAGTAATTATTATAGACACCGATTCTAATTTAAGCAAAGCATTTTGTAGAACAACAGATCTGGTTATTAAATTGTGGCAGATTGACACACCCATCTTACCCCCCATCCCTCCTCCCCACTCCTTCTTACCCCCCCCCCCCACCCCTCCTGCCCACTCCTTCCAGCCTATGTTAAGTTAGAGGGTGCAATTATAGAATACAGGACGATCCCAGTCCACCTCATTTACATGTACTCAAACTCTTCGCAGAACAAGACAAATCACAATAGGATCTAATGTAAGTTATTCAATGGCATGGAGATAAAAGGCCCTGTCTTTCATAACTTAGCCAGTTAGGGTAGGCACAGCAAGAAATAGACAGAGAATGCAAAAACAAAACATGCAGGATCAGGGGAGAATGGGGGCTTTATTTCCACATTTGCTCTCCTGTATCTCACATTCATACTGTGAATAAGACAGTGACTGTCTCAGAACCCACAGACTTACCCTCCTCTGTTTGTTTGGTGGGCTCTGCATTTATAGTGACTGTATTGTTTTGCCAACAAGCAAAAACAAAGGCAAAATTAAGGGCATTTACAACTGATATAAATGGAATACAAAGTCTTAAAATTTCTGCCATGTTGTTTTCTTTGTTTTGTTGTGTTTACTTTGGTAATTCAAGGCATGCGAAAGCAGAGTTTTCACTACAGTGGTCAGACTCACTCAAGAGTATATAGGGAGAACATTTTCTACTTTTGAGCTTAGTCCAACTGTTATTTTGAAAACATCCCTTTCCCCAGCCTTAAATCACAAAGTAAACACAGTAAAACAACGGAAAACAACACAGCAGCACTTTTAAGAGTTTCTACTTCATTTGCATCAGTTTTAAAAGCCCAAATTGTGCATCTAGTTTCGCTAGCATGGTAAACCGACACAGCCATTATAAACACACAGTACATCGCATAAACTTGTGTAGAACCCAACACCCCCTAAGCACTTTTGAAATCAATGCTGAAAGGTGTTTTTTGCATATCCTACATGACAAGAACCCAGGTAAAGCCCTTGGGCTAGGCTTTTGAATGGCACATAGGAGGTACCACCTGAGCCTTATATAAGGTATCAGTCAATTTCAGCTGTGCCCCCCCCCCCCCCTGCAACTGTGGGGCAATTGCGTGCCTTGTCAGTCCCGTCCCGGGGGTGAGGCATTAGCAAATTTGGCACGGCCCGGGGGGGCGGGGATTTGCCTACACCGGGGCTACCCCCAGGTGTTTGACACACACGTGGTTTCCAACTCGAAATCCAAACACGGAGGATTTTATTGCAAAGAACCAGCAGTTCGTCGCATATTGGACCGTCTGTCCAGGACTGGACAAACTTGTGGAGGTTTCCTCGAGTTTATGCATTTCTCCATTGCTTATCAAGGCACAACTTGAGCTAGTGAGAGCGGGAACAATCAATGTGAATCGACATACTCCTGCTTCTTTGATGAAGGATTTAAATAAAATTTAGTTGCGATGATTCTTAAACTATTATGATCAATTATTAAATTCTATACATGTTTAGGGATCGTCATTTTATACTTTTGCATATTATTAAAATATTCACAACAGATGACTTAACAACAGACTTTTATAATGTTTACAAAACATTAAAGTATTAACAATCAACTAACATGTAGTGTTGTCTGTGAAGTATTAAAATATCATTGCTTGGCATTATTAACTTTATTAACATAGAATATGCCATTACAAACAATAGAAGATGGAGAGGCAGGCCTACAGAAATGAAGAATCACTGAAAGTGGCATTATTGTGCAATGAGTGAAAACTGCTGCAGTGTTGATTGGGGATGTACTATCCCAGGGGTGGGGCATTTGCCATCTTCCTTCATCCCCACCGCAGGGAATTTGGCAGCTTAAGTGTCCCCAACCCCCGGGAATTTGCCATCCAAGAGAAAAAAATGCTAATGCCTGGGGGTTAGCCTGTGAGGGGGGGGGGGGGGGGCATGGGCACAGCTGGAATTGACTGCTGCATAAGCTAGATAGGTATGAGTAGCACCAAAGAGTATGGTTTTCAAGCTGTTTTAGTCTGAAATAGGGTATAGTTTTGACCACTTTGGTCTGAAATATGGTAACCTTTGTGCAATCTTGGTCTGGACTTGGGTATGGGTTTAAGAAGCTATTTATTCTTATTATGCATGGTTCAATTCTACCTGTTACCATCCCCCCCCCGGGCACACCCCCGGGGATTTGCAATTCTGTTCTCACTTGGCGGTCTATTCCCCACCCCCGGGCACGCAGAAAGAGACAATTCCCCACCCCCGGGACTCCTCATCGACCACAAATACGTTGTTTTGTGTACAAAACAAAGATGACGATTTTGATTTCCGTACACTGGCAAAACCAGACGTTTTGATAACAGCTTAAATGCTTTTCTAGATTTTCTTGAACGAAAGAGACTCCATGTAAAATATGGTAAAAACATGAATACTATATATGAAACAGAAAACTGAAGAAAAACCTCTAACCGCACTGGCATACGGCTAGCGAGTAAGGAAAGGGTCTTCGCCACGTAATTTATTCTAAATATAGCCCATACACACAAGAGGCCAGTGAACAAATTGATGGCAGCATTTTAAAGGAGTTTCTCTTAGCTTGTTTCATAAGAATGAACACTGGACTGAGACCTCTGTTTAATATAAAGCCGTGCATCCGTTTTCATATAGAGTCTATTTAAGTCGTCTTAGTATATACATAAATACGCTGAAGAAATATCTCTTTGTTTGTGACGAACGCCATCCATTCGAGTACACATCAAATGCACATTCGTTTAACAATTTATAATAAAAGTACCTTTGAATACAGATTTTAGTTTTGAGAGACTATTCTTCTCTGACCAGTCTGCTACAAATTCTAGAGATTCTTCCTGGAAATAGGCAGTCTTTTTTACGCGGTTCCGCGTCAACCGAGAAGTGGCGTACTTAACAAGAACAACAAGAAGTTATTTTCGATTTGCCCCGCCCCCCTCCCCCCGGGACAAGACCGCTTCAAACAATTCCCCACCCCCGGGACCGAAGGGCTGGACTTGTCCCCGGGGTTGCCCGGGGGGGGGGGGGGGATGGTAACAGGTAAAATTGAACCATGCATTATCTTCTCTTGAAAAGTGTGTTTTGATTAACACGTCTACCCAAACCAAAGCAGTTCCTGGGCTGGTCAGAAATAGGGTAAAGAAAATCACATATCTGGTCAGAAATAGGACAAGGGTTTCAAGGAGTGGGCCGCACACCCCCACTCAAATGTTTCGGGGTCCTCCCCACGGGGGGTACCCCTCCCCCACCTCCTCCCATGCAGGCATTCGGCTCTGCCCCGTAAAATTAAGAGGGTTTGACTGCAAAACGTTTTTCAGAATTCTAACATACGTACCATTGGTAATGTATTCGTCTAATTGCCGACCAATCTTTGGAACTAATTTGTGCAAGTTGGAACTAGACAGTTTTCCTTTGACAAGATCATGGATTTTACGATGGCTCGCAAAAAAGTCGCCCTTGCTCATTCCTGATGTGTTTCTGACCGCCTCTTCTACAGCCCGCTGAAAGTCTGCTTGTGGAGAGTTGAAGAACAACGGAAAGTCGTTGACATCAGAGAGGAAAGTCATTCGCTGCCCTGCCGCGTACAAAGTGAAGACCGCTCCGTGATTTTGCCACGATTCCCTGATAAAGTTTAGAGGTGCTTTTCCAAAATCGATGGCACATCCGAGCCAAGGAACCCAACCTTTGATTAGCGGAGGATACTTGACGTTCTTTGCACTAAAGAAATGATTTGACAATAAAGCGATTAGCAATAAAAGGACCAGATAGAAGCCAACCTGCAGAGGTTCTAAATAATCCGCCATCTTGGAAGCTTGGATGGCTTGGTGCAAGGAGTTATGGGATACGACGATAAATCCTCGCGCGAGAGGTTAGTTGCGCGCGGAGAACTCGCGTGGCGAATCAGAATAACAGTTTCTAACAGTTATATCGTGCAGTAGACAGAGACAGTCGTAAGTTTTCAAAACAAACAAACAAAAAACTTAAATGTTACTGTTCAGTTTTTACGTGCCGCTTGACTTGGGGGTATAATCCGGTCGTGAGATCTTTTAAAAACCATTTTTATTCTCTTATTTGCCTGCAACTTGGAGCTACAGAGAAACTATAGCTCACAAAACCGGAACTGCGCGCCACTTTTGTGGTCACCGTTGAATGGCGAAATTATTCTTCTCTTCAAATATCTGTTTCTTTAACGCCTGTAAGTAATCTTTCATTCCTTTATTTCTTAGCTTTTACGGCGTAAAAGAAGTATGTCTGAGCCGTGGTAAAATAACACTGTATCTTGTTTTGTAGTATTGCCCTGTCTTGGACTGTCACTCCAGAATTTACTTTCAAGAAGGATTACCAAATTATAACAATGAACGAGAAAATGGAATTTAATAATCAAATAACAAAATGAATAATGTGTTTGAGGAACAAAGGATTCCAGCTGGGGAGATAATATTTTTATAACCTTTTCGGTCATGTCTTGTTCAAGTTTCTTCGTCAGTACAAGTGATAACTCGCCAGTTTTAAGAGAGGCGTTACTCAAAGAGGCATTTTACTGTCTGAAGGCTATCTCAAAATAAAAGCATCTTGTTTTCTAAAACTGAACTAAAATCCATGCATCATGAGGTAACGAAAGAACAATAATTTTTCCAGGATTCCATCCGAAGCGAGGATAAGAAGCGTTCGCAAAAATGGTAAGACTGCAGCAATATTTTGTAATAATTTGATTGCTACGTTCAACTTGTACCTGCACTGAATATCAGGGCGGATTACGGTTACACGGTATGATGGGCGAATCAGTCGAACACAGTTGGGACAACCGAACCCAGAAACAGGGGCACCTAACAAGAAACTTTTAGCAAAATACATGAAATGTCATTTTCTGCTTTCTTAGATTGTTTTAGAGCTTTTTAAAGGCATATTTGTGTAAGCTAATACAGATTGATCTGTTCGGCGTTTTTAGCTGAAAATTTAGGCCGCAGAACATCTTAGGACACAGAATCCTACCCGTCGAATTTCCGAGCTGCTGATGGCTATCCAAAAATACTAGCTGACCTTATTTTGCACTCTAAACGACAATTTGTCCCTCCGAAAAGAAAACAGGAACTAATAAACCCTCTTGTTGCGAACGTCCGAGGTGATGTTTCGCCAAAGAAATTTCTAGCTTTCACTGCAATCAAATCCGAATGTCTCAGCTGATTTTAGGCCTTCCGAACAGATATTTCCCGAAACGAATCGTTGGGTGCCCCTGCAGAAAGACCAGAAAAGAGTTAACACAATGTCAGTGGCCCGCATTCAGCATTATTCTAGACAGGTAAACGTATCGAGAATCAAGTTGTGGGCCTGTGCTTCTCAGGTCGGGAACATGCACGAATAGGCGGTGTTAAATAGGATTCTATGCGGTAGGAGGCTTGGTTAAATTCTGCCGGCAGAATTTCGAGCAGAATAAGTAATTTTTGAGGAGAGCATTCTGCCGGCAGAATAAGGCATCAGTTCGAGCATAATTTGAGCAGAATAACGGAAAATCAGTAACACTAATGATATGCTTAATAGTTGTAGGAAAAATTGAAAACTAAATACAAAACAGATGGAAAATACCTTGTGATTAATGTTATTTTTAGTTAAAATGTGCTCACAAACTAAGATGAATTACAATTTTGCTATGCGTAATGAATATATTTGCGAAAACACATGACGCTCGAACGACCGAACATTTTACGGGTGCCGAGCAGAATTCAAGTGGAATTTAGGTGTCCGAGCAGAAATTCGAGCAGAATAAGCGATTTTTACGATCCCTGCCGGTAGACAGAATAAGCCATTTTACGAGCAGAATTTATCCAAGAATACTATGCGGCGAAAACGCCCGCTATCTGCATCTCTGAGTAAGCCTTGCTGGTATGGATAAAAGGCGGGATCGAGATTATTCCGGTACTGTTTCAAGGTGGGCTCATTTTCATACGCCACGCTCCCCTATATCCCTTTAAAATTGTCACGTTCAGCTCGTTTATTCAGGTATATATAGAAAGAACAAATGCAGATTTTTTCCTTTTTATCATTATCTTTAAATTCGCCACTAAAAGATGATATTTCGCGATTCGCACGTTTAATGTTAACAAGGCAAATCTCATTTGCCCAGATAATCTGTAAAAGCATCTAAAACATTTAAGTCCATCTTGTTGGTGCTAATCTTGTTTCATATTTTGTGTAGCATGCGTCTCAAAAATATCATAATATGTTAAGATAACAACATGTTTAGGTTTAGTTGTGTGGTCTCGTTCTGGAATAAGTGATCCCTCAAATCATCGGAAATACAGAAGCACTAAAACGCACTATATCCCTCGTCAATGAATTTCTTTTGTAGGCAGGAGTTATCACGTATGACAGCTAAATTATGTCCTCAAAATTGACAAATCGACACTAATCCGTCCATTTTTATTCAGAAAAGCGGCTAATTGAATGCTCTTCGAGTCTGTCTGATCCTCAACTCCTCAAACTTGGGCGAGACGACTGACAGGATAATTGACTGCGACTATTCATTCAAGAAACATTTTACATTATCGAGATAGAGACCGAAAAAAGTCTTATTTTAAAAATTCTGTTACATACCGAAGCCGATTCAAAGCTAATAATAGTTTAAAACCACAGAAAGGCAGAAAAGAATTAAGGAATCAAAATACGGGTGGTCAAAGATTAAACTTAAATTAACTTATCGTGTCGCAACCCGCTTTCGAATTCCCGAACCCCATGCGAAGATTAACGATTCCAAAATTATAGACATATTTCTATTATAAATGAGATGATAAATATTCCAAGCAGACAAGTAGTTTTGAAGTTTAGCAGAAGCGTTTAGCCTTTAAAAAAAAAGCCTTCATTGTTTCGGTGTCGACCCCACTAAGACCTACAACAACAACAACAACAACAACAAGCTTTATTTGCATGACTGTAAATTTGTTATAATATTGCAAAAGCGTACAACTTATTAAGTAATAAAAAAAAGGACATATATCATAATCTGGAAAGATCGCGGACCCTGGGAACGAGAATGCAGGGGAATTCATACCCTGCTCTTTGTAGCCAAAATTTTGCGGAAGCTGCATTATGCGGATCGGAGGGTCTTACGTGTTCTATTTTTAGAGACCTAAAATAAGCTAAGTATTATGGGTGCGACATTTTAGGTATTAAGTGGAACTCCAATGTTAACTGTTATGTGAGAAAATTCAGTTGAGTGTTACTAAAACTTTGCCATGAACTACAAGAAAACGCCATCGTATGGCAAATCTTTTACTGTTAGCTGTTACATGGCCTAAATTTGAATGTTCTTTTTTACCATTTTAACTATCGGGTCATGTTTTGCCATTGATTTCTGCAAGTCACGAGGGTTCAAGAATCTACGTGAGCTGACAAAACTGTGATAATTAAAGCTGTGTGTTCTCTTTCTGTTGTAGAAGTGCAAGTTTTGTTCTTAGTTCAAACAATCTAAAGTAGCCCTGTCGATCTTCGTGTCATTATTACTTAAGAGCTCAATTCTTTAATTTTAAGAATCCACGTTCTGCAGGGAAACTGCTTCACATTCGCTCAATTGAGGATTTTACTATTACATGGATTGAAGGGGGGAAATGCATCAGCGATGACGCAAGCTTGACCTAAAATGGAGACTCAAGTGACCCGCCAATGAAGTATTGTTAAATAATTCAGAAACAAAATTCTTTGGAATCTTGAACTTCGAGCTCACCGAGAAAAACCCCACTTTTGCAATTATGGATGTCACAAAAAGCGATTTTGACAGTTTTCAAAATAGCGAAGCAAGTTTTCGGTTACCCAATCACGTGTGTTGTGTATCACGGGAAATCGAAAGAAATTAAAACTTGTTAAAGTGTTGCTAAAAGTAAAAGTCTAGAAAGTGAAGATAGCACACTTAGAAAATCGCAAACGAGACGCAAAGGGCTGCGGTATCGTTTGATTTTCCGCCCCTCTTGTAAATCTTAGTGGGTGGCAATAAAATAAGGCCGGCGTACTTATAAGGCCACATGCGTTAGAATTACTGGGATCAAGAAAAGATAAGCACCTATAAATTGGCAAGGGCTCTTGAACTAAGGAAACATTCCTGTCTTGAAAGATCACCGCAATCTCGAAACGGGTCTTCATCTAGTGCATTTAACCGAGAAAGAGCAAAAAAAAAACTGTCTATTTGGTGTCAGTTTTCGGAGTTAAGATCAAATACGTTCTATCAATTGTGGACTGTCTGGCTCTATCGAAATTTTATCTGACTCAGCTGGTAGGCCCTCGCTGCTTTAACCGTGAGATCGTTTCCTGTTTTATCCTCGCTATTGCTAAATCGGATCAAGTAGCTCGAGATGGGAAAGTTATATTTATTGGTAAACGGTGTTTTCACTTAATTGCCTTCTTCTTAAAACACGATAATGATTATCTATTGTTTATTATTGCAGTTTAAGGTTGGATGATGTGTGAGTTTTTATGCTGTCTGTTTACATTTTCAGCAGATCTTTATCATCATGTGGGTAACCCTCGTCCCTAATACTGCCCTGTCGCGCGCTTTCAGAAGCGAAAGAAGAAACGTTACCGCTGTGACAAACACAGAGCGTAGCTCAACCAAGTTTCATATTCTACAGCCTCGAAAGCGTGCATCGAGAAATAAAAGACCAGCAGTTTACATCAAGGAGAAGGGTCCAGTAAAGCTAACGAAACGACCAACAAACAGCAAGCAAGTGCGGCTCTTTGGCCGTGTTGGTTTGTTTTTGTACGTGAACGCTAATGGAACGGTTTCAGGCTCATTAAATCAGCATAGCCAGTTTGGTGAGTACCACGGCGGTTTATGAAAATGGACCACTGCCGGTCCAAGGATGAATACCTTTACCATTAACATTAACATTATAATCCAATAGATTATGCAATCGTTAGGATACCAGCCTATTTCTTCTTCGTTTTTCAGTCGTCTGCCATTTGAAGGACAATTTTTGATGATATCTTTTTTCCTTTAATTTTCTGCCGTTCGAATCAAAATCAACCCCAAATGTCAGCGACGACAAATGGTAAAAAAGGAGATAGCCTTGGCCTTTCCCTGGGTGGCAAATGTACTTGTTTGTATGCATCCGTCAATCTTGTAGATTCATGCCTTATCTGTAAACAAATTGGGTCAAAAATATTCTTTTTTGTGTCCTTTAATGCCGGTCATTTAAATGAGAGAAATCAGCTCAAAGACACGATCATTCCAAGTTTTTAAAACAGAGGAAGCCGAAAAGACGAAAACTGACTGAAAAGAAAAGCTCAAGGTGTTTTGAGCAAACTCCGTTGAGCTTTCATGCAGTTCTTTATCAACTCAAAGAATCAAAGAAAGAGCGGTTATAGCATGGAAAATTCTTGGATTGTAACAAATATTTGCCCGTATGATGAAAATGTTATATAATATATTACAAAGCAAACAGCACCTCTGGGAGGCTGGATTTGGATGGTGACCCTTCATGATTCAGCATCTTCAGGCCGAAAAATGGGAACCCCACATGAAGCACGAGCTTTTATTCCAAGGGCGCGTTTCTCGAAATCCCCTAAAAGCCATTCGTAAAAATATCAACCACCCATTCTACAAAGTTGTTATTTTAGCTTGTCTTTAAGATAACTTATTAATAGCAAAGTTTCATGCTTAGAAACGTCTTTGTTTACGAGATACAGTGTGAGGTATATCGTGCCCGAAATCGACCCCAAAGGTTTCGGGACTTTTGAGACACGCACGCCTGAATCAAATTTTTACAACGATGGCCCCGGTTTTAACGTGTATTTTCTGCGCATCAAAATGTGTTGAATTGACTGGAGACAGAACTGTAACCTCTCTTTCGAATATCTCACAAGTTACTCTTTCGCACTAAGTTTTAATCGCAAGAGGCCCAGTAGATGTCTATGCTGTACTTTCATAAGTCTTTTTGTATGATTCACATTTGTTTTTGATCATCTTTTTTCCCCTTTCCATCTCTTTTTCTCTGAAGAAAAGTTCATTGTCAGGTCAGGGCTAAAATTGTATTCAACATGTCAACTGGGTTTCGCTCACCACTTTTGGCATCATTTGCGGGCCAAATAATATTTGTGGTCGAATTAAATGGGTAGTTTCCGGGGCCAGGAACAAATACGGAAAGGCTTAAGTGCATAATGGAATTAAGACTAATGTCAACAGAAATACCTAGCAAGTGTGGTTTTTTTTTTTTTTTTACAGAAAATATCTGCTAAATCAAACTTTATTCAAAGGCAAATGAAATAAGAAATAGAAAAGAAAAAATTACCACGCAGCAAAAAAACGCCACCGTCACAATAATTCTATGGACATCGAATGTTCCTTTCAATTTGTCCTTTTAGTTTTGGTCGTAAACCGAACTTTTGTGACTAAAAACACATTTTGATCACCGGGGACTCTAGATAGCTGAATCAATTTAGTAGAAAAGAAAAATAGGCTAAGGGAACCTATTCCCCGAATTTACGAACTACTGTAGTTGTTTTTCCGAAAATTCTATAACTTTTCCTACCCAAAACGTTAGGCTATCCCTTCGAAAACGAAAAGCATTAACCGGTTTCCCACAAAACTCTTGTTTTTATATCCAAATATTTGACCTAGCGAAATCTCTTTCACTTAATAAATCAACACTAATTCAATTAACGTACAAAAATGTAACGGTGCGGTGATTTTAAACGTCGGTTAACAAGCAAAATACATGCGGCGCTGGAATTCATTAGAATTCTCTAGGGTTATTATTTGTCAGCAGTACCGCTATGGTCCAGACTAAACAGAACCAAAAATCTGTATGAAACCGGATGACTTAGACAGACTGCACATCGCTTAACAAAGGAACCCTAAACAAAGTTTATTACTGTAGAATTTTACCGCGGGAAGTAATAGAAGTCGTCTATACTTAAGTAGCTCAAGACAGGTTTCGGGTGTTGCCTCCTTTCAGTACATAATCGTCACAGTTTCATGTTGCAAAATTGTGATGAAATAGAGGTCTTCGATTTACAAAATAATTATTATTATTTACCGGTAACGCCTACCCTTCGAAACCGAAGATTGATGGCGTAAGGTCAGCTAAATATTACGAAAGAAAAAAATATAACGTACATGTCTAGTTTACAGAACTGCGATTGAACGAGGAAACAGACTGTTTAAATTTAGTTAAATTAGTGTTCTCAAAGAAAGACTGAGGCAGACTGTTCCACTGAGTGATTGTTCTAATGTAGAATGAAAGACGGTGAGAGGAGATACTAGTAGATAAACGAATGAAGCTGTAGCTGTGTGAGTGCGGGGATCTTCGAGTTGGATGTCTGAGGTACTTTCTGGCGTCAACTTGTATGAGACCGTTGTAGATCTTGAAAAGCAGTACAAGCTAGCCGCGCGTCAACTCTCCTCTGTTCCAGTGTTCTCCAGCCCAGATTTTCTAGCATGTCGGTGACACTAGAAGTGTTGTGGTATCTCTTCAATGTCCACCTAGCGGCACGCCGTTGAACCATCTCGACCTAATAGGCACCTTTGTTTTCAACACCTGGTCTTGGGTCCCATATTGTAGAGCCGTATTCAAGCTGGAGGCGCACAAAGCCCATATCTGCCTTCTCACGTAATGAACAAGACGACACTTTGAGATTTCTTTTCAGGAAGCCGAGGGAGCGATTAGCTTTAGCCGTGATTACATCCGGCAATGTGTTTATTCCACTTCAGATCTTTTGAAATGTGAGTGCCAAGGTATCTAGCGTGGTCAGTCTCTGTAAGTGGAGTACCGTTCAGTACATAGGTGAAAGGAATCTGGGTGCGTGCACGGGAGACACGGAGTACTTCACACTTTGAGGTGTTAAATTGCATTTGCCATTCTTCTCCCCACTTCTGTAGAAGGGTTAAGTCATGCTGAAGCTGCTGGCAGTCGTCGCTGTTGTTGATGGCAAGATACATGATAGTGTCATCAGCGAAGAGCCTGACCTTTGATTTTATACCATTGGGTAAATCATTGACATAAATGACAAAGAGCGCGGGGCCGATGACTGAACCCTGTGGGACGCCCGAGAGAACTGGGGCGGGAGCGGAACTTTCTCCATCTACTACCAATTTTAATTTATACTTATTTTCATGTGTGCCAAGACGACTAAACTGACAATTTTTATGCACATTGCAACACAGTTAGCGTTTATATACGAGAATCAAACTGTGAAGCTCTTGCAAACGGTGTCGCAAAGGTCATGGCTTCAAGCCCAGTGGATTTTTCAGTTTCTGTTTTATACTTAAGCTTGTAACTGCTTTAGTTACATAATAATTCCGCGGATCACATTTATTCATTCTGTCATAAGGAGTCCATATTTGTGAGTTCTTTCTTGGAAACATCGCAGTATTGTATTGTAGTGAAGCATCTAACAATTTAAGAAATTTATCATACTGTGAGAAAAGACTCTTTTAAAGATAGCTTGCTCCCTGACCGTTTTTGACAACAACAACAGCAAGTACATAGTAGCTT
The DNA here is from genome assembly GCA_964017195.1 of Siderastrea radians. Taxonomy (NCBI): domain Eukaryota; kingdom Metazoa; phylum Cnidaria; class Anthozoa; order Scleractinia; family Rhizangiidae; genus Siderastrea; species Siderastrea radians. The sequence continues at coordinate 49,167,843 of OZ024888.1, forward strand.
TAATGCATTTTGAAAACCAAGAATGAGGGGCGCTCGGTGTGTGACGGGTTGATTTTTATTTCCCTCTTCCCTTCCAATGACAACTGTCACGCCTCGCTACAACAGGGTTTAACTGCCCCATATTCTGATACATTTTAACTTGGCAGAGGCATAGAGTGTGTTCTACCAGACTGCACTTGAAAGAACATTTCCAGTTTCTTTCTGTCTCCAGTCAAAACCTGTTTCCACCAAACTAAACAACTAACAAAGACAAAGGACAGGACAAAGACGGAGCGTGCCATCAGTCGAGTCAAGAGAACTTCAAGGAAGTGTCCCTTGATATTCCTTTGGTCGAGTTTCTGGTGTGGTTGAGTTTGTCTACCTCTTCCAATATGAGCTATATAACTAATCAAGGATCAAAATATATCATAAAATATACAGAAAAGCCAGAAAAGGCGGAATAAGCACCTTTTATGGCAATACAGTTTCGCTTTTTTCTCTCTTTTTGCAGTTAAGTTCGAGCTACAGTCTTTTGGTCCAAGTATTGTTCGAATACGAAGTATTGAAACTGGAAAATTCCTATCGGTAGATTCGGAAGGAACGCTACAAACAAGGGTGAGTACTTTTTTGATGTTTGTTTTTTTGGTTTTGTTTCGTTTTTTTTTTTTTTTTGTTTTGTTTTGTTTTCATTTTTGCAGCATAGATTGTTCAAATACATGGCACTTCGTACCTACCTCATGAAGATGTAACTTAATTGTTTCCTGTGATATGTTTTTAATCAGTATTGCACCAATAGAGCAGTTTTCAACTGAGTGTCGAATGTAATTCGCCTTTGCTTTAGTTTTGCTGTACTTCGCTCTGTGATTGGTTAAAAAAAATTCGCGCCACTTTCTCGACAAATCAGAAGTAAAACTCAAACCAATCGCGACTTGATCGCACGCGTTTTCCCGCGCTTGGCGCTGGCTACATGTATTTGCTTCGAGTTCTGATTGGTTCATTGGGTAATTTGTGTTTGTTGTGATTGGCTGCGGTAATTACTTTGGTTTTGGTTTTACGACACTCATTTGAAAAGCGCGCTATACGAGGTACATAATAAGATAAAATGTCCTCAGTGCTGTTTTTAATCCTGCGAAGCGAGCTCAAACACAAAGGATTGTATTGCTTGGATTGGAAGTGCAAAAGTGTCTTAAAGTGACACCTGGACCTTGTAAGCTAGGCGTTGTGGTCAACGAACTTCTTAGGCCTAATCTTTCTTTTTTTTTTTTAACTCTAATACTTTAACTTAGTTATTTATTGCATACCACTGAGGGGACACTAAAGCTCGCGCATGTTCGAGGGCGCGAGAAAAAGCTCTGGCATCCAGGGTATTTATTGTGCTTTGACGTTTAACGTTTTGGAAAATTCGGTCGACAGGCAAATTGCTTACATTATTTTGGCTCAAGGAAGACGCATGCAGCGCTGCGAATGAAATTATCGAACACAGAAAAGAGGACATTTTATCCGGTAAGTCAAAATTGACTCAATCGACCGTTAAAAGTAATATCTATGTCAATTTTTTAAAATGTCGTCACATGGAACGTACGAGTACTCTGAACAATGGAACAAAAGTTTTTTTATTTGAAAAATCAGGAGTAAACGTAATTGAAATATCACGCAATTCCCTCGCTTGGTAGTGGTTGAATTTTTCCGTGTGCTTGGCACCAAACGCATGTTTTTCTGATCTTGGTGCCTGTGTAGCCAGAAAATTGGCACCGATTGCATTTTTTCCCGCCCTTCGCACCCTTTGCATGTTTTCCCGCGCTTGACATCGATTGCATGTATCTACTTGCAATTCTGATTGGTTCGTTTCGTTATGTTATTTACGTGTGATTAGATTGGTCAACTTTGTTTAATTTTAGTCAGTTTTTTTCCCTGTTTACAGGACAGTTGTAAGTTTAAAAAAACAACCTCTCCGCTAGATATCGGTTAATAGCAGAGAGTGAGAGAGCGACTGGCAGTAAATTTATACCACTAATGGGAAAGTTTAGTAGTTCATCATATATACCTCACTGGTAAATGGTAATCCGAGTCATTTAAACATACCCGAACGGTAAATGAACAAAAGCACTGTCAATATATTTGATTCATCTTCCTTTCTCCTACAGAAAGACGCAACGGATGAATGTTTGTTTTATGAAAACCACGAGGAGAATCTGTTCGTATCTTTTGCGTCTTACAAGTATTACATGAGCGAACACTATGACATGTTTCTCGGCATCAAACGAAGTGGTGAATTTAAACAACCTACGTCTACTTTGCCCGGACAGGATTCAATTCAATTCATTGTTCTTAATGCGAACCACTGGGGACTGGCACGAATCAACAACATTGGTGGCTGACCAAACACTGGGATATTACTACAGTATGCGACGACGAATCTTGCCTCGGTACTGACTGAGTTGACCTTTTTAAAGATACCGCGTTCTGGCTCTGTTTTAATGTTTGCATGTGAGACTCTTTACATAAATTAATATAAAGGTGGGCTCACACGAGGGGTCATGTATTGTGGCATGGACAAGTAACAGTGTTACTAAGCGAGCGCTCACAAAACCTCTAATGGCATGTTCCGTTGGAATGAACAGAACCAGATTATGTCGCTGCTACGCGTTGTTGCGACATATCCCTGCAATATGACCCTTAGTGTGAACCACATTTACTTTCATTTTTTTACTCTCATGCAAAATAATAAGGCGCGTATTCGTATAGCATCAACTTTTGAGACACTAGAGTGAATTCGTATAACCCGGTTTTAAATGTTAATGAGCTCTAATGAGCTGTGACAGTGAAGGAAAGATAAACGTGACAGTTGGCAGTTTTATTACGAATTACAAAATGAGTTCAATTGTTTGTTACATCAGCAGCATTTGTACGTGTGTACAAATTCAAACCAAGAAGTGTTAATTCAGTCATTTATTATTAGCCTGCACAAAACGAAACAGACTACTGGCATGTCGGGGCAGAAATTTTACAGGCGTTTGAGTTTTCGTTTTAAGGGGAGGGGGGGTATTTTTCTGTTTTTTGTTCTTTTAAAGAAGAAACCAAAGTGCATTCTACTGTAAACAAAGTGAAATAAAAGTAATTCGTTTGGGATTGGAGTTTTGCGATTCACACATCTATTTTTCTATTTTGTTTTATTATCACAGCTCATTAGAATATAACGTAGCTCATTAGTATAGAAAACCGGGTTATACGAATTCACTCTACTAAGTCGCTTAAGTTGGGCGTGATCTGAATGTCTTGCCTTTAGCAAAATAAACTAACTCTGCTTTTAAAAATCTACTTGAAAAAATTCTTAAGTTTGTTAGGTATTGAGCAAGATATCGATGTATTCCACATTAGGATGGGTTTTAGTCCAGGGAAAATTATCTAATGCTGTTTTATCTAGGTAGGATTATTTTCTCATTTGGATTTTATACAACGCTTATCACTTTCAAATGTTCTTCTTATTTCTTTCTTTCTTTCTTTCTTTCTATCTTTCTCAAGCATTATTTAATTGCTATTTAATAGTTAAGCCATCGGTAAAGGTTTTTATTGAGTTACCGAGCGCAAAATAAGTAGCCTTTAAGCTATAGACAAAAGGTTTTTTTCTTTTTTATTTGTGAGACAAAAATACGTTCTCCATCACACTGGGGCAGACGAGAGGGATTTCAGCATGTAACCGTTCAATGTCTGCTTGAGGGGACAATTGAATTGGAATTGGGTTGTCTTGTTAACCTTTCTGGAGAAAATGTACAAGATATAGGGGGTTATCAACAACAAAATAGCTTGCGTATTTGACGTTCTAAACATTTACAACTGAATTCTGTATTTTTTCAGGCTTTCTTTTCGCAACTGCATAAGTTGCGTTAATAACTGCGAGGATCTTCTTTACATTTATGAATTCTGTAAATTGACAAAAGAATAAGGTTTAGAGATTAAGTATTCCCTTGTTTGGGGAGCTGGAACATATAAGGGGTGTTTTCATTGAATTGCTGACGAGTTTCCATTCTCTTTGAAAATCACAAAAGAGTGCAATCATCATGCTAGTAAGAATAAATATAACTAAAACGTATGTTCTGTAACAAAATAATTGAAGCTGTAGCAATTTTGTAATTGAGGTCCGGTTCAAACCAGCACGATCGTCGGCCGCGTTCAATTAAATTAGGACAGACTTTGGCTCGACTGTACCTTGACAGCTGATTTAAATGTCGAACTTATTTCAGCGCCGAACTCCGCTGTGATAATGTATGAAAGCCCGTTTTGATAATTCCTGAATATTACCACAATTTATGCATTGAGTTCGGCACAAGATAAACGATTGAATCAAAGTCTTTGACGGCTGACAGTTAAAAATTTAGATTTTAACGGTTGACGGTTAATTACATTTTAAATTTTTTGACGGTTGTCTGTTGTGAAAAGAAAATCCCTTTGACGATTTCAAATTTAATGTCTACCATTGCACGTTGGACTTCAGATCTAAAGGTCGGTGGTTCGACGACACCCAATCTATCCCCGCCAGCTTGTTGTTTCCTTAGACAAGAAACTTTACCCCACATTGTCTCTCTCCACCCAGGTGTATAAATGGATACCGGTGACATACTGCTGGGAGTAATCCTGTGATGGACTAGCATCCCATTCAGTGGGAAGTAGCAATACTCTCAATTGCTTCTTGCTACAGAAACCGGGTTAAGTTCCGGCTCTTGTAGGCCACCTTGGCTCGTGAGCGACTTTACCAGTCTAGACCCCGCTGAAGGAGACTGCTTGCGTCAGGCCAATACAGCTTGGCCGGTTGTCGGCAAAAACAGCAATTACGGAATTTGTCTGGATATAGTTAGGGGCTTCATTTACGTGGGCAAGGAACAATAGTTTTCTGAGTTTCGAGCCCTGAGGCACTCCATATGTAACAGAATGCCAGTCAGATAAGACACCTTCCAGAGCGACTCTTTGAAATCTGCCTGTAAGGTAGCTGCGAAACCACGAGAGAAGAGGAGCAAAGATACCAAAGTTTTCCAATTTAGACAGCAGCAGATTGTATGGCACCTTGTCAAAAACTATCTTTAAGTCTAGAAAGATGGCGTCAATTTCCTTACTGCTCGCGAGAGAGTATTAGAGTGTAGCTTTGTTTTAGCGGGTAGTTATTCTTTCTTGGCGAGTCAAATTTTGCTTACACAATAAAAAAATCCTTAACGGTTAGGTGATAGAATTATATGAAGATCATCGCAGTAAAGGTTTTTTCAACTTAAGCAGTTAAAAAAAAGCCTGAAAAAGCCTGAATTTTTTCAGGTTGCATAATGATCTTCATATAATTCTATCTTTATCCGCAGTTCAAATATGTGATTATTTCATATATTAATGTTCAGTTAGGTGATAGTCGTCAACTTCGTCTTCACCTATAATGATGTGCTTACTGATTAGCAACTCAGTTAGGTAGGCAGTTTCTTTCCACGCCCATTTCTTTAGGTGTATGGGTGGAATCATACGGGGAATTCTTACGCTCTTGCAATTCTAAATTTGGACTGCCTTCCTTTCTAGATATGCAGCTTAGACAACAATAAAGATAACTTAAACCTTCCTTTTATATACGTGCAAGTGATGACTTCAGTCAGAAAAACATGTTTCAAGGTAGTCTTGTGACTGATTTCATTACTTTTCTTCTTCAATACTTTTTTCTGGTTCGCGAAATTGCCGCAATTATGGCATAAATACGGTCAAATACGGACGCTACATTTTTCTTTTTCTTTAACTCCCTGATGGATGAAGACTACGTTTGTCAGACGAAACGCGTCGGAGTGATCAAGAAGAAGTTGCAAGTGCTGCCCACTAGTCTGTCTTTTTAAAAAACCGTTTTGTAAAATTTCCTGTCTCTTGGCGTCTGACAAAGCGTTTAAGCGAGGGTTTCGTTTTGTTGCTTGGGCAGGCCTTTTCTACAAAACGAATACCTCATCGATTTGGTGCCTATTGGCGTTTGACAAAGAGTCTATGTGGATTTCGTGTCTCTTTTTCCTTTGAGATTTTAGATGGCCGGGTTTTTATTTTCTTTCTAAATTGAGTCGGAGCAATTTTCACTTGGCTGGGAAAGAGGGAAAAAATTGTGTTTAACTCGAAGACCCTGTCCAGTAACGTGTGTTTACAGTGACGTAAGGAACATGATTATTTTGTTATTCAGCGGCGTACACTCCGAGAGTTTGGGACCAGTTACAAGACAAAATTATAGCTGATTAATATTAAATTGCGTGTGTCAGCCGTGTGTCAGTAATATTAGCTTTTGTTGAAATAAGAAACATCAGTATTAACGTAAGTCGACATTTCGATGTAGCTAACATCATTATCAAGACTGAACAAATTCACATTTGTTAGAAGCTAAGTATGAATAAAAAGACATCGAAACATCGGCTTACGTTAGTACTGATATTTCTTGTGATTGTTTTGTTGTTGTTGTTGTTGTTGTTGTTGTTGTTGTTGTTTTTTGTTTTTGTTTTAGTTGGAGTAAGACGCCGGTGTGTTTATTTTAACCAATAATAATAATAATAATAATATTTATGAAATGGCGCTTAACAGGCGCTTAACAGTCACATAAATAAAATTGTAAAAACTAACTTAAGTAGGAATGTTACAAATTGTGATTGGAATGATTCGACTTAGCGCCCGCTTTCCGATAACAGCCTTTGTAAGATAGTGTCATTTTCCCATGGACGAACATGGTTACTCTGAAACTGTACTGTTATTATTCTTGCTGTTTTGTTTTAGTTTCCATCATTGGTGTTCTGACACTCTCCGATGTTAATGTCGAAAAGAAATAAGTGCCCTGTCCCCAACCTAGTATCCCGGCATTCTCTTCCCGTGCTCGACTTGGCGCGAAATGTGACCTCACCGAATGGCATACCGCGAGACTCTCCGGGCGACTCATTCGGCGACGTCATGACATTTCGCGCCAAGTGTGAGAGGGAGGAAAACGCCTGGGTACAAACAGCCCCGTCCTCCTTTGAGCTCCCAAACTGAATTAAGGGCCCTGGGGCCCGTTTCTCGAAACACCCGATAACTTTCCGGGCCCGAAAGATATTTTAGGTGCACAATATTCTCCAATAGCTATACAATTTTTATTGATTTTGAAAGCTAAATCTTAATCTTTATAATTTCGTGAGGCATATCGCTAAGTTTGGGCCAATGATTACCATTAGCTGACAAATAAACGAGCTCGAAAAAATATTAACCGGGCCCGAAAAGTTATCGGGAGTTTCGAGAAACGGGCCCCCGGACGGTAAATCGAATCATCATGGTAACGCCATTTTTGGTCCCAATAATTTTATATTCGGACCTTATTTCGTTCAAACTCACTAGAAAACTTCTCCATAAACTTACAAGTTCTGATATTTTCTCTCAACTATAATGCTGTCACAGTTTTAGCTCATGTCTCGCTTTCCATGTCGAACGGGGTTTTGTTTAGCGTGTGACATTATTCTAGCTTTTTCCTCTGTATTGTTGTTAGGCAGCAAAACAAACTGAACAGAGATTTGTCCCGGGTAAGTTAGCTTTGGAGACTTGCAGCGGCCATTCTGTTTAATGCCAAGAAAAAGATCGTGGTGTCTCTTTTTGAAGTATTTATGGGAAGTAAAGGTGTGGAAATAGTTTTCTTCGTACATCGTCTTAAAAATGCTTTCGTCTGAGATTTTAGCCTGAAAGGAAAAAGAAAACAAAACAGCATTGAGACACAGGAAACCACTGATGTCTCGCTTTTCTTCTGAAAATGTGTCTGTGTAAGTCATTTCTGCCTAAAATCAGGGACATCAATTTTAAAACAACGTACTTTAAAAGTTGCTTTTTAAAGTTCTGTTATCTTTTTAGGGCCTAGCTTTTTCAACGGATGCTTGAGTACACTAACACAATTTGAAGGGTTGCTTTCCATGGTTATGCAAAAAGCTGTGGAGAAATTACGAGCTCTACGGCGAGTGTTTAAAGTTGTCCCAAGCTTTTAGGAGTATTACCATAATTTAATTTAACCATGCAAACAAGGAAAGTTTCTAAAGAGATGCAACCAATTTATTTAGCGCATTCGGTGGCACTATTTATGGAACACGGTAGATGTTTATTACTTTCTCTTAAATTATGCAATACGAAAATAAGCAAATTGTTTTTTAATTCAGCATAGTTAACTCCCTACCTGAGTAACAACCCGGCCGTTTGAATTTATCGCCAGAAATCTTCCGGTGACGAGATTGCGCAGCCTCACTAAGCTTGTTCCAAGGGACTGGGACTCGAAAAACGCTGTATTGGAATAATATGAAATACAAGTTATGTGCTATTGAGTATTGGCAAGAGCCATGGCTTTCGGTATTGAAAAGGAACAAAGTGAAAAAAACGATGAAAAGAAAACAGCCAAAGCAACTAAAGCCGTCACACCATCGGTAGCTTGATCTCTCGTTTCTCTCTGTTAATTTGCTCGCTTTCAACCGATGTACTTTTTTCCATATAAGAAAGGGTTAGGTCACGGGAATTTGAAGACTTTTTATCAAGTCTGTGCTAAAATTACGTACTCGAATTAGCACCCACCTTAAAATAAGCGCCCCCCCCCCCCTTCGAATTAGCCGGGCGCTAATTCGAGCAACAACAACAACAACAAGCTTTATTTGCATGACTATAACAAAGTATTACAGTATTGCAAAAGCCACTTAAAATTTAATTATTAATTTCTTACTTAATTAAAATAACTAAAGAGATTACAACCATTTCTTATTTTTAACCATTCAGAGAGGTAGCCATTGTAACTAGTTTGTCTCTCTGTTCAAAGCATGACGAGATGTTTAGTCGCTCACACACAAAATGATCCTAACCGGTAGACCAAGAGAAAAAATATACCGGCCGGACCGGAGAGCAAATTAGACTTAGAAGATTTAAACGATTTTTCCAAGACATAAGTACTCAGATCTCAGAACATAAAAAGCTACAAGTAGCAAGCATAACGTTTTTAAAATAAATTTTCACCTGTAGCCATCCGTACCAATTGGCATTTGTAAATAATTCCAGCGCACTAGCGTTATTGTAAGACCTTCTCCCCTCGACCCCATTCTTTCTCCCCAACCCCCTTAAAGCTTTTACCCAGAGGTGACAAAATATAGGAGTTGTAATTGCTCTGGATTCATGATGTAAACAAAATCACTGGCTGACTTACTGCTTTCACTCGTTTGGTTCACAGTCCCAACGATCCGGTTCTTCCTGGCGGTGGCATTTAACGCCAAAAAATATCCCGTCTTGCAAAACAGCTGCACCATTTGCACGTGTGAAGGCGTTTTGTAGGCCACTTTGAAGATCTGGTAGTTGATTCGAATGGGTAACGAGTCATTGAAATGATAGTGAGGTATTCTGACGAGAGGGCATTCCATCCGCTCGCGGATAGACCTGGTGACTACATACGGGAATGGAGCAGTAGCCACAAGTGCTGTAAGAACGGTCAGGACAAGTCTTTGCTGTAGAGAAAGAGTGGCTGTTTATAACCAATAAGACTCTTGAATGGAAAAAAGCTAATTACGCGTCCAATCAATAGACACGAACGAGCCAGGACCCGATTAAACTAATTCGTAATTAGTATCAACTCTTAGTTCAGTTTTATCAGAAGCGTATACAATAAGTAATCTGCTTCTGATTTTGTATAAAGCGTTGTGGATTCCAGCTAATACGTTTTGCCCTACATTTTGACTTCGGCTGCTTTCAAACCATAACTTCAGTGGAAAAGCTTTTTGAAAACTAAGTTTTAACAAAGTTACAAAATTTACAGTGTCAAGTAATCGAGTTTAGATTTTTCATTTTAGATTTTTGGGCCTTTGTCAACAGGTATACATTTCCCACTATTAAAAAACTAAGACGGTAAGGAACGAAGAATGATAATTTTTTGCACCATGTTTTAATAATCCATCAGAGAATAACTTTTTCGGAAGTTTGTGCTCGAAATTGAATCATCAGCTCTCTCGTGGCCTAAGCCTATTCTAAAATCTTCGATCAGAGCTGTGCGTCACATTTTCAGTTTAACAGCTTGGTTATTTGTAAAGAAACGACTGATAATACTACAATACATACACCTCCTTAGGTATTTTTGTAGGTTTTTGACCTTCAAGTTTTAAAACTAAAGTCGCTTTTTATTAGGACGAGTCTTTTCAGCCCAGGGACCACTCAAAGAGCTTGGAGTAGCGTTAAGTGTTTCCTAGCGACCGACCTCTGACCGACTGCGCTGCAAATAACTCTCGTCTCGGGTACGATATTGGGTTGAACCTCGGTTGAACCTAGATCACAAAATTGAGTTATGCACAGCGACTTTTTTGTCCGCTTCGTGCACTTTCGATTTCTCGTGCAGTAAAGTTATTGTTATTGAGGAATAATTAAACGCGCTGCAGTAAGTTCAGTGGGGGTCCCTATTAGGATGCAGACAGATGGAAATAAGTTGGTTTTTCTTTCAAACACAAAGAAAATCATTTGAAAGAAATTTAAATAGACTTCACTGTATTCATAGTTCCCTGAGGTACGCAAATAGCAACAGTTTAGGTCTTGGTTCCGCAAAGAAAGAAGCAGAAATGCATTAGGAGGCAACTAAAAAAGGTCTTCCATAAATTTAATCCCTTGTGAGGATGGTTTCGGTGGTTTGAAAAACGGCAGGTTCTACTTTACTCTGGAATGTTCTTCGACCAAAATTTAACATGTTTAAACACCTTTATAAATAAGGCCGGATTGCGTGCACAATAAGATTAACACGAACAGAATACAATTTTCACGTCAGGCCATAGGACCTAAAGATAATTTCCATCCCTCTCGTTTCCTTTTGAAAAGTTTTAATCTGCTCAAATTTTAATCTGAACTAATTGAAGTTAAAACTCACGCTTTCGTTTGGCTTTCAACCCTCCTTCTCCCACGCTATCACTGATTCTCATGCGCTCTTAAAGAATTTGGACACTCGTCATCTCTCGACGACATCTCGTTCCCGGCTTTTCGCCGGCTTTTCGCCGAGGCTTAACGTTCAATCAAAACACTTTTGAAGTCGAACCTCTGTTTACGGACACATCTCTAATACGAAAAGCTCCTTATTACAAGCAGTTCAATTTACTCCGAAAAGATCATAACTCATATAAGTTCCTCTGTCAGACTAACACTCAACTATTCCTCTTCGTAATAGTGTCCGCAGTAAAAAATTTTGATCGTACTTGACAGTGAATCAAACCAATCAATCATCAATTGTCTCATCAATCTCTTTGTGCCAACAAAAACGCTAAGTGCTCTTTTTTGTGTTTAGTCCGGTGCTAAAAGCTACCAAACGTCGCCCACCCGTATCCATGAGCTACGAAAAATGCTTACTTCTAAAGTACTACCCACGCTTTTCTACCTTCCGTTAAACTGAATACAGGAAAACCAAACTATTTTACTATTCAAGCGTTTCTACCACACACTGTCTGGCTTTCGTAAATAAACACGCAAAACTTTAACACTAATTACCTACCTTGGAAGACATTTTAGATCTCTCGCACGCTTTCAGTTCTGGAAGGGCGTCGTCGAAGACTTGTTCTTGATGTAAGAGACAGCGTTGAACGAAAGACAAAATATTTTCAGGCAGCTTAGTAATTTCACCCAGACCTGTCTGAGATAGTTAGACGTCTTGGTGAGCTGCTGCCCTGAACCGGAAAAATTAAGCGAGCAAACCCCATGCAAATGGAAACAGATTTAGTAAGCACGGATACGACTGAAGGTAGGTGTTCCAACCGAATTGAAAACACCACTGCTAGAATCACAGTATGAAACAGCTTGAACTAAATTGAGAGAAACAAATAATTATGCAAATGCCGCAGTTATCTGGGGCCTGTGCTGTTTGAAAAACAAAACAACCTTTTGCTTTCCCTGATTCACCGTTGAAAATACACAGGAGATTTCTTTCCTGCTGACTCAGTCGTGCATGCAGCCGAATACGGCGCAAACTAAAAAAAATTAAAACCACTGTCTTTTTTAATACTTTTTAACGATATTTCTTTTTCGTGTTCGCTAGGCTATTGAAAAGAAATATTGCCCGTAGGTAATTGAATGGTAAAGCAACAAATGTCTGCAAGAAAAAACCAAGAGAAACGTATTCAATTTGCCATTACTCGACCAATAGGACTGTGTTATTTGCACACAAAGCTTTGCCGACTTCGCTTGTTAATTGGCAACCGTCCGGCGAAGCAAGAAAGAATGGACTCCACTAAAAGTTCACTTACTCCGCTTTCGTGAAAAGCCTTACGACGTAAAATATTGAAAAACTAACAAGCAGAGTACATGATGTTTTGTACTTGTCCATACGTTCTTCCCGTTTTCTTGGTGATGGATAAGATTTAATTTTGGATACAATTTTTCTTCCTCTGCATTAAATTATAGCTCGGTGTATAGGTTTTTTACGGCATAAAAAAATTTGGTACAATTACAGACTGCGTAGTGCAATCGGGCCGGAAAGAAACTGATTTTTCTGAACAAAAAAATGAAATGGTAATCTATTTTTAGGTAGAGCTCTGCACATTATAAAAACCTTCCCAAATTTCATTTTAAAAATGACTGAAAACAAACAGTGCTAAACGAAAACACTGTTCAAGGCTTCCACTGAAATGAACTATATAGGGTTTTATAGTTTCTAACGAAACTGAGATGCTGAGTCTGTCGGAAAGTTAAACGTGAAAATTTAGATTTAACAACTGAGTTGAAAAAGTAAATTGGCACCGTTCACTTAAAAAATCAAAAGTGGAGGTTTCGAGCATTAAGCCTTCGTGAGAGCTCTGACAAAGGGCTAACTTTCGAGCTTAATACCAGCTTCAATGGCTTTGTATTTCACGGTGGAAATATTACCTTTAGTTTTCAACTCATTTGATGAATCCACACTTACAACTATGTCGACAGACTCGGACAGTAGAATCACCTCATACGACATATGAGTGTTTTCACTCTGGCGAAAAAAGTTAGAACGAAAAAGGGTTGAGCGGCAGAGGTGTAAATGATTGATCTAGGAAAAGGGAAAACTCCAGTCTGGCAGACGCCAAAAAAATGTTCAAGACTGGAAATTTCCTTGCATTACAATATGTCAGGGAAAACGATCATGCGGACAATCTACATCCGACAATAGAACACGAGCTAATCTCCGCTAAACGAACACTTTCTTGTAGTACATGTACAATGGCCTTGTTCTTTTGCCTTGGCTGCTGCCAGTTCAGTTATTTTTCAGCACTATCAAGTTGAAGAAGCAGCATGAGTAACTGGCTGCAGACTGGAGATTTTGCTTACAGTTGCAATGCCTTGTTCACCATACTTTCCCATATCCACCATATATTCTGTCGCCTTCCTTACACTACCTAGTAGGTTAACAAATCCCGTGGATGGCTCTTTATGAAACGTTCGACTGTATAAAGAATGGCATGTCTTAATTTATTCTAAAAGAGAACAGGTTCTGTTTGGATGTGGATAGCGCAACGTAGAGCAAGTGGGCGGGCACAGAGGGCTTAATTCAGCCTTAGTGAATTGACACAGCCTTTCATCGAATACAGAAAAAAAAAATTAAAAATAGAATCATTGAATGCATTGCACAAAAATGAAAAATGGAATAGGTTATGTGATTTAAAAATGGTCCACATAAATTTATGTTGATCAAAGAACTCAAATAAAGTTTTTAGAAAGCTGAATGTAAACTTGTCTGAAATGTTAATAACAACGACTGTTGTTAATCAGTTTACAGTCAGGTCAGTAGTGAAATACCAATGGTAAGTACGTAAATACTCTTGTCCAAAAACTGAAAGGAAGCAAGTAACTTCAGTACACGGAGCTTTCTAATAAGTACGTCAGAGGTAAGCGACAAGTGCGGTAGTTCTCATTAATAAGTAGGAACGTGAGGTACATAGGAAGGCAAATACGTGACTCAATAAATTTACTCGATCATGATGATCGAGTAAATTTATTCAAATGTTTCTAATCTAATCAGATTTAAAACCAAATAAATCAGAACCTAAATGTTGGCTTATTTATCAGTGAAACACTGATACAAATGCGTAGGCCCACAGGTGTCGTGCTAAACTTGACAGAAATGTAAAATTAATTCAGTAAATTTTCTTTTTAGATTATGAGAACGTCAGTGAAAAGACAAGAGCACCATGGAAGCTGTTTATAAATATTTTGAAGGCGGGAAAAAGGTCGGACAACAATTTCGTTGTCTTTGTTATCGCACTCCGCCTTCGACGCCGTTTATTACATTTACAGAGAAGAAGGCAGGCAGTATTTCACGGGTGTTTGAATTGACAATAGTATTTCCACCTGGCGGTTAACTGCCTTAAAAAAGGCTCTGTCATGGAAGGATGGAGAAACTGAATAGAAACAAAAACCGTCATTCGAACACACGTGAATTCAAAAAATGCCGCTGCTTATTAATGCAGCGTAAATTAGTTCATTAGTTCAAGTTCAAAACAAAGAGATAAACCGACAGGTCATGCAACTTCTTTTTAAAGTGGGTTTCTCTTGGTTTAAGGAGGCAATAGATGACAAAGAAAAACACAAACAAACACTATGTTCAAAGTGAATGCCTTTAGATGCCCTTTTGGGAGATGAAAAATCTTGCACACGAAAACAATTTCCTAGCTTAGTAAAAGCTTAAAGGAAACCAGAAAATTCCGGAAGTGATTTAGCCTCAATTCATCTGCTTTCTTTGAATAACCGAAACAACGTGTTAATAGTGTATATACTTTTCAATGTGTTGCTTTGTTTGGGATTGAAAGACCGTAATTTTGGGGCTGTTCTTTTCACTACCCTAGCTAAGCTTTCACAATAGGAAATAATAGCAAGGTATTCCAAGAAGCCAAAGTAGTTTTGTGCCTTTGAAACGAGCAAACCGCAAAACGTCCATTCGCAGAAATAAACAACAGTTAGTGGCGAGTTAAGTAAATCTTTCCTGTTTAGACTTGTAGCTTTGATAGTAGTTTGGCCTTGATTTTCAATAGAGTGCTAACAACTTTCGAGTGTCTGGTTAAAGTGTTAATTGTAGTTATGTCATCGCTGTTTTTATTGAATTTATAATGTGCCAAATCATGGCAAACGCTGAAATTATTTTGAAATCGCCCTATAAAAGCCAAGAGGTCTAGACTTGTGATTTACTGACAAGCCTAACAGACGTACAAAGAGCAAACTAGGAAAGGTAGGTAACTCAAGCAGAAAAAACACTGTGCCCAGCTTTTTCCTCGGAGCCTTCTTATGCAAAGCTTTTATCTCAGTTCAAATCAAGAGTTCACCAGCGTAGGTTGTAGTGAAAATTGTCCCTTAATAGAAATCATTTCTCTATACTTTCGGAGCTTTGTGATTATTCACGATTGACAAAAACATTTACACATCAACGAAAAAATATTATGGTTCACTGAGTGTATATATTAATAACAAAATTCAACAACCGTCGGTCAGAGGTTTTGCTATGCTAGTCCACAGAGAAGGTTTTGGAAAAAATTACCCGCAAACTGGGATTTTGTTTGAAAAAACGAGATAAGGAACTCTTCGGAATTTTTCAAACACAATTTCATATATTCAGTGCCTTTGGCGTGCGCTGGGATGTGCTGTCCTGCAAACTCTCGGCTCAAAAACGTTTCCGACATTTGTTCATAATAACTCGGTGAAAACGTTTCTTTTTTTTGTTGAAAGATATCGTCAACGGTGATGCTTGCACGACCATAAATTTTCGATAGAAAACAGCACTGGATATCAAAAAATGTTTCTCCAAGTTTAATTTTACTTGACGTTACTCGTGAAGCTTCAACAGACTCGAAGAATCGCTAATCTCATGATTTATTAGCGCAGTTATTGTCAGCATTACTTCCATTGGCTCGTTACTTTTCAGAATTTTAGGGTTAGTGCTGACGCTTGGTAATCCGGCTCAAAACAGGGAAAACCTCTTCATTATCATCTTGTAAAACATGATGAAAAACCCAAGACATTTAAAGCACTGAGCGGGAAATGGTGACACTTAAGTATTTCACCCACAGACTCAAAAGTTAGAGTCACCTAATACAGCAGTAACAATCAGACCCACAGGAAAGTACATCTCGATAGCTGTCACTTGAATGGTAACACTTGAGAATTTTGTTAACAGACTCAAATGTTAGAATCAGCTGGTATCGCACAATAAACAGTAATACCGGAAAGTCATTGCTCAGCTGTTCTCATTTGGGTGGTCTTTGACGTTGGGCTGTGGGTTTAAAAGGTCAAACAACACAGACCTCTTTTAATACAGTTATTTCCCAATTTTTCTCCCAATCAAGCTGTTGGCAATGAATTTCCTGAGCCTCTTATTTTTCCTGCTTCATCTATGTTGTTTCATGGAGACACGTTCGTCAGCAAAACTGCACAATGGCACGAAGCTCCAAGCTAAAGACGAAAAGATGACGAAGAAGTCCGGCTCAGCTTCCAGAGATGCCAACGATAAGACTAGAAACTCCCGAAGAACGTTTCTCTTTAAAAAACAGAAATGGCCGCAGCCGTTAGGGGACAATTTTTTGAAACGCGTTCGCAAGATAACCAAACGACCTACCACCTCAACACACTGCAAAATATTCTGCCGGAGTGGTTATCATCTGCAAATCCTTCCAAGTGGTGTCGTGAAAGGAACAGTCGACCAGGAAAGCAAGTATGGTAAGAGCAGAAAACCTAGTAGCCGAAGGAAAATTAAAGCCAGAAACAGGAACAAAATTACCTCAACAGCTGCTATCCGGGTTACTTATTCACAATAAACAACTAAAATTGATTGAAAAAAAAATGTAGGTACACTAACTAAATTCAGATATGATTAATGACCATAAAAACTTAAGCTAAAAAGCATTTGGAATCAGCAGAAAACCAAAAATAACGGTTCCGTTTTGTTTAAAATTACTTTACTAGTTTTCTGAAACTATATATAAATAATAGTCTTCAGCTGCAGATGGCCAAGGTGGAAATGGATATTTTTGGCATGCAAGTTTAAGTAACTGGGTAAAGTTCTTCTTTAAGTTCTTCACTCGTGTCCTAAAAACCAAAAATCACTAAACACGTATTATGGTTTGTCGCCCTGGTTTGTTTTTTCTTCGAGAAAACGCTTGATATCTTCTCATGGGTGTTCTAGCAGCGCTCTTGTACGAGAAATGTGCTTATTTTTAATTTCAGCACAGTTTTGATCCAAAAACGGAGAATACCCATGGTGTAGCCCCTAATTATGAGGTACGACTGGATGCACGTGTGTTCATAGGTAAATTATTCGAAGTGGACGCCACTCTTAATGTCCAGAAATGCATGCTAACAACATTCATGCATGCTATTTATGATAGACAACACAAAGTTTCCCCAAGCCCTAAACCTCTCTTAAACGCAAGCAATTCTGTCAAAACATGAAGTCATACGGAAATTACAAATAACTCTGTGTAATATGAAGTACCCACTTTCCGAGCTACCTGCATTTCTGGATAAAAGTGACACTTTCTGGAGTAATAAATGCTTCAAAATATTAGTCCAAGAAAGTAGCAGACGTCCTCTTAAACGTGAGCTCCATTATAACTGTCCTAACTTTGGCGCAGCCAAAAAGTGAGCAGAAAAGATCGAAAAATGCGGACCAGGAATCGAAGCAAAATTTATGAAACCCGAGCTATACACAGGAAAACAAGTATAAGCTCGCATGGTTTTTGCTTTGCTACTGAAAGCTAGAAAAATAAAACAGCATATTGCTTCTGGCTTCTACAGTTAGATCGCGTTGCACTGGTCGTTTTTCTAGCTAATCACTGTTTTATTGCCAATTTATCTTTTAAGGCAACCATTATTTCGAATCACGTTCTCCGATGAAGATCCCTTTAAAGGTCCAAATATACTTCCGGTTTTCGTGTATTTACATTGTCGGATTATGCCCTCAATTCTCACAGCCCAAAAAGTAGCTTTGTGTTTATATTTTATTAACGAAACAAAGATTGATCAGTGTATGCTGTTCCTCTCAGTGTTGTTTGAAATGCAGTCGTTCGGCCCCAGTCTCGTCAAACTGATGAGTATAGCCACGGGCAGATACCTGACAATGAGAAGAGACGGGACACTTAGAGGGCTGGTAAGTGACGTCTTTATAGTTTTTCAGGGAATATTTAACTTGAGTTTACGCTTTTTACTTTATCTGACTAGCCTTATTAAGTGACTTCGCCAGGCTTTCATCCCACGCGCCTACATACCACAGAGAAACCAATCTACTGTTAATACATCACATGCACCAGCGCTACACTGTTTATTTAACCGGTTACTACAGGAACAAAGCCAATCTGAAGATTTGGTTTACCTGTGGTTTCCTTGCTTTTTACTGATTGCGTCTTCTTGCTTATCGCGGGCGTCAGAAGACTGGCTGAGCAAAAACAATTGATTCTTGAGAACAGTTTTCTCAAGAGTTTTTAAGGCAAAGCTTACTAGGTGGCTCATCAGCCTGACCTTAACCCCGGTAACTGTAGCATGAATAAAGTAGAAGTATCACTAGTCCCCCTTGAATAAGATGCTAGTCAATCGCTGATTTACCCCTAGCATTCAGGTAAAAGTTTTCTCTAACAGGACAGTTCCACCGATCCCAATTTATGCACTTGGGTCGAGAGATACAATGTGGAGCAAAGTTTCTTGTCTATGGAAAAAACACTGCGGGAAAGACTAGAGTCCAATCACAGGTTTACTGCCTTTTACTTGTGTAGTGGACTGTATTTTTAAATGGCTCTGTCAGTTGTTATAAAGTAGTTTTTCTGAAGGCAATGTTTAGCGTAGGCTCGATTTCCAGCCTTTTGGTGAGTGCAGTTTTCCTCTGGAAATCGAGCCTATGCTTAGGCTGGGAAAACCAGCCTATGCTTAGGCTGGGAAAACAGTTCTCGTGGAGTTTAAATAAACAAAACAACAAAGTACAACATCGCTGTAGTGTTTGTGGGTACATCCGGGACTTCCCTAGTGCGGGAAACCGAGCGTCATGGGACTAAGCGAGAGTGTGCTTTGTGCGTACGTGTGTGCAACAGCGACTATAAGTGTTGCTCGAGTTTATGGCCTTAGAGGTCCTTTAGAAATACTACAATCGCTTTATCATTTCTTTACTTTGTAATTCATTTTAGTTGGTTTGAAAAGCTCTCAGTAAAAAGCGGCTTCAAAAAGGCTGTGCGTAGTCCACTACGATGGTAGTAAATCTGGTCTCTAGACCAGCTGCCTAGTAACCAGTCATCTCTCTCACTGGAGTAAAAGCTCGCAAAAGAAGGTGTCTAAAGCGAAGAGCACAGGAGAAAGTTAAAAAATCCCAAAATAAATATATTTTTTAAATTTAAACTGAAATTATGAATATATGAAATTCATATAATTGAACTGCGGAATGAAGAAATAAATGTGAAGAAGATCCTCGCAGTTATTAACGCAACTTATGCAGTTGCGAAAAGAAAGCCTGAAAAAATCAGGCTTGCCGGGATTCGAACCCTGACCTCTGCGATACCGGTGCAGCGCTCTAACCAGTTGAGCTAACAACTGCATAAGTTGCGTTAATAACTGCGAGGATCTTCTTCACATTTATTTCTTCATTCCGCAGTTCAATTATATGAATTTAATATATTCATAATTTCATCTTCATCTTTCCCGGGTATATTACGAACCAATTTAATGACCAGCTCCCAGTTGGCTTGTTAGCTCAATTGGTTAGAGCGCTGCACCGGTATCGCAGAGGTCAGGGTTCGAATCCCGGCAAGCCTGATTTTTCAGGCTTTCTTTTCGCAACTGCATAAGTTGCGTAAATAACTGCGAGGATCTTCTTCACATTTATTAAATTTAAACTAGTGGGCAGCACTCTGCGAACTGTAGCTGTAAAACTTGTTTATTCTCCTACGCGTTTCGTCCAACTTCTTCAGGGAGTTTTACAAACAAATGCTAAATGCCTGTATTTAAGCAATAATAGGGGCTATTTCGAGAAACACGGACCGCAAAGGTGCGCCTGGATTGACGAAAAAGGAACAGGTGAAGCTGTGAAATATTTACGCAAGGCGTGAAAGTTATTTGGGGGCCACGGTTTTAGCTAAAACCGTGAAACGCGTAGGAGAATAAACACGTTTTACAACTACAGTTCCCAGAGTGCTGCTCACTAGTTTAAATTTAAAAAAATTGACAGGAGAAAGCACAAAAATCCCAAAATAAATATATTTGATGAACTTTTTGATTGTATAAAAGTTAACTCTTGACTTTATTTTCCTCCTTTTAGCGCAGTCAAAGCAACAGAGATTCACTTTTCAAAGAGACGCATGAACAGAACGCGTTCCACTCTTACGCGTCCCACAGGTATTACAGACGACAGCCATTTGATATGCTGGTGGGAATAAAGAAAAACGGTCAGATAAAGCGCGCCACGAGAACCTTACATGGACAGACTGCAACGCAGTTTCTTGTCATCAAATTTTGATTGTGTACGTGGTCTGTAGTTTTCGCAGCCATCTCTTATTGCAACAGAGGCGTTTACTCCTGGTATGGAATAACCTGCTGTTTTGCTCACACGGAGAGATTTCGGAAAATAGTTACTTCTGCTTCCTGGATATTATTTATTAATTTATTTCCATAATTTCCTTGGATTCCTTTCTTGCCGTGTGGTGGTCCCGCGTTTCTTCTGCTCCGCTCTCGTGATCGATCCAACAAATTCCCACGAAGTCGTTATGCGTCCCGGAGACTCGGCCCTAGGGACAATTCCCCTCAGCGTACGCGCGATTGAGAGGGATTCAGTTAAAAAATCTATGAAAAAAGACTGGTTTCCGTATGTTCGCCAACCATCGATGACGAACGATGACCGATCGCTGATGAGCAATGACGATCACTAGCATTCGATGAAGATCGACGACGGTCGATCACGAGCGCGGACACTCGATGACGATTGCTGACGATTGTTAACGATTGGTTTAACTCTGTCGGATCATATGGAATGCTTATTAGCGATCTTCTGCAATAGTACTCAATCGTCGGCGGATAATTACCAGGACTAGGAACCATATGGAAACCAAGTTGGTTTCCCTATGATATAAAAACGAATGATTGCAACAGATCACTCGATATTTATAATTTGGCCATCGTTTGCAACCCTAAGCCTCGACTTCAAGTGGACATACGAACTTAATTATGGGAAAACAAATTCATTCTTGAACGGACAACTTGCTTATTGACGGCACTTGACACGGTTAGGATAGCATCTTGGGATAGCATGTTCAGTAACTCCCCACCGTCTTACTTTTGGCGAGAAAAAGAGGTGACCTTTTGTAGGGTGTGGTAAGGAACAGTTTTGGCACGTGTCTCCGGGAATATCTCGAACATCTGTCAGAGGCAAATTTGGCACGATTCTTGCGGCTTCTAAACTCAGCAAAAATAAGAGAGATTATTGAGTAGAGTATCGGTGAATACGAGCTACAAGCACTTGTCAACGTTCTGACGAAGGTGGACAGAAGTCACAGAAAATTCAGTAGTAGAAAACAAACCGGATAAACCTAGTTTCAAAATGCTATTTATGTTATTTATATGTAAATAAGTTATTTGTAACTTCTTTTATGAAACTATATATTTATTAGCTAATTTATTTTCATTATAAGAACTGGGTGTTTCACTTGCATAGCGTTTTTTTAAATAGATGTATTCTGCAAACCAAAGATAAATTTGTTATCTTTTAAAAATCACAAGTGTAATTTTACCAGCTAAGTGTGAATTATTAAAATCATAACTTGTTGGTCTCAACTATTGCCATGTGAGTATAATTTTTTAGAAAGCTTTTTTCTTTCACAGGTATTAATAATTCAATGATAGTTCCTTGAGCCTTGACAAAAACAGTAAAAACTACCGCATTTTATTTTACACTGAAATAGCTCAAAACCCAAGACCTTTAGGGACACATAAACAAGGTAGCTTATCTGAAGAGGCATCAACGAGGTTTTCAGGGAGGGAAGGAAGAGGCATCTACGAGGTTTTCAAGGAGGGGAGGAAGAGGCATCACGAGGTGTTCAGGGAGAGGAGGAAGAGGCATAACGAGGTTTTCAGGGGAGGGGAGGAAAAGGCATAACGAGGTTTTCAGGGAGGGGAGGAAGAAGCATAACGAGGTTTTCAGGGAGGGAAGGAAGAGGCATAACGAGGTTTTCAGGGGAGGGGAGGAAAAGGCATAACGAGGTTTTCAGGGAGGGGAGGAAGAAGCATAACGAGGTTTTCAGGGAGGGAAGGAAGAGGCATAACGAGGTTTTCAGGCAAGGGAAGAAGAGGAATCAACGAGGATTTCAGGGAGGGGAGGAAGAAGGATCAACGAGGTTTTCAGGGAGGGGAGGATCTGCTGAGCGAAGTGAGTCCTCACAGGAGCCATAATCGGTGATGGAGACCGTAACTAACTGCCATTTTCAGTATTGGCGTTGGCCCATCGAAAAAGACAAATGTGCTATTTTTTGAAAAAATTGCGCCATCGCGCGTGACACACGCGCGTGTGTGTTGCGAGGACTCCGCGCAGAGAAAAACAAACAAAATGGCGTCGGAAATTACCTTTGTTGGAGATGAATAAATTCAATTTCTGTCATCAGTGTCACTTCCTAATTTAGGGCAAGCCCTTGGGGAGAACTTTCTGGATATTGACTCTGGATATGAGGATTATACAAGTGATTCTGATGATGGCAGTGAGAATATTTTAGAAAAATCCTGTGGCGAAGATGTGTCGGACATGTCGGACGAGGAAGAAACGTTTTACGGGCAAAAAAGACGTCGAACTACGAAAAAATCAGTTGAAGGCGAATCAGGCAGAAAAAGGGAAAATACATCTCGAATATATATTTCCTCTGGGGACGTACAGAGATTGAAGGGCAGCCGCAAAGACTGTAAAATGTTTTTCCAAGCACGTACTGAAGAAAAGTAACGCACTGATAAATCGTTGTTACTTTTTTCACTGCAAGAAAAATAGTAACATATATTCAAATACCGAGTCAGCAAAGAAAATGTCTGTCGAGATTTCTCAGCGTATGTTTTCTGAAATAATGCCCGCCTTTACCGAAATGGCCGAAATGTTTATAATGAAGACCAAGAATAGTGAAAAGCGCGCCTTGTTTTCAATCGAATGCTCTCGTGGTGCGTTTTCAATCGTCGACAAAATAGTGAACTGGAAAAACACCAAGAGAAAAACTACTTCCGTCGATGAGAAGGAGAAAGATGAAGTGAAACTTCATGCTGCCCTAGTACTTAATATTACTTTCTGGGCAATTTACAAACCTAGAAGGGATACATAGCGCAGTGGATGTGGCAAGGGTTTCAACGACAGAGTGAGCTTAATTATTTTTCTCTGCCAGCAACCCGGCGAGAAAAATCACTTTGTATCGAAGCAAAATTAAGAAGAAATTACGACTGAACGTCACTGAGACACAAATCTAAGTTGTTTCAGAGTGCTTGATTTCTTAGGACGAAAAGAAACTGTAGAAATAGAATTTTAAGCATTTAGCGCTTTGTTTACAATTTCTTTCATCGTCCAGTCAATCACTTGTTCTTAAAATTTCACAAACAGCAGGTTTCATACGGAAGGCTTTGACTCCAAAATATCGAGACAAGACAAAATAAAGCACAGTAAAATTGGAAGGAAGCATTTAATAAAAATTGTCACACTTTTTATGGCGAGTCAGTACAAAAATCATGCAACAGTCTGAACGACAAGCATTGAACAAATCCAGTACCAGAAAAGGCGACATTTTTTGGCTATACCACACAAAATTGACACTGGTTTACCTGTACTCGTTGTGGCTCTATCTGTGTTCCCTTGAGCAGCTCCAGACATTTAGACACAAGTCGGATGCCATGTAAAATACGTTGAATCGCTTTCACAGTTGTTTGAGTGTTATTTTTACCATTCCGTCGGCGGGCTCTAAACTAAGAAAAACTGCGTTTTGTGGTTTGCGTTTGAAAAGTAAGATGGTCAATTCTAATGTTCCTCACCTCCGTAGGTCTTGTTTCTGTGAGCTGCATAGTAATTATCGTTCAAGTTTAATTACTAATCCTGTCTTCAGTTCGATCAAACAAACACATGATGGCTCCGTTGTCAGCGTTGTGCGAACGGAGCGATTTCAAACTCGTTCATCTGAACTCCCGCAGCCATAACGGTGAGATCGTACAGCTTCAATCCGCTTTGAACGACGATTACAACAATTTTCAGGAAAAATCAAACACGTACCACATTTCAGAGCCCATAATTGGGAGATTTTTCCCAAGCCTTGTGCTTGTGCGTTCACTTCGGAGCAGTTTCATTGATTCGTTCAGCTCCGCAAAGAAACGCTGCAACACTTCGCAAGGTTTTGGCGCCTTTTTCGGTCAGTCATGTGATCGCGATCGATTCTTGTTCCCTTTTATCTCGGAGTTTCTCTCTCTTTTTTTCTCTTTCTTGATTTTATAGCAATTAGTGATTGCGTTTTTAATAATAAAAACAATTGTGTACTCCGGCATACCGGATATCAAATAATTATAACCATCTTGGTCATATCCAGCACGCCCTCGTTGTACGCAAATTTGCGTGTAGCCACGCGCGTTTATAACGTTGAGGGTGGCGCAATTTTTTCTAAAAATAGCACATTTGTCTTTTTCGATGACGCTGCGTGGACCCCGCGCTTACGTTCTCCGTCCCCGATTATGGCTCCTGTTGGCTCCTGGTCCTCATCGGTCGTTTTTGTGCGCCTGCACTCACCTGTTACAGCAGTTTTTCTAAGGGCCCACCACTGAGCGAGACCACATTCTCCCCACGCGAATGAGGAGAGAAAGTAAATGGGAAACTGCCATCTTTGTGAACGGGCCCTCTTATCGTCCCTCTTTTTTCAAGGGCAGCAAAATATCCGTTCTCCTTACAAAGCAGTACCGAGTTTCTGAGACCTACATATGAAACACGGGCAAAACCTCAGCTGACGTACGTATATCCGTTCTCCTTACAAAGCAGTACCGAGTTTCTGAGACCTACATATGAAACACGGGCAAAACCTCAGCGGTACATCTACGTTTCAAAACGAAAACGTAGGTTGAAAGTGTAGTGAAAAAGCTGATGTTGTCAGCTTGTTCGACAGGCACTAGCTTGTTCACTGCGTTCTCACTACACCTCGCTCACTACATTCAGAAAAAACTATTGGCAGCAATGGAAAAACTAAACAATCTGCGCACAGTCCGCTGCCGTTTGGCCAGAACCTTACGCATGCGCACAGCTAAATCACCTGTGGTGTGACAGCCTGTTTCGTCCTTGTTACATTCTCGTTCCCAGAGCCTACTATCTGTTCGGTCAGCGGTGGGATCGTGGGGCTCTGGTATCAGCCACTAGCGGATGTCGTGAAATCCGGTAGCGCATGTCTAATTCGTTAAGGTGCTATTGCGCCTGCTCTATTCTCGTCCGTGGAGCTCTGGGCATGACAATTCTAATTTGAATTCCTATCGATCGAGTCATGGTGTTAGATCGACTAAAAGCTGTTCGGGATCCTCTAAATCTCCTGCAATTAGCGGAAAACCTAGAGCTTTAAAAAGAACAAACTTAAGAAGCTGCCTTTCGTGCCATAGTTGTTCAGAAGAACGATTTTCCCTGCATTTTGCTCACGGGGTTTTGGATTTGTATCTTGCCTGAATAAAGGTATTGCATTTGCCTTATACTGAATTGTACAGTTATTTCATTACATTCGTCTGGTTTCTGTTGCGTGTTAAAGTAAGTGTTGCACCAATCAGCTCTGAATGCAAACTTCGATCGGATAATTAACAACAGTTTAAGGATTATTTCAAACTCTGACACCCATTTGACAAGCGCAGAAGGCGACTTATTTCGAAATGCCACCGAAAACATACGTTTCTGAAAGAATTCCGCTCAAGAAGTCTCAAGAAAATAAAACGCAATTTTTAGCGCTTCCCTTCATTCTCTTTTTTGTCTAAGTGCGTTCTTAAAATTCTGGTGGCAATGGTAACATCTCGTTAAATTTTCAACAACGCTCGATTGCGAAACATTTTCTCTGATTTCTTCAATAATGAAGAATATTCTCAGTGAAAAAATTATCTTCTGCTTTTATCAGCGTTTTGTGTTACTTTGTTCACGATGTTATTGACTAGAGAAAAGTCAAAACTCGGCAAATCAAACAAGCGAAATTTGCGAAAAGGGCAAGAAACCATGACATGACCGACATGCACACGGACCAATTAGAAAGAACTAACTAAAGCTAAACGAACACACAAAGGTTTAGGTTCATTTTAACAAAGAAATTCAAATACTTTTAACTGATTTATTTCATCAGGTACGGACGTCTGCTGTAAATGACAAATAACAAAAAGACATTAAAAAACCGAATCAGTTTGCCCTTCAAATTAAGATTAAATTTCGCTGCAATTATCTCGATTGACTAAAAACGTTGATTCTGGCATACGGAACAAATCTTCAGCCACTGAAAAATTCTACATTTTTTCTTCAATGGGCAATTTTAAGTTTCAAGAGAATTCAGCTAGTCAAAAAAACCACAACCTGAAGTAATTTCGATATTACGAAATAATAATGCTATGTGCAATTGGCTGAAATGATTTGACGTCATTGAGCTGAAGACGCCTTGAAATCGGTGCAAGATTTCCCCTTAACACCATCCTTTTTGTATTGTGAATTAAAAATAAAGATACCAGGATTAAAGGTCGAATCGTCTCCAAAATTTTGAATAACGTCTGTGAAAGAAAAGACGTTGATTTGTTTGTGACATCGAAAATTAGAACTTTATAAAAACCAGCTTGCTTTTAGAATTTTTAGTCATGACTTAAACATCAGAAGCAAGAAAGATTATTTGAGAAATAATTAAAAGTAGAGTGAAGCTTTTCAATGAGAAAGAAATCCCTATAAATACGTGTTAAGTCCATTTTAGAAGTGCAGTAATGAGAAGAAACCATTAGCCAAGTCAATATAAAGAAAATCAGCTCGGAATCATTTGGAAACAGATGGATTTCATTGTTCTGTTTTCAAAAAAAATCTCACCGTACTAAACGCATTAACGGCGCATTCTAGACTGGGCTTCAAACTGTTATATTATTGGTTTCTTTTGATTCTTTCTTATCATGAACGAAGAGATGGATTGTTAACGAAAAAAGGCTGACCGAATTTCAATTTCTTTCAAACACCGAAATGTTAAGATATGAAATATCAATTAACTCACCGGCATGTTTGACTGAAGTAAAAGCTTGATAAGCTTTGCGGCATTTCTTAATTCCGGTTTTGAGTGCTGACACCAGGCTAGCTTTACAAAGCAGAGACACGAAAAACTGATTTTACTGCGATCTTCAATCTGGGAACCTCCGTTGGTTAGAGCGTCAGTGGTGGAAATGTCTGTCTTTCAAATAACTATGTTATGGATTCTTGTCTTTACTACATTCCAGGTATAAATTTATTCAGGCTTGAAAAAACATTTCGTCATGTAACGTGGATGTACAGATCTTATGTCTTTTTGTCATTTTAACGTCCCGTTGTATATTTTGATATTTTTCCTGTGTACAGTTAACGAACAAGAGCTTTGCTCAAGGTGAGGACAGAAATATTCTCGGTTATTATAATAATTTCGTGTCGCTGTCGCAGAACATGTCGCAGATAAAGCCAGAGAAGTTACAGTAAATGTAAGCAAAATCATTTCATTACCGGCATGTTCACCGCGACTAGAACTTATGCAGACGTGGCTGCTCAGTGGTTAGCTAGCATCGGATTTAAACTTAGCCTGTTTAGCAAGCGTTTCCGTATGTTTTCCGCCCGTTCGAGGCATTTTTCGCGCGTTCAAAAACGCAAAAGAGCTTCAAGCCTGCGGAAAGTCCTACGGAAACGCTTGCCACGCAGGCTAACTTTAAATCTAAAAGTTTTTCTTTCGTGCTTGTTCTTTGAGTTGGTGTTGTTTCCGCTGGCAAGAAGCTTTTCTTAGCCTTTTCTTTCTCCACTCGTATAAATGGGTACCATACGTTAGGATACCTAATAAATTGCGGTTAAGTAAACCTGTACTGTGGTTAATTCCAATACATGACAGTACCGTAATGTTTTGCAATACTTGCCGTAAATTTAAAAAATCGCTTGACGCATCTTGCAATAACACTATCGCAAATTGTTAATAACACATTGTCGCATTTTGTAATAAGAATCCCTGAGATGATCCCCGAAGTTCATTTTTATGCGTCAGAATTCTCGTGAAGTAAATTAATTTTGGCACATTCCACCTTAAGCCGGTTCCTAAATAACGATTCCGCGGGTCGGTCATCATTTTAAATTGCAGATCATGTTGTTCTAATTTTATAACGCGTCTGCTGGGTCGTTTTTTGTTTGTTTGTTTGTTTGTTTGTTTGTTTGTTTCCTTGTTTTATCAACTGATTGTCTAAAAAGTATTTTTGATAGGTGCGTTGTTAAAAAATGCCGGGGCATCACTGTCCCGGGGAATTCGGTTGCCGAACATAACAACTGTTATTAAAACTTACGATAACAAGTAATAAATAAACGCAACCTTCGCAAATTGCAATAAAACTATCATGTCGGAATTTCTAATAAACTGAACTGTCATAAAGTTCGAATTCAATAACATACTGTCGCGACCATACGACAGTGTGATATACCACTAAACATTTTAAACGCTAAATGACGGTTTTGTCTTTATATGCTAAATAGGGTTTAGGCGAGGAGTGTTAAGAGAACTTTGGAAATCTCTACCGGGACAACACGTCCCTAATCTGACTTCTTCGTCAAAATATCACGAGGCACCGGACATAAAGGACACAATGAGACATTTTGCCGCATACTGGAATATAGGAGATGACTATGGACAACGATTGACGTCTTACTATAGGGTGAGTTTCAAACTTATACGAACTCCTCTCCGGATTCTCATGTTACTTTAAGCTTTTGATTTCATTTAATGAGAACAGAGGCTAGTATTCAGTGGAGGCCATTTACTTTGAACAGGGACCAACGTTCTTGAGCTGCTAACCTGGAACAGCTAGACAATTTTCTTTTTGCGCCTACTTCAAGATGGCGGAAGATTATCCTTTTTAACAGAAAACAAAAACAAAACAGAAGAACTGTTGAAACAACTTACGAAGGTGGATTCAAGCCATTTTTAAGCTGATTCCCTTCAATTACACCACTAAGATGTTATCTTTGCGACCCATCCATTTTTGAGGTGTATAAAGATATCACACTAACACAGGCCGTTTTGTAGCCTTAATTCCCAGAATGTTCATCAAATATTTTGTGTTAGTGGCTGAACCAAATCAGTAAGATAGCTAGCGCTTAATCGTAAATACTAAACCGTTACTTAGCCTGAAAAAATGAAAGGGTTGTTTAATGTTATCCAAAACCAAGTGCAAGCCCCGCTATTTCCAAGACGCGGCGCTTCCTCGGCTGACCTGTGCGTAAGGACGGGTGACCTTTAACAAGGAGGGAAAATCAACCTTGTTACATGCCATTTTAATGATCTTCTCTCACAGGCCCCAGAGACAGGATCATACGTGTTCTACATGACATGCCAAGACGCGTGCGAGTTTTGGCTCAGCCCTGACAGCAAACCTGACAACAAGAAAAGGGTCATTTTTGTTCCTTTTGGACTGAACCTTAACTCAAACGATTGGGAGAGGTAAGAACCATCACGCATCGTAATAGTTTTCATTCGTATAAAGCGTTCTTTTATTTACTGAATTTCACACCCATGAATGTGCACAGAATCAAGAATTTCATTCCTGCACGAAAATCTTTGTCGGTGTCATGTTAACGCGGTATGGTCATTCGTTTTATATTCAATTCCTTTTAGTTTTCATCATTTCCTTCCAGTAAAAAAAAAAATCTTACCCTACTAAAAAGTTTTTTTTCATAGTGTATCACGTAAACTAGTTTGCGCGAGTTCCTCATCCAGTCCGTAGGGAGCGGAGAGAGATAACAATTTTTTTTTAGCCTTTGTATTAAGGACACCTGCAGATACATGTGCCTTCCTTTATGGTGCTGTACAGAGTGACTGTTCGCTTAAGAGACCTGCCTGTAGTACAGGTTACTAATTTCTGAAACGGTGGAATTGTGTGCATTTTCACGAATTACAGACTAACGATTTCTAATATTTTATTTCCTTGTAGTAATTCCACTCAGACGTCATCAGCAGTAAACTTGATCAGCGGCGAGTTTTACTTCATGCAAGCCGTCATGAAAGCGGGCTCAAACTCATATGATCACCTGGGCGTCGGGGTGCGTCAGCCAAGTGGAAGAAAATACCAACCAGTCCTGAATCCTGACTTGTACTACGAAATACCAGGTGCGTGTTACCTCCGCCAGAACTCCTTTGTTGAAAAAAAAAAAAACAAAAAACAAAACAAAACAAAAGGAAGAAAGAAAGAAAGAAGAAATAATAATAATAATAATAATAATAACAACAACAACAACAACAATAATAATAATAATAATAATAATAATAATAATATTTATCCAGGGTGCCCACATCACCAAGGTGTTTTTCAGTGGGCCCTGCAAATAATAAGGAAATAAAAATTACAAAAACATATTAAAAATCCTTAAAAAGTCAGAAATTTAAAATAGTTTAAAAACTTAGCTAAAAACAAGGTCCTTAACACTCTGTTTTAAAAAGAAACTAATGGGGGCGCTCCTCCGAAACTAACTCTGTTTTAAAAAGAAACTAACGGGGGCGCTCCTCAGCAGATAAAAAAGGAACCTTTGTTAAGTATCAGAATTTCGTTTTCCGGGCGTAGGAAAATTCTTCATCTTCATTATCTTTATCAAGTCTTGGATTGTAACAACATCGTGATTAGTGGTTATAGCAGTAGTCTCATCTTGCATTACCGTAGCTACATCTCAAACTGTGACAGCACTTTGTCAAAATTGCTGGGATTACTTCAAAAAAAGTCCGAGCTGTGTCAACGTTCACCTCATTCACTCAGTCATAAATTGAAAATTCGTAATTTTTTTTTTGCCATGTCAACCGAAGGAGTTATTACCATAAATTGGTACAACGTGTTGTTACATTTGAATCTGCGATAGTCAGTTGCCTAAGCACAGATACACCTGTGCCCTTTTGTTGTCATTTAATGTCCGAACTAACATGTGAACTTAGGAAGAAAGACAAGGAGCGCACGAACACGACGTCTTAAAAAGCTTCCGAGCTCCTAAGTGTTTCGTGGGTAAACAAATTTTACATTACAAATTACAGGCCAGAGGTGTAATGAGCTTACCCAAATCTGAGCTGAGTCCAGCTTTTATTCGCAACCATCATGTTCTTACAAAGCCCAGTTGGTAGTCTGGTCGGGAATTGAACCCAGACTCAGTCACTAGGCGACGTTTGCGGAACATGTTGTCCTTTCTCAATGTTTCTCAATATATAGTTGAAACTTTCAATAAGTTTCCGATCCTCTTCAGATCTCCTCAGTTATCTGCCAAAATTTACTCAAAAACGTTCTCAAAAGCAAAGTGATTCATGGTAACTTATGGCGATGTAATACAGTTATATCGGTCAATCTTATTGTTTTCTGAGGAACCGGCATCGAGTTATTTTGAAAGTTGTTAAGCTTAATAAAGAATGAGATGTAAACTATCCATAATGACTCAGCAATACGGACGTGATGTTGTGGTTGAAATGTTACTTGCCGGCGGACTCTGCATTTGTCTAATAGGTGGCACAACCCTGTCCAAACTCGGCGCTAAATGTCAAAACCGTACAAATTAGATAAAACGATAGGTTAGTGCTTTACTAAATAACATGTGGTTAAGATTTTTTTTATAAAAATTGGTTCAGTTGTACTAGGAAATCACATACATGACAGGTCATGAATTAGGGATGATATTGGTTAGATTGGATCAATATCAAGTGATTTTACTTAAGTTGTTTTCAAAACACTATTTTAAAAACAAGCCATCTTGGAGCATTGAAAGCCAAAGTGAATTAGGATGGCAAGCTTATCACCGGCCACTGATGAAATCATGAGTACGAAACACGTCTTTACGACCTTTACTCCCGGAGAACCGCCAGACCAGCCTTGCGATCTTACTTTGGTTGCTGACAATGGAAAAGAATTCAAAGCTCATAGACAAATTCTTTCAGAGGCTAGTCCGTTCTTTGAAAAGCTGCTAAACAGCGACATGAAGGAGTCTAAAGAAGGAACAGTTCGCTTGGAAGTGCTAGCCGCGTCTGCCATGGGAGATATATTGGAATTTATTTACACTGGTAGTGTTCAGATATCGTCTGAAGACCATGCCCAAGACATGATCGCAATGGCAGATTATTTACTCCTCCCGCGGTTGAAAGCTTTCGCTGGGAGAGAGCTGGTACCAAAGCTGAATGTTTCAAACTGCATTTCATATCACTATTTTGCAAAAAGATATCGATGCCAAGAACTCACTTCCGAATCCAGCAAATTCATCCTTGAGAATATACTCGCCGTAGCGAAAACTGTAGAGTTTTTGAATTTGTCGAGCGAGGAACTGAAGATGTGGATTTCAAGTGACGAAATAAATGTTACTGCCGAGGAAGATGTGTTCAAGGTAGTTTTAGCCTGGATTTATCATGACAAAAGCGAGAGAAAGAGATATTTCGTTGAGTTATTTCGCCATGTTCGACTTATTTACATATCGCGTGATTACCTAATCAGGAATGTCGTGACTAATGAACTCGTAAAAGATAATGAGGGCTGTTTGGATCTTGTGAATAAAGTTGTGAACTTGATTGACTTTAACAGCTCCATGAACGTCTGTGACATTCCTAGAAAGTCGCTTAAGTCTTCTGTTATAGTAATTTCCACGGTGGAGCAAGAAAATATACTCTGTTATTATCCTCGTGAAGATAAATGGTATAAGTGTCCTGACCGATCACCGCCAGCTTATAATAGCCTCATGTTTTCTTGCTATGGCAAGCTTTATTTTTTTAACGAAGCTACCCAAACAATATCACGCTGCGAATCATTCTCTAACCGTTGGTCGTCATTGCGATTCAATGAAAGGAGATACG
This sequence comes from Siderastrea radians, assembly GCA_964017195.1. NCBI lineage: Eukaryota > Metazoa > Cnidaria > Anthozoa > Scleractinia > Rhizangiidae > Siderastrea > Siderastrea radians. The sequence goes on from OZ024888.1 coordinate 49,200,812, forward strand.
TTAATCAATTTTTTGTTAGAAATGAAGACGAAATTTACGCCTTGGTGAGTGATGATCAAGTATCTTGCAAGGAGTGTGTTGCCTTAATACGCTCTCGTGGAATAGACCAGTCCTTTGAGATTGAACGCGTAGAAGGAAACACATTATGTGGAAGAAAGCATCTCTCTGCCATCACCAAGTACAAACCCGAATCAAACGTATGGGAAGACATATCATCATTTGATTTGGGTTCTAGGATGGGATGCTGCATTGTAGCCAAAGACAACTTTATCTATTTAATCGGTGGTGTAGATAATTCCGGCAAGATTATGAACAACGCAGACAGGTACGACCTCATTGCAAAAGAGTGGGGCAAAATAGTTGACATCCAGGAAGGGAGAGCTGGGGCTACTGGAGCTGTGGCATATGGAAAAATTTTCATTGCCGGTGGAATAAAGGAGGACAATTGCACTTTGTTAAGAACCTGTGAAGTGTACGATGAAACAACAAATGAATGGCATTATATAGAAAGTTTGCCACTGACTGGGCCACTAGAACGGCTTTACATCAAAATGATGTGTGTTGATGGCTCGCTATTTGTAGTGGGCGGGTATTTTTATAGTGCGGAGAGTGATCCATATATCACAATTCACTGCTATGACCCCCTGAGGACTAAATGGAGCAAGAAAGCTGAACTACCAATGGAAAGGATCATTGCTATGCCCCGGTCGCAGCAGCGTCAGTGTAGCTGTCGTTTGAGGTTTTGTTCCATGAGAATTTTCAAAGAGAGTAACCTTTACAAATCCTCGTCCCCTTTGAAATTTGACAACCTAAGATCCTCGTTTTGCTCAATCATTTGAAAAACAACAATTAACGCACTGTAATTTGCCCTTTTAATCCCATCATTTACACTAGGGCCACAACCACTGACGGGGGACAAACCCTGCGAGAGTTCTTCCATACGAAGTCCATAGTACGCAAGAGCAAGCACGCGCAACCTCGTTGCAAGGGTCTCTCTTGTTTCTCTTCAAGAGATAGGATACCCTAGAAACGAGGTAAAAGCAACTAAGGATAATAACATTTCGATTTTTACGTTTGCGTTTCCCATTGTTTGTATAGATTCCCGTACTTGCTCTTGTCTATTTTCACAAATTATACGATGAGCAGAGTAAAACGCGCGTTTTGATTGGTCTTGTAGAATTTGTGTTTAAAGTACAGACGCAGGAATGACGTAATGAACCGCAAAGTTTTGCACGCGCAAATCACCAGTGGGGAGATTTTCAAAAAGCATTTTAATTCTGTGCGGTATACCCGATATCATAACAACGTATAAAACAAATAGATTCCATTTGGCCGTGCGTGTGTACTCCAATAACGCACAGAGGATGTCAAAACGTGGTAAGCACCAGTCAAGCTATTCGCCTGCGGCTCGTAGCCTACTTCTTTGTTCTTACTACGTTTTGACGCGCTCTGTGCGTGGGACGCGCTCTGTGCGTGGCTCTATGGAATCTATTTGTGAAACATCAGTTTTTCATTTTTTTGTCTTTTTCCTTCTCTATCAATGTCATTTTGCCATATCAGGTGGTCTGGTTTCATATATCAAAAAATCATTGCGTCATACGTGAAGTGTTGTTTTCCTTTATGTCAAGTCTTGTACAAATTTTTTATTTCAAGTGAGGAGAGAGGAGCTTTTGATCATTAGGGACTGTGCAACAATTACCTGGAAGGGGGGGTTGGGAAATGGGTAAAATAAGGCTCAAAATTAAGTCGCACCCCCCGTCTCACTAAGCGAATTTTAACTGTAACCTCCCCTCACCTACTGATAATATTAAAGTCAACCCCCCCTCCCCTGCTTCCTCCCCGCATTGGTTCCCTCATACCTAATTTACGTCTTTTATGTCTTCCTCGGGCACAAAAAGTACTTCAAATGACTCTTCAACGTATGTGTTCTCTCCATCGGAATCACTTGACTTTGATTCTGAAGTTGTGTCGTCTTCACAAGAGTTATTTAATTGTTCATCTTCCAGAACATCTCTGGCAGCATTTCCACGTGCGTGGCTGAGAACTCGTTTAGTTAAATCAGCCTTACTTCCGCCTATCTTGAGACCATGTTGTTTCAAATACATTTTCAGCTGGTTGTTCGTAAGCGCTTCCACATTTTTTCCCACTTTTCCAAGAAATATTCTCTTACTCTTTTTTGCGCCTTTGCACCCAAGAACTCAAGGTGCTCTACATAACTCTTACACGCAGTCTCGTCCACGTTGTACTGGGAACAGAACTCTTGCAAAGACCTTTCTTCAGAGGAGGACAATTTTCCCTCGTTGGACAATTTCTTTATCTGGACACTTGGGAGAAGCTTATACGCTTACTTTGCAAAGTAATCAAACTGTTTATATTTACATAGTTCAATTTATTGCTATTAAAGTCAGATCAACAGTTTGTTTTTCCATTGTCTTTCATTATAATACAATGTAAGCTATCCTACATTGGCATCTTTATTTTTCATTGAATAACATCATAGTGCTAGGGCCGTAGCCAGACTTTTCTGATAACCGAGGCAATTGCGAAAGCGCCGAAGGCGCGAGCTTCTAGGGGGGTCTGGGGTCTGGGGCTCTTCTACCACTTTTCCAGTTTGTGAAAAAGAGTGAAAAAAGTAATGCCCCCCGCTGTATGTATTAAATTTTACATCCAACCCCCCAGTTGTGATTTTCCCCTATGCCTCCCCCTCTGGTTTCCCAACCCCCCCCCTCCAGGTAATTATTGCACAGTCCCTTACTTGCTCCCATTGGAAGTTGCTTGAAAGCGAGGCCTCTTCGTCATTGCTGGCAAAAAAGCAGAATGCATTTACCACTAGTCTCGGAGGTTTTCTTTCTTTGCAAATTGCAGTTGCTGCTTCGCGGCTTATTATCGTTTGAGAAACCTCTGGGACCAGGGTAGAATTTCTTTTATGTCGTCGTGAAATAATTCTCCAAAAATTTTGCACAGTCCTTTCTTTTAAAGAGTACTAGGCAATATGAATAAAAACTCGGAAGGCCGTTGGACGTACAAACTTAAATTGAGCGGTTTATCAGCTTACTGATTACTACCTTTTCTACTTGATTTCAAATAAATGGAATTGAGTCTCCTTTTCCTCGTTGCCAATCTAAGTCTGGATTTTGCGATCAAACATTTGATATTTCTGTGCCATTTAAGAGCAAATCAATCTTACAGCGCATCTGCACCATCATAAGGGACAACGGACATTTTTTCCTGCCGGTCAGGCCTTTTTTACCCGCCCAACCTTATACAAAGTCAAGTTCCTCGTTACTGCAGTTACCGTTTCTTTAAATTTATTTACACGAGTAGAAGAAAGTGATAGAGACGGCAGACAGTCACTCAATAATCATGTTGCAAGCTGATTCAGTTAAGTTCACAATTTATTTTATTCATTCAGTTCAAGCGTCAAATATTTTTGCAGTCGAAAAGTGTGAGGTATGGGTACCAACACTTAGTAATACAATGTACATTTACAAAGGTTTTAGTTTCTTTGCATGGTTTCGTATTTTGTTGCTACAGTTCCATTGCATATTGTACATTCCTTTGTTCCAATAAGATATATTTTGTATTTTAACCCATTAACTCCCAACCTTTTTTTCAGAAAAACCGCTATTTTAATCCATGAAGGCTTTAATTTGGCTCCTGTCTGCTCAAATCCTAGTCCAAACGTCTAGAACTTTCCCTGCTTCATGGAAACTAAATTTCTCTTCTATTTCAACGTCGTTTGGCAAAAAATTTTGGGCATTTGCACAATTCAAAATTTAGACAGTTTTTGCATGAGAAAACACTGTACCAGGTCGTCTTTCCGGGATTTAGCGCTCAGTCCCGTTGCATTTGGTTCTCAATTCGATTTTTTTTTAGTTTGTAGGCCATTGGTAAGTCTTTCCTTGGACTAGAAAAGATTTCACCTAACCAGGCGGCACGGGAGACGTCATTTATGTGACCCAGTTTAATAGGTACACCCCGTTAAAAAGGACACCCTGGTCCCGAAGTTATCCATTTTTCGAAAACTGCCAAGTTTGGTAGCAAAAGAAAAAATCGTGGAGGAGATATTGTCACTACACGTAGTGGTTGTTCGTGTCAGAGCTATTTGGCTTGTGCCTGGAAGCAGGTAGAAACGCAGAAAGCTCGCACAATCACGAAGAAACGCAAGTACAACTTCGATTCTCGTGCTTCATTTTAGTTCCCAGGTTCTCTGTTTTTTCGTCACCTTGCGTGAACGAAAAACGAAGTTAAGAAACATGATTGTCGCAAAATCATATTTTCCCCATTTCGGCGTGCACGCTGCTGAAGAGGCAAAATGTTTCTAGAAATCTTCACAGTCTCTTGTTGCTACTCGGAACAAATGCTGTGTGTGCACGCAAACGGGATGAAAGCATTGAATGCTTAGCAATGTTCCCACAATGACATTTCCTTGTCCGTGCCCGGGGGTATTATAGCTGCTTGCGTCCCAAGCTTTAACGTCAGTTTACAAGGAGAACTGCTTTTGCTGTTTCATTTAAATGATTAAGCAAAACGACGAGCTCCGATGGTCTCCCAGTTTCACAGGAGTTGAAGCCTTGTAAATGTTACTTTCTTTAAAAATTCTCATGGAACAAAACCTTAAAGAAATCAGCTGGCTCTCCGGCATAGCAATGATCCTTTCCATTGGTAGTTCAGTTTTCATGTTCCATTTATTCTTAACAGGGTCATAACAGTGAATTACGATATATGGCTCGTTCTTCACAGTGTTAAAATACCCGTCCATTACATAAATCGAACCATCAACACACACCATTTTGCAGTTGGGCTGTTTTAGCGGCAATCTTGCTACATAGTGCCATTCGTTTGTTGTTTCGTTATACACTTCACAGGTTGTGCAGTCCAGTCCATATAATCCACCAGTGATGAAAATTTTTCCGTGCGCTGCAGCACCGGTAGCAAACGATCTCCCTTTCTGGATGTCAGCTATTTTGTCCCACTTGTTTGTAGTAAGGTCATAACTGTCTGCATTGGTCGATGCATTTGCACCACCAATAAAATAGAGATGGGCATCTTTGGCTACAATACAGCACCCTCTTCTTGAAGCTAAATCAAATGATAATATCTCTTCCCATAAGTTCGACTCGGGTCTGTACTTAGTGATGGCGGAGAGATGCTTTCTTCCACACCGTGTTTCCTCCCAATCCATCAATCGGCTTATTGGGGTCGAGTCCACGAGAGCGTATTAAGGAAACACACTCCAGGCACGATACTTGATCTTCTGACACCAAGGCGTAAATTTCCTCTTCTTTTCGAACAAATATTTTTTGAAGATCTCTCCTTTCATTGAACGGCAATGTCGTCCAACTGTTAGAGAATGATTCATAACGTGACAGTGTTGGGTTTAGTCCGTTATCGTCTATTTTGTAAAAATAAAGCTTCCCGTAACAAGAGAACATTAGGTGATTATAAAATGCCGGCGATCGGTCAGGACACTTGAACCATTTATCTTCACGAAGATTATAACAAAGGATATTTTCTTGCTGATCTGTGGAAACTACTATAAAAAGCGTCTCTAGTGTCTTTCTAGGATTAACATAGAGATTCTCGGAGCTGTAACAGTCTATTAATTTTACAACGTCATTCACAAGATCCAAACAGCCTTCATTATCTTTCACGAGGTCATTAGTCACGATATTGCTGATAAGATAATCACGCGATACATAAACAAGTCGAACTTGGCGAAATAACTCGGCGAAATAACTCTTTCTCTCGCTTTTGTCATGATGAATCCATGTTAAAACTAACTTGAACACATCTTCCACGGCAGTGACATTTATTTCGTCACTTGAAATCCACATCTTCAGTTCCTCGCTTGACAAATTCAAAAACTCTACCGTGTTCGCGACGGTGAATATATGCTCCAAGACCAAATTTTTGGCTTCGGAAATGAGTTCTTGGCATCGATATCTTTTTGCAACATAGTAAAATGAAATGCAGTTTGAAACATTCAACTTTGTTACCAGTTTTTTCCCAGCGAAAGTTTTTAACTGCACAAGAAGTAAATAATCCGCCATTGCGATCATGTCTCGGGCATGATCTGCAGACGGTATCTGAACACTGCCAGTGTAAATAAACTCCAATATATCTCTCATGGCAGACGCGGTTAGCGCTTCCAAGCGAACTGTTCCTTCTTTAGACTCCTTCAAGCCGCTGTTTAGCAGCTTTTCACAGAACGGACTAGTCTCTGAAAGAATTTGCCTGTGAGCTTTGAATTCTTTTCCATCTTCGACCACCAAAGTAACATCGCAAGGCTGGTCTGGCGGTTCTTGTGGAGTAAAGACGTGTTTCGTATTTAGGATTTTATCAGTGGCTGGTAATAAGCCTGCCATCTTAACACATTTTGGTTTTTAATGTTTTTTAAAAATGATTTTGATGTAATGAAACAGGTTAATTTGTTCTTCTGCTGGTGATCCATTATCAACCAATATCAACCCAAATTCATCATCCGTTATGCATTTAATTTGAATGGAAGTAATTTCCTTTCAGTACAACTGAACCAACTATCTGTGAATACTTAAACAATTGTGAATACAACTTCATGTATGCAATTTGGTAAAGTGTTTATCTACCGTTACGACTGTACAGTTTTGATATTTAGTACCTAGTTTTGGTAAGGGTGTGCCGCCTGTAGTCTCACTAGAGGGCAATTTAGGATTATGCACAACACCAATTAATATCAAACTGAATTTATCATCCATCATGCATGCAATTCGAAGGCATATGTAAAAATTGCGACGAACGCTGCAGAGTTCTCAGCACAAGTAACATATTAGCAAACACATGCAAACTTTCCAGTAAAAGTTTTTATAAGCATCAAGATGAGCAGTTCGTTTATCCAAGCACTTATCCACCTGTTTAATCTTTAAAGTTTTATCATCTTTTAATCTTTATCCGGAAATTTTTTTTAAATGAGTTATTGTACCTAGCTTACGCCCTATCGGGCTTGATAAACTTCAAAATATCTTCTGCGATAATTTAATTGACGAGAACTGAGATAGAAGGGAAAGCTTCAAGTATGGCTTAAGATAAGAATCTTACTACAATATCGACATTTAACAAGGAGATAAAAATAAGCTTTGCTGCTTATATTCAATTTTCTTTTTTGTGTAGAGAAAAGAAGCGCCTCCTTTCTTCTAGTCCAAACCGAGGCAACTTTAACAGGCCACGTGATGTATGAGCGCTCTACTGTCAGTGGCATGGTATGTTCACTATACTGTGCACGTGACCTTCGTTGTCTATCATACAACTACTACAAAGAACAAGGCACTTGTGAGCTGAACGACGATACGAGAGTGAACAACGCAAACAAACTGGTGCATAGTAAAGACGTGGATTACTACGAGAAGCTCGAACCGAGGCCACAGATATCATGACCTTGAAACTGATGGACATCGAAATATTTTAGTCCAACCAAAAGTTATTCGTACTAAACAAAACAAGGAAGCCAAAATATATGAGATCGTTAGCTGTTGGGTAGGAAAGGGCTAAATTTGAATTTGGTCTAAGATCCAAGGGTTACAGGTTTGTCATTTGCAAGTCTGTAAGTGCTACCTTAGACAATTTCAGTTAATTAATGCAGTGTCTCTTTATGTTGTCAGCATTTTTTAGTAAAGCTGCTTGGCAGAGATTTCTCCATCTAGCTGAAAGACCTTCTTAATTCTCTGGGAAGATTGGGTCTTTCAGAGGTTCAAAACCAAGATGAAAGCTCACCTGGATACGAATGTCATCGGCAGGCATTCAGACACGCGGTTTTCGGTACCAACCATAAATGCAAAAGAGAAATGAACCATGACCCACTCCCATATATTCGTGCGGCGGCGTTTTCACAAGTATGGCTATTTTTAGGTAAGCCCCTCTTACGACCACCCTCCTCCTTCCCACCCCCTTTAGCTTCGCATTCATGTCAGTAATCCTTCGAAAATTTCAGGTGATCTTCGGTACAGAAGTCTCCTATTTCCTTTGCTTCACGCTTCCGCGTGAAGCAAAGGAAATAGGAGACGTCTGCGCGCAGGCTACTCCGGAAGCGAACAGGTCATCTTCCGGAATCTTTGCAATACTGCGGGTCAACAAGTAGTAACATAACCTTGAGAAAACGCCGTTTCACAGACGCCGCATCGAGGACGCTTTGTGTAATGGGCTTCTGTATGAAGTTGGAACTTACAGTGTCAAATCCCAAATAGAAGGAGGTAGAGATCGAGTGGCTCCGTGTTGGCTCTGGTATTGAAACTTCACACCCATATCATCCGTGAATCTCTGTTGGAATAAATAACGTCTACACGAACCACTAAACTTCAGTTCTTTCTATGCCCGCCTCGTAAGTCCCTTGCTACCTACGGTTGGAGCAGACGCCGTCGTAGAGCATTTCTAGTCAATTAGCATACATGACCTTCCAGTCCGTTAGAGTGATTTTCAAGTTCTCCTGGAGCGCGCAATTGCCCTATATTCGTGTCACGGCGTTTTCACGGTCCAGTTTTTGTTTATTTTTAGATTGAATTCAGACTGTCAAAGGAGCTTTGCTAACCACTCATAAGCTTTGCAAATGATTTATCAGCCTTGCGTTATGCTATCCATGGCCGCTATTTTGGAGGGATGTGGGCTGCAGAGGCAGCAGAGCGCCCTGGTTTTAACTGTTAAACATGAACTGGTTAATTAATACATTTATTACATGGCTAGAGCTTCTGAAGACATAACCCGCGCTGTGATTGGCCAATACTCGGGGTCGGATTTTCCCGTAATGCCCACGGGCATTATCAGGAATGATGTTAATGCCCGGCTGGTAAAGCGGGAATATAGAAAACGTGAAAGTACATTTGATTCAAATAGTTCGAATGATTTGAAACTAAATGAAAAGAGACAGTTTCTTTGAGAGTTTTTACTTCTGTGCGATATACCTTTTCGGTGTGAAGTAAAACTGCCGAGTTTTGAATGCCTTTCTCTAAACTTCGGTAAAGATTCATCCCAAACTGCCACGACTCACTTTCCAAGTAATTGTTAGGCACAGCCATATAATAAACTTCTTAGTAACTCTCACTAGCTCAGGACGGGACCGCACTGGGAGAATATTACCCTCGGTCTTTCTTGTACGGATCTCGCTTTCCTCGGTCCGTATTTAAAGACCTCGAGCAATAATTTCCCAGTACGGCCCTCGCGCTTGGTCAATAAGAAGTAAATATTTCACGGGCTAATGAAAACCACTCTACTTCCGGTTTCAGTAGCCTAGTTTTATCGCTGTATTTTATGTACAGTATGTGGGCCGATACTTTTGGTTCACAGCATGTAGTTCCTGTTATTCCCCAGTATTTCGTATAAAAAGTCAAGCTACTTTTACTTTCAGCGGGTCGCTATTCCCGTAGAGCACGAGCCGTCTCTCTCCACGACGAGCGATAGTCGAACACGCGGCACGCGTGGCTCACCCCAAGCGTGTCACGCTTCCGCGGGGAAGGCGATTTCGCACTTGCTCGCGTGTTTTTTTTCGCTCGTCTACCCCTGAGCGAAAAGAGAGATTGCTTGAGATTTGCTAACATCAAGGAGTCGACACCGTCGGAAGATAACCCTTTAAGCCCCAATTTTGACAAGCATCTAATTTCTCCTTACATTATCACTAATTGATCAAATATATGGGTCACGAGAATGAAGGAAATGGTCACCAAACATGAAATGTCTTGATGCTTGTGCAAATTCTCTCAACTAGTACTAAACAAATGTGTGGAGAACACTAAGAGAATATGCATGTTGATATTGGGGCTTAAAGGGTTAACGGATATTAGATCTGGTGAAGCCAAATTAACGAGATGGCCATACTTTAGGACGCACCGTAAAGAGCGCTTAAAATGCACTTCGGCCGCGAAGGCAAAAACTCAAACAAGGCTGTCAAAAATTGGCATTTTAATATCTCCTTTCCACGTATATTCTAACTAACTTAACATTTTTTTGACATACTTATCTTACGAGGCACTTTTTACATGTAATTTCTCATATCAAACAATACCTGGCCTCCTTTTACGTAATCTCTACAGAAATAGCAAAAATGTAAAATTTAACTTCCATGCTTTGTTTTGTCAAATCTACAAAAAGCTCTCTTTTTCCAGAAATACTTACTGTACTGTGGACGGACTAACTTTACATATAATACAACGAATAATATGGAGTAAAATTTGCAATAGACGGTAACAGAGACATTCAGATTGCATTACCGAGCTGTCGGTAAGCCTGTTACTGCAAGATGAAAACCTTTCAAGTTACTCTAATCACGAGGAGAACGAGGCGAGATATAGTGGTCAGGCTCCACAAGCCTCGGATAATGGGTGTGGGTAAATGGATAGGACAAGTGAAGCCGACGAGAAACCCACGCTTTGGCAGCACGCTGTTTACTTACTAGACAGGTCAACTGCTAATTAACCCAGTTAATTTTTGTAAATACGCAAATCAAAATTTCGTATTCTTTTATGGCTTGGCCACCACTACACAAGTATACAAAACAACAAAACAAACCCTGCTCTTGGAGAACAAATTGGTTTCTTACAGCTTGGAAATTCCTTCACCGTTACGAAAAATAAAAAGGCGCACGCACTGCACGCAGTAAACGCGCGGGGTGCTCGCAGTGTTTCACCTTGATAAATAGAAGAGAATCTCAGCCAGATGGCTGGTAATCGTATTGTCCAGAACTCGCATAATCGCAAGACGCAGGACTCGCTGCTGGAAAGGCATGAAGATCGCTCGATTCGAGCGAATCCGTGCCAAGCACACCAGCGTGGAGGCAGCCCTGCGCAACATGTCCGGGCTCGTGCCGCAAAGGTTCTCAGAATGAAATCCAGCCTGTGCCAGTGCGCTGCCAGATGAATAAGCACTCATGGTGGAGGCCGCATCCTCGATAAATTCCAACAACATTGAAATGCAAGCCTTGCTGTCCCCAAAACCCACAAAGGAATTCTCTCCTTGGGCAAGGTTGGACAGAAGAACGAGCGCAAGTTCTCTCGTCACTGGATTTTCTCGCTCGCCGACAAGACGGACCAACATGGCGAACAACTCGTCCACGCGTGTTAAGGGAGGCGAGGAAAGGATGGTGTCCACGTTTGACTCTAGTATGCTCATCTTGGCCAGAGCCTCAAGGGCAAGCTGCCTCGGAGAGAGGGAGGTGCCTGGAGTGGCTGTAGGCATTGGGTCTTGTGCGGCAGCGGCCGGACATACGAACCAGTGGAGCAGCCCGTCCAGTAACGGCAAACTGATGTCTTCAGGGTAAAGGGACAAGTCGAGCTGGCCCGCCACATTGGCTGTGATAACCAACGCGTTCTCTCGCAAGCCCTCCAGGCAGTACCACCACCAGTCGTGCCGATCATCGCTGGGGCATTCCACTTCGATTTCATCTTGGAGATACGAGTGTCGGTACGGCACACGTTTGGCATGTTTATGATGCAGAAGAAGTAGACGGCCCACGATCAGGAGCAACCCCGCGTGCCGCGACATCTCAGCGTCGTTCCCATGAATAAAGGAAAGCCCTCGAAGAATATTCGACACGCAAAGACAACGCCGTGATACAGCGTCTTGGCTCTCAGTTCTCAAACAGAGCGGGGCGTCCTCTTTGCCGCACGACTGTTCCTCGATAACTGGATCTTGTTTCACGTTAATTTTACTAACGACTTCAGTCTGAATGTAAGAGTCAGATTCGGAATCCTCTGTTTCGGAATCCAAGTCTAAATCAAGTTCCTTTTTTAACCGCTTGGTGAAGAGCTCTTCTTCGGTTTCTTTACTACAGGTGTCGTTTTGCTGCGGTTTAAGTTTATCCAGAGGCGGCTCTTCCGTTTTAACGACAATGTCAGGTTTAGATTCACAGTCCTCCTCAAACGTAGGACTAGATATATCCTTTTTAAGTTCTGTACAATTCACGATACAGTTTGCCTCGTTCGAACAATTCACATCGTTACACAAATCCGGCGATTTTCCCTCGCTAAGTCCAGACAGCTGTATTTTTTCACTCTCAATTTTTACCTCTCTTTCACAGTTCAAATTCTCTGAACGCTTCGCATTCTCGTCGCATTTCGTTTCTTCATGCTCGGAGTACTCCTGGCCCGGCATGGACCCCATGTGTGTCTGAATGTGCAGGGTGGTATCTCCACCCCCCATAAGCCAGTCACTGGATCCACTTTGGAATCCGTCCTTGCTAAACTCGAACGTAGCACCTACCAACACAGCAGTAAAACTCCGCTTGGCACTGCGGTTAATCTCTTCGATCTCTTCGTCCTCCTCCGTGTCTGCACTCGACTGACAATCCTGCTGGTCCTGGTCTGATTCCTGAAGCACCCTCGTACCCACACTGATCTCACTATCGGAAAACGCACCAAAAATCTCGATCAAATATCGCCGGAAGTGATCGATGAGGTTGTCCAGGAGACCCGGCAACTGCGATAACATGAAGTACCCCACGGTGTTGTCGTCATATAACAGGATGTTGAGGGTGTCTAGGGCCCAGGTCGCCTCCGATAACAAACCCGATTTTAAAGACATCATTACCCGCCATGCTTCCACGGGGCCTGAGAAAGAAAACAAAGGTTATGGTATAAACGTCGCGTTGTAACAAAGGCTTTTCATGTGTCTAAGAAAGTTTTAGTCAAATTTCCTTTGATTGCCGTTGATGTCGTCAATTTCCTTAGAACGCCATATATGTGGTCACTGAGTACACTAGCTGTCAAAAACAACGATGGCAGACGGCAACAATGATCAGAAATGAAGTTGTTGATGCTGTCGACAACACAGTTTGACATTAGCGAGTTGATGAAACCATAACGGCGACGGCAAAGAGAACGTCCGTTTGACAATTTAAGGATTATTTAGCAAAACAACGGCAAGGCGAGTGCATTATACATTTTGGTACATTTGCCTTATACCCACACCCCATAACTCCAAGGTGTACCCCCCTGCCAGATAAATATTTCCGCTGTTAGTGGAGGAGTGACCGGAAACAACGGACGAAAAAAAGTTCCCTAAAAGGCTGTTGGTTTTGGAAAACTGAAAAAAGATCGGTCATTTTGTTTCCTGAGAGAAGCGGGAAAACAACACAGAAGTTGTTTGCGCGTTGAAATGATTCCACTTTAACGTTTTAAACCGAAGCTGTAAAGCCATTTGTGATTTGCCAATGAAGGGGCAAGACGTGGATACTCGTCTACTTAGGTAGGATTTTGTCTTTCTTTGATAAACAAATACTAAGGTCCCGTGGGCACTTGGCGAACTTTCATTTCATTTGAAAAATCTCTGAACAGTTGCATTTCAGGAGTTCAAACAAGGCTTTAGTTCCTATCAAACTGTAATTTTATCAATTCTTACCTAACCTGAAAAAGGCTCATGACTCTGCCATAAAGAACGACAATGTTTCTGTCAACACTGTCATGAGTATTGGAAAAGACAAGTCTGGTCAAACCAGTGAGTACGAGTTTTAACTCGTCTACGCGGCCCGTAGTAATTCCGAGGATTTCGAGACGTTACTGACGAAATTTATCTGAAATTTGCTTCGAAATCACAGACATCGATACAGATCAAGGAGTACTTCCTCCTTTTAAGGAATGAGCTCTGAGCCAAATTCATTTTCAAGGCTTTGGTGGCTTGCAGTGACGTGATCAATTTCTTTGGCTCGCTATAAAAACAATTTTAGTTCCAGGCTGATTAAGATGATAGAGTTTTCACATGTTTTACCCCTTCCCCCACCGTTGACGTTGATGCTGAATGTGAGAGGGAACAAGGAATCGCCTTTAAGTGTTCCAACATTATCATCTGAGATTGTAGACGAAAAAAAAAATTAAGATGCTTGACAAGACAATAAAAAAACTAACCAACAAACAAACACACAGGCAACAACTGCAAAACAAAAGAACAATTAAAGGGGGGGGGGTGGTCTTTATAAAGAGAGTGGGAAATGCTAATGAAGTAAGGAGAACAAGGGGCACGTTAAAGAAACAACAACTGACAAACAGAAAACCATCTCAACGTACCTAAGTCTCGAGACGTAAGCTTGCGTTTCTTAGTGAACACTGGTCTGGTGGCCTCAACACAGTCATTAGGAAATGACAAGTCTCTCTTTATAGCAGCTGTATGCGTTTGCTGCTGTTGCTGTTGTTGCTGTGGCTGTGATGGTTGCTGGTGAGGGTATTTCATCTTTTGTGACGCCTGCAGTACCTGCGCCATGGCTTGCTGTCGGGACGAAGGAGATGGTGAAGGACTGGGACGGTAAGGTGGAGTTGCTGGAGGATACTGGCTCTGCTGGCGGCCTGGGTATGAGCCATACGGTGGCGCTGGAGGGAACTGGGTTTGAGGGCCGCTGGATGAACGTGGGCCTCTTCCACTGTGAGCTCCGGGAGGGTAATCAACCATGTGCTCGGGTTCTGATGAAGGGCTATACTGAGAACCCCACAATGGGTGCATCTTTTCTTGGGGGCTTGCACTTGGCATCATTGAGTGAGGTGAGGAGAGAGCCCCCATCAATGATGGGCTCGCACGCTGCGGGTATTGTGAATGCGAATAGTTGGCAGGTGGATGTGCTGTTTGGGGGCTTGACTGCTGAAAGAACTGCGACATGGATGACGGACCCTGGTACACGTTACGCTGCGACATCATGTAAGAAGGGAGTCCTCCCTGGGGGACATTTGGTACGCTATGCCTTCTATCTCCGCCATAAGGATACTGGGGCATTCCAAATGAACTCGAAGGTGTCGGTTGACTCATTTGAAGATTCCCAGAATTGTCCCTTAAATCCGAGAAAAATTTACTGCTGTTGTCATAATTAGGCTCTGCATATCCTCCATCCCTCGCATTATAGCTTGGAGGCAAACTGGCGGAAGACTCGTTTGTCCTTGAGCCGTAAGATCCGTGAATGGAGGAAGTATCCGGAGGTCTCTGGCTCTGCGTAAGGCTGCTTGTGGGTATTATAGCTTCTGAACAGGTCACCGTGGCATTTGGAGGCGGGATACCTGAACCTTCAAGGAGATTAATCTTGATGTCGTCAATTGAGTTTGATTTGGTGTGTTTCATTTCATAAGACAGCAGATATCGGGAATACTGATTACGAAGAACGTTCACTATATTTGGCACGTCTGAGGGAAGGTTTAAGGCCGCTAAAACATCTTGCCATAGCTTTCTCCTGACCACCTATAACAAACAACAAATCAAGTAAGCCTTGACTAGTTATGATAGAGTTACACTCTAAAAACAACTAAAATAACCACAGTAGTCCAATCAGAACATTGCAAATAACGCAATGCTCAAAGCAATACATACAACCAGTGCCAAGTGCGGGAAATCACAAGTCACGGTTTGTTTGGTTTTCATAGGTAGTTCGTTAGGGAGAAAACCGCACTTTCATGGTGATTAGGTCGAAAATATTGTACCAGCTTTGTACACCAAACACAGCCAGGTATTTTAGCAAAACCAAAAGCAAATGCACCATTTTTGCAACAATCAAAAACTGCTGGAAAGAACAGGTTTCGATAAATGTTTTTTTTTTATGAACTCACTTCTTGTACTCCGCCTCTTTCCTTAACAACTGTAAAGAGCTTGTAGAGGTCTAAAGGTTGCCTCATGATAACTGGCACCTGGATGATCTGC
This sequence comes from Siderastrea radians, assembly GCA_964017195.1. Lineage (NCBI taxonomy): Eukaryota > Metazoa > Cnidaria > Anthozoa > Scleractinia > Rhizangiidae > Siderastrea > Siderastrea radians. The sequence continues at coordinate 49,216,439 of OZ024888.1, forward strand.
GTGCCTACAAACACAAAATACAATTTATATGCATGCCCACGAAACTGTATGCCATGCTGTGAACCCCATCAGATGACTGGTAAATCGGAGGATAATGCCCGAGGATGAAAGATTGACCGAAAAATTAACAGTTGGCCAACACACAAAGCTTCAACGGCAACTACTTATTTTAGTAGTGGTATTCTGTGGTAGTGTTTATTATGCTATAAAGGGGGGTTTCTAATGCGGGTTGGTCGATGAAAAAAAACTCACATGCACTCAAATGAGAGCAATGAAGTATCTCCCTCTGACATCATCTGTTGAGCTGTGCAAGACAGTTCTAAGTTTTGTGACCACTCAAGTGAAAATTGGGTTCTTTTAAGCGTGAAAGTTTAACCTACCAATGTTGTGACTACGCTCGGAGCAAAGCAGATTGTCAAAAAGCATTGTAATTGAACTTCACTTGAAATTACCTTGGCTGCTCATAAAAGCTTGGTATTTATCAAGAAATTCCTTCCTCTCCGGTTCATCAGAAAGTTCATACAACTTGGAGAACTGAAAGAGTAAATCATAGATTATGGGAAAGCCCTATGAAAATCCAAAGATGGGATAACTCACACGAGAAAAACACCACACTCCTCTAGTAAAAGGAGAGGGAAAAGAAAGAGGACTCTCCTAGGAGTACTTGTTTAGAAGGGGAATCTCCTAGGGGTCGTTAAGGGAGGGATCTCTATGGAAGTAGTTTAGATGGAATCCTCCCACGAATGGTAAAGGGAGATCACCTTGGGGTGCTTAAGAGGGAATCTTGTGATAGATAATCGGAGAATTTCCTAGAGAATTAAAGGTGACGCTTCAGGGGGAATCTCCAAGGAGTAGTTTGACTAACCTTCTCATACTGTTGTTGGTTCTGTCTTGATGATGGAAACTGATAGGACGACTGAAAAACAGAAGGAGTGATTTAGAACAGATCTGCTTCATTTTACAAGAATGATTGACACGTGAGACAAGACCAGTAAATAACAGCAGTTTACCATAGAGATGGGATTGTTCGGAAGAGAAGGGTTGATTTCATCCAGGTCAATTTCTGCATCACCAAATGATGATGTGATGGACACGCCCGAGGGTGAAACTCCAGGTGCAAGGTCAGAAAATGTGGAAAGTGGTGATGATGGAGGGGAGGGCGGTGTTTCTTCTTTGGCCATACCAGGCATGTCAAGTGTTGAGTTGCTTAGCTGCTGCGTATCACTGTTACTACTTTGGGCTGCAAAGAGAACAAAAATACAAGCATGACTCTTTATTTCCAAGTGATTGCCAACCTAGGGTTTAGCTAGAAGGGTGTCAAGGCATCCAGGCATCCTATGGACATCCACTTTGCATAAATTCATTTGAAATTAACTTTCTCTCTTATAAAATTGAAAATACCCCCCTCCCCCCATTTTCATTTTCTGGCATGTTGTGAACCAATTTCTCTTATTCCTTGCCTACATTTTTGTGAATCTTGGTTAGTTTACTCAATCAATCAATCAATCAGTCAATCAATCAGTCAATCAATCAATCAATCAATCAATCAATCAATCAATCAATCAATCAATCAATCAATTAATCAAAGCAAGGCTACAATAACACTGACAAACACAACAAACACTTTTGGGGTAACAGCATCTAACTGCTTAATGAATCTGCTTTCTTCTGAACAGTTCTTGTAAATGTCCCAAGGTTTCTAACAAGGTTTCTATAATAATAATATTTAATAATATTTTGGCTTCAGGAGCACTTAAACAGAGTCTCAGTGCTCTTACAATTATGCAGATAAAAGTATCTAACTAATACTAATACTAATTACAATGAAAAATACATGCTAGATATGAACTATCTGTACTGTACTTTTAAATCTGTACTCTAAATCTGTACTGTACTTTTGAGCAGCTTGAAATCATTGACTGGTCAATATTTATCAACCCTAACAAATACCTTTGCTTTCCTTTGAAACCCTACATATCTTACCAAGAGCAGCGGTTCCTTGTGGCTGAGAAGGGGATGACTCCATTGCAGCAGGCAATGGACCTACAGATGGTGGGGCTGAGCTTTGTGATGGCTGCGGGTCGCCATTGTCTGTCCGCAGTGATGTCTCACCTGCTCTCATAGACTCAATCATGGCCTCAACATCTTCAGCCGTGGGTAGCTCGTTTAATGTTGGGGATGGGACACGCCCTGTCAAGAGGATTGTTTTCTTATTAGTATACTGCTGCAGTATTGTCACTCCTCCCCAGTAAAGGTCTTTCTGAGTCAAAGGTCTTCCTTCTTACTACATGACCATTTGCACAAATCATGGCCTTCTACACCACCCAGAGGTGTTAAAGATGCTGCCGCTATTTTAGTTAATGTTATCAGATTAAAGCTTAGCTGAAAGATCAAAAGGTGATAGGGATATACAAGGCAGTAAAGACGTCAGTGCGATAGGGTAAAACGAAATACCATAAAAATTTGCCCCGTGTTTTGTTTTCTGTATACTGTAAAACCTTGATTACCGTGTAGCACTAAATTTTTGTGGGAGTTTAATTTTGCGGATTGGCGATTTCTTGTATTTCGTGGGAACTAATTTTTTGCGATTGGGAGAAACTGGTTTTTCTTGCTGGGAATTAATTTTTGCGATTTCAGGAAGACGCCTTCTATTTGGAATTATAACGTTGTCGTTTTTTGAGTACAAACAATCGAATACAGGTGAAAAACATGCAGTTAATCAATGGACTACCTTCAGATGATCCTTTTCTTTAAAGCTTTTAACTGTCAAATACATGCACTTGTAGTGTACCAACTCAGGAGCTCCTGACCAACTGGTATTTCATCGCTTTATTTCTTAATATTTTGTTTCAAATTTCGTTTTGTTTCTGAACGAAAGATACGGTTTAAGTGAATGGGTACCATCATGATTTTACCTTACATGTAAAAGGCAATGTTTGTATATAATCGCGAGTATGGAGTAAATTTTTGCCGAGAAAAATTTTGCTGGAGATTTTTTCGCTGCAAATTTTTTTGCGGATCGTGAAAAACCCCACAAAAATCGCAAAAATTAGAACCTGCAAAAATTTAGTGCCACACGGTATCTGCACTTTTCAGTTATCCACACTCGATTGTCCTGATTTATTCATTCATGGTCATTTACAAGTTGTCGTCGTAACAACTTTGAGTAGAAAAAGAGTGAGTAAGTCCTTAAAATGGGCTTCGTTTACTCCATATTCCCTAGTGAACAATCATTAAGAAAACCAGAAACAGTGAAGTCAAACTTGCCTACGGTACTTAAGCCATCTGTGAGCCATCTCAAAACCACCATAGTTTTTTTAAATCAAACTCTGAGATTAAACCCATTATCGTCCGTGCCGGCCTGAGCCGGCCTTGATTTTGCGCGTGTTCGCTTTTGGCTCCAGCCTCCCCTGGAAAGGCTTTTTTGGTCCCCTTTTGTCCTAGTTGTCTTTGGGAATGTTCAACCAATTAGAATCCACCTACTGCAAATATATTTGAAGACTTGAGGGGGGTCCTAGAAGGGAAGACTTCTTGTCACTCTCCAAGAAGATCACATTTCACTCAAAATGGCTGCCATGCTCTTCACGCGTGAATTTTCAAGATGGCAATATCTCACTCTCAGAAAGAAGGATTACCTTTTGAAACTTAAAAATCCAAAGAAGAAGTTCTAAGGAACACTTGACAAGTTAAGCAATGGAATTTAGAGCTTTTAGAGCGAAGAAAACATCCTTCGAGGACGAACAGCAGTTTTGTCAAAGCGAAGGACAATCTTCCATCGCAAGAGATTTTTCGAGCTGCGGACTTTCTGGGAAATGCTCAAGCACTTCTACGAGCCTACGGTAGAGTAAATTACACTTTTGATTGTAAATTTTTACCGAAATAACTTCTTAATTGAAGGATTCTTTGTATTTCTTAAAGTTTTCGTAAAAGTTTTGAAAAACGTGCACAGTTCGCATCAGTAAATGCTCTTCAAAATAACTTGCACATCGAGCGAAATCGCTTGCGCGTAGCTTCCCTCGAAGAAAGAATTGAGCGCGTTTGGTTTTCAGAAACGAATAAAGGTGTGTATAAATAAATGTATTATTTAGAAAAGCTTACTGTCTCCTCTTCTGTGACTCTTCATTCATGAAATTTCGAAAAGTAGTTATCTGACCTAAACAGACACAAATCCTCTGTTGTAGTTTGATTTCACGCGCGAGACAGCATGTGAAATCTCTTACGCAAATTTTCAAAATTTTGACTTTGAGAATGTATTTTTGGTTAATTCTTAATTGACAACTGGTGTATTTTATTCGAAAGTTAGAAATTTTAACTATTCTAGATCAAGTGAGTGTTGTTTTTTCGAGCCTATAAATTGTCGTTTCGTACTGCACATGGGGTTGTTTATTACCAACTGCTAATTTAGCAAAGCGATCAAAAAACACATGGCCAGTAATGGGTTGAGCATAGTTTTTGGTAGTCTATTTTTAGCATAATTCAGGTCTGACTGTTAGTGACGAGTTGCTGATTTCGATCAAGCGTACTCTAAAAACGTTGTGATCTTGATAAAATAGTGATCATAACATCAGCATTGCACTTTAACCCTTTGAGCCCCAATAGTGACAAGCACCTTATTTCTCCTTACAATATTACTACTTGATCAAACATACAGGTTATGAGAATAAAGGAAATGATCATCAATTGTCAAATGTCTTGATTTTTGATCAAATTCTCCCAACTAGTAACATAAGAAATATAAGGAGAATAGTGAGGAGAATATGGATGTTAATATTGGGGCTTAAAGGGTTAAGTGTATGGTATTAAAACTGGGAGTGAAAGTGAACGTACATTGTTGCAGTATACACTGTATGCAATTCAGTGCAATCAACTGACCTGATAGTTACCATGATGAGTTTAAATGCAGAGACAAGAACATAAATGTGGTAAGAGCACGTAGACCTGGTAGAGTGTAAATGCCACTTTATATGAGATGACAAGATAATGATTGTCAAAACAATGAAGGGATAGAAAATTAAGACAATTTCCGCTCAACATTTGAGCAGTAAGTGCAAAAATTAAGTTCCCATAAAATACTTGCAGTATGGTCACATTTTGAGAACAGATAAGAAGACCTTATTGATAATTTTGCTTCCAGGCTGACCCCGTGAGAGAAAATCGGATTTGAAGTTATCCATATTTCAATTGAAAAGACACTTAATGTGAGTTCAAAACAAAATGGCCCCTGCTTTTAGCATATTTATGAGGTTTGCCATCAGTTTTCTCAAGAATGCTTGAGAATTTCATTGCGAGGTCACCTGGAGAAGTGAATTAAAGTGAGATGTTTCAAATAGCCTTGAAAATGTTACTATGCTATGAGTAGTCTTTTAGTAAATATTTTTTGCATTTATTGCTTGAACATTGAGCGGAACCTGTCTTAATTACAAGAACAAGAATGTGCCAAACCTGTTTGCACATTTCCCATCATAGATCCTAACTGCATTGGTGACATTCCTGATGGGGTGACACTCCCTGATCCTTTACTAGCCATCATCATTTCTTGAGGGCTAACATAGGGAGGCCCTGGACCTTGACCTGATCCGGGGAATCTTGCCCCAGAGTTGACAGCTTCAAGCACAGCTGCCGCAGCAGCTGCTGCTGGTCTGCTGACACCAGACCCTGCAGTGGAGAAGTTTGAGCCTCCTACACTGGCTGAAGGAAGACTGCTACTGGTTCCCCCTGAGCCAGACATCTGATTTCCTCCCATACCAAATGGGGGAGGGAGTTTGCCAGGAGGGTAGGTTGGCATGCTTCCTGTGGATGTTGGGCTGTCTGTACCAAAATTGGACATGCCAACAGATGGAGAGGTACCTAAAAAATACTTGTTTTTAATTACTGTAAAAGATCTAATAAGCTTCTTCTTTGTAATTCAGAAGTGCAAGACCTTCAATATGCTGGGTATTTGCACTTATCTCTCTGCAATAGGGCCCTGCTGTATTTACTCCCTTCCCCTCCCTTCCTTTGAGTAAATTTTTGGTTAAGTATTACATTCCATTGATCATGCCAATGTGTCTGTGCCTGGTGGTTGCTACTCACAGGGTTGCCATGGATATGTTGTAGTTCAATTTTATCCTTGGCTCAATTTTTATTTTCTTTTGTTTCATATTCATTATCATATATTAACATAAAAAAGAACAAAGGAAAATATAAATTGAACCAAGGATAAAATTGAACTACAACAGATACAGTTTGCATACAGCTTGAACCTAATCTGGCTCCAACTACCTTTCTGACAGCTTACACAAGCTCACCTACTGGTGATGATTTTCACATGGTGTTACATGTATGAGAGGGTAGGCACACAGCCAATCGACTATGAGAATGTCTCTTCGCCTGTTTACCAACCACTGCCTTGTGATTGCCACTACTCTTTTTACTTACCATCAGCAACACTCCTCAACGGTGACCCTAGTGTGACATTGGGAGAAGGTGTATGCCTTGAGTGAAGAGATCCAGGGAATGGTGGTGGATTGCCTCGTTGGTAGGCACTTTGATTGCTCCCATATTTGCTAAGCATTTCTGAAGATGCACCTATCCTGCCCATGGGCGGATTCCCATAAGACGCAGACACTGAAGGCATTCCATGCTGCGACTGGTCAGCCATCCTGCTCGGAGCATAGTCCTGGCCTGGTAGTTTGTCACCCACATTGTTACTGGGGTATCTAAGGCCAGCAGAGCCTCCAAACATATCTGCTGAGGAAGGTTTTGGAAGAATAGGCTGTGGGTGGGAGGACTGCATTCTCTGCATTCCGCCTGGTGGCTGTGTGTAGGGCTGCTGCTGTTGCTGTTGAGGTATATAAGGCATTTGCTGAGGAAACTGAGGCTGAAACATAAGGAACAATAAATAAAAAGTCAGCAGTAAGTGTTAGAACTTACAGGGCTATTAAACTTTGAACCCAAGACCGAGGTTTTTGGGTGCCCATAATTATCCAAAATTTTGATCTTGAAAAGGTGCAGTTATAGTCAAATTTGTTTTAAATGAAATGTTATCCGAGTCTAGTGTTTTAAGCTGAGTAAAGTTTTGGGCCATTACTTTGTCAGCTACTCTAGAATTAACACAATTCCTTATATAAACAAGTTGTATACACCCGTTTGAAAAAACATTGTTGGGTGACAAGCATAAATGATGAACAATGCGACACAATGGAACTCTGGGAAGATGGCAGGGATAAGTTTGTTACTGGGTTTCATTTCTTGATATTCAAAATATTTTCTTTCCAAGAAAATTTAAAGAGTAAATAAGGCATGCCATGTTATTTTAATGTGCATGTGTCTAGGAATAGAGGCAAGTTTTCATGCTTCCCAGAGCACTTTTGGGTCTCATTGTCAACGATTTAATATGCTTTTTACCTGACGTTTTTTTCAATTGAGTGTATTTAAAAAGTTCCAAACAGGCAAACTATTGAGGCAAGTACGTTTATTTTTAGGCTTGGAAATGGTATAAAGCCAAACATCTGAGTCAACACTCTTAAGTTTAAACTTTATGACACTTTTTCATGCACAAAAGAATATGAATATAAGTAGTTAACTTAAACCAATAAAAAGTTATCTTAATTAAGTTATCTTAATAACATAATTTGTATACTTTGCACTTAAAAAAATATATATAACAAACACAAACAACAGATGCTCTTCCACTGGAAAAAAATTCCCAGTTACTTGTTTTGTATTGTTTAAAAAATGAAATCTTCAGTGTACAGGACTCCATTTTGCTCTGCATGGCTCAACATGTAACGGCAGACTTAAACTGTTTGATTTTTTACTTTCATGCAAACCAAAAACCAACTAAATGGTCCCAACTTCTAAATTTACACAAGCTGTTTATACATTGTCTATCACTTCATTTATATACATAAAGGCAGTTAAATTTACATCTGCAAGCAGGTAAAAATTATATGACAATGGAAAACAATAAATTTATATTGTTTAACTGAGATTCATGTTTGGCGTGTAGATGAAGTTAAATTTTTTTCAGTGTCCACTAAAAAGAAAGCAGCGGCAGATGTGATACAATTAATGAGAAAGAGGTACTTGCATCTAGAGGATTGCATTAAGAAAGTGACTTAGCTGTATTCATTCTGACAAAATTAATTTGTCCATCTAAGGCACAGGTTACATTTCACAATTTTGCGAGAATTTGTTTATGTTGCAATCAAACATTGTCAACAGAACAATTTTCCTAGTGCAACCTTAACTTTTCCAGATCACCAAAGCTTTAAAAAACAACCAAAAACATCAAAGATGCTGCAGAACTTGGGTGGGGCAGGCAGATTCTCCAGACACTGCACTAAACTCTGGGAATCACAGCAGTAACTGCCAAGGCTTCTCAATATAGGAAAATACAGAATATTTACGACACAATCAAATAAGCATGGTTGGCTGTGGTTTTTAACTTTTTGCTGCGCTTTTCCCAGATTTCTGCAAAGTTCGTTTTATTGCAGTCCATGCCTAAAACACACGGATGGATCCACAAGTCAAAAAGGGAGGCATTATGATGTAACATCGAACGGTGATGGCTGCTGTCGATCTCTCACACATTGTCAATCAGACTACACTAAGTTGAAGAATATACAAGTCTCCAGTTTGGCTCATAGCCAGTTCTGTTACACTGTCTTACAAACTCAAAAGATACAATGTTGTAGGAGAAGCTACATTATTGTATAGCGGCGACAACAGTTCGCATGAATAAGTTCCCATACACATGTGCTACAGTAATACGGACATGTTTAAAGGCATGCAAACGCAACAGTCGGTTTTTCTGCCGTGAGCCTTCAATTATTTCTTTGGGTGCTGTTGGGTGTTGGGGTGTTGAAGACATTGTATATTGAAGAAAGCTACACAAATGCCACGAGATGACAAATGACAAATTCGCTTGCAATAACATAACCGAGAAATACTCAGCACATCGTGGGAATCTTTATCACAAATTGTACCTTCAAAAGCAGAGTGTTTTGCTGGTTTAATCTCCTTTCTCGGCGGTTTACACACGGAGATATTAGCGGCGATAGAAAGACGAACAGGACCTTTGCCCGTCAAGTTGTCTTAGATAATTATGCATATTCAAGGCGTCATGTGCAATTTCACTCGTCTTCTGCACATAATTTTCGTGAAATGACAAGACTGTACCAGATATACTTAACATTTTGATTCAAAAGATTCCAATATTTACATATAATACACGCAAATAAAAAATACATTTGATGACAAACGATGGTGTCTATACATTCCCGACGGATGAAATCAAAACAGGTCAGATTTCATATTTTTAATACACGTCACGTAAATTGCTATTGTTCGTTGTTATTGTTCTGTGTTCGAGAAATAAATTGTTTCCTCGAAATCCCTATTGGAGAGTCTTGAAAAATTCTTTGAGTGTCTCAAAACTCGATCCTCGATCATTGAAACTCGAGCCTTGAAACTCGATTTGCGAAAACATCAAGGATTGAGTTTCAAGTCGAGACTGTCAACTTACTTTTGCCTGGTACAGTGTAATAAGCCTCTTGGCTTCCAGAGAGCATCACACAACCCACAATCTGTGTTTTATATAGTACCGGTCAGTAAATGCAATGCCCCATCTTGGTGGCTAGGGATTCTACTACTCAGTACATGGCTAACCTGAATTATGTAAAAGTATCTTCATTAGCTAAAATTATTCCTATTTCCGTCTAGATATTATGATTGAAGACATGACAGCTTGTGATGCATAATACCTGAGGATATCTATGTTGCATCTGCTGTGGTTGAAAGCCAGTGTAATCTTGAGCAGGCTTCTGCAACTGGTTTCCCATTCTCTGACCCTGCTCTGCTAGACTGGACTGTCCCATAGCTTGCCGACCCATTCCAATATTCCCATAATATTGCTGCGACTGTGGAGGCACAGCCGCTGCCTTCATACCCCCTGGCTGCATCATGTACGGTGCATACTGCTGCTGGGGTGTGATTTGTTGGGACTGTTGCTGCTGCTGTGAGCCGCCCATCATCATATAAGGCGACTGCTGCTGAGGAACTCCTGGCTGCTGCAATAAATGGAACAGAATTAGCCTCTGTAATGCAGCATACAGCAGTCAGGCTGTAGGGTAATAATTATTGTACTTTCACATTTGTCCACGAGATGTAGTGGAGGTCTTAAAAACAAAGAACAACATCTGCAGGGAGCCCTCAAACAAATTAGTCATTGCTCTGCAAGGTCACCATTTTGATTTTTAGTACATGTGGTTTCATAGAAGTCTACCACCATCAGGGGGTCACAGAAGTGAGAGACAGATTTAAGCCAGAAGTAGAAAGTTCATACATTCTTACTTGTGCAACATTTTTGCCTTATAGCATGTCCTTCCTGGTGAGACCATTTTTGGCTGTTTCAAAGTAAGATGAAACCTTCGATTTTTTTAAAATTTTAGTTAGCAGATCAAGGGAGGAACAAATTGTAAGTTTTGTTGTTTCACTGGTTAGATAACAAACTGACAACTGTAATCAGGCTGTATTGAACCAAACGCAATAATTTTAATTTGTCTGTAAAACTCCCTGTAGTCTAGTCACCCTGTTTTGCTTGACATGAATTTTTATCAACATTTTGTTTGTTCGAAAATTCGTTTCCTCGATTTTTCAACTGGCTTACTCTCAGTTGCTTTATGCTATGGAAACCAGGATAAGCTCCAGCCATGAGGGCCTCCTTGGTCCAAGTGCGAGTTTGCGAGATTTTGCTTGACCTGGTGAATTTCCGTGGAAATTTCCTCAAACTGTCGCTTGTTTCACTACCAAAAGAAAATTCATCTCACAAGACAAGAGTGTGAAATGCTTCCGAGATTCCTGCCAACAGTGTACACCGTACTTGTATTATTTACCGATACACGCACTCAGCGAGCTTGTCTCCAACCTATGCATGTAAAATTTACTCACACTTCAGAATATTGTCTGCAAATTCGATTTGGAATCAGTGGACAAAAAGCCACTCTATGGAGATGCCACTGCAAAATTCCAATTTTTTAATTTTATTTATTTTTCAATTTTCATGAATTTTCTACATACGTATGCATGTAATTTTTTTTACATGCATGTAAATTGCCTGCAATATGGCATCTTTACATGAATGAAACACATATGTAACGCTGCAATACCCGTGGCCTGTACTGTTTGCCCAGACTTGGTGGCCTCTTGGTGTATGACTGGAAACAGATCTTTCAAAATATGTTAAATTCCATGAGTAGCCAATATCCAAAATCCAAACGTGACACATGATACAATGTAAATTGATCTGTAGACATAGTGAAATGGTCACAGTCAGTAGCAGTCAAGTGTAAGGCAACAGTCATGTCTTGCATGTCTCTAGATTCCTATCACTCAACTCTAGAGAAGCAACCCAAATCCTTAAATTTCAAATATACCAAGCAGAAATTTTACTTAGGGTTTCAAAACTATACAAAGGGTCACAATCTGGATAATATTCCGTTATTAATTACAGCTAGTACACTAAAGAACAGTCCAAGTTTACAACTGTGTTGTGGTTTTGTGCTGGACAACTACGACAGCACTGACAGAATACATGATTAATAATTATTAGAGCTTCAAATCTCAGTGACAATATAGAACAAGAAGATGAATATCAAAGTCTTAACTTAATATTTCTTGGCAAGATCATAGCCACTGAACCATGGTTTCCGTGGGAAACCAGTCCAATTTTGTTCCCATTAGTTATCAGTTACAGTGTACTTATGATCAGGGCTCTAAGTTAAGAATCATTTAACATTATACTGTAAACAGAATATAGGATATATTGGGCTACCTACATGTAATATGACTGCCTAAAATAACACACTTAAAGCATTTTGGCAATTTTTCTGCAAGATTTTGACAAAGTTAGCAGTGAATTCAGGTGAATTAGCTTGGCACACACGGTGCAATTCACCAGGCATCAACTCTTACCAAAAACATGGGAGTTCAACTGGATCAGTGTTGAAAATGCCACTAATTCTTATGTTTAGATTTTACTATTATGTAACTATCAGGATAATCATATCAAAATAAAAAGTGTTGAAAAACTGTTATAAGAAAAGAAGTTCTTTGTCAGGTATTAAAGAGCTGACCACTAACACTGTTTCATGGGCTTTCAAATCGGATGACTACAACACACCCTTGCAAGAAAGGCAAAGAGTTTTACCACAAGATTGAGAGCTACACAGATGGAAAAACACAGCATCATTCAAGAAGCAAGACAAGTTCTTCATCTAGAAACTGGTATCACGTCTATTTTTACTACTCAAACTAAATCTTAACACATGACAATGGCTAAAATTTTGTGTCAACATTAATACCAAATAACACATACATGTACAAACACACATTAATGTGAACAAGTTCTCTTCACTTGCAATGCACAAATGCAGTGTTGTCAAAATATGTTGCCGTTCCTTCTTTATTCCTACTATTTCAAGAATAAAGGGCCTGACCCTGGAAGTAGTCAAGTGGTCAAATACTAGTGAATCTTCTGTTTTGGCAAGTGGAATTCTCCAAGCTACTAGCCACGTTGGCTACTAAAATTTAGAAGGCAAATTTCTTTGTTAACTTTGAAATGTCGTGGCAATTTCATTGCCATCACAGTTGTTTGAAGAATAGCACATTATTACACAAGAATAAACTGCACAACTTATGGGAATGTATCTAGGACAGAGAAGCAAAATTTTCTTAACACACACAACGACTGGACACAAAGTTCTTTTCTGTCTACAGCTGTCATAATCTACTGCCGCTGTTGGGTACATCGTTAAGGTATAAGTCTTGTCTTCTCAACACTTGAGAAGACAAGATGGATGTTAGTTTGTTTGTACTGTAGTAGTCAAGTCTTATTGACATTTTTCTGTGTGTTAGTCCTGATTATTCACGACTTCTTGAAATTTCTCCATAACGCTGTATGTTCATTCGCATCTTGTCTTACTGATGGTTCTTAGAACATTAGTACACTCATAATGCACAGTCTCTTCTCCTCAATGTTTCTCAGTATTTTAGTTCATTAGTGTACTGTTAATCTTGCCTTCTCTTTGTTTAATCTGCTGGGTAGAAATGAGTTTTTACAACCCTATAGTCACTTTGTTATGCACGTTTTAATTCTCACAAAAAAGGAAAAAATTGAAAGTAAAGTCACTTTCTGTAAAATTTAAAGCATTTTAAAAGCCTCTACTTTCTCTGAATTCGGGAAAATATAGCCTTGCAAAATACAGTTCTGTCTTTTTCAAGTAATTAAGCACTCACAAAAATTAGAGAGAACAAGGAAGACTGTGACTGTCCTGATTTGACAGCTTACATGTATACTGGTCTCAAACATCAGTATCCAGGAAGGAAGTTGATTTTTGTAATTCTATAAACTAATTTTTCAAGCCTGACTGGTAAACTAAACCTTGATATGGACAGAAGCAAGAAAAGTGCAACAGGCTTACAGTGTACAGTTGTTTGGTATCAAATCTAGTGTATCTACTTGCTAACTGTATGTTGCAAGTCAAAGTGTTACATGCTGATGCTTAAAATTGTCTTGCTACGTTGAAAGGGTCACAATAACTCAATTTACGTCTGAAATTTTCAAGACAATGAAATGAAGCAACCGAACCATAAGACCACTTAGGACAATAATAAAACCATGACAAAGACATGTGTAACTCTAAACATTCTTACAAACGAAAGGTCAATAAAATGTTCTCTAGATTAATCCCTTGAAGACCAATGACTGACCAACGTTTGAAACTGTCTACAATTATTTATAAATTGACACTCACCCAGCCAATCAGACAGACAGGTAGATAAATTACACAGGTGGTGAACCAGGTTTAAATTGTATAGAAAACTGTACACAAAAAATGTTTTAGTCGGCTCGAACTTGTACGTTTACGAATCGAAACTTGCCTGTTTCACAACGTTGCAACGCGCCTCGCATCGTTTTTGGCGCGGTTGTGAAATCCGATCACCCCAGCGCTAAATTCGAGTCCGCCATTATGAATATTCCGATGATAAATATTTTAAGCGTGTGTCTGCTCGTTACTGCAGGACTAGTTACCCTACAATCTCCCCACAAATGAAACTACGAACGCCTTAAAATGCCAATAAATATCAACAATCGGTTAACGGTTATAATCTGCTCTTACCTGCAACTGTGTTCGGCCCATTGGTGGGCCAGGAGAACTATCTGATGGTAAGTTTGGCGAACAATGGTTTGACGTCTGCAACCGATTCTGCCACTGAAAATGTTGATTTGTAATCATATTTCTCTCATCTGGCTGCGAGTTAGGCGCTCTTTGTCCAGCCTGAGAAGTATTCGAGTCCTGAGCGTAGTAACCCGGTGGGAACGGGCTCGACGTTTGGGGATTTAACCCCCTTTTCAGTTGATTTTCACTCTGAGCAGAAACAAAGCTTTGTTGGGAGCCATATTGTTCAGATACGTTCGGCGCTCTAGGAGCGATGGGAACTTCGTGAAAGCCGTGTAGCTGCATTTCCTGTCGGGGGTTGTATTGATTATACCGGTTTTGTGGTGATAAAGAAGGCTGATTCGACGCCAAAAGTTTCATATTTGCGGGATTAGGGTTCGATTGAGTGAGATTTCTAGACGGAACGGCCGCGGTCGCCGCCGAACTTCCTGGGTCGAGAATTGGCGAAAGTTGATTGTTTAGGTGAACGGAGGCGGGCATTCCCAAACTAGTCGCTCCAGTCTTGTTTGGCAGTCCCGTAGATGAATTCATGGACATTTGAAATCCATTAGCGTTCACCGTTGGCTGATTCGTTGCACTCGAACTAGACGTCGCCATTTTGTTGGGCAAGGAATTTCCCTTATTATTGTTGTCACTGTGATGCTGTGAACCCTGAATATAATCGCGTAGCCCTTCCAAAATACCTTGATTTTGTGAACCTAGTGTGCTACTTGAACCATTCTCGCGTATGTACGGGTCGGGGAAGAAATCTCCGCCCGCTGGAGGAAATTTAAAATGATGGTTTGCGTGTTCCGTGTTCGATACAGGCTCCTTATTTTGAAGGCGACGACCGCTTGTACCACCGTTACTTGCATGGACCCTGGCAGTTTGCGCCATTCGACAGCGCCGCCACACTTCCTACGACACCATACCGATCCCAAAAAAAATCCAAAGCCTCTGAACTTGTTCGTAAACTTTCACGTGTCGCTGGGACTTTCCTGGCAACGTTTGACGTTGTAGAAAATCACCGCCTTTTCGGCCTGCCGACGGTGAAAGCTTTTCACACACTAGCAGCCATCTATAGTCAGCACGTGTTTGAATGACAGCAGAGAGGACGTGACGTCACGAGGGCCATAAACGCTGCGCACGCAGCATACCGGCACATAAAAATGAGGGCCTCAAATATGGTCTTTGTTCGAGGGCCTCGTCTTAGTACATGTAAAACTCAAACATCCATGTATCGTACATGAGCCAGTGTTTTTTTGACATTTTTTTTTTCATGTATAGTTAAGAAAATATGTAAAAAAATTTCCCTATGACATCTTTGCTGAGAAACTGGCAGACCAGATTTTATTTGTCCAAAAAAGGTTCAATCTTTGATGGGCTCCTGCTCGTGTAGATGGGTCGGAAAGGAAACTTTTCAAATGTTTGTGCTGGAAGGTTTGTTACTTCCCATCATAACCTTCATTCACCTGTTTTTTTCGAGCTGTTTTCTTGCAGCCTAGTTAAGCCATCGGCGATTTTTCTCGATTAGCCTTGATTTCTTGATTGTCGATGCCTTTCCGATTCTTAATTCTGCACTCCTTTAGCTCCCTGAAAACTGCATGCCAAAATAAAAGTAATGACCACAAGCAGGAGCCTAGGCTTCGGGTAACAGGTTCTGCCACAAGCTGAATTCAACATTACGACACTTAGCAGAGCCAATTTCTAGATGAATTTACTCCGATGGTTCATTTATTTCAATTTCTCCACCAAATATTTCGTCAAGCACGGCCCAACGTCTTCGGGAAATAAACTGACTTTTATAAGAAAACCGTTACAACCCAGTACAATAAGAAACAAAATATAAGATTCAAGAAAAAACGTGGTAGTTCAAATGACCGAGACACGAAAGAATATATGATAACAAGATTCTGATATGGTATGAAAAGCTGTGCAATAAATCGTATGAACAAAGCTTTCATCTCTTCACGAGATTCAAAGTTTTGACCCCTATCGGCAAAGCTTTGTGTACTGCGTCACGAGATGAATGCAGGAGTTCTAGGACTATATAGTTCTAATGGAATGAGTTCTACGTCGGTGGGTGAATGATCATTAAGAACAAAATGTTCTGAAAGTGCAGTAGGTCTAATGGTGGGTTTGACAAGGTCGTCGCTGTTCGTTAAAGCGGCCTTTTAGTCTTCATCTTCCCTCGTCTATGCCACTACTGTTTGTTGCAACGTCGAGAGTGTACAATGTAAATGAGAGTTTTAGAGTTGCAGTCAATGTGATCGCGAATGGGTCTGGTCTCTTCATCAGAAGAAAACGTGTAGTCAGTAAGTCCAACAGTGATGTAGTTTCAAGTTACACAGTAATCGGTTTCCGCATCTGAAGAGTCTCTTGGGAAGGTTGGTTTGTATGAGAGTATGTAATTCGATGTAACTTATACGTCTCTAAGGTCGTCAATACGTCGAAAAGTAAGCAAGAGGTGTAGAATTTAAGGCATTGGCGCAACGTTCAAATGTTTGTGAATGAGAGATGATATGGTGAGCCGCACTAACTGAGCTCATCACGCCCGTGTCACGTCTTCACGCATTCGTTCCTCGTGCGTTGTTTTTGATCTCTGAGCGGAGAGAGAGAGCTCGTAGTCTAGGCCTCTTGTAGCCTATTATAGATAGTTAACAACTTTTGGTTTCTTATTACCGTATTTTCTCAATTAATCGCCCCGGCGTTTGTTTCAATCTTGGCCTGGTGGACCCGGCGTTTGTTTGAATCAGCAGTTTATCGATTTGGGCCAGCCATGATTTCAAGGAGGGATCTTCATTTGATTTACTTGACATCCTGTGTCTTGCTCTTACACCCTAAGTTCATTATACCACAAATAAACGTCTGAGGGGCTTACTCCCGACTTCCTCTTTTAGCCCGGCGTTTATTCGGGGCCCGGCGTTTAATCGAGAAAATATTAGGGAACTTAAGCAAACACGACGGCGACGGCTGACGAGAACGTCACAAAACAAAAGGTTTAATTAGCAAAACAATGACTCTGCACGTGTGATACAGATTTTTGTACATTTCTTTGCCGTCCTCTGCAAAACAACAACGTGAAATGACCAAATTCAAAGTTTTATGTAGAACGTGAACACACGACAGTGAATTTTCTTTTTTCTACCTGAACTGTAACGCCGTCCTTACAGAGTCAGCTCCCGGATTATTCGGCTACATTAGACAGATTGAGCGAGTTGAAACTATCACGAAAACGTTTTTAATATTTGGAAGTCATTTTTAAAGTGACGTTTTCCTTGGCGTTGCCGTCGTGGTTGCTTAAGTTCCCTAATACGGTACGTTACGTCGTGAGGAGGTGGTGCAAGTCCAAAACACGGGGTCCTTTGTTAATGACTATCCTTTAGTTGGAGTTGCATTCTGCTTCACATCCCATCAATCTCCAGCAAGTTCATGAAAATCTTTCTCGATGGTCTAAGGCATGACAAATGAACTTAAATGTCTCCAAATGCTGAGTCAAGCACTTTTCTCGAAAGAGACCGGTGTCTGATGATAACGAATTACCTGAGTGACCCTCTCCTGGAATCAGTCCATGAGCTCATACGGCTATCTGGCAGACCTGGGAGTCGCTGCTGATTTACGTTGGAATGTGCTCTGCACCCACATAGCCAAGATAGCCTGACAAAACCTGGGCATCCCTAGAGAAAATTTTTACCACTGTTTAAGATGATTAAAGCCTAGTCGTACAGGTCCTTTACCCGCCCTTTCTTGGAATATCAAATCAGTAGCGTGGCACCCTTACACAAAGCACTGAGCAGTGTATTAACCAGCTGGAAACGGTTCAGAGACGCTAAGCTGGATTTGTTTATACAACTATCAATAACTACTCTAGGGAGGTAAGAGTATCCATCATGATAGTAGTTGTTTAATGGAAAGCCTCTGGCCAATGCCAGAACAACAAATAGATTAGTTTTTACTGGTAGAAAATATTGAACAATTTGTGATACGAGCACATTCCTCACTCGCAACTACCCCTACTAGATTGCAACTACCCTAGTCCCAGAGGTTTTTCTTAATTTCTCTCCACGAAATCAAGCCGCGAAGCGGCGAATTTCTTAGAGAAAAATAAAGAAAAACCTCTAGGACCAGGGTAGACTGCAACTAGAAAAAAGCACCCTTATGTACTTGTTTCCTAACGTCCGCAATCTGACTGTTTAATCTTTTCTTTCTTTCCAAGAGCAATTATTGACTGGAACAATTTTTTTAATGCGGGGATGTTGTATGTTTCAAGGCTAAACTTAGCCTAAGATTCAGAACTTTCCAGTGATTTCATGTAAACTAGTTTGCACTGATCTTTGTGTTTGTTGAATATTACAGTTATCTATTGTAATTTATTTGCATCTATTAGAGCGCTTTTCAAATGAGTGTCGTAAAACCAAAACCAAAGTAAGTACATGTAACCGGCGCCAAGCGCAGGAAAACGCGTGCGAGCGCGAGCTAGTCGCGACTGATTGGTTTGAGTTTTACTCCTGATTGGTCGAGAAAGTGGCGCGTAAGGTTTTAACCAATCACAGAGCGAAGTAAAGCAAAACCAAAGCAAAACACGAATTACTTTCGACACTCAATTGAAAACCGCTCTATTAGTAACGCATGTTCTTCTTTTTTTGTCCCTAGCCGTTGCCTCAAAGCAATTTGCTTCAAAGCTGGAAGGACATCCAAAATCCATCAAAAAGCAGTTAAGATAGTGGCTTGTTTAGCCGCTGGTGACAGAGCATTCCAAGACTGATACAGAATAACATATAACTTGAGAAAAAACTGCGTCATAGAGTAAGAAAAAAAAAAAACATTTTGTAAATCTTCCACCGCAATTTCACTGTAATTAGTATAAAACAGCTGCAAGCCTCTAGTGTCGTTCAATAGATAAGAAAAGCTGAAAAAAAGCAACAAGAAATTCTGAAGAATTTACAGGCGGCGCAGCGTCTCTCACCTTCCCTTCCCCCTATCCAGCAGTGAAAACAACGCCAGATATAACACTATTTTTAATAGTGCGCCAATACTGACAAACGCTGACAATGCCCAATCACTCACTAAGCTTTGTAACAGCGAAATAAACATTTTAACGCTTACCTTTACATAAGTTCTATACGCCGCAAAACTCAAAAAGAGGAATTTTCAAAAACTCCTTTCTATGGTTCACTTTGTTGACAGGCAACTTGATATAATACGGGTTTTGTTAAACGGTCACGAAAACGATAACAACTGTTTATATTTGTATTCTCCTGATCCTACAATCTGCGTGCTTAGCATCCGACATGGCACAGTGTCACGATCTGTCACCGTATTCCCTTTGAAAACACGTCTGCAGCGATTCTAATGTATTTTGTCAATACTACCCTGAAGTTGTCTGCGATCAAAGGTGGAAAATTAAATTCGACTCAACAGATCTTCAGTGAAGACCCACGTTATGTAGTTCGTGGTTTCCGGTGACCTGGTATGGACAATTTGCACTTCCGGTATGTAAGGAATAAATGTATGTAAACATATTATATTTCGGGACGTCCGATATGGCGCACTGTCACAATCTGTCACCGTATTCCCTTTAAAGCACGTTTTATAAACACGTCTGCAGTGATTCTAATGTATTTTGTCAATACTACCCTGAGAAATAAACATTTCAACGCTTACCTTTACTTAACTTCAATACGCTGCGAAAATCAAAACAGCAAAATTACGCTCCTTTTTCTACGGTTACTTTTTTCTATCTGTTTACGTCATAACTATAGATGGAAAAAAGGTGATATCACGAGCAAATTGTCCGGTATTTGAGAGACTAGCTTTTGATCTAACGAGCCTGGGGCCCGTTTCTTGAAAGACCCGGTAACTTTTCGGGCCCGGAAAGCTATTTTATGTGCGCGATGTTTGCATTAAAGACTCAAATTTTGTTAGTTTTGAAAGCTGAGCAATAAAATTCTAAGTTGATAAAAGAAGTCAGGCTAATATGTGGGCTAAAAACTACGCCAACGTTTTATAGATTCTGATTTTAAAATATAGCTTCGGGCCCGAAAAGTTACCGGGACTTTCGAGAAACGGGCCCCTGATTGTTTAGAGGCCGCACGGAGACTAAGTGAACTGACTCCCAGGGGGGGGGGGGGGGGTACTCCGGACTTCAAGTGACGGGGATGATCGAAGGATTTTTTTGGGTTTGAAATTTTCGTTTCCGGGATTTTTTTGGGTATGAAGATTTGGCAGGTTTTTTTTTGGGTGGCTTGATTTAAGTATGGATTTTTTTGGGTATTCAAAATGATCTGAAGATTCATGGTAGTGCCCATGTATCCCGGCCGCGTAGTTCCGCAAATAAAGTACAACCAAACTTGTTCTTGCCCGGGTAGTCTTGTTTTGTTTAGAGTTGTCATTCATAATGTTGTTGTTGACACAGAAGATGTTCTTGGGTGTCCCTAGTGTTGTTAGAATGACTACCAGATAAGGAAAGGATAAAATCATCTGGTATGATGAATTATAACCAAATACAAACATTTTCTAGTGGTTTTTTTTTTTCGTGTTAGATCATTTAATCCTTTCTGGAAATTAAGGCTCGGAATTTCGGCATGGGATTTTTTTGGGGTAAATTTTTGGTCCAGGGTTTTTTTGGGTTTTGTTGGAAGTCCTAGGGATTTTTTTGGGTATTGATTTTTGCCCCCATTCGATCATCCCCGTCACTTGAAACTAGGAGTACCCCCCCTGGGAACTGACTACCACAAATTCAGGAATGCGCGTTACATTTTATGAGTCGGCCGGACGTGCCTAGGCACGTCGCACCGCCTAAAAAAACGCAACAAAACATGTACTTGGTACAGTGCTCCAAAGACGCAAACGGGGAAACAATTCCCCTACCTCCTACCCCCTAAAACATAAATCACAAGCCTGGAATCCACTGTGCAAAATGAGTGCAGGCGCATAGTCCAAGGGCGAGAGAACGAATTGCGTGAAGTGTGAGCGTAGTGTTCCCCTTTCACCGACCCTCCAATATTTAAACGCCTTACCCCGACATCCCAATATTGCACCAATAATGGCTAATGATGGCTAATCGAAGTTTATATCCTTTTTACAGACCTCGATCATCACTCTGAGCGTTGTTCTTTCTCTCGATATCCGCACCACTTTGAGATCAGGGAAGGAAGAGCTACACAGCTAACGTTGTTTACTCCAAGGTGAGTCAGTAATAATTCACTTTCCACAACCGGGTAAACTATCATAAAGCTCAACGATTTGATACCGGTCAAACCTGTATTTAAAGGAAGCCATGTATTTAAGAGGTCATCCTCTATGAAGCGGTCAGTTATATTTAACAAGATCCCCAAAAAATTGCTCCCCTGTAATACTTTCTTATTTTAAAATTTTAAACATCATGATCTCCTTTATTGACCTATGTTGAAAACATAGGTCTTAGCCGGACTGCAGTTTTTGACCTATGTTGAAAACATAGGTCTAGCCGGACTGCAGTTTGCGCTTTCTATGTTTGTTTGTTTGTTTGTACATTTAACGAACCTCTAAATAACAAAGTCCTCGGTATAACGAACAATATTTTTCAGCCCAGTAATAGTGTAATGTATGGAAAAGTACCTCGATGTAACGAACCCTCGATATAACGAACCAATTTCCCCAGTCCCTTAACACTTCGTTAAATCGAGGTTCCACTGTAAATAGTTACGTGTATATATTTACGTATTTTTAATATTTTATAGTTTTAGTACAGAGGGCCACAAGTTTATTAGTATGTATATACTATTATGTGTTTTACCCTCTTTAAATAAAGGCTTTACCTTACCTTACCTAATGTATTTATGATCCAGGGGGGAGTCCCATGTGAGTCTTGGCAGGGATGCTCTTCATTCGACCACTAAAAGATGCCATTCTAAAACAGGCGGAGAATGCGAGACGACGGGCATCCATACACCTTTCACATGGGAGTGGACCCCCTGGGGAATTTATGTGGCACTATGTGGCACCAATCAGATTGAGGCTACTATGCTAAGAGTACATTCTTAGCATTCTTACGTTTGAGTTATGAAATAGCTGTTTTGGTTATGTATCTTTGAGCAAGATGTTGGTTGGAAAGATTGTATCTGTGCTCGATGTGGATAATTTCGATTGTACTTTTCAAGGTTTTTGAAACAGCTTTGTTTGGTAATTTGAAATTTATAGCGACATGTTAAAGATAATTATTTAATTAATTGTGAAGAAGTTTACCTTTGGTCAGAGAGGAGGGTGAATTTGCAAAGAGTAAATGGAGGCTCAGTGAGGACTGTGCTCGTGGATATGAACTTCAATGAGTAACATTATGTTGAGAAACATTGTGGCTAATTCTGGCTAACTTTGAGGCATGTGTGATTTGTAGTCCACGTGATAGGCGTGTGAAACAAGTCAGTATAATCTTGAAGCATTAAGTCTCCAATTTGCATAAATTAGTTTGTTCATTCAAGTGTGTCTGTAGGTTTATAAACCTGTTTTCTCTTCCCATAATAAGGTTAAGTTTTAGTTTACGATGTTGTGTCCATGATTTGTATCAGTCATATCCACAGTTTTTCCAGCCAACATAGAAATGATTTCTTTCTTGGTTTTATCATATACAGGAACATATGGCATGAAAATTTGTTTGAAAAACGACCTTTGCCCTCTTTTGGTCTTCAATTGGCATAAACAAGTTTGTGCAACTAAGAGTACCAATGGCTGTCCTCTCCTCAAATTATTATCTACTAGACTTGTTTCTTTCACCTCTTGTTGTGACCTCAATTTATATCATTCAGTAATAGGTGGACAATTACTAGTTGTCCTTAACTGAGGTTTCAGTTTTAGATTTAATTTGAAATTTTCATGCAGTTGTTTTGTTCTAGAGTCAGTTTGACTTTCCAGCCTATGGCCTTCTAGCCCGATGATTGCTCTATCTCCCAATTTTGGTCCGATTGGGTTTCTAGCAGGATTTTGTTTTGCATTCCAAGGGTATTGCTGAGTAAAAGATAAAGCTGTTTTCAAAACAGTTACTTTCCATCAGTGTTCATATCACCAGCATGTGAGTTGAGATGAGAATAATGCAATTGCAACAATATGCACTCAGTGTACTATAGTGGAGGGGGAAATACTCGTGTGTGTTGTTTTGTCCTTAGAGTATGTCTTAAAAATCGCAAATAAGTTAAAAAGAGACTTGACATTTCAACATAGGTCAAGCACGCAATGCATGCCTATCTTTTATATCCTGCGTGTCTATTTGCCCCACAGCCAGGCATGGTTCTTTCGAATCTAAATACCCCACAGCCCGAAATTTCCAAAGAATTTTGAGGGAAAGACCTAGTTAAACCTACTGAGAGCATTCGATATTTGTTTAGAATTGCTGAGCGATTCAGGAAAGTATTTTAAGATTTTGCAGTTTACGAATTTTCCGAGCTTATGTACCAGAGTCGGGGGGGGGGTTACTCTCTGAATGTTTGGGTGGGAGTGTGTGGTGCTGCGACCGGTGCTGCTGGAACTCTGAAACCGTTACCCTATGCTAGACCATGCTCAGCTGTATTTTGCAACCCAATTTCTAGACTAGACACCAAACCCCCGACCAATTGACTTGCCTGCCTTGTGTCAATTGTTATTCTAGACTGACTTCTCCATACCAGTAATCAAATTTCCCATTAATTAATGGCACCCTACTCCAGACTCCAGACCAAAACTGTCTGGTTTCTATATCTTTTATCCCAGACTAAACTGTTCAAAACCATACCCTTCAAGCAGCACGATTCACCTTATGTAGCTTACATATGGGACTACCTCCCCAGGCTTCTGTATACCACAGAGTATTTGTGGCTACCTCGGGGGGGGGGGGAGGGGCACTCAAAGGAAGTTTAGGTGGGGGTTTGCTGTCAGGGCCTTTAAACATACCCTGACTGTGTTTAAGACAAAATCCACTCATTTCACCACCCTGTTTAAGACAAAAGACCTTTTTTCATGACTAGAAGAAATTATTTCTAAATGTTTTTTTTTTACATAAATGACAGCATTGTTAGACTGCATACAGCCAGCATTCACACCCTGTTCAAGACACTAAATGGTGAAATTGTATACCCTGTTTAAGACTCAAGACCCTGACAACCTTACCCCGTTGAGCGGCACATGCCCGTTTGAGCCAAATAAGGGAGTACCCTTGCCGGGTGGTTACCCTGGATGCCAGAGGTTTTTCTTTTCTCTTCTCAAGGAACAATGAAGTCAAAAAGATTTCAGAAAAGAAAAAAAACTTCTGCCACCCAGGGTAATTTGTGGTTTGACCCACCAGTCAGAAACTGTCACTGAATTTGGATTGAAATTCTCATTCTAACCTCTTGGGAGTACCGTATGTAATGTTTGTTCGGAATTACAGTGGAATCCCGATTTTTTGAATACTCGATTATTCAAAACTCCCGATTCTTCGAACCAGAAGTCGTTTCCCTTGGATTTGCTTCAGTCAAACATTGTAATTTTACCCCCGATTTTTTGAATGCTCGATTTTTCGAAACTCCCGATATTTCGAACTAATTTTTTCTTCCTTTCAAAAATATACGTTCGATTTCTCGAACTTTGAAAACTCAGGAACCAACAAAAACCGGTTTTTGCCACAAACACATGAATGCAATTAACAAGTTCCGGAGGTGTTTTCATGCATTTTTTTATTACAAAGCAAGTGACAAATCTGTCATTAATTCATAAGAAACTACAACGCCGCTGTTACACAATCGAGGGTCTTGAATTAGTGTACATGATCAAAGTTCCTTCGTTAAGTTGCATTTAAGAGTCCGCGCAAAATTACAGACACCTGTATCAGTACAGTACTAGTTTTTGTTCTGCCAAAATTGGCTTAAATCCTTAAATTTTTGTTTTGTTTTAAATGCACATTTTGTTGGTAAATAAAGATGGTTCACACATTAACAAGAGTGATATACCGTTGTTGTCTGCCTTCTTGGATCTTATAAAACCATTCCACGGTAAAACAGGTCTGATTTGATGCCACCTTCGATTTTCGACCTCCTGATTAATTTCGAACCAATTTCCATTTCCCTTGGAGGTTCGAAAAATCTGAATTCCACTGTACCAGAAGATTGAAAAATATTTTGGTTTAATTTATAATTCATCATTTTTCGAGCTTGCGCATATCATGAAATCAGTATCAATGTCCCTTTCACTTGCAGAAAATTTATTGTCTGACTCTTGGACATGGTTTCAAGTAAGCTGTATGACTGGCGTGTAGAACTAAGCCAGTTTGAGACAGAATCAACCCTGATACAAGAAGTTAAAATCTGTTTCTGGAGGTGGCAAGTGATTCAAAGCTATTGTGGTTTTTTAAGGCTATTTTTGGCAATGTAGCACCTACACAGCATTCATGTCCAGTTGTCAATATGGTGGCATAACAGCTTGGGAAAGGTACCAATTAACATGAAAAAGTTGGTCAACCATAAAACTATAATTATAGCTTTTGGAACACATGGTAGTTTCAAAGAGATATCAGATGCTCCTAGGAGTATGAAAGAGAATTTGTGTCCAAATTCTGTGAAAGATTCTGACTGGTGGCTTAAACCACAAACATTAAGTGTTGAGAGCATCAGCGGTGAACACTATGGTATGCAGAAGCTTGGAAAATTTGTCAACTACAGAACCAAAATACTTTTCTGAATCCCTTGACAACTCTAGACAAATGTTGAGTACTCTCAAGAGGTTTGAATAAGCCTTTCTGTTGAAATTCTTTGAAAATTTTGGGACTTTTTGCAGTTTTTGTATTAAGTGGTTGCAGTAACCTTTAACAAAAACCCAACAAGGGCATATTAATTTTATTGTTTTCACCCATATAAATCAAATGGTTGTAAACTTCATAATACCTGGCATAACTGATGGGACTTTCGATAATTGAATGCAATCAAACTCAATCCAATTATGGATTGTACTCAGTGGATATTTAGTGAATGTCGGTCCATCAGAACAGTTCAGACTCTTTTACGTTGCACCAGCATTATGAAGCTTACTTAGATTCAACACAATTTATATGAATTTTCCAGTGAGAAGTGCTCTTTGAAAGCACTTCTCTCAGTTTAATGTCTTCCATGAAAATCCCCCCTCCCTGAATGTTCTCCAAAAATTGAGCAGGGAATCAGGCTCCCATGATGCAACTTTCACAGTGTATAATATTCTGCTGTTTGATGTTGCATTTGTTACCTCTCTATCAGAAATTTTAAGAGTAAAGTAAAACAAAAATTAAAATTAAATAGCTGTAGGGAGATTGACCTTTGCGTAGCCCTCCTTTGTTCTTTTTAGCAAGCACTGTCGAGTGAAGAATAATATTGGTCAAGCATGTTGGGTATCCTGTCAGTGGTTGTAGGATTGTTGGTAATGCTGTGGATGTTCTTTGATTTCATCTGGCCACCACCCCCTACAGTTGACAGACAGCTTGGCAAACCAGATAAGCCTATTGAGTATAACGTGAGACACACTGTAAGTTAGCTTTTATTAAGCATTGCAAAGAAAATTGCTGCCTGCAAGTCACCTGACTTTGACTTATTTAAAGCCTTTAAGGGCCAATAGTGACAAGCAGCTATTTTCTCCTCACAGCATCATTACATGATCAAACATACAGGTCATGGGAATAAAGAAAGTGATCAGTAAAGATAAGATGTCGTGATGTGTGAGGAAATTCTCCCAATGTGAGATAACCTAGTACTTTAAAGGTCATAGTGGATTAAGGACCTCTTTGTCCCTGGGGTAAATTTATGGCTATTGGGCCCCGAGCACTTGGACTTGGGAGCACTTGGAGAGGTTCCCATTACAGTGTTTCTTCTAGAGGCCCAGTGAGGCTCTTTTAGGGTAAATTCCATGGCCTTGAAACAGTGACATGGACAAAATTAAATAACAACAAATGACAGCCTGTGACAGGCTCCACACTGGGGTATATGTTTCCTTCCCCCTCCCCCTCCCCCTCCCCCTCCCCCCTTCCCCTTCCATTTGCTCTGCAACCTTTCTTGTTGCTTTATTTGCCAATAGAGAGCCTACTCACAGGCTATGAATGAGAAGAACGCCACTCTAAAATTGCAACAGTGGCAAAAATAAGCAAACTCATGACTGGGTCATGCTAACAGCCCAAAACTGGGACACTACAAGTTTTGAACTTCATATGGTGGGCATGCATACATTCCCTAAAAGGTAGCCTGTGTAGCAGGCGTAAATGGGGAAGGGGAAGGGGAGCGGGCGAAAAATGGGGTTCTGCGAGCTAGGGACGAGGGAACGCCTGCTACAAAGACCCCCATTTTTTATCTCCGCCCACCGATTTTTATGTAATCCAATTAAGTTAACTGTCAATGCAACCACCAATCAGGAACAGGCGCGCGCTTTTTTGCATGACTGGCTTCACGCAGGAATTCAATAAAGCGTCTAAAAATAAAGTTAGGATAAGAATTCTGTTTCAAATCAAAGAGCATTTTATGTAATTGAACAACACTCAACGGTGCTTATTTTCGAAAGAAGAGACAAAGCTTTTCACAATAAAAAGATGTATTAAGATAAACTCCCCTTTGCTTCTG
The DNA here is from genome assembly GCA_964017195.1 of Siderastrea radians. NCBI lineage: Eukaryota > Metazoa > Cnidaria > Anthozoa > Scleractinia > Rhizangiidae > Siderastrea > Siderastrea radians. The sequence goes on from OZ024888.1 coordinate 49,244,196, forward strand.
AAAACCAAACGCGTTCAATTTTCGCTTCTAGGAAAGGTAAGCTTATTTTGAAACACGCAAGCGAAGCTAAGAACCGCGATACATTTTGAATGGCATTAAATTGACCGAACTGCATGTTTTTCAAAAGTTACACGAAAGCCATAATATGAAGAAAAGGGCAATTATAAATTTAAATAAATATTTCAATACAAATTTACAATCAAAAATGTAATTTACTTTACCATGGATTCCCTACAAAGTCAACAGCTTTAGTGATGTCTTGCAATGGCAGATATCTCTTTAAAACAACCATCTGTTCTCAAAGAATAATTTCTTCACTTATAGTGTTGAGCATTTCTTAGGGCTTCTTCCGATTTATAGTTCTCAAAAGGCGAGTCTTCATTCCGATAACAGGATATTTACACTGCCTTGAAATTCACACGTGAAACGGTGCAATCCTTGTTTAAAATCTTCTCTGACAATAACAAAATCTTTTCTTTCTAGGACTTTATCCCGTTGGCAAAACCGCTAAAACATCTCTTCCCTTTAGAAAGCTCTAAACTGCCGTTTCTCGCTCTGGTTTCAAGATAATTTCGCTACCAAGTTGAAATCTTCTAACAGCACGTCCTCGTCAAATTACGTGATTCTCGTGGGACTTGCTGTCAAAAATTAACCAATCAGAATTTTGCGGCCACTGGCGGCCGCAGAAATGAAATAATAGGGGTCTTTGTAGCAGGCGTTCCCTCGTCCCTAGCCCCCAGTCCCCCATTTTTCTCCCGTGTCCTTGCTCCCCTTCCCCTTCCCTGTTTTAGCCTGCTACGCTGGCTACTAAAAGGTGGTCCCAGTTGCAGATTTTAGAGGACCTTTGGATAAGAAAAAGGGCCAAGATCAGCACTGAACCACAGACCTTCCAATCTGAAATCAAACTCACTAACCACCGCCCCACAGCTCCTCCACTAGAATGTAAATCATAACTACTGGCAGAAATCATTATTAATAATGATATGGACGTTTGCATGAAAAACTTCTACAACACAGATTTTTTTCATAGTTTGGCTACAGTCAGATAATGAGTTACCTATGTCAGAGGGTCACCAACTTCATTTTTGAAATAAAGCGCGTGGAAAACTACCCCAATTTTGACACATCGGTCCTGGTAACTCAACATGGCCACAGTTCTTGTTAGTTGTAAAATATTAAAAATGATTCGCTGTAGACCCACTTTCTTAGTCAAATTTTATTTAAGTGGGTCTGTCAAGTAAATAATTTGAACCGGTGATACTTTTAGTTAAACTCGACCTCTAAGATGGACTTTTGTGAACACTGTGCAGCTACAATAATAGCAGAATTCGATGATGCGAGGGCAGAAAATTGGAAAAAAATCTAACTTCCACAGCACAGATTTTCTTTAATTTTTCACAAAACGTAGATAATCAACAAAGAAAGTGATCTATCAAAAGAAAATATGGGGTACCGAACATTTGAGAGAGTTAAACCCGTGCATAGATATTATAGTGCCCACTAGTGCTATTCTCCATATTTCTTCAACAGTGCACGTGCTCAATGCATGACGTGGCATGACATGCTGAAGTGAATTGCGTGCGCAGTAAGGATGCGCAGAAACAATTAGCGTGAACGTCCTTAAGTGTGTATATCTTGTACTGGAACATGTATGGATTATTTAAGTGATATTAATTTTATGAACAGATCATTGCAATCAAGTTTATACTGAAGAGACGGAGATTAATCCTTTCGCCTGTGGTTCAAGTGAAATTGTTTCGTGCACACTTTGTAATACATTAAGTTAATTTTTGTTTGATTTCAGGCTGAAAAAATACCAAGGTTGACTGGCAAAGGTTTTATCTTTACTAAATGGCTTGCAAGAACTGTAAGTTAAAGTACTTTGTTTTGCCCAAGGCGTCATTCTTATCTTTATCAAATTGCCTTCAAGCACTCTTCCAAATTATTTTTTTTTGAAAATAGCAAATATGCCATTTGACCACAAAATTCTGTTTCAGGGCCTTGGAAATGCTCTAAAAAGCGTGACTCTTAGGTAGGTCGTACATGTTTCTATAATTTGTCAAATCATAAAAATTTTTTAATTGTCTCTAATCGATGCAATTCTAGAGCAGTTATTTTTTAAAATGAAATTTGAACAGATGATTGTAATGTTTTTTTATAGGAAGGCAGAGTTGGATTTGCTTCGTAGAATCAGAATCCCCGATTCTCCAACATTGTTTCCATTGCCTGACCCATCTCCACAGACCAAGAATCTCTCCCCAGTTGACTTTGACACATTGCTCAAGGAAAGGTAAAAAGTTGATTCCCAAAAATGTAACCATAAATTTATAATCACTCTTAAAATGTCAGGCACCAAGAAATTAAGAAGGAATCCATTAGGAAATTGAGTAATTTTAATTTTCAGTGGACAAAAACCTCGTACCAGAATAATTTAAAGCATATCGCATTCTTTTTTACATTTTTTGAGAGCTATGGATGTAATTTGTTATCTGTAATAACCCCAAAGACAATTTCTTATGGGAGCCAGAGAAACTAAATTTTGAATTTCACAAAATGAAATCTTACGCATAAAAATTTACCTATTTTACCCGTGTTTACACAATTCCTGTGAAATTTGAAATTTAATTTCACGGGCTCCCATAAGAAATGTCTTTGGTGTTATTACAGATAACTAATTACGTCTATAGCTCTTAAAAAGTGCAAAAAAGAACGCAATAAACTTTAAATTATTCTGGTACAAGGTTATTGTCCACTGATTACTCAATTTCCTGATGGATTCCCTTTTAATGTTCTTGAGTTATTTATTCCTTGTTATGAGGCCCTTTTTGGGGGGATACGTATGTCCCTAGTCTGAATTTCAAAACCCTTCATTTCACATATTGAGGAGGAAGCCATGTCCCTGTCGGTATTTTACTATTGTATTTGCGCTTGTCTTCGTCGCTGTCACAATTTCAATCCATCTTTGTGTCGTTTGTCGCCATTTCATCTGTCTTATGTTTCAAGGCCATGTCGCTTGTCGAAATTTACCCTAACAGGGCCTCTGTTATTTTAGAATACTGGCAGATAGCTATATAGCTTTTGTTTTTCTGCTCTCTCAGATCCATATGGCTTGAGAAAAAATGCCACGATTGGTCATTCCACAGGTCTAACTAAGTTAGGCAACATTAACTTCTATTTCTTTTGTTTCACGTAGATCTGATAACTCTAGTCAGGATTCTTTCAAGTTTGTGACAATTTCAGACCTTTTAAAGCAATACAGGTAATTGTCATTGGTAGTCTAAGAGTGCTTTTCAAATGAGTGTTGTAAAACCAAAACCAAAGTAATTACCCCAGCCAATCACAACAAACACAAATTACCCAATGAACCAATCAGAACTCGAAGCAAATACATGTAATCAGTGCCAAGCACAGGAAAATGCATGCAAGCAAGTCGGGATTAGTTTGGGTTTTACTTCTGATTGCTCAGAAAGTGGCGCAAGATTTTTTAACCAATCACAGAGCAAAGTAAAGCAAAACCAAAGCAAAATGCAAATTACTTTCGACACTCAATTGAAAACCACTAGCTGCTAATGCAGGTAATTATTATTAATCATTATTATTATTATTATTATTGTATTACATGAACACTATTGCATTATAATATTAGTTTATGGTACATTTGTCAGGGCACAGTAGTGAGGGTTGGTGGTTCGATGCCCAGTCTCCTGCTGTTGTGTTGTTTCCTTAGACAAGAAACTTTATCCCACATTGTCTCTCTCCACCCGAGTATATAATTGCGTACCGGGGACATACTGCTGGAGGTAACCCGCGATGGACTAGCATCCCATCCAGGTGGGGGTGGGGGGAGCTTTAATTCAGCATGGTGCTGGTTTGGATTGATGTAGCATCCAATGAGATGATCCTCAGTTTGGCCTTTTCTAAGTTGTGCCCCTCCAGTCTGGTTTCAACATAGCTAGCAACTGTGTAATGGGATAAAAGTTGCAGAGAAACGGGAAAGTTGCAAAGACAGGAAAGAGGACAAACATGAAAGAGAAACAGGAAAGTTGCATTTCCATTTCTCTTTTTATGCCAATAATTATGCAATTTATTATCAATAGTCTAGTGCTATCCTAGATTAAGTTAAGCCCACCCCCCCCCCCCCACCCCCACCTCATTTGATGAATTTAAAAAGAGAGTTTTAGGATGCCTTTCAGCTCTCATGTAGAGGGGAAATGCCCAAGAACAGGTAGTAAAATGACTGGTTACTGACCGTAGCTCTCAACAAAAACTCAGCCCTTCGTAATGACTTTTCTGTTGTTCTTAGGTCGCATTCAGTCACTCCAATGCAGGTAGCAGACAGAGTGATTGAGATCATAAAAGAAACAGAGAAACAGACTCCAAAGTTAAGGGCAATTGTCCAACACAACAAAGAGGAAGTTTTAAAGGTAATAAAATTAATGCACTGTACATTTGTTGTTACAAGATGTTGCCCAGCTGATCTACCACACTTACAGTGTAGTCTGTGGTGTTTCTGCAACAAAGAGGTTGTTTTGCCAGTAAGAGTAGGTGGTTGGCCCACCTCTCAACCCCCAGCCTGGGCTCACTGGTCTCTACTCTTTGATCTGGCCACGATTGTTCAAAGCAAGCTTAAGCTAACCCATGTTATTATTAAAAGTTTCAAGTTTGATTTCACTTTTACACACTGCAGCTTAGCAGATTCCAGAAATATTTTCTAATCAAATGTCATGTTAAAGTAGTTGTGGAAACACTTTTTAACAAGAGAAGCAGAAGCCTTGATCAATGTTTGACCCAGCTAGGGTTTGAATTAATTGGCTTTACCCTACCAGGAGTACAGGATTGCAGTGGACATAGCTCTGTGGGTCATAGAGTTACACAAACTGCTTAACTTTAATAAGGTGGTGACCCCTAATCCTAGATATGGTAGTTCATGATCGTATCGATTTGAATTAAAATACTTCAGCTGGAAGTATATTCTCATGCAAGTCCCTTCCACTTCAGTTTGGTTCATGGTCATATTGATTTTGATTAAAATACATCAGCTGTAAGTATATTCTCATGCAAACTCCCTTCCACTTTAGTTTGGTTTGTTATCAGCACCGTGTGTTGTTTTTTGTCCAGATGGCAGCAGCATCCACAAAGCGTTATGCAGAAGGTAACCCCTTGTCCTTTTTGGATGGGATCCCTGTTGCAGTGAAAGAAGAGTATGATGTGGTAAGTCATCGTGTGAAATACACGTATTTTTACCAAAAGAAGCCTTGCCCTGGAATTACATGACATTTTTTTTGCATACTTAAGACTGTGCAAAGTGCTGGCATAATTAGTCCTTTGTCCAGCTCCTCGACAGTTGAATGTTTTCTGCATTTCTTTGGTTTACATCAAGGTATTTAAGGGATTTTTGTGCTTGTTAGCTTTGAATTTTCACAACAGTCATGACACAAACCATAAAATGGCCAACAATTTTGTGCATACCCTGGTAAAAATTCTGCCCAGGATCCTAATAAGATCCTAATAGGATCCTAACAGGATCCTGTAGGATCTTAACCAGGATCCTGATAAGATCCTATATAATTAAGATCCTGTAGGATCCTGTAGGATCCTATAGGATCCTGTTTAAGATCCTATAGGATCCTACAGGATCCTGTAGGATCCTACAGGATCCTGTAGGATCCTACAGGATCCTAAGCAGGATCCTATAGGATCCTATAGGATCCTACAGGATCCTAAACAAGATCCTACAGGATCCTAAACAGGATCCTGGACAATCTTAAGCAGGATCCTAAGCAGGATCCTATAGGATCCTATAGGATCCTACAGGATCCTAAACAAGATCCTACAGGATCCTAAACAGGATCCTGGACAATCTTAAGCAGAATCCTGAAAGACTTTACAGGATCCTGAGTAGGATCCTAAACAACATGGTGCCATTTAGGATCCTGGGTAGGATCCTGTGTGAACTTACAGGATCCTGTAGGATCCTGTAGGATCCTATAGGATCCTAGAAAATCCTGTAGGATCCTGTATAGGATTTTTACCAGGGTAAGACCAGTTCTAATGCAGTGTGCACGAGCAGGAGCTTGTGTAATATGCAATATGCAACAATGGCTTTAATATGATCTGTTTGCATCTTGTATAAGCCATAATTTAACCGGCAAAAACTGAAGGCCGACAACTTTCTTGCTGAATAATCCAGCTGTAATTAAAAATGATCCATGTCTATACTATTCTTGAAGGTACCATATCACACTCGTTGTGGCACCACATTTATGGGCAGAACACCAGCAACAGAGGATGCCTGTATAGTGAAAAAGTTGAGAGATGGAGGAGCAATAATTATTGGTATATCAAACATGCACGAGTTGGGAATAGGGACCACAGGAAATAATCCAAACAGGTAATTTGAAATATCCGAGCCTCTATTTTGCATTTGGCTGTTTATGCAAATATTTGCATTGCATATGTCGCCACAAGCCATTTTGCTATTTTGAAGGGTCTTTAGTTAAAAGTTTGTCTACAATAATTATTTGTTTTTGCTAGTAAGATTATGGCAGCTATTTTAAGGAAGCTTAAAATAACGTGAAGGTTAATTCCATTAGCCATTGTGTTTTAGGGGGTGGGATAGTTTTAGCCTATTGTATTTTTTAATATTAAATTTTTTAATATTATATTTTTTAATATTTAATATTAATTTTAGTATTAGTTTTTCTTAATTTTTTTTTAAGAAAAAAGGAGAACGTGTGTAACTTTACTCACAACCGATGATGATCGTAGCATGATCGAAACGCAATAACTCTCTGTTACTTTAAAACCCAAGTACCTCCTCTGAAACCTATCGGCAAAAGTTGAAACGTAGGGCATAAGTGGTAAAAGTTGCAAAAATTGGAAGGCTGGTTAATCGTGTAGGATGGGATGTGATTTTATGCTTGGATTTGCATAAGATCTTTTGGATGCACATTTATTCCTGCCCTGACTTCTGGTGATTCAGATCGTCATGCTGTCTTTTTGCCTCGCAACCTGACTTCCAGTCATTCGGATCGTCTGTACTTACTGACAACTCCACTCCAATTGGGTTTATTGGACATGAGTGAAATTTCGTAGAAGTTGACTGATTAATGAGCACGTAATGGCATCCTGTGCATTATGGTTTGGGTGTGAGAGAGTAACACTGTCGTTGTACTCACATGTACAGGCTTCATGGAACCACAAGAAATCCATACAATGTGAATCATTACCCCGGTGGAAGTTCAAGTGGATCAGCAGCAGCAGTAGCAGCAGGTAATGCACCTGTTAATCCTTTAAGCCCTGATATAAAAATCCATATTCTCCTTACTGTTCTCAATACATTTATTATGGAACTAGTAAGGGGAATTTCTCTAAATATCAAGACATCTCATCCTTGGTGATCACATCCTTTATTCTCATCACTTGAATGTTTGAACAAGTAGTGATAATGTAATGAGATATTTCATTTTTGTCACTGTTAGGGATTAAAGGGTTAATGTTAAGCCACAGGGGAGGTTGGGTATAGGCAGGGCATTTGACTTTACAAAGAATACAAATTATTTGTTTTCAAATGCCTGAGCCCCAGGGATGGACATATCAGTTAAATCAAGTCAATTCTGCACTTATTACCTTTTGAATGACTAAATTCACTAAAAAGTCAAATGCCTGAGGGTGGGGATGGAAAGATCCATCAAATCCCCCACCTATATGTATGCCCAGCCCCCCCCCCCCCCCACCCTTGTAGCATAATCTTGTTAGGATGATTGAAATTGGAAATCTCCCAACTGGTTGCCATATAATAGAAACTGTTCTTATATGTTGGTTTGGAGAATTTAGTGGTCAAGCACTTCCTTCAAGACGAATGTAAATAACAGTAAACTGATCCTTACGGCGAGAAGATTAAGAAATTAAAACGGAAACAGAAATGAAATAAAGTAATATATTTGCCCGATATTTCGGTTTGCAAAACAAACCTTCTTCGGGGGCTAAAAAAGAAAAGTGAATACAGCTACAAGATGACCGTTACATAATTATATGGGTTTGAAATACAGCATAACAGAAAATGATAGGCTACGAAAAGTTGACAAGTAACTAATTAAAGGGACTATGTCACCCCAGGTGCATGCGCAAGTTGACGAGAAGCACTTTGAAATCGTTGGCCCAACTTTTTCAAATACCGTCAGAGAGTTCAAGAGGCTGTTATATCGCATTGGGTGTAAATGTAAACATATATCGACTGATTTTGAAAAATTGTCTATATTCTACAGAAAGTGATTCTGGTTGTAGAAATCAAGCAAGTCTACGTAGAAATACTCCTCTTAAAGAGCGACCAACCGGACTCTACTGTGCATGTGCCCCAGCTGACATAGTCCCTTTAAGTTCATTTCTCTTGTAAGCTGTTTTGGTATATTGTAAGAAAAAAAGGACAGGTTGTTGCAGTTAGTTCTCTAATCGAATGGGAGAAGCCTGTTTTAAAGCAGCAGTTACGCCCTGTTCATATATGTCTGTTTTTTTTTTACACCTGTCATTGTTCTGTTGTTGGTTCTGTCAATTGATGTGAACCAGAGGAGAAATCATTGCAGAAGAAGTTGCTGCATACCTGCAATGATCTCATTCTTGTAACCCTTTAAGCCCTAACAGTGACGAAAATGAAATTTCTCTTTACATCATCACTACTTATTCAAATATTCAAGTGATGAGAATAAAGGAAGGGATCACCAAGGATACAATGTCTTGACATTTAGACAAATTCTCCTATCTTGTCCCACAAGAAATGCATGGAGAACAGTAAGGAGAATATGCATTTTTGTATCAGGGCTTAAAGGGTTAAGTGAGTTTCTCTGACTATTGATATACTTTTCATAAAAGAAACACTTAAATTTTATCAACTAAGGATGTGGCAGATGTCTCTCAGAATACACGCCTTACAAAACTTACAAAAGAAAAACGTCCTTATTAGTTATACCAAAAAACAATTGTGAGTCTGCTGTAACAGAATCGGTTTAGGAGTTGAATTCCATCCACAATTCAAAAACTTTTAAGCGCCAATAAGTAGATCCCAGTTTCAGCTTGTGATGTTCAGCTTGTATGTTTTAGTGTTCACTTTATTTGTAGTAAATGCAAAAGATATTCAGGTGCTTCATGGGATGTGTAATCATGATTTTTCTAGGCTTGTGTCCAGTTGCTCTCGGTACAGATGGTGGTGGTTCTATACGTATTCCAGCTGCAGCATGTGGAGTAGTGGGAATCAAAGGTATGTCTCCATAAACAAAACTGAACATTTTGCCACTGTTTTTACTCTAAGGCCTTGTGGGGGGTGGGGTGGTGTAGTAGTTAGCGCTTTGGACTTTCAGATCTGAAGATTGGTGTTTCGAGGACAACCAGTCCTTGCCATCGTGTCATTTCGTTAGACGAGAAACTTAGCCCCACATTGTCTCTCTCTACCCAGAGATACTACAGAAACCGGGTCAAGCTCCGGCCGTGTGGGCCGCCTTGGCTCGTGTGTGACTTAATCTTTACCTTACCTTTATGCCCCAGTGTGCCATATGCCCCGTCATGCTATACAGTGCTCAACGTTTTGTCAATTTCTTCGCTCAAAATTTTGCTCACTAAAGTGTTCTTGGAAGGTTTTGCCCGTTGAAAGCTTAAAACTGTCCCCCTCCTATATTTCTTAATAATTATTATGATTGACCACCCCCACCACTTTTCAAACATTTTTACTAATACATATGTGATCTTAAGCGTATCTCATATTATTCTGTCACTGAGAACTACAACGTGTGCTATAGCTTATGGGTATATAAAGCCATCTCAGCTCATCCATTTCAGCTGATTTGTGAAGTATACTCATTAATACCTTTCAAATTAAAAAAAGAAGACTGAAAAGAGAAAGATTTTGTTTGCAATGCCTATTCTCTGTTATCTCAAATCTTACAAAATCCACCCTTAAAAGCGCATCACACGGAAGCGCTGCTCTGAGGTTTGAATTAAGTCAGAATGATCTAGATTCAATTCGAAGTTCTGATCCGTTATCCCTTTGTAGAAATCAGTCAACAGCACCACAGGAAAGTACTGCTCACTCAATAGCTTCCATTTAAATGGTGACTCATGTTTCACTATAGTAACAGGGTCTGTTCACCTCTTTCTCCCATATTTAGTTTCATGTGGTCGCATAAGCGCGAGTGGAGTAGCGGCTCTTGCTCATACTCCTAGTGCTGCTGGTAAGTCAGAGCTGTTTTTCAATTATGGCATGTTGTAAGGCGTCTGGAACAGATCTGTGTAGGTACCGTGCAAATAGTCATCACCATCATCGTCATCATCATCATCGTCGTCATCATCATCGTCATCATCATCATCACCATCATCATCATCGTCATCATGATCGTCATCATTGCCTCTTTTTTAATTTAATGATAAGACCTTCTGAGAAAATTATGTCTTTATCACATTTGTTTAGCCGAATTGAATGGTTGCTGTAGATTAAAATTACTCCAGCCAATGCTAGGAACCAACAGCCTTCTTCCTCAAGCTGGATCCCTGTTCTTCTCGGGTATCTAGTTGGACGATTCTAGATGTTTCTAGATGATTTTAGTTCTCTTATGAAACGAAACCCAAAGCTATCTAATCTATCCAATCACAAAAAAACAACAAATTATGTTATGAAAGGATCGTAACTTGAAGCCTTTAAAATGCAACAGTTACCAAGCGTGGAAAAACGCACAAAGGGAAGTCTTCGTTGTTCTCTGTTTTCCCTCTGTTTGATTAGTCAGAGAGAATGTGCTGCATTGCGCGGTGTTGCTATCGATGCAAAATAGCAGCGTATGGAAATGTTTGTAATAAAATGGAACAAAAAACAAAAACATAAGATAGGTAATTTATTTCATTCTTTGTTGTCACCAGGTCCTCTCTGTAATAATGTGAGGGATCTTGCCCTAGTATACGGTAGGTTCTATTTTGCAGCCTCTTTCAAGTCAATTACCGTCTACTAAATATTACGCCTGAATAATGTACTCAGGGAAGGTATAGTTCTTGCCCATTTAAATGGAATAAACAAGCTAGATGGCAACAGGGCCATTTCTGTAGCTGAAGCCACTAGGAGCATTACTAATCCCTGCGGATGGGATGCTAGTCCACTGCTTGGATATAATTACCTCTAGCATTTTGCTAGGAGTCCATAACGATTTACCGATACCATGCATTAATGCGCTTGGGCAGAGAGAAGCCTTGGATGAAAGCTGGTTGTCTAAAGAAACGACACTACAGAACAGACCAGGAATTGAACGACCAGAGCGCTAACAACTTGTTAGTACTCTGGTGACCAGAATACTGCACCTTTTGCTCACCAACATACTTATGTTGTTCATAGAAACGCACTGTGGCTAGCTTTTGATTTCTTTACGGCGGCCAATTTACCTTATCAGCTCAGTTTACAAATCCAAATTTTTGTGTTTCATGTCCCTACCGATGTAGCTTCACAGCGTCTTAAGAAACTAACCCTTTTGTTCCATAACAAAGAGACAAGCTATTAAGACTTAATTTCTTATGTAGTTTTCATTGCAATGCTAAATTGTAAGTGGTTAGTTGGATGTTTTGGATTCTTATTTCGTGCTCGTTTTTACTTTTTTGCAGCATTCGTCGCAGGCAAAGACAAGAATGAACCCAAAAGTGAGGCCAAGATTTAATAGATGAGTGCCGTAAAACAGGAATATGACCAAAGTTATCTCTGAGTCGTGGTCAATACAAAAACAAATCAAAAAGTTTTAAAAACAACACAGGTTGCCCAAGCGTTTTTCCACAATAACAGCAGCACAGGAGAAATGAAATTATTGTCTTTTTTCCAAGCATTAAGAAATGCTGTAGAATACATTAACATGGATGACATAATAATAATAATAATTTAATAAACTTATATAGCGCTATAATTTATAAAGATATTCTAATGCGCTTTACATGATATTCATAATTTAAGTAAAAATAGGATTAACTAAAAATTTACATGACATCGTAGGCCATGGTCTGTATGTCACAAAAAGTGCAGAGGTATCCTTTAGCTTTTTGTGTCAACTTATTTCTTTTTCATGCTATTCAAAGTCTCGTATTTGTGCGAGTTTTCTATTTTTTGCTTCGGCTTAAGATTTGCAATACACACAAGTTTTGTTCTCAAAACAAGGTTTATACATGATGCGCTCCTTCTTCTCCTTCCGAAATTTTCTGGTTTTCCACCGCCACCGCCACCGCGATTCTATTGTCTCACCGCCACCATCAGACTCCACCACACAATTATAGAAACGTATTTATCGTGTGACGCCGTTTTCGATAGTTTCAGTTTTCTTAAGAAAACGCCTTTGTGTGGACAGGTCAAAACGACGTGTTAACGGTCTTGTATTGTGGGCGACAACATTTCGCTGTGTTTTTGTCCCATTAAATACGGAGACTTTGAAAACTTATTAGTGTAGACACGGCCTACCTGAACAAACCACCTTCTAGTCCTTGAAATTTTTCCAACGTATCAATTTAAATTTTTTTTACAAGTTTTATAGCTCTTCAAACAAAAAGGCAAAGAAAAGGCGCAATATATGATAAACAGTGAAATGAAGATGTGACCATCGCAGTTGTAATCGTAGATGTGGTCACATCTTCATTTCATTTGTATTTCTGCACTTCACATCATTTCATTCGATTATTAACAGTGTTGCTGTTCCGTTACTAGCCTTATGTCAACCGGAAGTGACTCTGGAAGGATTTGAAAACATTTCGTCTCTTGAAGGCGTTACTCTTGGAATAGACTGGAAGTACTTCAAGGTATGTTGAATAGTCCTGCCTTTTCCACTGCTTTTTTGTTTGTTTTTTCTTTTGTTTTGTATTTTTGAAAACCTCTTAGAAAAAGTTTAAGTCGTTACGAGCCAGTGAGAACCCCGCAAGTCAGGGCTTAAATCGATGCCACATCTTGTGCTAATCCTTTGCTGTGTACGTACCAGTGTTAAAATATCAAATAGTACGGCAAATTTGCTCCAATTTGACGCGGAATTAACTGAAAAACAGAGCATTGCTTACAAGAAAGTACCACTAAATAGTTTTCTATTGACAACCTGCACGCTTTCGGGTTCCTTCTCACAGGGGGAGCATTTTGGACCATATTGCAGGGTAGAGGGGGGGGGGGAGAGGAAACTGCAGTACAGTTTGGAAACCACTGAATATTGTCGCTGCAGTCATTCTATGGTCGGTAAATGCCTATTATACTAAGTATTGACATTTTTGTTTTGTAGGATTGCGACCCTGAAGTTTATCAACAATGTGAAAAAGGTACTATATCTACATATATTAAAATATAGTGTAGTGCCATGCTAGGTTGACTATTGAGATGAATGAGATCTACGAGACGTGAAAAAAAAAAATGACAAAGACACATCCAATGCAACCTCTCGACAATTCAATCTCTCTGATCATTCTAACCAACACATGACGGTCTGCGGTCTTTCCTTTTCAAATCAGCGCTCTTAATCCCAACAGAATGAACGAACGCTTTTCATTCAACTAATCCATTGTTGAGCAGTACTTTCTTGTGGTACTGTTTATTGTGCTGTATAAGATAGCTTTAAGTTTTTAGCCCGTGCCAGGTGGTGGAATCCTAAAACCGCGGCTACAAGAGCGATTTTTTGCTCGCGATGGTGATGCGATTTTTTTTAAAATTGTCACGTCGCCAGCGCGCGGCGAAAATCGCATGTGCAGCCACCCTCGCACAGGTGATGCAACAGCTGAAAAATAGCAGAAAAAATCACGAGAATTTCAATGAGTTGAATTTCTTGCTACAGAATCACGGACTTTGTCGCGAAGTGTAACCACCACTGCGCGCCGGCGACGCGACAATTTTTTAACAAAATCGCATCACCATCGCAAGCAAAAAATCGCTCGTATAGCCGCGGCTTAAGTGTGGCCACTCGGATGGGAGCTACTGGGCAGCTTTTTCCTATACAGTTGATTATAGAAGGCAATTATTATTTACGCAGTGTTTTTTCCCAACAGCTGTGAAGTATCTGGAGGATCTAGGAGCTTCTGTTGTAGCGATTCAGATCCCTGAGATACAGGTACCATTTGAGTTCTTAACTTTTTTGGATTGTGATCAAAGAGTTTAATCAAATGGAACTCCTAAAAAGCACCAAAACTGACGTTATCATTTTAGTGTAACTCAAAATCACTCCCTCCCACCCCCCCCCCCCACATCCCCTCTCCTCCCCGCCTGAATTATTTGGCTGGATACCAAGCTGCAGAGTGGAGGTCGCAGATTTGCATCCCAACACGTGCACGTTCGCTTACAAAAGCTCAGGTTTGTAGTCTAGTATTACAAGCGCTAGCAAACGTGTGAGTTAAAAGAAGGCTTTTAGATTGTATTTTTCTTTCTTTGGTCTTTCAGGAGACGATGGTTGCACATGTTATCAGCATCAGTTCGGAAATGGCGACCAGTATGGAGGAAGAATATCATAAGTATCACAGTGAAATGGTGAATATCTTGAAGGGATCATTTCACGGGGGTTGTGCTGACGTTTTGTCAAAACTGTGGCAAAAGTGTGATTTTAAAATACCTTCATTCACACACGAAATGCTCCTAGAACACTTAGATAAGGTATCACGTGAATTTTCGCAGGAATGCCAAAACATGATAGGTTTTTAACGCAGTTTGCAAGACGTTGGCCTAGCGTTTTTAAGTTGTAATCCAAAATTACTTATTTCACGGCACTAGAATAGTGTCTTTTTAGGTTTTAAAAATATGACTTTTGGCGTTTGAAATTGTTACCAAAAATAGCTAACTTAGTCTTCTGACAGACAAGTTCGCGAGTTCAACGAGTAGAGAAGACCTGGCTTTCTAGCCTTTTCAAAGCCACTCCCTTTTTATGAAGAAGCGAGCAGCGCGTAGTCCTGTTGCCAGGAAGTACCTTACTCACCCCACCCTACCAAGGGCCGGGCTAAACCCTAGGTGAGGGTCGATGCGTACCTTATTCACCCTACCCTACCAAACGGGCCTTGCAGAGGGGCTAAACCCTGGGTGAGGGTGGATACGTACCTTACTCACCCTACCCTACCAAAGGGGCTAAACACTGGGTGAGGGTGGATGCGTACCTTACTCACCCTACCCTACCAAAGGGGCTAAACACTGGGTGAGGGTGGATGGGTACCTCCCCTCACCCTACCCTACCAAAGGGTCTTAACCCTGCTCCTAAAAAGGGGCTTATTTAAGAGAGGGGGGGTTGGCTTAATAGAAGACTTACGGTATTTGTCAGATCTCGTTGATTCAATTACATGTTTCAGGAAACAGTGCATGGATTGTAGAAGAGTTTAGCTGTGAATTCCATTGATGAATGGATAAAGCTTGTGGGATTCTTTACAATTGTTTGTTTATATATAAGGAAAAATGCTTCGGGTTTAATACAAGGAGAACTAGCAAAGCATTGCTGGTAAATAAGTAAGCAAAAACATGGACTAAATAGTTTTTTAATCATTCGCAGAATGCTGAATCAGTGTCTAATCTGAGCATCGGACGAACGTTCAGCGCGCGAGATTATTTTCAGGTGAGGCTCTTATGTGTTTGTTGGAAGCACTGGTGAAGTTTTAAGGACCGGGAATCTCTTGGCTTTTCTTTTTTTTTTTGTCTTATCCTATAATTCTGTGTTGGTGTTTTTAGTTTGCTAACGTTCAGATGAAGGTCGATTTTACAGTGCGAATCAAACAAGCGTTCAGTTACAGCCGTTAACACTTTTATTTAACTGATTGTGTCAACTTTTGTAGCTGCCCAGTTTGCAGCCGGTCTGGAAGGTAATTATTTGCGTCATGTTCTAGCGTCAGAACAGAGCGCTCTGTTACTTGGCGTGCTGATCTCTCAGCTTAAGCAAATTAAAGGATCGCGACAAGATTTCCAGATAAATTTGGTCTAAGCTGTTGTCTTTGTTTTGTTTTTGTGAGAATGAAAGAGACAACTACAAGTTTGAAAGGAGATCTAAACCTCCCGGACTCTCACCCTAATAGCGCCACTGAAGGCGGGGCTATTTCCAACAGAAACATGTTTCCCTTGACAGTGCTCGAAATTAACTTTGGGTTCTGGTCTTCCGTGAGGGTGGTAAAGGGTTTTTTCGTGATCCGTGAAAGGCCCTTTTTATTTCCTGTGAATTGTGAAATGGCAATTTTTTCCTCGTGAAACGTGATTTGGTTACAGAGCCGTGAACCGCGAATCACCGTTTTTTCACGAGAATTGCCAAATGACTGTTTATTTTCATCCTGAAATGTGACTGTAAACCATGATTCTCTTTTTCATGCAAAAAATTCTCTAGTAAGTGTTTTAAAAAATAAGACTACCTGTGGTAAAGAGACTACAAGACTAAACCAAAACTACGCGTGGACCAGTGCCGATCGTGCTGGACGCCAGGTCACTCTACTCATTCCACCTTTTCTCTTGGTTTTCCTGGGGATCATTGCGGAAGGGTGTCTGGACGGTCGCAAAGTTTTACCTCAGATCATAGTTTTGTTTAGTTTATATAAAGTACACGCTAACAAGAAAGTCTTGGTGCAGAAAGAAAAGTCTAAAGTCCTGTTGTCGTGCAAAGTGCACAAAAAAACCTGTAATCATTTAAGAAAGACGTCTTGGATTTTGGTGGAAAACAGCGTGTGGTGGAACAGAAGAGTGTCGGAAACCCCACTTTTTTTGAGAATTTTTTTTTGGGGGGGGAAGGGCACAGATATAAATCTGTGGCCCCCAAAAATAAATATGCCACGCGTATGGAGTTGATCAAATGTCACACATATGCTACACCTTAGTCATGCTTTGCAAAAAACGAGCTTGTTTCAATCCCACACATAAATCCGCAAATTAGTTTTACAGCTTACGTTATACATAAAATAGTTCTAGTGGCTACTTTGTGTATAAATACAAGCCGTTGTAATTGTTGTAAAATTCGCTGAGGAAGTTTCCATACAGCGTAGGAGAATATTTAAAGAAGTTTTACAATTTAAGTTCGCACATTGCTGCTCACAAGTTAGGCTTTTAAAAAAGTTGCCTTGAGTGGACGGTCGGTGAGGACAACAAACAAAGCTGTACTTTGGACGTAATTCATCAAAAAGTAAGGAATTTTTTAATCGTGAAATGGCCATTTTATTTCCCGTGAAACATGAAATGGCCATTTTATTTTTCGTGAAACGTGATCTAGACCCCCCTTTACCACCCTCTTCCGTAGGACCAGTGGGTGAAAATGTACTGGTCCCAGGAGCATAGTCACTGGCACTTGTATATAAAATTTATTTAAGCTTATTTAGTTAATTGCTTGTTGGTAGATGTTTGCCATTGTGCGTGCTAGTCTTTTCTTTGCTTTGTGTTACAAGGTCCTTTGTGTTACAAGGTTTTCCTTCAAAAAACAAGTGCTGTGATTACTAAAAATTACGGGTCCGCCATATTGCATCTCACAATGCATTTTAGGGCAAGTCGAAACCAGACCTTTAGCTACCATGACTAATTTCGTTTTCGTTTTCGCAAATAGCCTCGTTTATTATGTCAATTCTTTTTTTTTTTTGTGAGAGAAAAACAATGTTGACATCACGACCAATGCTTTGTTTTCCTCGTAGCTCGTGTGTTTGAGATAATGCGCGTCTACTATACTACTAGTAAGTGTCTTTTTGTGACAGGCCCTGAAGCAACGTACAAGGTCAATGGGTTTCCTCAAAACGATTTTTGAAGACGGTGTGGATTGTATTCTGACACCAGGTAATGTTGTCGCACATTTGCTAGTTCCAGGTATACTGCAAGGGAGAAATGAGCGCAAGAATACCCCCACCTTACCTAAACCTAGTACCCAGGGAATCTATCTTTCCCAGGGACGAGGAGGTGACAGACCTTACGAACGAAATTGGCCTCAACTCTGCCGTTTCTACCCGAGAAATTTTTTCCATTGTTTGCGTGCGGTTCCAGTCGCTTTTCCTAGATGATACATACCAGGAGAAAGGACATTCATAGCCCAAGTCTTAATGTAACAAGAAACGAAACGCGCGCGACCTCACGCATTTTCGCGCTCTCTGATGTCTCTACAATCCTTGCATTAGAGAAAGGCCTCTGCTTTTGTATTACGGGATTCACTATATCCTTAGTATATTAGAGCGGTTTTCAATTGAGTGTCGAAAGTAGTTCGCGTTTTGCTTTGGTTTCGCTCTACTTCGCTCTGTGATTGGTCAAAAAATCTCGCGCCACTTTTTCGACCAATCAGAGGTAAACCTCAAACCAATCACGACTTGCTCGCGCGCGTTTTCCCGCGCTTGGGGCCGGTTACATGTATTTGCTTCGAGTTCTGATTGGTTCATTGGATATTTTGTGTTTGTTGTGATTGGCTGGTGTAATTACTTTGGTTTTAATTTTACGACACTTATTTGAAAAACGCTCTATTCGACAGGTTTATGAAAACTTATGCTTTTATTTTCCAGCACTCGGAATGAAAGTACCAGAGATTTCGGAAGATTCTTTAGAGCACGGCGAGGGTCATCTGGCAAAAACCATGCAGTTAATGAGGTGAGACGGGCATCGTAGTTTAGTGTTATAGATTAGAACAAAAAAATACCTATTCAAATGTCAGTTAAATTCAACACCAATCTTCAAACACCAGATAAGTGATGATTGCATGAGGCGTTAGTTTTTTTCGTTTTTGGAAACCCTGATAAAATATGAATTAAGACAGGGTTTTCCACCAATTGGTCTTGAAAAGATAATTCCACCCACATCAGGGCTACAGTAGTAGTTATAGAGTTGGCGGTTCGAGACCAGTTTTGAAGCAAAACTGATCTTGAACAACGCCAACTCTATAACTACTATAATGGCTACCATTATATGAGATTCATTTTCCACTATATATCTTTTATCACCAACTTTTGGTGAGGATACGTGCGGCCAGAGCCTTAACTCGTAGAGATAAGAGCGATGGTCGCTTTTTTATGTGATGGTTTACTATATACAAGATCCATTTTTGGGAAATCTATATGTTTTTATTTTATGGATAACTATATGTATTTTATTTCATGGGCACAATTATTTGGATACTATATGTTTTTATTTCATGCGGAAACCAACGCATTTTCACATCGCGTGACTTCATACAACAGGAAGTCATACCGAGAAACAAGTCTGGACATGTCTGGTGAAAACAGGAAGTTTACGATGAAATGGGACTTTCCCGATGAGTCATCAGATTGTCATGTAATATCAGATGAACTTGTATTTGAAGTAAAGTTTGTCAGTAAAGTTTGTCAGTAAAGTTTGTCAGTAAAGTTTGTCAGTAAAGTTTGTCAGTAAAGTTTGTCGGTAAAGTTTGTCAGTAAAGTTTGTCAGTAAAGTTTGTAGTGAACAGAAAAGCAGACTCTGTTTGTGGAACTTGTATGGAGGCCGACACAGCTGTGTCGTGACGTCACATCTTCAGATTGCATAATGTCCGTAAGCGAAACTATTGATTCCATCGTTTGATATATATCTTTTGTCGTCAAAACAGCTGAGTGACACTTTATTAATTTCATAGCTTCCGAGTTGAGGATTGTTGCTTCGGATGGTTTTCATAGTATGATGCATTTGTCTGTTTTCTAATAAAATATTTTTGTAGTCTTCATGTTTGATATTGTTCTTTATTATGTTCTTCTTGATTCCTTTGGCTGTTTTTCCTACTTTCTGGTTGTCTTTTATGTAACTATACATTTTTGATCGCAAACCTATGAATTCTATGATTGGTATTCCAGCTGCTTCATCTTTGAATTTACCGATTACCTTTTTGTTTGTCTTATCGAAATAAAGTGAGTTTTCAGGATAGTCACTGTTGTCGAATAGATCTTTGTTATTCCAAAAGTCTAGGTACACATCTTCAGCTTCGATCTCATATGTCAGACTGTCTGTGTCAGTGAATAATAATTTGGCTTTGTCTCCATACTTTTCTTTTATGTAGTTATAATGAAAATCATACATTAATGTTTTGCTCAGATCAAGAATACACATTCCCACATAAGCCGGCCGATTAAGAGTTAGTACTTCTTTGATCTTGTGAACTGCTACCAGATTTTCATTGAATATTTTACTGCATACAAAAGTAGGTTTTGAAGCCATTTTCAATAATTTTTTATCATCTGTGACCAGACGTACATCAACACGCTTTCTGATGTTTTCCATTGTTTTTCCAAATACACTGTTATTCATTAGTTTGAAAAAGTCTTTTTCAAATGCATTTTTTGCTTGTGATCTTTTTTGTGTGTTGAAATCAATATATTGCTTCAACCATGCAGACTGATTGAATTCTAATACTCTGTGGACTTTTTTCAATTTCAACCCAAGATCCAGATACAGCTGCAAGTTTCTGTAGTGCAGAACATATTTTTCTTTGTTGGATAATGTTGGAAACAGTTTATGAACCAGTCCCGTTGATATATTGAATTTTTTTTGTATTTTCTGACAATACTCAGACAGCATTGTATTATTAACTTTAACTTTTTCCGCTCCAAGAGGGTAGTCATTATGCAAATTATGCAACTCTTTGGGGTATTCTAAATCAACTTCTAGTATCAGCCCCTTGTTACAAGATTCATCATACTTAGCTAAATTGATTTTATTAATTTTCTTTTCTGACATCCATTTGAAACCTCCAGTAGGAAGATATTGGCTCATTGCCCAACCATACAGGTTATTGGCGTCAAGATACATAATGTACTTTGAGGGCGCCTTATCATCGTATTCTTTCATGTATTTGTTGTTTGCTGAACCAAATCGATTTGCAATATAACTGATTCCACCACGCATGCCTTTTTCAATGAATTGAAACATGTTTATGTCAGTCATTAGTTCTAATTTGATATTAGTCATCTTCAACATTGCATCCCAAGACAAACCAGGTGATGTGAAATAGTGGCATGGGTCTAATTTATAATACTGAAGACATGTTTTGCGGAAATTTTCAAACACATCAGCCAATAGAAGTATATCAGACTTGAGATATAAATTATGGTATTCACCCATTGTTTGCAATTTAAAAGTATTCCAAACTTTCTTTGCATGCGTATAATCTTCATCTGAAATATGCTCATCACTCAATTGGCTATAAAATTCTTCTTTTGTTGGCAATTCTGTTTTATTGAATTTATCGAAACTGTCCATGTAATCATACGGATAAATACCTTTTCGTGTCATAAGATTGAATTTTTCTTTTTGGAATTTTTCGCTGGTATACTTTAAAGCTTCTACGGGCAAGTTGCTGACTAATTTATCCAAACTTGAACTCATAAACTGGAAACTGTCGATGAATGTTAAATGGTTGCCAAGCATGAAAGCCATATACTTTTCCATGTTATTTGGAATAGCATTAATATTCATTTGTTTATCCTCTCCTTTATTATTTTTGTATGAGTGTTTCTTAACAATGGATCCAATTTCTTGCATAATGAAATGACTATCATAACCTCTCAAATTATGGAATATGACTGGAATTTTTATTTCTTCTGGCTTCATTTTTAATTTCAGATTGCATTCTTGGTGAGCTGAGCCCCTGAATCTGCCTGTAATATGGCAATGATCTCTAACCCGAATGTCTTCTTCATTATATTTTTTATCACAGATGTGACATGTTTCAGCTTTTTTGAATTCCTTTTCATCATCTTTAGTCATTTTTAATGGTTTATTGAAATATTGTTTCATTACTTTTTTGCACCATTTTATTTCTTTTAAGAGATTTTCCATGAATTTATAAACAGAATTTTCACCTCTATATAGTTGTATTGGTTTAGTATATTCATCATCATAACAGCATACAACCTTGTATCCATATCCACAGTCAGTATGCTTTTGGTAAGCTTCTGTGTATGATTTATTACCATTTTGCTGGCATCCATGAATCTTCTCAGTTATAGCCTCAAAATCTGCATAAATAACAAATGGCACAGGTTGCTGTTTATGAAAGTTGTTGAATTTTAGTATGTTATTGTCTTTGTCAGGCATTTTAATTGCTTGCGTACCATTTATTTCAATACAATTTTCTCTATGCTTGTTCAATACTCTGTCAGAGGTAAAACATTGCAGACAGTGCATGCAAAAGTGTTTTCTATGCTCATGCTTTGTTTGGTTATACATGAATTTGTTAAAATCCTTTATAAGAACATAATGCATGTTTTCATTTTCAGTTACCAGAAGTAGCTCCATATGATCTTCATACTTTTCTTTGGAGACATAGATGGGATATGGCTCTTTGTTTTCGTATCCGAATACGCTTATATTGATACTGTTTTGCTTCTCAATTTTGTTATAATGTTTGACACTCACTGGAAAATCAATGTTTGAATAATCTAACTTTTCAACGTATTGTTTGTCTGTCTTTTTTAGTCTTTGAGGATATTTCTCTTGTGGGTTTAAGTGCCGGATATGACACCATCTGAAACATTCATTATCTTCATTTTTCATGTTAATTAGTCCCTTAGCACTATTTCGCAGTTCAGAAGACAGTTGGATATATGAGGATCCTTTCATTGGTTTGTATTTGACAATGTTGAGGTAATGGCTATCAACAGATTGGACTGTCCATCCTGAACCTTCTGATATCCACTGGGAGATCTGGTTTAAGATATTTTGTTTAGACATTTGTAATGCTTCATTGATTTCTGTATGGTTAATAATTGTTTGAGGTTTACTATTGAAATATGCTGACTTTTCAACTATTTCACAGTCAGAAATTTTGCTAAATGTGACTTTCAATGTTTCAACGTATTTCAAGCCTTTCATCTCATTCAACAAAGTTATTACACGATGTTCTATAGCGTTTCTTGTGTTTTGCATTTGGGTTAAGGGGTCTTTATTGTTTTTGATGCTGATTTCATAAGACTTAGTGTAACCTTTTAAGGCTTTGTCTGTTTGTTCTATTTTGGTTCTTGGTGTTGGAACCGGTTTTTTAACTGCATGTTGTTTAGTTCTTGGTGCTGGAACTGGTTTATAATTATCCCTGAACTGCATTGGTGGAAGAATGATGTTTTCTTCGTACTGCTTGACCATTTGTTTAACACTCTTACGAGGTGTAGGCACTGGTCGTCTTTTAACTGGCTTATCCTGCTTCAGAAGCAATTTGATAAGTTCCGATTTGCTGAGTTTCTTCAAACTGGCTTTGTCCATATATTTATCGTTAGATTTTATTTCTGATTTCATTGTTATACTATAGTATTGTTATTTCCTTAAGCCATTTATGATGCGTTTAAATTTGGTCAATAATTCAAATTATCCGAACACGAATCCTTTGAACTGTAATTGTAACTTATAACTTATATAGGTCAACAATTCCCATAATGTCAAGTTGGTAGCAGTTTAAATTGTCTATATAATCTGAACATTTATAACATATCATAGTCTCTACATAGTTAGGAAACTCACCAGTAATTAGTAGATGTGTCGCTGGTGAATGACAGTATCTATGAAATTTACAAATAATTAGGTTATATCTCTTATCTATTTCATCACTAATTCGTGATATTTTTTGTTCTAATCTTTTGATTTTCAACATTGTCTTATTTAATTTCATTCTATATACTATAGTAAAGATATTTTTTTAAGTACTTTTAATCTGCGTTTAAACACAGTCAAGAATTCAAATGATCCGAACACGAATCCTTTGAACTGTATCATTTTTCAGCATTTTTCTTATGGATTTGTTTATTCAAATGACACCATTTGCCTGCAAGACTGTAATTTATTCCATTTTGGCAGACATCACAATACCATTCTTTATTCAGCATGTACTTTGTTTTACTTTTTTTTATTGCCTCCTTTTTGTCTTCTTCAGTTAAATACTTTTTTGGTCTACCTCGACCTCTCTTGAAATTATTTACTTCCATGTATTTATACTATATGTTTTTATTTTTAAATGTCTTTCATGTAATTTTCATCAAACTGTATTTTCAGATTTGTATAGATTTTCTTGCTCATTTCCAAGTAGTGCACCAGTGTCGTTCCTTTATACTGACTCATCATTTGTGGATAATGCTGTTGTATATAATTTTCAAAATTTTCCTCACGTCGTGCACGTTTTTCTTTTTTCACATGATATTCAGTTTGTAGATGTTCTTTCTTTTTTTTTGGACTTTCATAAACCATGAAACAAAATTCACAATACCTTTCCATGTTGTATGTGTATATAAATTTTAATCCTTATATCTCATTCTTGTATTTTTCCTTAAACTGTTTCTTGAGACCTTTATAGATATTCGTACTCATTTCTAAGTAATGTGAAAGATACTTACCTTCCTACTGGCTTATCATATCTCGATAATTATATGTTATAAAATTTTCAAAATCCGCAGCACGTCTGTCACTTTCTTCATTTTTTTTATGAAATTTAGTCTGTTGATGTTCTTTCTTTCTTTTCATACTGCAACTTTTCTGACAAAATTCACAATACCAACTCATAATATATATGTATATAATTTCTCACCAGTTACGGTATTCATATAATATGGTTATATATTCTTAATAGCCAGAAACAATCTGGTTTTTGGCTACCACAAGCAAAAGACAGTATATACTGTATCAATCGATATAATATATATTAGATAATATTTGCTTAAATAATTTATATATCATTCAAGTTCTTGAACGGAATCCAACTGTTAAATTCATCACTGTATCCTTTCCACTTCACAAAAGCTTGCTTCTTTTTATAATCTCTCCGAATGACTTTATCGATTCTGAATACCTCTTGTGTAGCTTTAGCAATTCGGGTTCATAAAATGATCCCTTTATCTCCTCATTATTGAGATCCTTCAGTCTGTAAGTGACAGGAAGAGTGGATTGGATTTCATCAACTGTAAAAATTTCCTCAGACCAATTTGGTGTATAGCCCTTATCAAACACTTTTCTCTTGTATTTACTTATTCTCACTTTATCACCGACTTTGAACTTTGGTTTCTGTCTTAATGTTTCCATATCACCATACAGATTAAAGTAAACAACTCCTTCATTTTTCTTTTTGCTTGCTTCTGTAGGTGTCATCTTTGTGCTTGAATGTCTGGTATTGTTATACTGTTTCACTAATTTGGGTAACATTTCAAGATACTGTGTATTACCTTGAACAGTAAACTGCTTCCACATCTTGGTTTTAATTGTTCGATTCCATCGTTCGCATACGCTACTTTTCTCTTCATTTTCGGTTGAGTACAAGGTTATTTTATTCTTATCAAGTAGTTCCTTAACATGTTTGTTATAATATTCTTTCCCTTTATCAGTCCATAAATATTCCGGTTTTCTACCTTCTTTAAGGATTGTTTTGAATGCTTCAGCAACAGTTTCTCCTTTCTTATCCTTTAAAGGGACAATCCAACCATATTTACTAAACACATCTAGAACCATGAGAAGGTATCTGTAGCCATCGTTCCATCGACTAAACTGTTGCATCTCAATAAGATCTGAACACCATGTCTCGTCAATATGGTTTACAATTACCCGCCGCCGGGTGAAGTTACGCTTTATCGGTTTATGTAATTCATCAGCTAATTCTTTTTGCCAGTTTTCTTCACTCGACGGCCTTTTCCGTTTTTTGTCTTCCTTTGTTTTACACCAAGACCTAGTTTTTGTTTTGTGTTGATTAGAAATCGTGCTGTTTGTCCCCATTTTGGCATCTGTCCATAAGGTATTTTATCCAATGACTTGACCATTACTTTGTCACATTCATTTTTGTTTTTCCCCATATCATAACAAATATCATGATGAGCTGATATTCTATCAACTTCATTGTAAGGTTGTACGTGCCACTTGGTGACCTCTCCAGTGTTTTTATCGTACTCTAACTGTTTATCGAGAGGGTTATATGCCCCCATGTATTTATACTTTCCAGGAGTCCATCCAGCTTTTGGTATCGGTAATTTCCCAATTAGTTTATGGATATCTAAACTACCACCATCTAAATCCTTTCTGTCGGTTTTATACTTTCTATTTGGTCTAATTTTGGTTGATAATTGATCAAGAGCTTGACTTCCGACATTTTGAATCATTGGATTCAACTTATCCAGAGCATAATCGATAGCCTTTTTCTGCAGTTTTGGGTTTCTCAAGGCTTCTGATCCATAATATCTTCCCATTTCAACTGCCTTTTTTCCAAGCCAAGGAATACCGTGGTGAATCAATAAATCAGTACCAGTCGATGCTACTGTATCTAGTAAGCCCGCCCCTGACGACGGGCTAGTCCGTTTCCCTGGTTTTGTTTTACAAATTTCGTCTTAGTGATTCCACATTCAGCACAAGTGCATTTAAGCATCAGTCTGTTATTTTTAGCCTTTTCATATCGTTCACTTCCTGGCACACATTCTGTTACCTTTTTTTTTTTCACGCAATATGATTTCATATATAATATGATTAGATATTTTTAAAATACTGTTCTAAGAATTTCTCATTTTTAACCGTGTTAAATATGTCGAAAACTTCCAACAGATCAAAATATGATTTGCCCTTATTCATCTCATTTAAAAAGTATAAACAAAAGTAACCACATGTTGTCGTCATTAAATTTTGTATTTGGTTATTTTGATGAAGAAGTGTTAAATTCTTTTTTCTTGCGTGATTAACAATTTCTTGGAAGGGAGGTAAACCAAAGCTATCAAAGTAATTGACCACGTTATCTTTCACATATGTGGATACCCAATGGCTACCGCTCATATATGATGGTTCCAGATTGTAAATGAATAGAGCCTGTCTATGATTGTGCGGCACTGATTCATCTCTAGAAAGAACATCTTTAATTGGGATATTCAGATATTTACACCATTTTATTAAATCGTAGTTGCTTAATGGGACATTGTTATGGAATTTTGGTTTTATAACAAAATGTTTAGAAGAGGGACTTTTTTGAACGGTGAGTTCTTGCCTAATAGTAGACCTTCGCCCTTTTTTTGAGATTTTTTTTTTTATTCCCCATACCGATTGTATCGTCTGGCCAATTTCCGTAAAAAGGCGGTGTTCTATAAGTGTTGGTCATCAAACCACCATCCTGTTCTGGTATAGATCTGGGTGGTCTTTGTTTAGGTCGTCCCATCTGAGGAGCTCCTTTACCAGTCATCTTCTTTATTACCTCAATAGCTAAAGGGACTCCAATTGATGCAAGGAGAGTCCCTAAGAACCCACCTGTTTGTACTTTTGTCGGTTTTATATGAACACCAGAGCCTGTTTGTAGAGCATTTAATATATCTTGTTTTTGTTTTGTGGTCAAAAGATGTTTATATGCTATCAACTGGTTGATTTTATTTTGTGGTATTAGGAACCCACCGGTTTGTAAACCTTTTCCAGATATCTTCTTAACAATCTGAGATGCTCCTTCAGATGCTAAACCTGCCAAAGCTGACAATCCAATAGTCTTGGCAATCGTTGGAGC
The DNA here is from genome assembly GCA_964017195.1 of Siderastrea radians. Taxonomy (NCBI): domain Eukaryota; kingdom Metazoa; phylum Cnidaria; class Anthozoa; order Scleractinia; family Rhizangiidae; genus Siderastrea; species Siderastrea radians. The sequence continues at coordinate 49,271,585 of OZ024888.1, forward strand.
GAAAGTTCTTCCAAGCGACAGAACTGTAGACAGAAGAGAGCCCCCCACTTGCTTTCGTATGTTTGTTTTAGAAAGTTTAATGTCCATCCCTTTCTTAAGTTTCCGATTTTTTTCCAATCTTTTTACAATGTTTAATGGAACATAAAGTGTGTCATTCCCAGATAGAGAGTCCTTCGTGAGCCTTAGAACTATTGTTTCTCTTTTATGATACGCGTTACTAAGATTCTTTTTCTGGTTTGGTGATAAACTAACTTTGATTTCGTATAGTTGCGTCATATAATATATGTTAGATAAATTCTGTTTTAAAAAACATATTCATTTAAATTTTCATCGATGTAAAACTTATTTATTTAAACTATCATCAATTCGTTTCCAACTGTCTTAACAACAACCTCACTCTCGTAAAATACGATGCTATGAGCTCGGACGTTTGCTGCTGGGGCTACATTCAAACGATAATGGAGAATCAACTGTTTAGGATCTCTCGTCACTACCTCTTTCTGATATGACAAATCAAAGTACAATAATCCATACAAACTAGTGAAATTGGATACATTAAGCTGTGTTCCTGAATTGTAATCGTTCTTACGATATGCATATGACATAAGATCATTGAATATCCTGATTTTTGAATCACTATCATATTCTAGTTCGGGATAAAACGTATTGTTTCCATATTCTAAACGACAACTCGAGAGAGAGCTATTAGCATCAGCTGCATTCAACTTGAAGGTGTCAAATACATACGGACTTCTCTCTTCTTCATTACCATTTGGTGCGACTGCCCGCTGGAGATATATAAAAACATGTTTGACGTTATCAATAGTTGGACTTATTTGAAACATATTCTGAATAGCTCTGGTATTTGCTGACTGATTGTAGAGATCTCGCATATATTTCCAGGTTGTTGGCTTGAGAAAATCTGAAACGAAATTACTATACATGCTGTCTTTTGAAACCAGTCTTGGGAGCCAAAGATACAATCTCTTTACTACAACACGACCATCGTCTGCCGCAGCTGCTTTATGAATCATTTCACTGTCTTCGTTAAGTGTAAGTTCAATTGTGAGCTGCATTGGAGGCAACATTTTTCTTTCTAATTCTTGGAAAAAGCTGTATCTGTTTAATGGAATCATCTCGTTCATTAATCTAGATCCTCCATTTCCATTATTCAGTACCGCTTGAGTTAAAATACGACGGGCTTCGAATCCCAAGTTGGTAGCAGCTGTTGTTCCATCAGTATCAAGATACCAGAATGAATTCTTTCCAACAGATCGACTGAAGTCATCGCTGTATTCAAGGAGATTTTTAACATTCGTTATTCGATGTAAATTATCACTCTCGTAAACAATCTTACCAGAAGATTTAATAACCATATGTCTGATTAGACTGTGAGATCCGTTTATGATAGTTATGCGATCTGCTGCTGCATATCCAGAACCATCAGCCCTTTTTTGAAGCTCTTTAGTTACTTCGAAATACCCATTAAAAAAATCGAACATAGTCGACCTATCGTTGATTGTGAATCTGTAACCCGTCTTTTTCTGGCTTTGATTGTTGGCAGGTTGCTCAATGACATTATCCAAATGGAAACGAACGTATTCATATCGTTGTAGATTTTCATTTGTTCTGAAACTCATTTATATGAGTAGTTTAGATAAAATTCACTTTTTAATATCCAGTACCAGATATAAGTCTATTCAGAATCGTGTTGTAGTCTTCTTGTTTTGGTTTAGTAGGTTTGGTTGGTTTCACGATTTCATTCATTGGTTGTTTAGTTAAACCGTGTAATTTTCTCATAATAAGCTCTCCGCTTTTTTCAGCTGCTTTTTTTCCAAGTTTGTCTCCAGCATGTGAAATACCAGATTCAAGCGCTTTTTTGGCAAAAGGTTTTAAAACCATTTCTGGAACTTTACTTAACACCCTTCCAACTGGTTTGAATATGTTATCAACAATAATCCCAGATCCTTTATGCTTATACACAAAACGACCTAGTTTCGGGTGATATACACGTTTATATTCATATGATGCCATCTATAACTATTAGTTAGATTAATCTCTCTTCTCTCTTAAAATCAAACTGAATGAAGTGTCACTATGATTAAGATCTATAATTCTTCGTTTACCGTCGGTGATATAAATCCGAATTTTATTAATCGTATTTTTATTGACAGGATTGAACTGTACTCGTCTTGGCTCTTGTGTGAAACTATAACTCGGGGTGAGAGTTGAGGTACTGAAACTATATATAATATCTGACTCTTCACCATCGACGAGACTGTCACTTATCAAATCACAATGAACATTCAATATTTCTCTGTCTTGTGAGAGATTAGGAATGTAATTTCCGACATTTACACTACTTGTTAGAATCTTTTTATTGAAACCAATAAGATCATTAAAATTACTTTGAGTAAGATCTAATCTGTAATTTGAGGCTAGTGTTATTATTGTTCGAAATATTGTATCGTCAAACTCGAGAGTGATAGGATATTGAGGGTTTGATGATGTCCCTATTTTTGTTTTTTCTTTGATTAAATTGTCAAAATCAATGTAATTCCATACTCCAGGGTTGAATATAATTTCCGTCCAATTAGCACCACTATCTGTCGAATATCTTATTTTCTGATTATTGAGTTCTTTCGTAATGTTAAACCAAGTGAATGACATCGAAATGATTCGGTCTAGGCCAATTTCATATTGTCGGTTTGAATCGAGAATTATCGGATTACTGTATTTGATTGTGAAATCCGATGGTTTATTACCACTTTGGTTTTTTACGGTATGGGATGATAATACAAGTTGTCTATTCATATATATGATTAGTTTAGACTAAAATAGTTTTTGTATATTTTGTTGTATTGTGGCTTATTGAGTATTGAATTTCTCAACAAGATGTCGAGAAGTGCAACACCTGTGTTTCTTAGCTCTATGCTATTATTACCGGCAACCTTTGATCCTATAATCAGTTCAAGTTTTTTCATCATTTCTGTTGGATTATTGAAAAACATTACCTGTCCACCTCTTTTTGTTTTTTTCTTCAAACCAGACCCTTTAATAGATTTGAGTTTTTGGAGTTTTTGTTGATGGTAATTCATATAATCAGTCAGAACCTTTCTTGTATCTTGAATAATTTTTCTTTGATATTGAGCCTCAGCTTCAGTGATTGAGCCACTATTTAATTTTTTAGTAATATTCATCGAATATCCAGAAAGTTGTTGTCGTTTCTCTTTAGCCTTTTTAAGGGTTTTGGTAAGATAAGATTTCCTCTTTTTGTCATTCATATCTTCTTGTTGAAGTTGTAATTCAATATCATCATAATTCGGTATTTGAAGTTGATCTAAAGCTTGATTTATTCTATCCTCTTCAAGAATTTCGTAATCTGGTACTTCTTCTTCGTATTCTGGTGGAAGATCTTCTGGTTTATACATGTATTCAGGGTCAATATAAATTTTTTTTTCACCAGATTCTAAATCCTTGAGGACATCTTCATAAGATGGAGGTTTTGGAACCAATTGTTTCTCGTTTTCAGGTAAAACAGGTTGATCAAACAAATCATCCAATCCATAATCAGGCACTTCATCATCAATAGCTATTCCATAATCTGGAACAGGTCGCTTTTTCTTTGGTAATGTTCTCAATGGTATTTTTGGAGCTGTGAGTTCCTTTAACTCAGATGTTATAGGTTTGAAAAGTTTCTCTGCCTCGACTTCACCCATTTGATCAGATATCTTTTTTTGTTTTATTGTATCTCTTACTGTGTTAATCTTTTTACCAAGCTCAGATCGTTTCTCAGCCATTTCTTTCCATTTGAGTAAACTCATTATATCATTTGTTTACATAAAATTTCGTATTTTGTTCGGAAAAATTAGGGTTATCATATATAAAAACGCTCGCATAGCGTGTCGCATAGCGTGTCGCATAGCGTGTGAAATTGTATAACATAAATATCATATGAAGATTCAAAATTACGACATCCAAGATGATGACAATGACGATTTTGTTCAATTAAAGAGTTTCATGCCAAACCGATGTTTTAGGATGCTAGTTTGTGCTCCATCTGGTGGTGGTAAGACCAACCTTCTGCTGGATATGATATATAGGCTATTGTTCTTTGATAAGATATACCTTTACGCTCGAAATCTCTCCCAAAGCAAATATAAGCATCTGTTGAAATCTCTTGAACCAATATCAAAAGAGGTCGGTTATGATGTGATAGAAGCAAGTAACGATGAAATCATCCCTCTGACAAATTTGTCTGATGAAAACCAAAAATTAATCATATTTGATGACTATTTGAATACAGGTAAGAAAAATGACGAACGGATACGTGACTACTTCACCAATTCTAGAAACAAAAACTGCTCTTGTATCTATTTGTCACAAAGTTATTATGGGACAGATAAAACAATAAGACTGAATAGTTCACATTATTGCATATTCGATTTCCCATCAAGAAATGAACAATCCATGATTTGTAGAGAATTGGGTGTTAACAAAGAAAATTACCAAAAGGCCACTAAGGATCCATATAGTTTTTTGTATGTTGATAAGGTAAAAAAAAAGGTAGCCCGAAATTTCGACGAAAAAATCTAAACTAATATTATATTATATGAGTTATACAAACGGTATTCTTAATCATGTTGATTCTCAAGGACAAGGTCAAAGAGGTTTACCAGGCATTGGATTCAAATTAGATTCAAATAATGATTATGATATGCAAAACAAAAAACTGGTTAATGTAAAACAGGGAACTAATAATAATGACGTGGTTACAAAATCTTATCTTGATTCAGAGATAGCCAAGATTCCAAGTGTGGATACATCTCAATTCATGCTAAAAGCAGGTGATACGATGACAGGGTCACTCATTGTCCCAAAAGACAATTACCCAGTTCAAGGTAATCTCAACAAGGTTATTAGTTATGAAACGCAAAGGGAGATATTCTTGTCAAAGGAGGAAGGAGGCTTGATGAAGCAATCTATTAACATGAACAATAATTTCATCACAAATGTGAAAGATCCAGTTAATTCAGACCATTGTGTTAATAAAAAGTATGTCGAAAATCAGCTTGAAAAAAAACTGGATAAAGGATCTGATATTGATATGAAAAATAATTCAATTATCAATCTTGATCTTCCATCAAACCAAAGAGACGCCGCATGTGTCGAGTTTGTTAACAACAGAATTGATGACATGACACAAAAAAAGTTTCTCAAAGTTGATGGCACTAACAATATGACTGGAAACTTGAATTTAAATGAAAAAACAATAATCAACTTGAACACCGATGACAAAGATATAAAATCAGCAGCTAATGTCGGCTATGTCAGCAGTAAGGTACACGCCGCCAAAGGTGATGTGACTGTAGGGCTGAAAACTTACTTTGACACAAAAATCAAGGAGTCTCACATCACCAGCTCAACCAACAAGAAAGACGTTTTCAGGTATCTCATGGAAAATTCTGATGAATCTTCAAGTGAAAACAACATAATAGTTGATGGCATTGTTGACTTTTCTGGTTCCCTCCACAATGTCAACAAAAAAGCTTATAAATTTAAAATGGGTAAAGACGCTCAAAATGAGTATTCTTCTCGCATTGGCTTTAACATGTTCAAACTTCCAGAAGGCGAGTACACTTTGGCTATTGAATTTTTCCCTCCAAACACAACAAATTTGTCAGTGAGTGTCGTTTCCACTTCACTAAATATTGGTCAACAATCAACTAAGCTGTTTGTTAATTACAGTAGATCGATTGTTCACTTACATAAGTGGAGCATAACTCCTCCCGAATACATTTACATTGACATGCATTGTCAGGGCACTGCAAGTAGCTCCACTCAAGGAGTTGGTTATTTGATTGTATATGGAGTCAAAGGATCACAGAGTAATGTAGACTCGGATGTGTATGATACGATGTACGTTGTAGAAAATGGTAAAATGGTAATGCAAACGGATTTGTCTTTAAATGGGTATAAATTAAGTGGTTCAGTTCATTATATACATGGGTATTTAAATACGAAAAACGGGAACACATTTTTATTGAATGGTTGTGACAAAATAATCATTCCAAATCATAGCCACATATTAACTATAACAGTGCTCTATTTCAAGATTAAAAGTAAATATAAGCCTATTTCTTTAAAAATGAAACACAGTGACCATTTAACTCAATCAATCACTTACACTTCAACCCAATCAACTCGATCACAGACAATAAATATCAATTTAGTACTGGCGTTTGGTAATTTGGCTGTGGAACTGGGTTCAGTTGTGAAAAATCAAGAACTCTTAATGTCGATTGAATATAGAGTGCCATAAACATTTTTTTCATTCATCATATATCACAATGCGGATATCCATCTGATTGGAGTATGGAATGCTTTTTAGAATATATTATCCCAAAAGAAATAAGCGTTGAGGTTTCCGATGAAAAACATAATGAATAATCTAAACAATATAATATGAAAACATCAACTTTAATCAACGAAATTATTGAGAATATAGAAAAAATAGTTCGAAACATTAGAAAATTATACATCAGTATTAAGAAATCGTTCAAAAAAGAAAAATGTAACCATATAATATATATGGTTAGACGTGAAAGAATATTCAATTGGAACCATGTTTCAGAAAATTTAACAGAAGATCAAATATCTGAGTTGAAAGCATTGTACAAATTCTACCATAAGCAATACTGGCTCCACAAAGAGTCATTTAAAAGCTTCAAGAAAAAGAATATAGCATGTAACATTGGATCTGTTGTATTGATAGTAACTGGGACTGTGGCTGGTGGTGTGACGTTAAACCCCGCTGTACTTGGATTAATATCAGGCGCAGGGCTTATACTAAAAACATATTCAGAGGTCAAAAATTACAAAAGAAAGATCGAGATGTGTAAATTCGCGTACACTACGTATGAAAAGGTTTTAACTCATTTACGATCCTTTATGAGAGGACTGGAGTATAATGAAAAAGAATTTCTTGATCATGTCAAAGTTCTTGATGAAATAATCATTGAAATGTGTCCTTTAACTGACAAATTTGAAAAGAAATATAATAAGGTATTCATCTAATAATAGATTTTATTTTATCACCAATAAGAGACATAATACTTACCCAATATCGATTGTAAAAAGCTAATGTTTTTTTCGATTTACTAATTGGAATATTTTTGTAAGGTATTCCCATCATCTTGAATATCTTTCTCATAATGAAATTTACGCTAATCATCCTTTTCCTTGTACCATTAACTTCATTAAGAACCTTACCTATCTCGACATATATAGCATCAATCTTATGTTTCTGACAGTTTGATATTTCAATATTATATTTTTCTTCGATATCGAGTAATATGTTGTTGATGTGGTACTCTCTGTGATAAACCGATTTTCTGATAAATCGATGTCGATTCTTATAAAAATCAACATATTCTTTAACATAATTATATCCTTGTACGACACCACAACTTAGACATGCTAACATCCCATCATCGTTAATAATATACTGATTATCACAGCATTTATCATCTTTTGGTTTTCTGGCAGAATCTATTTGTTTGTCACAAAAAGGACAAACTGCTTCTGATTCTTTCAGTTCATCATGTAATTCCTTGTTACAATTCATTCTATACTATTATATGAGATATTTTTCAACATTCTGTACGTTTCAAACTACTTAAATATTATCTTAATTATATTATATATAAATGGAAATCGCAACCCGAGAATCACAAATGTTAATAACTATGGATTATAAAGATGGATGCACAAAAAAAAATTAATATTTTGAAAAATTACTATGGTGATGAGAAGACACCAAATTTAAGATGGATGACTGTTGAATACATAAACCCTGACGGTTCAATTAACGAAGACAGATCAAACACTTACAGAGGGAATATGGATGAATCTGACACTGAATATGAAAACCAAAATATTCTAGTAGAAGAACGAATTGCAGATATTTCAACAACTATTTATTACAAAGATGGATGTGAAAAAACTATAAACATTAGTATAAGTCACGATGGTATTGGGTCTTCACCTTATACTGATTGCAATTCTGTTGAATTAAAATACCCTGACGGTACAATTGACAAAAAAAGATCCAAAAAAAACAAAGGGTGGATTAGCAAAATCGGTGAATCTGACTTTGAAGATGAAAAATGCTATAGATTTGCGTTTGAAAAACATAAATATAAAAAAACTCCTCTCCGCAACAACAATTTGAGGAATCATTATGCTTTTATGTTGTCTTTGGCCACGTGATGGAATAATGCGTTGGATACATGATGAGATAAAACATATAGTATCCAAATAATTGTGCCCATGAAATAAAATACATATAGTTATCCATAAAATAAAAACATATAGATTTCCCAAAAATGGATCTTGTATATAGTAAACCATCACATAAAAAAGCGACCATCGCTCTTATCTCTACGAGTTAAGGCTCTGGCCGCACGTATCCTCACCAAAAGTTGGTGATAAAAGATATATAGTGGAAAATGAATCTCATATAATGGTAGCCATTATAGTAGTTATAGAGTTGGCGTTGTTCAAGATCAGTTTTGCTTCAAAACTGGTCTCGAACCGCCAACTCTATAACTACTTACAGTGTCAACCAACTTTTGTGCAGGAGTATAAGGCAGAGATTTAATCAAATTACTTAGTTTATTAGTACGCAACTGCACTGCAAATATCACTTTTAAAGTTACAGGCCCTCCAGAGGTCCCGTAAATTTATAGGACGCCTACACATTTATGTTATGGGTGCATTCTTGTTCACAATAATGCAAGAGTAAAGTTCTTTTGTTAATATTTAGTTGGTTTATATCTGACACACATCCTTCATGCTGCTTGGTTCAGTATTGTCGAAAGCATCATGTGCAATATATAGTTATTAATATAAATGTAATAACACAAAACTCCATTTGAACCAGCCTATGCTGAACTGGGTACTTCCTGTATAAAAATTTGTTTGAAAAAATAAAATAAATAAATAACATGTTGATAGAAGAGGGATCTGAATGCTCATCACATTGTCGAGTTCTACATGGACAATCTTTCTCTCTATTTCCTTTTTCAATTTACACTGCGCGCAAATCGATATTTTTCTCCAAGGATAGTTGAGAGACATAGACACAGACATAGACATCCTTTATTTGTTAACGCAGGTTAGAAAGGGCAGCCAGAGGCTGGTGTGGACTTGCGATATCAATTCATTAGAAATTTTAAGATGAAAGCAGAGAGCGCGAAGGATCGGAAATGGCGCGATCAGAGCAACGAGCGGGGAAGCCGCGAGCCATAAGGAACAAGGCCCCCATCTCATTTACACATTCATCATTTTCCACGCCCTGGTTCATCGCGGCTCGCTGATTCGCCACTCTGATCGCGACGTGCCCGACATTTCTTTGTGCGCTAAAAAATAACGGCTGCTTACAATCTGTTTTTTTAGTGTTTAACTTGATGTCGTCCATTGCAGGTACATGGGCCTGGGTAATTTCACTGGTATCCCTGGTTTAACACTGCCAGTTGGATACGATGATCAGGGATTGCCTATTGGACTACAAATCATGAGTTCCTGGTGGAACGAACACGTGATGTTACGTGTAGCCCATGCAACAGAAGGCTTTGTGCCTAAGAAGAAACCTCAAGTTTACTACAACTTGTTGGAATGAACACACGATAAACAAGAAGCAACAACCATGGATGCTTACCTTGTACACTGATACAAACCGTCTGGTTGGTGGACATTGTACGTGTCACAGAATGTAGCGCCAACGTGTGAACACTTTTAATTACACGTAGCCTGTGTAGCAACCGTTTCCGTGGGCTTGTCCGCACGTTTGAAGCACATTTCGCTTTTTGGCCGCCCAGAAATTGAGGCGAGCCAGAGGGGAAAATAGCCACCTTATTTTTTGCCCTCGCCCCAATTTTCACGCGGCCAAAAGGAAAAAATGCGTTTAATTTGCGGAAAAGGCTACGGAAACGCTTGCTGCGCGCGCTGAATTACACGCACTAGCAATTGGAATACTTTCACGGAGAACGACGAACCAACTCATGTTCAGTTGTGGCTCAGAACTTGTTTCCTAAGACCTACCTTGAATTTGCTGTTGGGAGTGTAGTTGTTTACCATTTACCGAGAAATTTTGGAAATTTTTAGATGGGAGGTAAATGGAAACGCTGTTTGAGCTGGTTCCACCGGAAAATTTCCAAAAAGAGTGGAACTCCTGTTTTTCCTGTTTCAGTTGAAAAGGTTTTCCTTCTTTCGCACGGAAATTTTTATTCGGGAAAAGCGCGTTCTATCGGAAGTTGATGTTCGGACGAACCCCAGACTAAAATGACGGACGATGTAGCAGCTGTCGTAAGGTCTTCCACGATTAGTCCGCTAAACAATAGAACAAACAAAAGAAACAAAGAACGAGGCGTAAAAACAATAGAGCTGCTACATATAGCGGTCCAATGAAAATACAAGCTTTTGAGAGGTGCTACACTACCGAAAATCACAGGTTCGTCCAAGCGTCAACTTCAAATAGAACGCGCTCTTCCCAAATGGAATTTTTTGTTCGTATTTTTTTTGTAAATGGTAAACAACCAGTCTATCTCCCCGAAGTATGAAAGTTAATTAAGAGTGATCACTCTTTTTGCGTTTCACATGTAATAGTAAATGATTTATACTGAGCTCAAAGGAGATAATACATCAAATGAAAAAACCGCAGAAAGAAGAAAATATGCAACAATGATTTCTGAAGTGCGAAACTTTACAAGCAGAATGATGCGTTCCATTTGTTTTCTTTGTATTAAATATATTCATAACATCTTCTCCTTAGAAAAACAAACAACTTATATTTTTAAAAAAAGTAATTATACTATCCTCGTCAAATGAAAAGCAAGTAGGTGATGAAAATATATATGAGCTGATCACCAAGGTATAAAATTATATACAGTGTTAAAAAAGGTAACTCTTGTCGGTCTCGTGGTGCTTCTGCAGCTTTCGCGGCTTGCCTTTTTCTTTTTCACTCTTTCGCGTTTGTTTCTGTTTCTGTTGTGTCCCTTGGGGGTGGGGGGTGCGTCCCACTTTTACCTTGTCTTCACAATTTGAGAGTTGAGAGCTTGGAACTGACAAACTTTTGAGGAGGTACTTTTTTCTTCAGCCAAAGCCGGTAGAACTAGCTTTTGGTCTTGTCACAGCCTACAGATTACAGCGCAAAGCGCTAAAGAACACGAGCTCGAAAAAATCGGCTGACATCCGTGTGGGAAACCAGAAAGAGGTCCCCACCCGGGCGCACTCTCGCGTGTTCTCTTTCTTTTCATTTGCTGAGCGGGAGGATTGACTGCCCGTAGTCTCCCACTTCTTCGCTTTTAATGCCGGAGTCTGCACACTCTCTTGGAAATCGACCATTGCATCGGAAATTGAGGACAGTTTCTGGGAAAACTAACTGAAAGTCACAAGTCAACTTGGAGCCCCGTCTATCGGTTTTATTTAAAAACGGAGACTTTTCATACGGTTACTCCTCCGATCCTTACGCATACGAACGAACACAATTGAAAGAACTTCAAAAATCGAGATTTTAACTGTCCAAAAACCGACATTTTCATGCTGTCCAAGACGGAGATATATCGTTTATGTGTGGGTGGCAAAAACGGGGATTTATTTATACGGTTTGGCATTCATTCCACGAGTAAAAGATCGAAAACGATGATATTACCATATTAAACAAGTCACTACAGTGCACTAGTGTTTTCGGTTGTGGTTCCTTTAGTTTTGCTAACGAGCAGTCCACGCGCGCATGTTAACAAAAGGAGAAAAAAAATTCATCGGTACCACAAGCTAGGTGGGGTTCATTTCTCGCAGTCGCGCGGTAGATTGAGGATGCTTTAGACGAGCAGACTCCTCGTAGTTAGGGGCCGTGCAACCCACCCATTCCCCGACGGGGAAGGCTTACAAAATCAGCAACACGTGCGGAAATAGCAATTATAATGATACATTTTTAATATATCGAGTTTGGTACAACAGGTATGATACAAGTATCTTGTTATGTTAATTTTACTCTTCTATCTAACAAATTCAGTGTTTCAAAAACATGAGCCTAAGATCAAATCGCGCTCTTGTCCACATATGCCATCCATTTGTTTTTTAAAATTTTCAGACGTGATATGTTTTGGGTTAAAAAGTTAGCCGAGCGCCGCTCCTTTTCAGTCAAAAAATAAAAACAAAATATTCTTGTAAAAAGAGAATATTCTGGGCGAGGACTCCCGTTTGTAGCGGCAAATCACACAGCGTGAAATGGCCGGTGTAACTGTGCTGTGAACATCGATCAAACACTTGCTCCGTTGAAGACGAGTTGAGGGAGTGATATCTAAATAAATATTATACAAACATATTTAGTCTTGGAGACTAGATAACTGTAAACATTTCCAAAGTTACGTAAATCGAATCATGGAGAGAGATAGCAAATGTTTAATAGTTACGTTCCAGGCAGTTTTCTTGCTTGTTTTTTTGTAGTCTTGGACTCAAATACTGCACAAATTTCGCCACGATGTGTAGAAAACAGCGGCAATTACAGAATCGCATGTCAGGTGTCACAGAACTCTACCAAATTTGAGTTCATTCGAGCTCAGAAGTGCTGTAATATGTTCACATTCTGTTCACTATGTCAGCACCGAGTCCTAAATCAGGCAAAACATAAAGTTTGTCAAGTTCAAGCGCATAGCACAGTCTTGTGATCATTTCTTCATCCACAGCGTCCATGTCTCGCCGACACGAGGAGGTCATTCTCTCGGCTTCGTAACGTTTCCAGCTTGAATCCACTTGTGTTCCAACTTGTGGAAGATAGTGCAGCGTAGCTCGTTGGCTGGAAGGAGCATAATTATGGCGGGGCTGTGAGGTGAGATGAGAAAACTGTGGCTGTGGGATCGGAGCGAAGACATCACCCATTGCTCTTGTGTTACCGTGAACCTCCATGCTTTCTTTCCGACTGATTTTACCACCGTGCGTTGTTCGACACCTGTTGAGCTCGTGTTGTTCAATGAATTTTCCACCAGAAAGCGCAAACTGGAAATTGTATCAGCTTTGAGACGGCAGTGAATTGTTCCCGATAAAGTTGTTTCAGTCTTGGAGATGAATAATAAAAAAAACACCCCGATTGCTTGCAGATAAAATTTTCCGTGCGCTTTTCAAACCACTCTGCTCTCTTGATGAGGACGGATGAAAACTCCCCTGGATGTTAAATATTCAGTTTGACCTTTTTCGTAATCCACAATTTACCTTGTTGATAAGCTTAAGTTGTTCGCTCTGTCACTGATAAATCATGTCTGTAGGCGGCAGTTTTTATACCCTCGAGTGTTTCGAAACTTTTTCTTTTGTCAGGCGTTAACACTCATTGTTTCTGTTTACCTAAAATTGAAAGCAGGACAAGATGTTCGCTCTTTGTCATTTCTTCGTCGATTTATGCAAATCTAACAAATTGGACTCAGGTGGACTCGCAAAAGAACAAATAAAATCATCCATGAAAAACGCAAACAATAGAAGGTCTGTCAAATTATTGGTTTAACGCGCTCAGCAATATGTAAAACCAAACGACTCAAGAAGAGTGAAGAAAAGTAACTTACTGCTGACCGGGTGTTTCTGCAAATTATTCTATTTTCCACATCAAGGAAATGCGAGATTGCGAAACCAAGGGATCATATAAATAACAATATACAAGCTCTTTCGGAAAAAAAGTTTTGCAGCTGGGCTATTTCCCATAAAGAATAGGCCAACAAAAGATTTGATACGGCGGTAAAATCTGAATTTGCTTCGTCAAGGAGACAAGAAACGCTCAACGTAGCTTAACAAACTTTTACGTTCATAAAATCATAGTTATTCCATTGATATTCCCTCTTTTCACAAAAGAAAAACATACTTCAGTGTACAAGTTGCGAAACGCTAAATTTTCCGCTGTTTCCTAATTTATCGTCGCCTTAATTTCGTCCTTATTTTCACTCCCGCTGGCAATTTTTTGGACGGCTGTGTCTGTATTCATGTTGCGCAAATGTTGACCTTTGTGTCGCGAGTGTTGATCTTTACAAATATTTTAATATTCAGAAACAGCAGAATTCAAAATCACCATTAAAATTTATGGTTTGTGGTTTTACTTTCAACAAGTGCGTGCTTTAATTTAGTAAACAGAAGATCTGTTGTGACAATACATACACGATGCAAGAAAAATGCCAACTAAACTATAAACACAAGGTACTTGAACACATATCTCTCTGCATGTTTCCACCTCATTTATTTAAACAACGGATGCCTCGTTATTCGAAATAAAATTTAAGACGATTTCCGCTCAACGTTCGAGCAGTAAGTGCAAAAATTAAGTTACCAAAAAAATACTTGCAGCGCTGTCACATTTTGAGAACAGATAAGAAGAACTTATCGTTACTTTTGTTCCCAAGCTGACCCCGCGAGAGAAAATTGGATTTGAAGTTATCCATATTTGTTAAAAAGATGCTTCATGTCAGTTCAAAACAAAATGGCGCCCGTTTTTAGCATACTTTTACGAGATTTGAAATTAATTTTCTTGAGAATGCTTGAGAATTTCATCGCGCGGTCACTTGGGCAAGTGAACTAGAGTGAGATGTTTCAATTAGCATTTAAAATGTTACCGTGCTATGAGTAGCTTTTTAGTAAATATTTTTTGCACTTATTGCTCGAACGTTGAGCGGAATCCGTCTTAATTTGTAAAGAATGTCTGCAAATGCATGGTTTTAAAAATAAAGCTATGGTTTCGAAACGAAGATTTTAAAAATGACGGGTCTGTACGTTCCAAAAAAGTATTTCGTTTTTATCCACGGAGCAGAGGTAGTTGGTTCGCCCTAAGAGCTGGCGGGGAAATAAATAGAGGATATTACACGGCGGCGCGAAGATATGAATTTTATTTTCGAGTGGTAAAAACAATATTTTACGAACGAGGGCAGCGAGTGAGTAAAATATTGTTTTTTACCACGAGAAAATAAAATTCATATCTTCAAGCCGCTGTGTAATTTTCTTTTTATTATATAGACAAGAGTGTTTTTGCACAAACAACACGGTAAAAGCGAGAAATGACGTCATCGATATCCTCACTAGTGAGGATATGGAAAATACACCACTCGAATCCCGGATATAGTTTCGTATGAACTTTACGAGTGGTCTATTTTCTACTAAAACACTCTTGTCTATATAACAAATAACTGAACTATTCGCCCGCCGGCACAAGGGGCGACCCAAAAATAACCTGTGACCAGGCCTAATTTTACCAGTGGTCTTATACTTTCTTATGCGATCTCCCTGTCTGAATGTTAACCAAACGAAAAAAAAATTGAGTTTGATCGCGGATTACCACCCCCCCCCCAAAAAAAAGTAGTATAAAAACCAATAACGGATGACACATTTTTAGTATCTTTACTTACTTTAGTCCAAGAACTTGGACAAGTTTCGCTTAAGTTTAGATGAGCGTAAAAGGGAAAGAGTCGAGCATTATTTGTGATATTTTTCACCCCCCCCCCCCCCAAGAGAAAAACAAAACAGATGCATCCAAACATTTTAACAAGCGTTTGCGCATTTTGGTTTTTTTGTGTCGCAGTTTGGTCAATGTGTTAAATTTGATCAGAACTTTGAAAGACGCGCGTTCATTCGTACTCAATGTTTTCCTTTCTAGAATGATTTTGATATTATCGACAACAGTTTATTTTCTTCTCCTGCTTAAATGCAGAAAAAGGTTTTAATGAAACAAATCACCATTCTCCGCTTCTAAAAACTTTGAAAAATCTTTCGTTGTTTTCCCTTGAAAAGTTTGTCCGCAGATCTAAAATATATGGCAGAGACGAGTTGATGAGGAAGACTCGGGCAACTCAGAAGAAAATCGACTAGTATGAAGCCAACGCCAACTATATTTTCAAATACATCTTTGTGTTATTTACCCTGAATGATTTGCAATCAATCGCATTTAAGCTCTTTTTTCCGAAAATAAATAAAACATATATAATTGGCAATGATGTAACCTACACTTATAGGATTGTACGACAAACGCCGCGGATTGTCTAATGGCTAACAGCAATTTTCATATTTTTCAAATAAGGATTTGTTGAACATCAGATAGTAAAATAGCTCGCAGCTTTGGAGTTGTTTGCATTTTCATAAATTCCAAGCACCAACAATATTCGTAATATTGTTGATTGTGAAATCTTAGTCTCGCAGTTACGGTGTGCGGGAGAAAAACTTTACCAAAGTTCGACCTAATGCTATTGTCTCGAACCAAAACAATTGGTAAACAGTCCAACAACTGCCTTTAATAGCACGTTTTTTTTTTCTTTCTTTGTACAAGACAGACCTGCGAATATATTCTTCGGCAATGGAACCACCTGTCATTAATCGAACACCTCGACTCGTGTCTCTTGTAAGTACACCAGCGACAGTTTAACGAAGGACACGTGTGGCACGCGTCACTAAACGATAGCGATTGCCTGTTCGCTGGCAGAACAATCGTTCCGAACAATTCATCATGAGGTGTCGCGGACGTGCGACCCGCACGTGCCTTATTCAAAGTGTACCATTCAACGCACAACAGAGCTTTTAAATGGTTAATTTCTGCGTTGAATAGGTTTTTCATCCTCTTACCTCGCGAAAAGATAAGTATGGAAAATAAAGGACAATATTTGAGCAGTTGGTAGTTGGAACAATGGGGGCTGCTTTATTATGTTGAAAATAATCATCTCATTTGTAATAGAAATACAACGAGGAGGCATGCTTTGAGGCTAACCGCAAATTTGAAGGCCTTTTAAGAAACAGGGTGATGAAATTTCTTAGATATCCAGTCACTCTGAACAAAATAACCACATCACCCATGGGTGGTTTCCACGAAGTTCCTCTAGACTACGGTCGAACGAGACCATGCGAACGCGCGCGTCGAATTTCCACGTGGCAGCCGACTATCGTGCGCGTTCACGTTCTTCTTGCTTAACGACCTTCCCTGAGCAGAAAAAGTGACTGCTCGTGGTTTATCGTGGGCTACAAGCCGCCAGTATTTCTGCTCAGATAGTAGAGCAAAAAGAACACGTGGGTGAGAAAATCGCCAGCCGCGTCCAAAAGCATAAAAAAGCTCGACTTTCCTTGAGCGGAGAGTGGGGCTGTTTATAGCAAACTACATCAATGTCGAATGGAAATGTAGGTTTCCGTGGACGACGGAAAACTGGAGAGAAATAGTCAGAGCAAGGACAGCAATCAATAACAAACGCAACCTACATATGAAGTGCAAATCGTCTCCTCTTGGAGAAAAGGACATGTGTTTTTTTTTTTACCATAATAACATGCGGGAGGAGGGGTGGGGGCGGGGGTTCCACTGTAGCAATAAGCCATTGCTACAGTGGAAACCCGTTTACCTACCACCACGCATTACAGGTCACCGTACAGTGGCGTTCCACTGTAGCTTTAACTCCTAAAATCTTTCCTCCTTTTCAGCTCAAAAAAACTGTTTCAGGACAGAAGACAGAACACGCTATTTCAGACAAAGATGGTACAGAAAAAACAACCAAAAAAGCTAAGGAAGGAAGGAAGAAACCCTTAATAACCTTGATGAGGGTGAACTCCCACTCTCACCAGAATGCTCCCCCCCCCCCCCCCCCCACACACACCCCAGTATGGGACGCTGTTTTACAGGATCACACGAACGTGATGAATTCAGGGTTGAAAACGGCTAGTACTTAAAAAATTTAGAACACATGAGAGACCGGAACGTAAATGAAGAGATATCCTCTCTGTCCCTCTTTCGAGTGCACAGCTATTAAAAAGGTTTGCTCTCACTAGGTTAAACTGGTTTGATTTCAGATACACAACTTCTGTTGGCAGCCTTAGTTACACGTACTGACAAAAAGATGACATGACCAACATAACGAATTGATTCAAACTTTCTATTTACTTTCCATACAAAACATACTTTTAAAAAAATTTCATTTCACATATACCATATTTATCTGTTATTATTCAAGACTGAAGCTTTTTTTCGGTCATCACTGCCCTGTCTAGTCCAGTCTAGGCCTATCATATACTATATGGTCTATATGTTTATCTCAATTATGAGTAACTAATTTCCCAGATTCTCTTTCCCCCCTACTGTCAGTCTAAAATTTTCACATTTTTTGTTCTTCCATCTTTTTGCACATTTTTAGTCTCAAATCACCTCTGAAGTTTTTTCAAGTTTTTATGTTTTTTGTTTGTTTTGCATATTAGTTGGCCACCGCCAATATGGCGGCGTCTAGTTCTAGTATTAGCTGTTTTTTCTTTCGTGTTCTTGTTCTCTTTTCCCGACTTCCGATTTTCCCTCGGCCAAACAAATAATTGTTGCAAACTGTCAGTTGCAGTCATGACGTCAGGAATACAGTGTAACGAAAGGTGCCAAAATAAAGTCGTAACGTTTTTCTCCAACCATGTCACTATAATATTCTTGTCACAACATATTTATTTGTTATTAATGAATAAATTTTGTGGTAATCATGCGTGTCTTACATAAAGCGCACGCGCATTCCTCAGGTGGGCTTGTATCTTGAGTCATGCTAGTATCCTTTTTACCCCGGGAATGGGGTTCGGATGGGGGATGACGGCTGGGTCTAATGCCCCTAGGACTTTTCTTTTTTATAAATGTGTAGACAGTGTAGCTGAACGCCAGAAGTTCCTTTAACCAAGTGAAATGCCCACAATATTTACACAGAACTAGAGTTAATGTGAATGTTGGTTACTCAAGACTCAAGTGAACTCTTCTGATGTCCAACTGTATTTAAAACAAAGCAGGGTACCAAAGGGGGGTGGTTTCTTGGAGCCCGTGGCCCCCAAATTTTTGCCATGGAGCCTGAAGTGAAGCCTCCTTCTACTTAGAACCCACACAAATACCCTGATAAATATGCTAAATGGAGCCCTGGAGTGAAGCGCTGGAGGCTTAGAGCCCCTGCAGCCCTGCATTATTTCGCCCGGAACCCTGATGCCCCAAAATCCATTGGGACCCTGACAAAGAGCTCATATAAATTATGGTCTCTGTGTAAAACGACAGTACTTATATATGAAAACGTCCAAAGTTCAAAGGTCCTTGTATTTTCATCAAGTCGAGCAGACAAGTGAGAATTTTGAGTTCCTGTTAAGAGAACGATGAAATGCTCCTCACCGTAGGAACTACGTACTGCCATGAGCATATGACCTTTATCAGCAAATCACGATGGCTTGATAATTCTTGCTAGATTTGCGATGCATGCTTTTATCAATTATGACTGACCCTGAAGGAGGTTCCTATAGAAAACAAACATAATTATGCAATTAATGATGATGATGATGATGATGATTATGGGTGTGTTGGATTTCAAGAATGTGTCTGTTATGTACAGCTGTACAACATACCTGGTTTGTTGTCATGACAATCACCCTGTAGTTTAACAGATGTGTAGAAAATAATGGGAAGAAAGCAGAAAAACACTGTGAGAGCAACCACAGAGACCAGATCTGTGTGTATCTTGACACAATGGAAGTTTTTACTCCAGCGCTGCCGAGTATAATTCATCTGAAGTTAAAAGAAAAAATTAAAAGGAAATCATCATAAAGCACCAACATGAAGGACCATGCAGATTAATTTGCCACATTCTTTCATTCTGATGGTCAAAAGTTTTAATGGTCAAAAATTTTTCTCTAGAGGTTTCAAGTCCTCAAGTGGAAGGGCTGCTTCACATTTCTATAGACAAGAATGCCAGGGGAAATACCTTATACTCTTAACTAAAAAACAATATTTTCAATGCTTTTGCATGCACGTTTAAAACCAGGTACACCATACTTTCAGAAAGGTCTTATCCCTTTGACATTGGCATTGTACTCTGGTGCCTTTTATTTTCACAGGCTTTAGAAATATTCATGAAAATAATGAAATTGTGGCAAATTTTGTAGGTAAAGCTTTTGTGAAGTTTGATAAGCCAAATACAATAATAATAATAATAATAATAATAATAATAATAATGATAATAATAATAATAATAATAATAATAATAATAATAAATCACTTATATTGCACCTTTTAGCTTAATTATAATGATCAAAGGCACATTACAGCATGAGAACTAAGTAAAATAATTTTAGGTTATACAGCCTTTCTGTCATTACTATATGTAATTTTCACTGCTCATGATGAATGCCAAGTTCATTTCAGTCTCATTGTACGATGCAATTGTTTATTCTTCATGTGCACATTCCTTTCTTTAATTAGATTATACATATCCTCATAGATAGATTGAAAGACAAACTTAAGATTTTTTTGATCAACGAAATTGATTCTTCGAAAGTTCACACGTAACAGAAATGGTTGTCAACACAGCGCGCATGGAAGAATGCTAGTAATGATCATACTCAAAAGCCAGAGCAATGCACTTGCATTCATTGAACAGCAGAAAACGTACCTTGATAAGTGACTTAAAGAGGTTAGAATGGACACAGTTGTAATAATGAAGTAGAAGAGTTAGGAAACCTGAGCTCATGTACAAAACTATGTACACAGCATGAAAACCATTACTTGTAAATTGCCTGCTTAAACTGAAGCAGTTATTCATATTTTTTGCCTGTGTGCAATATAAGCCACCTGCACATAAAAAAAAGCAAAAAAAAGCCTCCAGCCAAAGAATAAAGTTGCCTTGTCAAAATTAGTAATTCCTTTGGATTTCCTTTCTGCGGATTACTTTTAGCCGGCTTATGTTCTCACCTTTTTTGTAACATGCTAAAATCATGAAAATATAACGTACGCAAAAATTGAGGTAATTATGGTACAAGAATTAAATTATTTTCTGTTCCTGGTTGGAAAGTTCGAATTATTATTACAACATTTAAGAAACATTTCAAATAACTAAATTAACGTCTTGATTATAGAATCCAAGATTCAAAGAATCACTAAATTTTTTGAAGAATGAAAATATCGAAGAACAAATTAAAAATTGAAACATGCATGAGGCACGTTGACTGTAACTGATCCAATCATGTAATTCATATTTTTGTTTTCAATACAAAAGTGCTGTCAACAAGACAACCATTTGAAGTGGGTAAAAGTAGGGTAGGGTACATCACCAAACTAAATTTGTGTCATCAAATTTCTTTCTGTGGATACATTTTTGCAGCCTTTAATAATATCTGCAGACTTGTATAGCGTGACTACAATGTAAGAAAACCATGAACATAAGAATTGATTTTGGAATGTTTGTTACCGCGGCCAATCAGAAACGAGATACAACTGGGAAGAAAAACACAAGCTACAAATTAAAATAATCAGCATTACCACTTGCAGTTCATTCATCTCATATCTGATAAGTTTTCTTTCCCAGCAAAAAAAAAACCTTTTCCTGAAAGAACTCTTGATTAGTGCTTATAGTTTTTTTTTGTTCTACTGTAATGATGCATGAAAATAATGAACACAAAACCCACAAAAAATGGCAGTAGTTGGGTGACTACATCTCTTTCTTCCTTCTCTGCTTGTCTTAATTAACAGAAATATTTCCTTGGATATTTTTTATGCAGTTCATGAAATCAAAGAATGATGTTGCTCATGCTATGACGTGTTTATGAGAGGCATACTTACAGAAGCAGACACATCAGCACAAACTTCTCTGGTATCAGACACAGTTATTCTTTTGTAAGATTCTTCAAGTGCTTGGTAAAACTTCTTACAATTATCACATATTAAGTTTCTGCGTACTACAGAAGTATTGGTTTTGCTGTGGTTGGCTGGTACTGGAATAATGTGAATCTGCAGAAACAAAAACCAACATCTACTGATGAGCACTCCATACTCTAAGGGTACCTACAAATTTTACTGCTTGTTTTTACAAATAGTCAAAAATCATTGAAGTTTTTTTTACACATATGTACAGTGTTTACACTCACAGGATTCGTGCTAACCTAATAATTTGTGGAAAGCAAATATTTGAATTTCCAGATAATGCAAACTACAGACCTAGAGGTGCTTCTGCAGATGCCCCCCCCCCCCCCCCAAGGTTTTTATTCATTTTTTTTCAAGACGATTTTTCATCACCACCTGCTGTTTTCAGTGGCTGTATGCATATCCCTCAGACACATTTAGACAAAGGTTTGGTAAGAAATGGTTGCCATGGTTAGAAGATATGATGTGGTCAAGCCATTTTTTGGAAAAAATATTGAGTGTTTTGCACCCTTTTTCAGTGAAAATGGCACAAAGTGACGACAAAAAGCAGCATAGTGTTTAACTAAGTCATATTTTACATGTCCAGCATCACAACTTTCCAATTTCTGCTGTCCTTTGACAATTTCTAAGTTTGAGCCAAATCCAAGATGGACACCATTTTGGATGATGTCTCAGGTCCCCAGCAGCACCACTATTAACCTTATCTTGTAATAGTACATCACAGGCTATCTACCAAAGGGAAAATCTTTTCCAAACATTGTAACACAACAAAAACCCAAGAAGGGGGGTCCATCAATGCCCCCTCCCCTTTGTACCATGGTGGGGGTTATCAAAATAGTCCAAAGGGGTTAAGAAACGAGGTGATTGAATATAATTACAGATAACTATAATTATTGGGTCAATTGTCTAGCTCTGACAACGTTTAAACTTTCTTTCTGTCCAAGAACATTTGCCAATTGTTGTTCCAGTCCCTGAGTTTTTTTGATTCGCCAACAGCAAACAGCAATCATCACCCCACAAAGGGGTCCACTGATTAACCTTTTACACTGGTCTATTCCAATTCAATAAATCTGATTAGCTCTCTCACCGTTAGCTACTTAGTGACGGCCAACTATCAGGAATGTAGCATCCTTGATAAGTAAGAGTTTTTGGTCTTCAAAAACAATTGAAATACTTTGTTCAGTTAATTTATACAAGCAACAGTCAAACTGGCACTGCTGCATTATGACTGGGAGTCCAAACAACATCCCCATAATGATATTTCAAGATATCTGTGTATAAAGTTTCGTAGCTTTCAAGTCCCCCTTTTCTATCACTTTCATCTCATGGATCTAGAAATTGAATTATTAATTAAGGGGATTTCTCTTTCAGTGTTTAGCTGACACAAAAAAAAAGAGAGGAAGGAAGGAAGCGGCGCGACTTGTAGCAAGAGTCAAGAAATTCAATCACATTTCTCCAGTTTTAAAAGACCTTCACTGGTTATCTGTGAGGAAGTGAATGACCTTTAAGATTCTTCTCATTTCTGACAAAAAAAAAGGAAGGAGGGAAGGAAGCGGCACGACTTGTAGCAAGGGTCAAGAAGTTCGATCACATTTCTCCAGTTTTGAAAGACCTTCACTGGTTATCTGTGAGGAAGCAAATAACCTTTAAGATTCTTCTCATTACTTACAAGGTGCTTCATGGTCTGGCCCCCACATATCGATTTTTACAATTTTTTCATGAACATTTTGTTTTTGCAATAAATGTTCCCCTTTTGCATGCCAAGGAAACAATTTTTCAACTACATGTAGATTCTACAGTTGCGCAAACTACACTTTTTAAATTGAGCATATGCAAACATTTCTGACAAAAAAAAGAAAGAAAGAAAGGAAGGAAGTGGCGCGACTTGTAGCAAGGGTCAAGAAATTCGATCACATTTCTCCAGTTTTAAAAGACCTTCACTGGTTATCTGTGAGGAAGCGAATAACCTTTAAGATTCTTCTCATTACTTACAAGGCGCTTCACGGTCTGGCCCCCACATATCTATCAGAACTGCCCACTGTCTATAAGCCATCCCACTGTTTACACTCTGAAATCTCTTTTAATCTACTCATAGCCCCCAAATATAAAACAAAATTGTACGAAAAAAGAGCCTTTGCAGTTGCAGCTCCTACATTATGGAATAAACTGCCTAGTGCGATCAAGAACTCTGAATCTGTAGCCGCTTTTAAAACGAGTTTGAAAACCTTCCTTTTCAAGAATTAATCATTAATTGTTATGTTAGTTTCTAGCTTTGAATAATTATTGTAAATTAGTACAGATACGCAAGTATTTTTCATTGTAACAAGTATTAGTATTAGTTAGATTCTTTTTATCTGCATAATTGTAAGACTACTGAGACTCTGATTAAGTGCTCCTAAAGCCGAAAATATTAATATTGTTATTATTATTATTATTATTATTATTAATTATTATTATTAAGGAAGGAGGAAAGAAGGAAATTACCTGAGAGTTGTTATAAAAACAATGCTCCACTGCATCCAACCTATGAAAGAATGTCTTGATTTCTTGTTTAATATCATTAGGTGTCCCATCCTTATCATTAACAAAGCAATCTGAAATAAGAAAGAAGAAGAGGAGATTCAAAGAAAAACATACAAGGAGAGAGCAAGGACCACAAAGGGGAAGGGGCTGGGAAAAGGGTTTTAAGTCCCACCTTTATTTTGCAAAGTGAAAACAAATTTAAAACCTTGGCGAAATCTTATTTTTTAAGGAAAGCTTTTGCATGTTATGAATGGTGTGGGAAGTTATTTTCTTAGATTAATTTATATGAATGCTACAGTATAGCCCAAGCAAGGCACAGTGGCTGGGCATGCTGGAATTATTGCCATCCTCATACTAATAAAACTACATTATTGACTCCAAGTCAAGGCCTCCATAAAGGAGGAAACATTGTTGTGGAAACATCTTGCAAATGAAAAGAAACACTTGTTGCAGAAACATTTTTACTTCCAAGAAACAAAAAAGTTTACGATTTGTTCCATAAACATTTTGATTCTGCAATAAATGTTCCCCTTTTGTATGCCAAGGAAACAATTTTTCAACTACATGTAGATTCTACAGTTGCGCAAACTACGCTGCATATTAAGCATTTGTTTTCAGTGAAATGTTTCTTGGCTTTCACAGCAAGGAAACCTTTTTTTCTGCTTGTTTGCAACCTGGGGATTGATGCTCTGTAAATTTTAGGTGGGTGTGTGCCACTGGGACTGTTAGACCCTTGACCCATACCAGGCCATGTTCAGCTGCAATTTGTAACCCTACTCTAGACTAGGTACCAAAAATCCCTGTCCTATTCCAGACTCACTGAGTGTCAGTTCCAAGTTTTCTGATAAATGATACCCTTGTCTGGACAAAGACTTTCTGATTTCCATACCCTATCCCAGAATTAACTGCTTGAAAACCATACCTTTCACAGTAGCACATACCAGTACCCATATAGCTTACAAATTATATGGGAGTACCCCGCCCCCACTCCACTCCCTGGGGATTGCACACCAAAGAAACATCCTGGGAAACAATGTTTTCTGTTTCCTTGTTTGCAAAGACCTTTACTTCACAACACCAAGTTATTTATGATGATGGTGATGATGATAACGATCAAAATGATGATGTTGATGATGATGATGATGATAGCTAAGACACATGAAGGAAATCAGTGCACCTACATCTATGCTCTATTAAAATTAGGTCGACTCAGCCTTATTAGTGACTTTAAGGCCATCTTGTTCTAGGTAAGATGAACATTTATTTGTTTGTCTCACGATGGAATCGCTTTGAGTTGTTGATCGCGACGTTTCGACTGCAATACTGCTAGTCTTCATCAGGCGATGAGGTCGATTACTTACGTGTCGCTATCTGTAGCATGATGGTTCGCTGCTACTGGTGCATTTCGATCCTTATTATTATTCCGACCATTAGATGTTGCTCCCTCACAGGTCCACTTTGTGGTTGGTCGGCTGTTGTGCTTTCTGATCGTAGGTATCCAAGCTTCAGGAATTTCGATTCCACTATCTCTATTGATGTTATTAGGATGAAGTCTTATATGGATAGCCTCTTTGACCCTAGGTGTGTACCAGTGAGGGTCACGATCAATAAACTTAACTTCTTTCCAAATAGGAAGATGCCCCGTTTCATTAGCGTGCTCCAAAACTGCGGAGGTTTGCGTATGAGCAAGCCGTATATCTCTGTCGTGTTCTTTAATCCTGTCTTGCATTGCTCTCCCTGTTTCCCCGATGTAGAGAGAAACATCAATAGAGATAGTGGAATCAAAATTCCTGAAGCTTGGATACCTATGATCAGAAAGCACAACAGCCGACCAACCACAAAGCGGACCTGTGAGGGAGCAACATCTAATAGTCGGAATAATAATGAGGATTGAAATGCACCAATAGCAGCGAACCATCATGCTGCAAATAGCGACACGTAAACAATCGACCTCATCGCCTGATGAAGACTAGCAGTATTGCAGTCGAAACGTCGCGATCAACAACTCAAAGCGTTCCATCGTGAGACAAACGAATAAACGTTCATCTTACCTATCTTACACCACGATGAACAATAAACACATCTTTAATGACATCTTGTTCTAGTCTGTATCCCTTTTTGGCTGGTTCACTAAAGCACAGAAAGCACACGCAAGACAAGCACAAGCTCGTAGAACATGCCTGCCTTAATAAACGACCTTAGATTTACATAACTTAATATTTACCTGGACAATTGGAATCTTTCCACATATCCACCACAAAATCATACGCAGACTCTACAAGCTGGTGTTTTTCCGCCATGATCAAGTCACTGTGACAGTCTTCGTCTTGTATTATAGCCTTGTGTCCGTTCAGAACTTCTACGTACACATCCTCGCAATGACAACAGAAACGAAATGGCCGGGAATTACTCACTGCACAAAAAGAGAAGTTAGAAACTACTTCCGCAAAGTTCTTCAAAAGCAAAGGACAATTAGCCAAAGACGACGTCGATGGTCTTGTTTGCCAAATGACGAAAAACATGCACAAACGCAACAGCACAACAGAATTTACCATCTTGTCAATGTCTTTGCAATTGCAAGTCGATCACGGGACAACCATTTTGGTCGCCATGTTGAAGGGCAAAGTGAGCTCGTAACGAGACCCTTACTGATCATACCAGCCGCGGAGAACCGGGTAATGCAAAACTGTTCTCTGGGAGAAGGGGCCAGTACTTAGACGATCATTGTGGATAAGAAGTATTAAATTGAAGTGAAACAGGCCTTGATCAAAGTTCTGTCAGTTTTGAAAACATTTCCATCGTTGCGTCAATGCGTCTAGCTTGTGTACAGCTATCCACTCTCCTCAAAGAAAAATCCATTTTTCTTGGGAGGGCTTGTCTGTTCACGCGGGATTTCTTTTGACGAGCGCGAACGCAAGGGTAAAACGCCCCCCCCCCCTCCCCCAGTTAAAACGGCTGTGAGAGAGTGAGTAGCCCCCAACGTTTTTGCAGGCATAGATTTCACTGTCAAATGTGTTTGACGAAGCAAGGCTTAATATTACTCCTACTATAGGAATTTATTTAAATGAGGCGATTATGTCAGTTGACTGGGTTACCATTTCACCACGGCAAACAAGCGATCACAAAGGAAATTTACCACAGTGTGTATAACCACAACTTGGATCAATTTTCCGTCATTACTTTCTACATTTAGACTGGATGCATGGTTACTTTATAAAGGGGCAGTGTCACGAGGATTTTGTTCTCGTTTGTAACACTTTGAAAAGCCAATAGTCGCAGTTACACATAAATGAAAAAGAGAGTTCGATCGAACGACCTAAACGTTCAGTTTCGGGTACATGAGGCTAAAAAAATGTGGCTCATATTTTACAGGAATATATTTTTTTTAGCCTCAGCGATATATATTTTTTAGCCTCACGCACCCTGTTTTGGATACGTGAGGCTAAAAAACATGGCTTATATTGGTCGACTCACTCACCGCCCGAAACGCTGAAGTCCGACCATTTCTATATCGACACTTTAAATATCCAGATTTGGAGGTTTTCACGGTAATCGCCTAAGCGATTAGGCTTTTGAACATTATGCTAACATTTTTTCCAGCATTTTAGCATTTTAGTGGCATTTAAATACACTAAAAATCACTGCTACACTGAAAATCCAAAGCCAGAGAAAATAGAAATAAAAATTATTTTTTTAAGAGAAAATGAAGACTTTAGGACGATCGCGCGAAAAACTTCTACAACACAGATTTTTTCATAGTTTGGCTACAGTCAGATAATGAGTTACCTTTGTCAGAAATGCAAAAAAATGGGGGTTCACCGACTTCGTTTTCCAAATAAAGCGCGTGGAAAACTACCCCAATTTTGACACATCGGTCCTTGTAACTCGACATGGCCTCAGTGCTTATTAGTTGAAAAATATTCAAAATGATTCGCTGTAGACCCACTTTCTCAGTCAAAGTTTATTTAATTGGGTCTGTCAAGTAAATAATTTGAACTGGTGTCATCCTTTTAGTTAAACTCAACCTCTAAGGGAGCGGTCATTAATTATTGGGGGGGGGGGGGAGGGCCGGTAAAATCTCACGAAGGAGGGCCCAAAAATATTAACCCTCCCTCAAATTAAGGTCAAAAATCTTGGCCCTCCACACAACATCAGCGCAAACAATTGTGACCCTCCCCCAAAATGGGATTGGTCGCTATTCGATTTGTTCTAACATGGAAGTCAATTTGAACACTTGAACAATTTAAAAAATTCATGGTGAGATACCAATAAGCTAATCAGCAGGGACATAGCGTACGATTTTTAAGCTGTACGCACGGAGAGAGTATTTTGAGAGCCAGAGGCGCCCCCCCCCCCTAGGGGAGTCTGGGGGCATGCTGCCCCAGAAAATTTTGAAATTTGGGGTCTATAGGAAATGCCATTTTCTGCATTTTTTCAGGGGACATTTTCAATAAATAAAGATGTAGTAAACCGCAATAGTAGTTGTTTATTTTATTTTTGAGTCAGCCAATTGGATAAGTGTTTTCGGCAAGGCTACAGTATGACAGAAAAAGGAAAAATGGTGACGCTATTGTTGACAGTTCACAAGCAAAGTCTACCATTCAGACAGGTAACCTCTGTTACTACCGTCCGTCAATGTCAACGTCGTTGATCTTATGGATGTGTAGAATTAAGGCAGCTCAATCTCTTGTCACTCATGGTACTTCAAAGAGGAGTTTTCAGCCTCATCATCAGCACAAAAGCTACGTTCAGCAGTGCATGTTGAGACAGGATACGTTAACAATGTTACAAGTACAACATATACTACGGAATAAAACTGGGGGTTTGCGTGGTCAAGAGTCTCAACCAAAGTCCTTGGCCTTACATGCATGCTGATCATTTCCGTTCCATTTTTGTGCCTCCATCTTGTGACCTCGGCTTCGATCTCGTCCCCAGTGATCTCCGTATCACTTCGTAATAGCTGTAGACGTGACCCGTTTATTGACATTCACTATTATTCACAGTGTTTCTTTCCATTCGTAATGGAATAATGAAAAATTTCACACAAAGTTGCATCACTATGATACGAAATAATATAACAATTTAATGATAAAAACGCCTTCAGGCAATAGAAATATATTTTTCTCGCACCTCAGCTGTACGCCCGTGCGTACGTGCGTATGTGGATGCTACGCCCCTGAATTCAGAGAAGTATTAGCGATAACGGCAAATTACCTGTGGCAAAGTGTGCCTGGACACAAGTGCACAGCCACGTAAACTTGGTTCCGAATTAGTATAAACTCTTTCAAAACATGAAGTCAGGTGTGTATTTGAAAACGCTGTCAAGAAAGCATTCAAATGGTTGAAATTTTGACATTCAAGGTATTCCAGAGTTATTTTTGCAGCGGCATTTCTTTTACCATCTGGTGACTAGTGATTAAATAGAAACTTTAAAAATTTCCTGCTCCGTCATGAAAAATCCAAAGCGCTTGCTCTACCCCGGCCACGTCCTGCAAATTCGACCAGATCTTGTTGTATGTAAAAGTGTGGTAATGCTCTCCTCCTCCTCCTCCTCCTCCTTCTCCCCCTCCTCCAGAACTGCTTCGCCTTCGTCTTCAATTCTATCATGCACTTCGTCAAAATCCCCTCTATTGCCAATATTACTTCCAATTTCCTGCACCACAACACCGTCATCACCATCATCATCATCGTTGCTTTCACTGTCTTTAGGAACTTGAAGGCTATCGGGAACCAGCGACCTACCACTTTTTCTCGTTTTAACGTTCCCCTTTGATTGCTTCAACTTCCGCTCAGCAATGTACATGTCTAGTAAAGCAACTTTCAGGTTTTTAATTTTCGTTCCCTGTATATGGCTTCGTAATCTTCAAAGCGTTTCCTCTTCTCTTCTCGGCAGGTTTGCGCGCTTCCTACTCTCCGCTCTCCGAGCAAATATAATCTGTAAATTAAGATCCCTTCGCAGGATGGATTTCTCCTTCGGGAAAATCATGTACCCAAACCACGTGATTCAGGAACTATCAGGCAGAACTTGCTGTGTATAGAAACTATTGAAACACCCCTTAAAAAGCTTGAAAAAGATCTCAAGGAACACCACAAAACAACCATACACTCTTGTGGCCAGATTTTGACTGGGCGCTAAACTGCTCATGACTTTGACGAAATGTTTGAATTGCAATGCGACGAAAAGGGAATTAGACAGTGTACGCTCTGGGCTAGTCGAGCTGCAGCAAACTTGCGAATCACCGTTTAAACACACGTTTTCTGCGGCACTGCAATGAGGATGATGGCAATGAAAGTGACGGGCGACGAAGTTGATGATGGGGACGATGATGGGGCAGGTGATGGTGTTGAAATTGATGGCGACGAAGGTGATGACGATGCAGGTGTCAGATTGCGTTGAAAGTGATGGCGATGAAGGTCATGGTGATGAAATTCATGGTGTCTAAAGTGATAAACTGTCATTTATATTTTTCGTTGTTACTATTAGTCTGTCAAATCTTGAAAGTATCTCGAAAGTATATTATTTATGAGACCATGGTGGCTATTTGCTTTATTTATTACCGTATAACATAACGAGATGCATGTTTTCCAGCTTTTTACAAGCATTGTATAAACAAGGAAATGCAACATCCCTCAATTTTGCTATCTGTTGTTTCATTATATTAATGACCAATCAAAACGATCTAAGTGATTCTTATTGAGTCCAAGTTTCAGCAAACTAGACGTCGATAATGGACTATTTCAGCTATATTATGAAGCATGCGCACACTCCTGTGAAGTGTCCACAACTGCCAGCATTCAAAGCGTGCTGAGTGCTGGTAGTGGTCGGGCATTTCTTAGGCGGAGCATGCTTCATAACATAGCTAGAATGGTCGGTTGAATTCGCCCTATGTTAAGAAATGTATATATTTATATAAAAAAATATATTGTTAAAACAGGCGCCCAAACATTTGTCACCCTCCCTTAGCGTAAGCTCAAAAACATATGCCCCACCCCAAATGGGAGCCCAAAAAACCCTGGCCCTCCCCCTAAATTTACCGGCCCTCCCCTCCCCAATAATTAATGACCGCTCCCTAAGATGGACTTTTTCGAACACCGCGTAGCTACAATAATAGCAGAATTCGATGTTCCCTGCTAGCAGAGGCCCCTTTTCCTTTGTATTCGCTGAGCTGACGTTTCGTCCCGCCTCTCAGCTCAGCGAATACAAAAGAAAAGGGGCCTCTGCTAGCAGGGAAAATTCGATGATGCGAGAGCAGAAAAGTTGAAAAAAATCAAACTTCCACAACACAAATTTTCTTTAATTTTTCACAAAACGTAGATAATCGACAAAGAAAGGGATCTATGAAAAGAAAATATGGGGTCACCGAAAATTTAAGAGAGTTAAACCCGTGCATAGATATTAAAGTGCCCACTAGCGCTATATATCTCCACATTTCTTCAACAGCGCGCGCTCTCAGTGCATGACGTGGCATGACTTCACGAAGTGATTTGGGTGCGCAGTAAGGATGCGCAGAAACAATTGGCGCGAACGTCCTTAAGAGAGTTAAGAAAAAGTTAGTACGCGAGTTAAACACGTTAAGGTGTCATAGTTTGTAAAGGCACAAACGTTTCGGGCATAGCCCTTCTTCTTGACACTGAAGAAGGGCTATGCCCGAAACGTTTGTGCCTTTACAAACTATGACACCTTAACGTGTTTAACTCGCGTATTAACTTTTTCTTATTATCACTGGTGTCACGCATCAACTGAGCTTTGTCTCTTCTTTTGTTAAGAGAGTTAAACCCGTGCATAGATATTTTAAAAAGTGCCCACTAGCGCTATATATCTTCACATTTTCTTCAATAGCGCGCGCGCTCAATGCATGACGTGGCATGACATCGCGAAGTGAACTGCCACGCAGTAAGGATGCGCAGGAACAATTAGCGCGAACGTCCTTAAACTCGAAATTAAAAAAACATTCAACAAAAAACGTACTACTTGGCCTATTCACTTAAATGTCAAAGAATAGAACAGAATAATAGATGATTTAGAGGATTATTTTTTGCTATATTAAAACTATTAACTTTTATCCGTTGTTGTTATACCACTGGGACGTTTTTGTTAGCGTTAACACCCTGTTAAAACGTTAGAATTAATAATAAAAAAGCCTCTGTGTAATGAGCATTATCCGAGCATGTTAGTGACTTTTTTGGGGGAGACCGAGCATTTTAGTGGAAAAAATGGAGCATTAAGGTAAAGCATTTTAGTGGGGAAACAAAGGCATAATGTACAAAAGGCTATCAAAGATTAAGGTTTGTTCTCCCTTTGAGAAAGTCATCTGAATTCTTCCTCATGATGTGTTCTAGGAGTATTTCGTGTACAATAAGAGGTTCTTAGTTTTTACCCTTTAAGCCCCAAAAGTGACAAACATCTAACTTCTCCTTACAATATCACTACTTGATCAAACATGTAAGTCATGACAATAAAGGAAATAATCATCAAAGATACGATGTCTCGATTTTTATACTAATTTTCCCACAACTAGTAACATAAGAAATGTACAGAGAACAGTGAGAAGAAAATGTATTTTCATATCAGGGCTTAAAGGGTTAATTTCAGCACAGTCTTGACCGGAAAATGTAAAATTCCATGTGTAACCCCTTTCAGTGCGACCTGCAATGAAATTGTGACAAATTTCTGCGGACTAGAACAGATCAGTGGTGGTCCATGCCTTTTTCTCCACTTTAGCCCTTTAAGCCCCAAGGGTGACAAGCATCTAATTTCTCCTTACGACATCACTAGCTGATCAAACATACAGGTTATGAGAATAAAGGAAATGATCACCAGACATGAAATGTCTTGATGTTTAATTTTATTATTATTATTAATCAAATTCCCCCAACTAGTAACATAACAATTATATAGAGAACCATTGGTTGTGGATATTGGGGCTTAAAGGGATAACTACTGCACTGACCCAAAAGACTTGACGCTACACAAACCATCTTTAACACATTTTAATGATAAGTAAAGGTATGAAATCTAAGATAATGTTCATAAATTAATGAGGCGTGCTCTGTGCGATTTGTTCCTTCAACACCATGATGCTCTGTCGCTGATCTTCCGGAAGCAATGCGATTTGTTGATCGGTTAGACTCAAAACTTGCATGATCAAGGCCGCCTGTGAGGGAAATGAAATAAAGAAAAATTAAGAAAAGAACAAAGCTTTCACGCCTTGGAAAGTGCGAAACAAGTTGACAAAGAATAAGGAACTTCTAAAATCCACCCCCCCCCCATTTTTTAATTCTTGCAATCACTAAAAAGGGTTTTACATTTCCATTATCACTTAGGTTTTCATAGTTTGAGAAACCAAAATTACTTGGAGAGGGAGATTAATCAATAAGCCACTAGCCCATAGATTGAACATGTTGATGGTTCAAGATATTGGGGCTCTGACGTAATGAATATGTGGGATATTAGAACCCAAAATTGACCTGCTCCCAACATCTCAAGGCTCCATAGCTCAGTTGGTAGAGCAATGCACTGGTATCGCCAAGCATTGGAATAGCATTGGAATCTTTTTTTCAGGCTAAAAAGCAATTGTGTAAATTGCTAGGCACTGTAAAGATCATTCCACTCATTATTCTTCTACTGGTTCTACAGTAATTCAGATACTTTCACTAGAGTAACCCTTTAAGCCCTAACAGCGACGAAAATGAAATTTCTCTTTACATTAACACTACTTCTTCAAACATTCAAGTGATGAGAATAAAGACAGTGATCATCAAGCATACGATGCCTTTACATTCAGACAGATTCTCCTTACTAGTTCCATAAGAAGTGTACAGAGAACTGTAAGGAGAATATGCATTTTTATATCAGAGCTTAAAGGATTAACTATCCAATCAGAAATCAAGAATAGCTATCAGAAATCCAAGTCACGACTGTAAGTGCACTTTTCAGTTAGTTTCCTGGTAAACTGCGTGAAAATTCTCACTGGATAATCCAGAACTCCACAAAATGTAGTGTTCACATGTTCTTGGAGACTTTTTATGGTTTAACTGAATACGCTCCAGTCTGTCGTCATCATCATCATTTTACATTTAACTTATTTATTTCAAGCAGGTGTTCCTTTAACAACATTACTGATCAAGACTTCTCCAAAAAAGCAAAAATAACAAAAACCACTAAACAAACAGACGTATCTCAAAATTGATGCTAATCGCCACAAAATCTGAACAGTGGGATTAGAGCCTGAAGTTTGCAGTCCCTTTTCTCTCCTCAAAATATTTGCAAATCCACAATCAATGGGAAGAAAACACAAATAAACTTCCAAGTGAAAACAGATCTGCAAGTCGTTTTTCCAAAGCTGTGAGCCTGCACAAACATATTTTTAACTGGCAGGAGATTGTGCTTTGGGATTGAAAAAGCCTTCCTGTCAACACATCATTGCTTTTATATTCTGGCAAGCACAAACCTTGGTTAGTGAACTGACTCTATGTAAAGAGGTGAGGCAGAAGACCTCTAAGGGACCTCTGGGAGGGCCCATAACTGGAAATATCCTTTGTTACCACCCCGAGGGTACCATAGGTGTGTGTGTGTGTGGTGTAGTGGAATTATGGGATTCAAATAGTCACGGGACACAAGAGCACATGGAGCGAGAGTGAAAGGAATCGAAGTTGGGGGGATCGAGATTGTCAGTCTTGTCAGCGTTTACCTTGTTTACAGTTTACAGTTATAAAGTTGTGTTAGTTCATTCCGCTGTGGTCACTCTTCATTCCCCCGCAAATCCGTCTACAAGTGGTGGAGAATCCAAAATTTCGTCGGACTCATCATGCCAGCTACAATTGAAGAATTGCAGGCATCGTGGCTGGACTTGTCAGCGTTGTGAAAGACTTAACAACAAATGTAACTCAAGTAAACCAAACAGTCGGCAACATGGCCGAGGCCGTTCCAGCACCAGTTCAACACGAAAATACACAAGGTCTTCGTATGCCTTCCATCCAGCTTCCTTCGTTTCGTCGAGATAGTGTGGTACAAGACGATATCTCGGAATTTCTCGAGCGGTTCAATCAACAAACCTCACATCTTCCCGCCGGAACACGTTTCTCCCTTCTTGAACAACAGTTTGTTGGCGACTGGCCGAGATCTGTGTTGTCAATAGCTAAAACCACAGAGGGCTACGCAGATAAAGCGGTAGAAGACCAACTTAACATTTGCATCGAACGATTACGTGCAGAATTCGGTGAATCGAAAGAAGACAAGTGCCGCCGATTAGAGGCCGAGTTAAGCGCCATTCAACAAGAGCATGGCGAGTCAGTGGAACAGTTTGCGTTCAAATACAAGAAACTACTGCATCAATTGGAGAAACTTGGCGAAAAGATTGCGAAGGATTGTCCTACCTTTGTTATATCACAGTTTATTTCTAAAGTCAAGCCTAGTATTGCTCAGCAGCTCGTTGTGAAAGCATCAGAATTTGAAACACTCGATAAGGCAGTCGAAGCGGCTCGTCGTGTTGAGTTGTCATTTCAAACTTCGCCCACCGCCTCGAAACCAAATCAGTCGCTCGATGAATGGAAAGTTACACCACCGAATGCGTTTGTTTCCTCGACCTCGGTGAAGTCTCAATATCAGCACTCCCAACGACAGCAGAGGGCTTGTTACACTTGCGGAGAAACTACTCATCTGTCAAGGTACTGTCCAAAATACCGCAAAGACACTCCAAAACAACCGGAGATATGCAGAAATTACAATCGATTTCCCAAATCTAATTGCGAGGAAGACGGCAACAAATGCTCTTATGGCCGACAACACAAGTGCCAACGCTGTAACAAGTGGGGCTGTAAAGCTATCAAACACTCGGAAAATCGCCCATCAAGCACATCTCGCAGCACTGTTCCATCTGATGAGGTAAATTCTCTTAGACAGCAACTCGTAGTCTTATCTACTCGTCTGGAAAAATACGAAGCTCAGTGTACGGAGAAATCCTCGACTTCCATTCCTGCAGGGTCTGAAAACCAAACATCACCCTCCGCTTCACGACCACCACCTCCAGCTTCATTTGATCAGCCATCGACATCTACTCCATTATTTGGATTACCTGCCGTTACCATCCCAGCACATTCAGGAAAGCCAGAAACTCAGTTATGTCAGCGTAATATCTTGTGGACCTCTGTTACATCTGCAGGTGAACCACTGCCCTTGCCATTGGATAGTTGCTGTTCTGTATCCCTTGTGAGCAAAGTACATGCTGATTGTGTTGCATCCAATCGACCTGACCTCAAGTATTGTGCCCTTGAAGAACCCATTTCTGTTACCTCTGCCGATTCAAAGTCTGATCTTAAAGCAGTTGCCACTATGCAAATCCCCATCACATGGGAAAACCAAACAGAAACTGTCTTTACTATGCTCGTAGTTCCAGGTCTCGTATGGCCAATGCTCTTTGGAGAGAACCACCTTCATGCGACTCAAGCATTGGTTGATCATTATGCTCCGTCCATCACCTTTCACCATCCGAGTATGCAGTTTCGGGTCCAGTGCTCTCTTGACAATCCACTTCAAGGCTTCGCAAACATCTCTGTACCCAATAGCTCCTCATCATGTGAAAGTGGATCAACAGCGCAGAAGCCTCATGTTAGTATTACATGCCTTCTTACCGGAGCACCGCCACTGGGTGTTAACAAGCATTCACAATCCCTTCACCGTGGCCTTAATTTTGTTACAGTCTGTGTCATCCTTTCTGCAGCTTTAATGGGATACCAAGTAATCCGTCAACCACTTTGGATTGAGGGTAAAGACATTCAACCAGGCGTCAAGGTTCTCAGTGGTCCCTTTGATCTCAGCCAAATTTCAAGTAATGTGACACCTGAAACAGCACGCCCTAGCAGTGATCCATGCTACAATGCTCAGCTCATAGACCTTGCTGAAACACCAGAATCAGTTCTAACAGAAGAAACTCCTGACATGCACATCACATACTGCACAACACTGGCAGTGGAATCTAAGTTGAAAAAGACAAGTATCCCTGAGAATGTCATTCTAGGAAATGTTAGAGACATGACAAAGGATGATGATGCTGTTCTTGAAGAAGCAGCTGACACTACTGCAAAACAACTTGCAGATGGATGGCTTACTTGGGCAAATACTCAGCAGCCACCTCCTTCATTGCAAACTCCAAAGGACACTGAACATAAACATTGTGACTTAGACTTTTGTGCTCCAAAGCAATGGCAACTTTCAGTCCAAGTGAAAGAAATGGAAGATTCTGGTCTCAACTCATCCATATTGTCTCCTTTCTGTGATGCGCTACCAGAATTTGACTGTCAAGGTCCTGAGTTTCCTCCAGCAGAGGAGCTAACCTGTGACCCTTACTCATCTGCTTACAGTGATGCTATATTTCATGCCTTGGATTTAGATGGCCCAGAGTATTTTAATGTTGATGAAGATATCATGAAGAGATTTAAGGAACTTATCCGTCAGTATCCTACTGCATTTGTCCTCCCTGGTAGTCCACTTGGAGCAGTAAAGGGGTTTGAGCCCAGAATTGACACAGCTGATGCCCCTCCCATCTATCGTCACCCGTACAAGAAAAGCCCAGAGGAACTCAGAGCAATCAAAACAGAAATCGAGCGGATGCTTAAGCTCAAGATAATACAACCAAGTCATTCAGAATGGGGTTCCCCATGCATCCTGGTCCGCAAACCTCCAGAAAAGGGTACACTGCAACCTCCAAGATTTGTGGTGGACTATCGCCGCCTCAACAGTGTGACACAAGGGGATGGTTACCCTATCCCCTCTATCTCTAGCGTTCTTGATGCTGTTAGCCAAGGAAAAGTATTTGCGAAATGTGACTTGGTCAGTGGTTACTGGCAAATTCCTATCCGGAAATCGGATCAACAAAAAACTGCATTTTGTACACACCTGGGACTGTATGAGTTTCTCAGGCTCCCCTTCGGATTGAAAACAGCACCAAACACCTTTCAGCGGATTTTAAACACTGTATTTGCAGATTACTTGCACAAGTGGCTGGTTGTTTATGTGGATGACATAATTCAGTGGGCAACGACAGACGAGGAGGCCCTTGAACATTATTCATTGTTGTTCAGAGATTGGTTAAAGTTGGTATGCAACTAAAACCTACCAAGTGTACATTCTTCGCAAAGGAAATCGAAATACTGGGACATCGGATCACACAAGAAGGTCGAACACCAATAAGCAAAGGAGTAGAAGCAATCTTATCTATGCCCACACCAACTAACACTTCTGCAGTCAAGCGTTTTCTTGGACTTTGTGGATATTTTAGAGACTTTATTCCATGCATGTCTACCCGAACACAAGCCTTGCGATCTCTTCTCAAGAAGGGTGTGTCATTTCAGTGGACCGAAGAAACAGCAAGAGAGTTTCAAGACTTGAAGCAAGCAATCACTGGCTCAGATGTTAGGTTATTCCATCCTGATTGGAATGCTCAGTTTGAATTACATGTGGATGCTAGCAAGCTAGGATGTGGTGCAATGTTGGCTCAAGAGAAGGATGGCATACTTCGCCCTGTAAGATTTGCATCCCGAGCATTTACACAAGCTGAATCACGTTGGACAACGATGCACCAGGAACTCTTTGCGGTGAAATGGGGACTTGAACAGTTTCGCTCTTACATACTAGGCCGAAGAGTGAAAGTTGTAACCGATCATGCGAATCTTAAATGGTTGACTACCATGGCACCACAACAGGCAAAAGTTGCAAGATGGTGCATGAGCATGGCTGAGTTTGACTTTTTCATCGAACACAGAAAAGGGGAAAGAAATGTTGTTCCTGATGTTCTCAGCCGTCACCCTGTAAAGGAGAACATTCCTGAAGACAATGTTGTTATACCTCCAGAGAACAGTGTTATCGCATTTATGATCATTGCAACCTCAGTTGATGTTCCGTACCACACCCCTGAACTTGTTCATGGAACATTTAACAATACCATGGCTTGTTTACACAATGCATGCCTTATACCTCAAGCTCATTGCCTCGACCCAGTTTGTCTGGCTATTGCCGCAAAGAGAAACAAATGTGCGAAGGAAACTCAAAGCAAAACTTCAGTTACTAACCAGACCAAGACTCCTCAAGTTGGTACATCTCAACAAAGTCCATCTTTAAACTGCGACTTTCAAGACTTCGAAAATTTGGAATCTTTAAACCGGAATCGATCAAAGTTTGCTAAGAGACAGCTACAGGATTACTGGTTAAATCTACTAATCAAGTTTCACAGCTCAAATCAAGATCTTTCTGCATTTAAGAACATTCCTAAGGAACACTTGCAATGGGTTAAACAAATGGCAAAGCGCTCAGCTGTTATTGACGGTTTGTTAATGTATCGAGATGAATTTATGGAGGACCCAAATCACTATCGTATTATGGTTCCCAATGACATTCAACTTCAACGTCATCTCTTACGTGTATATCATGATTCACCTGTGGGAATGCATCGTGGACGCGAAGCTACTTATGGATCTCTTTCTTATGACTTTTATTGGCGAAATATGACTAAGCATGTGAGGAACTGGATCAGGCGTTGCCCTGCCTGTATCAAATTTAAGTCAGCTGATCCCAAACATGGACCAATGCAAATTCGCATATACGACCGTCCCTTCAGCACCATTGGTATTGACTATGTTGGACAATTGCCTTCTACCCCAGCTGGTAACAAATGGATTCTGACTGCTGTTTGTCCCTACTCTAATTTCTTGCGGGCAATTCCGGTCCCAGACAAACAAGCAACTACTGCAGCACGAGCTTTGTTTAATGATGTTTTCCTGCAATACGGATTTCCAGCAGTCTTACAAAGCGATCAAGGAGGAGAATGGCTTAATGTGGTATTACGCCAACTAACAAAACTTCTCTCAATTGAACACATTGTTACAACAAGTTACCGTCCACGCCTAAATGGAAGTACAGAACGTGTTCACCGATGGCTGAATGCAGCAATAGCAATTTATTGTGAGAAACACCAGGAACGCTGGGAAGAATTCCTGCAGCCAGCTGTTTATGCTCACAATGTATCTCCAATTCCTGGTACGGGTCAAATTAGTCCATTCTTCTTGGTATTTGGCCGCAACGCACCATCGCCTGAAGTCATTTCTCTTGACTTACCTGGAGAAAGCCTCTCAAGAAGCACCTATGCAGAGCAGCTTGTGTCTCGTATGCGTGAAGCACAAAAACAGTTCAACAGCATCAAAGCAGACATGAAGAGGACTCAAAGAGAATATTATGATAAATCATCCAGGGAACTTAACATTGCAGAAGGAAAGCAAGTTTATGTTAGAAGACCACCTCCAAGTTCACAACCAAAAGGATCAGCCACACGGTTCATTCGTCGATTTGATGGTCCTTACACTGTTATTGGACATGTCCATGGTCGCCAGGATCTATTGCGACTTCGACACAAATTCACTCAGGATGAGATTAAAACAGTAAACATTGAAAAGATTATTGTTGTGCCAGATGAACTTTCAGAAGAAGTAGATTATGATCTCAGAAATAATGAAGAACCACCATCTAACACAGAGACAGTTACCCCTCCTGAATTACCCACTCTAAAGAGTGCAGCGATTGACCCTGATTTGGCAAAGTTAGCATTTGCTTTTGGACATTATTTGAACAGTCTACCAGGTGCAAAGGCATATGCATCAGAAGCCTGCAAAGTGGTGTACCAGCAGATTCCAGATGCCCAGGAAATTTTGAAACGTTGCGGAAAACTTAAAGGACTGATTTCAAAGTGCCCTTATCTATCCATGTCTGGAGGCTCACATGGAGGAACTTACTTGTTAAAACTTGACAAAGACATGTTTGCAACTTTAGTTTCGGAAAACTAAAATCCCTTTTAAGAAGGGGTGGACTCATGTGGATTATAGACTGTTAAGATTTTCTTGTTAACTTCGTTTCAAATTTATTCACTATGTACATTGTTAGCTTTTGTCGTAAGTTACTCCCTTTAAGAAGGTGTGGACTGTAGTGGAATTATGGGATTCAAATAGTCACGGGACACAAGAGCACATGGAGCGAGAGTGAAAGGAATCGAAGTTGGGGGGATCGAGATTGTCAGTCTTGTCAGCGTTTACCTTGTTTACAGTTTACAGTTATAAAGTTGTGTTAGTTCATTCCGCTGTGGTCACTCTTCATACCCCCGCAAATCCGTCTACAGTGGGGGGGGGGGGAGGGTGTAACCAGTAATTACTTGGTGAGATAATGTCACACTTTACCATCACTGTTTCAGAAAATATCCATACCCCAACAAGGAAAGTTACTATTGCTTGAACCCCAACCCCAACCCCCCTGGAAATTTTAGTTTCGCTTCATCCTTCCCCTTCAAACGATTTTGGTTTTTGGGACTCCGTCTCCTCAGAAATTCCAATGACATTCATTGGGGTGAGTGTTGATATTTTCTGAAACACCATTATGTGGTGCTTTTACACTCACACAATGTGACAGTTACCTTTTCTTGATCCTGCGCAGTGACATCTCCACCTGGTGCACCAGAACCCCCTGGGGGAGGATTAAAACCTGCAAAAAAGATATTGCATGTAAGAGGAAAGAAACTTGTTCTTTGATCATCTGTATGAACATCGGG
Organism: Siderastrea radians; assembly: GCA_964017195.1. Lineage (NCBI taxonomy): Eukaryota > Metazoa > Cnidaria > Anthozoa > Scleractinia > Rhizangiidae > Siderastrea > Siderastrea radians. Next base: position 49,313,390 of record OZ024888.1, read on the forward strand.
ATCAAACATCTAAAAAGTTAAAATATTATTAACCAGCATTAATTTGTTTCAATACTGTAACTGTTTACAACTTTATGAGGCTGCGGAGTTTGCGACTTTATGATGTCGAACCAGCCACATGGAAGTCAGTTTTTCTGGGCACTCATGTTCTGCTTAGTATTTCACTACTGTGACAGTCCAGCCCCTCTGGAGCTGTGAAGCCACAAATGCTGTTTTCTAATTGGTGGATTTCAATCCTCTTTGTTTTCACAGTCTGTTGGTTGTCAATGTAATCATGTTCAGCGGCAGTAAAACACACAATCGTTTGTCGGGTTTTAAGTTTGGAGTTTGCATGTTGTTGAAAGATACAGTTATGTGTTCAAAGTTAAAACTTTCTAGAGATCCTTGGTACGTTACAGAAATGACGATCGCAGTCCAAAGGGAGGGGGGAAGGGTCCTTGGAGCCTAGAAATTTTCACCCTGGACGCCGGAGCCCGGAACCCGGAGCTTCAAGCCTTTTTCTATTGGAACCCGGACAAAACTGATGATTCTGGTTAAATGGAGCCCTAGAGTACAATTATGGAGCCCTAGCGCCCCCCTTTTTCTGTCTTGGAACCCTAATGCCCCACATTTTTTAGCCCGGTGCCCTGGAGCCCTAAACCCCTTTGGCATCCTGGATGATGGTGTCAATGACTTGACTCACCTTGGGGGCCAATGGGAGGAGGTCCTCCTTGGTTAGGTCCCCATTGCTGTTGCGGAGAATGAACAGGTCCTGAAAAACGACCGTCAGGTGGAGGCCCTGGTGGGCCACGGTCACCACGAGGATCCCGTGGGCCACTGGGCGGACCAAATCTTTGTTCTGGGGGAGGGCCTCTGGGATCTCTAGGTTGGTCTCTTGGGTCCATTGGGGGACCTCGTCTATCATCTGCAGCAATAAAAGTAACAACAGGTAAATATGTAAAGAACATGACGCATGCATTAACTGACAAGTAGCCACCCGCAGATAAATCCCACATAAAATGTGTTTTGTAAAAGGTGGCGGTAAGGTGAAGTGACACTTTGGGCAACAAATGACACACAGCTGGAGCTTAACGCAACTGGAGTATTTTTACTCCCCCTAAAGGGGATGTTAGTCCATTGCAGGGTTACCCTACCCCTATTACACGTACCTAAGTAGAATGGAGTTTCTTCTCTAAGGAAACAACACCATAGAGACCAACTTAGCCTCAAGCCATTAACACTCTGATCTTATGTTTGAATTTAAAGTCCACTGTGCTAACCACTACACCACCAAATCACAATTTCATACACATTACTCTGCAAAATGGCCCTTCAAAGAATGTCACATGCCCTGACTGCCAATGGGTCATAAGATTTTGGGAAGATACTGTGGAATGGTGTGTCTTGTGCAATCGTAAAGATTACGAAGCAAGAAGCCTAGTTTGCCACCAATGGTTCAGGCAGGAGAACCTGAGAGTTTGCAATCCTGACCCCTGCTTCCTCACCCCCACCGGCTAAACACCCTAACACCAACACAAGAGAGGAAAACTAAAGACAATAGCTTAACACTGTAGATCAATACATAACCTGAGGTAAACACAAGATTAATGCAGAAAGCCAGTGAGAACGTTACCTCTAGGTGGTTCTCTGCTCCTTGGATCCCTGGGGTCAAAGGGCATGCGACGATCTCTTGGGTCTCCAAACTGGTCTTGTGGAGGGCCTCTAAAGTCAGGACCTTGTGGACCTTAAAATGCAGAGGATGAGAACAACATGTTAATTCTCCTAACTGATTCCCACACATTGTACCTTTTTTTAAATGATAGATATGACAATAACTTATGGTGGTGAATCAAAGGGATGGTAAGTATGGGGAGTCAATTTTACAGACTGTAAATTCTAACCAATGCAAGATTTGGCAGAAGTCAGCAAGCTAGAAAAAAATGATGATGTGCAGGAAAAAGTCGTAAGCTGAAGAGCTAACTTCCTTTTCAATTTCTAGGAGTATCATTGTGGGAAAGAGCAAAAATCTGCAGAATTCTCCAAATTTGCCGCATTTTTGTTTGTCCACATTATTTTGTTTTTATTTTCAGTTAATGTTTTAGAATTTGCCATGTGGTAGCTATGGCCAGCACTTAAATGTACCTCTGCCATCTGGTCCTCTCATGTCAGGAGGCCCTCTGAAGTCCCTTTGATCTGGTCCAGGTCCTCGCATATCCCCAAGAAGGCTTCTTATTTCACCAGGGCCTCGATCAGGGGGACCTCTCATATCCCCAGGGCCTCTGTCATGGGGACCTCTCATATCCCCAGGGCCTCTGTCATGGGGACCTCGCATATCCCCAGGGCCTCTGTCAGGGGGACCTCGCATATCCCCAGGACCTCTGTCAGGGGGACCTCTCATGTCTCCTGGGGGTCCCCTCATATCCATAGGTCCTCTATCAGGGGGACCTCTCATCTCCCCAGGGCCCCTATCAGGGGGACCTCTCATGTCTCCTGGGCCTCTATTAGGAGGACCCCGCATGTCTCTATCAGGAGGGCCTCGCATATCTGGTGGCATTCCTCTCATATCTTGTGGAGGTCCTCGCCCGTCAGGACCTAATGCAATGACAAATAAAAATGAAAAATATGCCACAAAGAAAAAAAATGTTACAAAGGTCCAAAGGAAAACACACTTGGTGTCTCTCTCATAACCTATGAACAGGCTCTATTTTCATTTCAATCGGTAAACCATTCCCACAGGAGACACCAAACAAAAAGTAAGCTACAACTGGCGACAAAAATGTTTGGGACACCTTAATAAAAGTAGCCTATTTTACATGAATTCAACTTTTACAAATCAATCACGCCATAACCAGACTTTTGCAAGACTTGGCAATTACAGAAATGTAAAAGGTGTCCCAAAATTATTGACAAAGGTTGTAGCTACTTATGACAGTAAGAAAATACAAGCTGGAGCACTGCTAAACTTCATCCTAAATACAAGTTTATCATTTTGGGGCCAATAGGTATCAATGTTGAATTTTCTAGCTTTATAATCGATGTCTATAAAAATTATGTTCTTGCAAATCATTTCCATTAAAGGATCCTAGTCACCCACACTGCTTTGCGCGCATCGAGTGAGAAATCCGCCATTTTCTATGCCATCTAAAATCAGTATTTTTTCACAATGAATTGAAATCCGGCTACATCCACGCCAATACGGCCAGTTTGGGCCTTCATTTACTTTCTTGGCCTTAAAAATTAATAGCGGTTACATCTGGCCGGTTATTTTGGTGTTGTTTGCTGTTTTTCTCGTGAAATGTGCCAGACAACCACAGGACTCTAAGCGGCTTATGGTCTCCTTCGCGTGGCAGTACCAAAACAGTCAAGCTTATGAAAGAAATCATTACTCAAGGACCTTCTTGGTTATTGTACTAGTCAAGCAAAAGATATCCAATAGATTGAAATGCTGGTCAAGCTTATTCGCCGACAAATTTACGTCATTGCGGTGCGCGTTCTTCACGGGGTGAAATGTTTTGGTCTTTAAATGTGACGACGGGACTTGCTCTGCAGTGCCGGTAGCGACGCTAAAGCGAAAGCTTCAAAGCCTTCGATGCCCAAGAACAACACTTCAATTTTTTCCATAAACTAATCCCTGGAATTGCAGAAAAGGAGGAGAAAGAATGGTATGCGAACAGGAAACTTGGTAAATCAGATCTGTTAGCCGCAGTTGACACCTTAGCTAGCTGCAGTACCTTTTGTTTTCATGGCAATTCATGTATTTTGAAAATTGAAATGAATATCCATGCCATCCTGTGTGGCGATAACAAAGAAAATAAAAGCTATTAATAAAAGAGTTTCTTCTATTTGAAAGGAATGTGAAATGTTCTCGCTTTATCTTGCGCTAATTAAAACTAAATGCGGTTCGGGGTGGTAATCACAGCGGCGTGATCGAGTGAGTTTTGGAAACATTTTTGCCCTCGATGCATTTGCCTTTGTGTTTTATGGCAATGGGAAAGTCAAGAATACCCAATTAAACAAGATTCCAAACCTTTATGATTCTAGTTTCGCTTGTAAATCATATTCCGCGAGCGCTCGCTGAATATAGTTTGCTTTTGGATAGTCGGCGGACTGAAAGGCTGGCCAAGCCCTTTTACTAGCACTGAAATAAAAAACAAGCGAAGAAATTTCAGCTTCAGGCTACAATTTATCTTTTTACCAGTTGAACTGTTGACGTTTTATCACGTTTGACAAGTAATTTGATCGCAAATTTCAGATCAAAACAATAACAAAGGCGTGCCTGACTAGGATCCTTTAATCTGTACTTGAAAGTCAGGTCCAAGGAACATACCTTTAATCCACACATAGAACAAGAGACACCAGGGTTTACTATTATCATGGATTAGCGTTTATTGGCATTTAACAACATAAGCGCAATACATCAATACTGGCAAACTGTTGTGGTAACGTCAACTAGAAATTGCCAAGGATAACCTGCAATGCATCAGCAGCAATAATTTGCATCCAGGGTGAGTAATATACTCCTAGTCACTTCAAACTGACTACAGAAACAGGAATTATGAAGAGTTAGGGTAATGACCTGATAAGCCAATGGGCAAATGATTCAAAAGAACTTGTGTGGCTTCATGTTAGCTTTACCCAGAGCATTTTTGAATCATACTAGCCAAACTTTTTTTTTTTGCATAATTTAAACAGACAAATGAAATTTACAGAAGAGATTGCCAAGAAGTCTGATTGGTAATGTAAAAAAACCTGATTTCAACTCTGTGGTGCACTGCATATCAAAATATTATTTGACTGAATCTTTTACTGCCAATGAAAAAGTGTTGACCAAGTGAAATACTGGAAGGTGGAGGTTGAGCACACCAATGCACACTGCACTGCACTGCGAGGTCACCTTATCAAAGTTGGTATTCAATTTCGTTTAAAATAATATTTATTGACAAACTGAAAATTAGGCTAACTAGGAAATGAACAGCAATATATAAACAAAAACCTACCTGGGCCCCTCACGTCCGGTGGACCTCGCATGTCCGGCGGACCTCGCATATCTGGTGGACCTCGCATATCTGGTGGACCTCGCATATCTGGTGGGCCCCTCATGCCTTGTGGTCCTCTCACATCTGGTGGTCCTCTTGAGTCCACAGGTGGTCCCCTCATATCGGGAGGGTCCCTCATATCTGGAGGACCCCTTATGTCAGGAGGACCTCTCATAGGTGGGCCTGATCCAGGTTGTCCCATATCAAAGGGTCCAGAAGGCCCCTCGTTGTTAGGGGCTGGTCCTCCACCAAAGGGTCCTGAGTGCATTAAAGGCTTTGGCTGTGGGGCACCTGCTGGCTGTACTGGTGCAACTGGTTCAGTGGGTCGATGCAATATGCCCTACAACATGAAAAATATTTGGTTTATGAACCAGGATAAAATTGGCAATAGCTCTCTACTCTCTGGTACTCACTCACTAACCAGAATTCTAGAGCTGTTCCCCAGCCTAGATGTCTTGAAAAGCTTGATTACATTCTTTGCTTCATTTAAACTGTGCATTGTATTGACCACTCAAGATGGAAAAAATATTTAATATGTAAAAATGATGGTCAGTGTCAGATCATGCATAACTGTTTTGTGATTTCAAAAACAAACCTGAGCTATGACAGGATCAACAATTTTCATGACCACTTGAGCTTGCAGTAATGCATAAGCAAGTTGAGGGTTTTGAAGTAACATTTGTCGAGCTTCTTCTGGATTGTTCTGGATGCAAATCTGCCAAAATAAAGGGGAGGAGAAAATTACATCGTGACTCCCTTTTTTGGATGATTTGTGAAAATCATGGCTTGTGGCTATTAAGCAAATGACACTTTACAAGGGAAAATGTACATTTCTTAAGTTTGACTCCAAAAACAGAACTGAAAGGACAATATTTGTTTAACCCTCTGAATGCCATGGACGTATATGAAAGTCCTCAGAATGAGACTCAGCCACCAAGGACATACATATAATATTGTCTCCTAGAGAGGGCTCTTACCAGTGGACTGGTTGTTCCTGTTTGTTTTCTGTGGTTGTTTAAAGGGGACTGAGAATGCCTGAGACAATTACATGACGGAAAGTTCTATTATTTTGGTTCTCAAATCCAATATGGCAGATTGAGTGCTTGCTCATCAAAGCACATTCTTTGTGAGATTTTAGTGCAAGAGGAATCAGATTAACCAAATGAAAGGAAACAGATATCTACCGAAAACAGCTGCAGTATTTGAGAGAATCCAAAATGAGAAAATCAAGTCAGAGTGGACAAAGAAAATAACAAGAGTTTCGAAGACGATAATGTTGATAAGATCTGGAGGCAGAGATGAAGCATGTGGGAAAAGAGAGGCTTGAAAAGGTTGCTATTTCAAAAGTAATCAACAGTGTCTGCTTACATTTGTAACTTGTTTTGAACTCAGAATAATGACATTTCAATTGGTAGCTGAGTAGCAAGTGGCACCAGCATTCAAGAAGTTAAGAGAGCTTGAAAAATCATTAGAGGCTTCCACAGGAATTGGACAGTTTGAAGAGCATTGCTTTACAATATTTGTAATTTGCAAATGCAGCCACACCTCATAACTGTTTTTTTTTTACCTTCATTTGTTTCATGAGCTCAAACATTTGTTCAGGTGGTAAACTAGCTACTGCTTGTGTGATGGCTTCAGGTGCCTCCTCTGGAGCAACAGGGGGACCATAAGGGTTTGCCTCTGGACGAGTGGTTCCTTCTATACCTGGAATAAAGAAAGAAATAAGCACAATGATTTTAACCCGTTGACTCCTGGAACTTTTGCCAAAAAAATGCCTTTTGAAGCAAGTCAAGCCATTTTTAGGTCACTGTCAAGCCCAAAAGTATCGAAATTAACAACTTTGTCGCTTAGAAATGCATGCAAAAATAAACACAACAGAACTACACAGTTGTTTGGCAGTAAATGGGACTATGGTTGTTGGGTGCACCCTCGTGTAATATAGGGTGGCAGCAACACACCCTGTAACATGACTGTAATAGGGGTGGCAGCAACACACCCTGCAAAGTGAATGTAATAAGGGTGGCAGCAACACACCCTGGAGAATAATGTGTAATGCAGTAAGGGTGGCAGCAACACACCCTGCAAAGTGAATGTAATAAGGGTGGCAGCGACACACCCTGGACAATAATGTGTAATGCAGTAAGGGTGGCAGCAACACACCCTGCAAAGTAAATGCAATAAGGGTGGCAGCAACACACCCTGCGAAGTAAGGATGAGCCAACGAATGTGGCGCATGCCACACCCGGAAGTGCCTAAGAGCTAAGGTGGGGTAAGGGCCCCACCCAGCCTGCTACGCGCAACGCAAAGTGGCAGGTGTGCACCCAAATTACATCCCAAATACTGCCTTACTACTACTTTAAGGAATACTAGAGGTAAAATGTCCTTGTATAGGGTTCCAAATCCTTTGTCTTGAATATGGCTAGTGAAATAGAAACCTCCTGAAGAACAGAGAGTAAAGTTCCAATGTAAAGTGTAAAGCAGTTGCTTGACCACCTTCCAGTGTCTGGATAAGCCACGGCGGAAGACCAGCCTTGACTGCTGTGGTAGCAGCACCAATCCTGAAACTGTGAGATGAGAGAGAGCTCCAGGGAAATATTGAATTGCCTGAGAGGTGAGGGCAACATAGAAGGTTGGGGATGGATGCGAATGAGAAGTGAAATGCAGTGCAGCCACGGGAAAATTTCCTTGGCCAAGGCCTCTGAAACAGCATCAGCATGAGGGGGCGCTGAATTTTTGGTTTGGGAGTAAACCTAGCAAGGTGAGGGCCATTGTAACCACTGTTGCACCCCACTGAAGGTCGTGAAGGAAGTCAGCTACAAACTGTTTGTTCAGGTGATGCTTTAGTCCACAGCAAGGTATGCAATGTTCATAGTCAGTGATGGGGGCATAAAGGAGCTGGCAGAGCTAGGCATGAGTTCCTTTGGGGCACTGGGCACCAGGGTGGGCTTCACCACAGTCTGGCTTGTTGCAGACGTGTAGGAATTGACAGTTGGGGCGGCGGCAGCTGCGACGGTTGAAGTCACGGCAGATGGCTGCGGGCTGTTGGTGCTGGGTAGATGGTGGCTGAGAGGTGGTGGCAGACAGGTGAGATGTGTCCGGCAGGGGAGGGGGGGGGGGAGTCATCCATGGGGGAGCGATAGGACTGGGAGGGCTTAGACCTGGTAGAGCAGGAGAGTGTGCGGTGGCCATAGGAGTGGCAGTGTATGCAGTAGGGAAGGGTCTCCTCCTTGAGAATGTCATTGTATAACTGCTCATTTACCTTGCCCCAGGCAATAGAGAGGTTAGACGCGGCCATGTAGCGGAAGGCAGTGTCATACATAAGCCAGGCAGATGCTTTGAATTTCTGGCTAAACTTGCACATTTGGTCCTGATAGGCCAGGAGGTCTGGGGCGAGTTGAGGAAAGAGGGACAATATGGTGCGTAAGTAAACATTCCAGGCTTCAAGCCAGGAGGAGAGGCCATCAATGCGGCGTTTCTTACGCTGGGAAGGAACAAAGGCTAAGGTGGTGGCATCCTTAAGAGCCAGTGTGAAGTGGTCCTGGGATGAGGCATAGGAAGGGTGAGGGTACATGTTGTCTGATAAAAGGTCATTGAAGTCCACGTAGTCCCGTTTCATAATCTTGGTTCTTAGTTTCTCCGGCAAAGGTGGCAGACTGGGATCTTGCTGGGTTTGGCGGGCAGAAACGGGTAACTCTAAAGCCACGGTCCCGTGAAGAGCTGTCGGGGGACTGGGCTCTAGTTGCTGGTGATGAGATGTGCCGCCATCTTGGTTTTCAGCTCGGGGATTTTGGCCTGAACCAGCCATCTGCGCGCTGTTGGAAACGCTAGCAGGAGAAAGAGGGGGGACATCGGGCGACAGGTTCGCCAACTGGCTGTAGTCCGTTCGTCGTGAACCAACGGCCTTCGCTATCATGTCCCGTAGCTGGTTAAGTTGGGCACTCGAGAAGCTTGAGTTCGAGGAAGAAATAGACGGCAGGGAAGGCTGTTGTACGGTCAACGGTGCAGGAATCGCCAATGATGAAGAGCTTCCTGGGTTTTCACCGGCAACTTGAGGAGAAGAAGGGCGAGGAGCCGGATTGCGAGCTGCGTGAGCGTCGTGGTGTTCGTGAGCAAAGATACGATAGGCAATTCGCGTCTTCGTGCCCGTGGTCACGAGATTTCGTGCTGCAGCCAGGAGGATTAAAGATTGCCTCGGAAGAGTTTGCAGCTGGGCCAGTGACATGTCCTTGGGATCTAAATCCGCGGAACGGTTGCGACGTTTTGAGGAACGAGGCATACTCAAAGAAAACGAAAGAAACAAATACAAATTTAGCGCCTAGTAAACTACTAGTGAACAAAATGCAACGTGTACACGAAATGGTAACAATGGAGCTTTGAAATGAATCTAGCTGATATAAGGATAACTAGTATCTATTACAGAGCACTAACAATGTGTCTTTAACAAGTCTTAAAAGGAATGCAGTTCATGATCATGAAATACAAAGGATCTCTTGTAAAGGACCCATGTAACGCAAGCTCCTTACGTGATAAAGTTGTGTTGACAGTTGCTGAATGGCTAATACAGCAGAACATAACAGTGGTGCAATAGGGGCACCGTAAGCTCCAAGTAGTTAACTCTATTTTACAAGTAAAATTGGCACTGTCGAAAACGTTGTTTACCAGTTGAGCACTAGACTTGCTTTCGCTCCCGATGCCAAATTACAGCTTTCAAAATTTGGGCATGTGCAGAAAGCAAAATGTCAAGACAGTTTTTTTTTGGAGAAAGTTTCCCTGCCCCCCTCGACTTTCATCTTTTGCTTTCTATCCTCCTCACGTCTTTCGCTTTTTTTTGCCGTTTTTTTTCTTTTGTTGGGCATTTACTAGGCTTCCTTTTTTGGGGAAAAAGTTTGGCAAAAAGCCCGAGAATCGTAAATTTTTTTTGAAGGAAGTACAAGTAGGTAGTGGGACAAGATTTTCATTGGAATTTTCTGGTCAAAGTTACACGGTTTTTTGCGTTTTTCTCTGGCCTGCTTGACTGAATCACGCTTATTTGGGTATGGCTTGGAAGACCTCATCTCCCTGCACAAGCTAATAACCTCAAAGTTGTGTAGGACCGTTAAAACTGATGATGTCACAAGTGGTACCAGAGACGACATGGTTAAACAAGGGTGATTACGGGCGATTCAGGGGTCAATGTGTTAAGTACAACAGCTAGTCAACGCTAACAACACTGTACAAAAACGTTCAATATAAGTCACTGTAAAACAAATTTGCTGATATTGTTCAATTACTTGCTAGTACTGTCCTGCAAGAATGTCAAAAATGTCACATCATACATGTATTGCAATATGTCACCAAATATACATACATATATTAGATAGAAAGATTCTATAGGTATAAAAGAGCAAGTACAGTGTACATGTAGTTTGGGGATAAAGTATAGCATAATAAGAATGGAAGTGGACTACAGTTCATGAAAGTTAATTTTATGGCCTGGATCCAGGAACAAAACTTATCATTCTGAAGAGACAAGTTTCTTGGCCATTATTTGGTCACCAAATTTTATATTTACTTGCTTTCATCATTTTTAAGGAATTTTTTCCTTCACATTTCATTATAAGAAGGCAAGATTAAAGCAAGCTCCTGGTGAAATGAAGAAACTAAAATATATCACCCTAGACTGTGTCCCCTTAATATAAAATCATTTTGCAAACTTCAGTGATCCCTCCCACTGAGAAAGACATGATTGGTAGCATTTGTGCCTCTATAAAACAATGAGCAAACTAAAGGTAGCTTTCCACTGTCATGTAAATTGCATGTGTAAACAGACATCATTCTAAATGGCTCAGGGCCTGAAATAATGGCCACATGGTTGCTGGTCAACAAGACCAGCCAGATAAAATTTAGCTTGGCCATACCTCACATCTGTCCTGCCTAAACAATACCCACTCTTCCCACCCAATCAGCATCACCAAGAAGTTAAAACTTTGACTGGTCGAAGCCCCGATCAGGGTGAACACTCTCCAATGACTGGCCATTATTTCAAGCCCTTGGGCATGACCTTCATAAATAAAATTTGACAATGTATGACTGCTTACATAAGCATAAAAAGTTGAACCCTATTAAGTTTACTCAAGCTGCTCAAACATTGTCTCAAATGCTATTTGATATGCACAAGATTACATCTGTTTGTGCAAAAAATTCATGTGACAATGGAAATCGACCTCAAACAGTGCTGGTGTACCATCTCAAAACATTTTCGGCGGATCTTCCTAGGAAATCTTCGGTAACTTTGAAATATGATCTATACTAACAACACTACTGGAAATCACTAGAGAAAAAAAGCGTTGATTTTTACTTCCTGCTGTTTCTCAGCCTGACTTACCTTTCATCTCTTCCCTGTTCTTTTCTGAGGCAGCACTGTCCACTCGTAAGGCTCTTCCATTCAACTCGTATCCATTTAAATTTCTCATAGCACTCAGGGCTGTTTCCTGGTCTTTGTACTCACAGAAGCCATATCCTTTTGGCTTTCCTGTCTCACGATCAAAGACCAGCCTGTTGAAGAGTTATAAATGAAATTCAACAACTTTTAAATTTAATTTTTGTATCACTTTTTCACCCCTAGAAAAACCAAACGTCACTCTCAAAATCACATTTCTGCAAGTTTGTCTCTTGATCTTACAGCCCATTTCACTACTCTGAGCACACTTCACTTATTTCATTTCATGTGTTAATTTCCATGATTATCATATGACCTTGGGAGACTCATGACAGGCGAATTCCAGCTCATGAATCAAAACTTTTCTGTCATGATTTGCGCACGGTCCCCAAAAAATTGGCAGAAATTTACGTATGCACAAAAGGAGTCTACGGAGGAAATACCAACTTTCCTCCTTATAAAGAACTGGAAGATCTGCAATTTTCCTGCACCATTTTGTGATTAAGGGTGAATCATAGCTAGCAAATCATGCTTGAAAATGCTGGGTCTGCATACAGCAGTGATCGGCTCTAAAAGGGCATGTAGCTTATAAATTGAAGTGTCTCTTGCCAATAGTTTAGCCCACTTTTTCACTATGATAAATAAAGAATAATTTCTAGGAGCCAAAGCAAAAAATTTAGAATGCCAGACTATGAAATGTTAAATGCCTTAGCCAAAATTAAGATTTTGATGTCAATTCCTTGAAAACCCTAGGCTACTGGGTCTATACAAATTTGCTGCACTTTCAATACCAAGAAAACATCAAATTTCAAGACTGAACCAATGGTTGCATTTTAACTGTCATCAATTATCATTGAAGTCTTTTAATTAGTGGTTTCCTTAATAAGTCACATTTCTTGACTGATGTCAATCCACTTTTTCAGCCTCACAGATTTCAATCCACTCTGTCAGTTTCTATTTTCCGCATCATTTTAATTACAGTGTACGATTGAATGCAGAGCAAATGTAATAATTGTAATTATTGCTAGTGAGCTTTTGAATGTCAGAAATTATGTAAGACAAGTTTAGTAAGGATCTTGGTATCCTTCTAGATCCTCCATCCTCCTGTCATTTTTGCAAGAAAGGTGTTTTTTCTTTCTTGGCATAAAACCATGCATCACACAATATGGTTAAGTCCTTTGTGTATGGATCGCATCCTGAAACTATCAAAACTTCCCGATGTGATGATCACTTTCCCCAGAGAGAAGACAGAGAAGTACTCTTTTACTCTTGAAACTTGAAGGAAGGTCATTGAAATTATCACTGAAGTACAGTACAGCCCAAAAATAATGCACGCGCAAGAAGTGGCACAAGAAGTTCTTGCACCGCAAGAACACGCAAGCTGGCGCAAGAAACGAAAATGCTATGTTTTTGCGGTTTACCCGCAAGAACATTCGTAACGCAAGAAGTTGAAAATCTAGCCGCAGGAAGATGCAAGAAGTTACGAATCTTACCGCAAACCACTAGAAGCCGCAAGAAGTACCACTGTCTATGTGTAATTATCGAACGTGAATATAGCAAATTTGTTTCCATATCTTACAGTAAATCTACGAAGACTCCTGTTATGCGTGATGTTTTTCGAATTTGTTTGCTTTAGCACTCTTCGTATTGAACAATAATAATAATTAAAACTAACATACAAGAAGCTTTTGCAGCAAAATGTCTTAAATATATTCAAAGAAACGCTAATCGAGGAAACTAGGATGTTGCCTGCGAGAGCGAACGGCTTTTTCTGGACCCTTCTGCTCTGTTTGGATTGAAGTTCATTGACAGTCGCTGAGAATGACAACATCTCTGATACGCACATGCACGCGAAGAGTTGATCAAGACCGGAATCTTTTGAATTTGCCTCGTGCATTCCTGTTATTTCAGGAAAATACCAATATATATCGAGTGAAATCTTTTCAAAGACAACATGCAGTGGCGAAGATAAACAAAAATCATGTCATCGTGACATCTTGAATTTGCATAAAGTTTCAAACAACTCAACACACAAAGGTCACGCTTTTGTGATGCATTATTAAAATGATGTGTACGCGTCGCTTTCGCTGACTGAGAATTTTGAAAGGTGGTGTTACTCAGCAAATATTTGTTTTTCTTTCAGCGTTGCCAAAAAAGATGGATAAGGAAGAAGCCAAACCAAAATTATTTCATTCATCGCTCTGCTTGAGCGTACCGCATGTCTGGGACTCCGGGACACATTTAATACAAACTTTAAAATACGCGTGCTTTGTTTCTTCATGGCCGTTAAGAAATAAAGACAATAAAATAACATTGAATTCGCGTCAAACTCAGAACCTAATGAACTCTTTATCGAATACAAACAATTGTAAACCGAAAAAAATTTACGGAGCAACTAAATAAACAACTGATTCCCGGGCTGATTGCAATAGATTAGAGCAGCCGATTTTGAGTCGCTCGTCGCTTATCAAATCAATGAGATGGCCGCAACCGAAATCAAAATCGAAAGTCTTGAAGAAGACCTTTCCTTTTCAATGTTGCATGAGGTAAGGAGGAAAACTTCAACATCCACTCGAATTTTATTCCTCAAAACTTAAGTATTTGTTGCTGTAACATTTATTTACCGTAAGTTATACAAAAACGAAACTCGACTGTGCCTTGCGCTAAAAAGCGGTGTATTGCGTCTTGTTGTGAGCCTTTTTAAACCATCTCCGCATTGTATGAAGTTAGCGCAAAGAAGCGCAAAGAAGTTCTTGCGGTCTGGACATCTTACCGCAAAAAAGTTCTTGCGGTTTTAACCTCTAACCGCAAAGAAGTTCTTGCGGCTTGCAGTATTCAAGCGCAAGTAGCCGCAAGAAGTTGTCTGCTTGCAGACGCAAAAAGAAGTTCTTGCGCGTGCATTATTTTTGGGCTGTACTGTAATAACCTGTAAACATACCATAAAAGACACTTACCTAAAGCTGACAACTGGTCCAACTTCAGAGAAGATCTCTTTGAGCTGTTCCTCTGATGCTTCATATGGAATATTTCCAACTATAGGCATAAAAACATACATGTAACGCTCATGTCATTGGCTGATTGATTGATCCCAGGCTGGCCACAGGGATTGCAAAGTCAAGCAATCTTGCAAAATTTTCCCAGCCTGGGTAGAGGAAACTTAGAAAAAAGTCCCCTGGGTCATGTTTTTCTCAACAGAAAAATCCCTCTGTTATTCACCTCAAATAAGGGGATCTTGAGCTCCAGAGATACAAAACTGAGGGTTACAAAAAGGAGCTAATCAGTAACAAAAGCATAGCCTTGACTGAATCGGCTTCAAATGAAAATAATGTTGCACTGCACAGGACCGGTTATATATGCAACTAGGAAATCTTTGATGCCATAGAACCATTAACTTCCTACAAAGAAATGCCTTTGCAAGGAAATGAGGACCACAATTCAAATCCTTTTTTCAATTTTTATTGAATTCAAATAGTTTTATTCATTCACATGGTTTTTAAAGCACCAGCGCGCAGGTCAACCATCACGTGGCCGAGTTCGGTAAAAATAGTACAGAGTTTTCACCTCATTGTTCAAGCTATCAATGGAAATACGAGCTTTAAGGTGTAACCTACCGAAAACAGAGCGCAGGGACCGATCTGAGCCGCCACCACTTTGCTGCTTCCCTTGATTTTGTGCTTCATGAGGCAAACCAGCTAGAGCCGCCGCCATCTTGGTTCTAGAACCAACCCACAAGCCATCTCGGGTAAATTTTGGACTGTCTCCCAGACTGCGCGCAACTCTTGGCGCATCAAAGACAACTGAGGGAGGAGAGGGAGCAAGAAAAAACTGAAATTGCGTGCCGGTGCGAAACTGTTTAGTCGACGAAACTGAAATATTCAAGGAACGTGCAATGTCATTTCTTGATTTCATGCTGACTCAGACCTACTGCTCAGTGACAAGACATCTTAAGTTTCCCAGGCAGCGGAATACAATGCAAACAAGCCTGAGTTAAAAAGAAACGAAAAATATTAACCATGAAAAATCCCAACGGAAAAAAGTTTTAAAATATCATGTTTTTACCCCGAGTTTTTACATTCTAAAAAAAATACCATAATCCATGTCATATATGGAAAGAATCCGAAAATACGACTCTTGGAAGAGAGACCTTAAAAATTTAATGACACGAAAATAACCAAATCGGGCAATTACACAAGATACAAGGTAAGTTTCGTAAATTGGATATCGCACAGTTTTACTAAATCAAGTTTTTCTAGAATTGACTGGAATGCGGCTGATATCTTCTTCAGACTATTAAAGTATACGGCAAAGCGAATTAGAAACGGAATTTCCGCCGTGTGATGAAAACACAAAGGCTACTTTTCCGATCGGTAGGGGAACGGTGATCCAAGGAAATACATTTGCTTAAGTTCCTCTTCTTCAATAGCAAATATAGTTGAATGCGCACGAGAAATTATCACGTCCGGTGAAAGTGACTATCGCATTGCGACACGTTTTGTTCGCATGACGCATTTGTCTCTCGGATATCATCATGACAGCTAAGCATATTTTTTGTCGCGGGAAGACTGCAAAACGCTGAAACATGCAGATACAGTGGAGAATGAAAAAATGCTAAAAATAGCGCACTTTAAACCAGAGTTCTAAAATAGTATGGGAGGAGACAAACACTGCACTTTTTTAGTCTCAATACAAAAGACAACAGTTTTAATTGATTATTGCTAAGAAATTTACGACATATTTTACTCACTAATTGCAAAATTGACGGGAAAACAGAGGAAATCGTCACTGATTAATTTCAATCTTCTCGTCTTTTAGCGATTATGACATCACAGATATTAACCACGTGGTTGCATGATCATGCAGTTTTTCAGCCAATCAGAACACTGCATCCAGCGATAAAGAAAGCGCCCTTTGCCTTCGACGCCATTGCTTTTCTGACTTTCGTTGAGGAAAAGTTTACGTCGTTTGTACGTCGAGAAAAAGACACATTTTAAGCTTAAATTCATCATGCAGATCTTTGTGAAGACCCTTACCGGGAAAACCATTACCCTCGAGGTTGAACCAAGTGACAGTATCGAAAATGTGAAGACGAAGATTCAAGACAAGGAAGGCATCCCGCCCGATCAACAGCGACTCATTTTCGCCGGCAAACAGTTGGAAGATGGCCGTACCCTGAGCGACTACAACATCCAGAAAGAGTCAACCCTTCATCTTGTGCTTCGTCTGAGAGGTGGAATGCAGATTTTCGTCAAAACCCTGACGGGAAAGACCATCACCCTTGAAGTCGAACCAAGCGACTCCATTGAAAATGTTAAGACAAAGATCCAAGACAAAGAAGGCATCCCACCCGACCAGCAGCGACTCATCTTCGCCGGCAAACAGTTGGAAGATGGCCGTACACTGAGTGACTACAATATCCAGAAAGAATCCACTCTTCATCTTGTGTTGCGTTTGAGAGGAGGAATGCAGATTTTCGTAAAAACCCTGACCGGAAAAACCATCACGCTTGAAGTCGAGCCGAGCGACTCCATTGAAAATGTCAAGACAAAGATCCAAGACAAAGAAGGTATCCCACCTGACCAGCAGCGTCTTATTTTCGCTGGCAAACAACTTGAAGATGGCCGTACTTTGAGCGACTACAATATCCAGAAAGAATCCACTCTCCACTTGGTGTTGCGTCTACGGGGTGGAATGCAAATCTTCGTCAAAACTCTGACCGGAAAAACTATCACTCTCGAAGTAGAACCCAGTGACTCAATCGAGAATGTCAAGACAAAGATCCAGGATAAAGAAGGTATCCCTCCTGACCAACAGAGATTGATCTTCGCTGGCAAGCAGTTAGAAGATGGCCGAACCCTGAGCGACTACAATATCCAGAAAGAATCCACTCTTCACCTTGTTCTTCGCCTGAGAGGAGGTATGCAGATCTTTGTTAAGACCCTGACTGGAAAGACCATCACCCTCGAGGTAGAACCCAGTGATTCCATTGAAAATGTGAAGACCAAGATCCAGGACAAAGAAGGAATCCCTCCTGACCAACAGAGATTGATCTTCGCTGGCAAGCAGTTAGAAGATGGCCGTACTCTGAGTGACTACAACATCCAGAAAGAGTCCACCCTTCACCTTGTTCTTCGTCTGAGAGGAGGTATGCAGATCTTCGTCAAAACCCTGACGGGAAAAACCATCACCCTTGAAGTTGAACCTAGTGACTCCATCGAGAATGTGAAGACCAAGATCCAGGACAAAGAAGGAATTCCTCCTGACCAGCAGAGGTTGATCTTTGCTGGCAAGCAGTTAGAAGATGGCCGTACCCTGAGTGACTACAACATCCAAAAAGAATCCACTCTTCACTTGGTGCTGCGTCTGCGTGGTGGTATGCAGATCTTTGTTAAAACCCTGACTGGAAAGACCATCACCCTGGAAGTGGAACCAAGTGACTCCATCGAGAACGTCAAGACCAAGATCCAGGACAAAGAAGGAATCCCTCCTGACCAACAGAGGTTGATCTTCGCTGGCAAGCAGTTAGAAGATGGCCGTACCCTGAGCGACTACAACATCCAAAAAGAATCCACTCTTCACTTGGTGCTGCGTCTTCGTGGTGGTATGCAGATCTTTGTCAAAACTCTGACTGGAAAAACCATCACCCTGGAAGTGGAACCAAGCGACTCCATCGAGAATGTCAAGACCAAGATCCAGGACAAAGAAGGAATCCCTCCTGACCAGCAGAGATTGATCTTCGCTGGCAAGCAGTTAGAAGATGGTCGAACCCTGAGTGACTACAACATCCAGAAGGAATCCACACTTCATCTTGTGCTGCGTCTGCGTGGTGGCCTATGAACTAAGCTTGGATTAATGAACTTTGCTCAAAACTGCATTTAAAACTAAAACAGGAACTGAGCATTTGCAGAAAAATTGTCTAATTTTCATTGCTAAGTTTTTTTGTTATCGTTTTTGTTTTGGCTTTAGTGAGCCACATGTAACAGATTGCTAAGTAGCTTCATTAAAGTTTTGGTTTCAAGTGATGATGCAGTGTCAATATTGTCTCTTCAAGAAGTTCGGTATAGGATTTCCATTCGAGCATCTTGAAAGCAACAGGAAATTGTTAGTGAAGTATTGACTTCTACTGCTCCTCCAGATTTCTAAAGCAGACGATACATTTTATTGGCTGAAGCATCATAAAAGGGCTCGTGGCAAAAACGTTGCGGGGAAGGTAGTGCAGGCAGACCTGGGGTATTCGATTGATCTTTTTATCCCAACTCGTGTAATTGAATATGAGCTTAAATTGATTTGACCAACGCTTTTGGCTTCAGGGTGGGCATTTGAAAATAAATCCACTTATAATCTGGATAAATGAAATCAATCAAAGCTCTGACATGAGCTAAAAAGTTGCTTTTTCAAATTTTGCAATTGGTAGGGCTAAGTTCACCAGAACAACTCACTTGGGTTAATTCTGAAGTGAAAACAGTCCAGGGGTATCTGAGGAATCATCGAAGGCCAATATATGAAAATTGGTCTCCATATGTTGACACATGGTCGAGCTCGTAAACTGCCCATTGCAATAGGTCGCACCCAAGGATTCCTGCCACCAAGTCATGACCACCTTGCCCAGCATAATAAACGGCACCATTGGGTATTACTTCTCAGCAGCTATCATTTGAATGGCCACACTTACAAAATTTCATCCACTAAGGCCATGTTTATATGAGTTATTTCATCCCGGGATGACTTTTATTTCATTATTGGGCGACTTGCATCTCGGGTGTCTGGTCATTTACCTGTGAGTGTTGACATGATTTGGAGCAAAAATGTGTTCGCCCAGGGATTATTTCATCCCGGTGCTGAAAACCAGGATGAAATCACCCCGGGGCAAACCCATTTTTGCTCCTAATCATGTAAACACACAGGTAAATGACCAGACACCGAGATGAAAGTCACCCCAGGATGAGATAAAAGTCATCACGGGATGAAACAACCCATGTAAACAGGGCCTAAGTGAGAGCCACTTGTACAGCACAAACTATCACAGGAAAGTACTGCTCAATAGCCTTCTTATGAATGGTCAAGCTTTAGGATTTCATTCACAGACTGAAAAGTTAGAACCACCTTGTACAGCATAATAAGCACAACAGTGAAGGAACTACACCTTCATATCATTGAGAAACTTGTGGATTTTTATCCATAAACTCAATAGTATGGCCATGTTACCTAGCTTGACGTTCCACCCTGCGAGTAATAGGGTTTAACAGATCTAAGATTATTATTGCCACAGCTTGTCAGGCGAGATGGCCAGCCAGGATCCTAAAGGGGGGTTCTTTGGAGCCCCCAAATTTTTGCTGCGAACCTCTGAGCACAAAGCCTTTCTCCACATGGAACCTGGACAAAAATGCTGTTTCTGGCTAAACGGAGCCCTGGAGTGAAGCGATGGAGCCCTTCATCCCTAATTTTTCCTGTCTTGTAGCCCTAAGCCTCCTTCGGACCCCGTCTAATTAACAGTTATTTCAGGAGAATGCAATGGCTGTGAGTTGATAAATGACCAATAAGGTTCATTACACCCAGCCTAGCCCCTAGGTGTTCTCTCTTATCCCGTTGTCTGCGTGAAGCCGAGAACCACTAGGGACTAGGCTGCGTTGCAACTCGCAACTCGAAACGTGCAACTCCACAACTCGCAGGTTAATCCAACAAGAGCAAATTGAAATATTGTTTTATTAAATAATTGGCCAACTGCGGTAATCGTTGCTGATTATTTTTGTCATAAGTACTTATGGACAAAACTTTGGCTTCACGGTGAAAACTCTAAATTTGATTACTGCAGCACTTGACATTGGCATCCACTTTCCTTGTAAAGCAAAAGGCAAAGTTATTCGCTGATAACTTGTGTACACTGAACCAGTGAAAAACCTAGAAATTCAATAACCGCGTTTGATAGTGCAATAATTAGGATTTTTCCATTTCACTAGTCTAGGGTTCAGTGTGTCACAATAATGTTAAACAAAAACAGTTTAAAATTTTTTTATCATTTTACAATTACCCCAATTACAATAATTTTTAATTACCTTAATTTTTAATGATCTTTACAATTATACCTAAAAATTTGCTTGAATTCTTTATTACCAAACGAAGCAGACTAAAAATAAAGAATGTTCAAATATTTTGACATTATTCATCTACGAACTAATAATATTATTATTTAAATATATTTCTATGTTACAAAAATTTAATAAGGGATGCAAATTACATTCTAGTTTGATGCTTAGCGTTTCTGAATTTTATTGAGAGCTATTTAAATACAATCCTTTTTGTACTGGCCACAAATTTGTTTGCAGTGGATACAAAAGAAATGTTAATTAAAAATTATGCATTATTTAATTCATTAAAGTATTCACCAAAGTGCGTCAACCACAGTCAATTTACCTCCCTCAAGGAGGCTCCTGGGAATAGAGAAATGAAATTTTTATTTTCCTACAAGAAAGAAATCTTTAATCATCCCTTGGGTAAAAGTTAGGGGAAATCAATTTTCAAACCCAGACCCATCCTTCCTCATTTCATATACTATACTCCAAGGGAAAAAACCCCTACTGGAAATCTTTGAGCACCAATACTGCTTTCTCTTTTACTCCCAGTAAATCTGCAAAAACAGCTGTATCTGCTTACAATATTTTCACTCATTCTCTACCTAACTTAGGAGTTACAGACAAAAACTTACGTACATTAACACCAAGACAGTGTCAAAGTGTTTCATGTAGGAGACTAAAACTAGAGGGACGATTACTTAAGTGAAATTTAGACAGCGTTTAACAAAACCGCAGTCTAACACAATATTTCAAGATGGTCGACCCTAACGTTTAAACGTTGGTTATCGTAAACAGTATCAAGAAGGCATGAAGTACAAACTAGAACGTTTATCTGCTTAAAATGACCCATTATTAACCAGATTTGGAGGTCAAGTCATTGTCCTAAACTGCAGTCTATTAAGTTAAGTTTTCATGTCATTACAGTTTCCAGTAACTGTACATCAAACCTGGATTACCCAGACCTCAATTATCTAGATTTTTCTATTATCTGAACTTTTCTCTGTGGTCACCGTATATTTATGACCATTATTTTACAAGTATTGGTCATATCTACTTTGAGAAAAGAAATGTGCAGTATTCATTATAAATTCTTTGAAACAGGTTTTGTTTACTCCACATTCCCCACTCCCCAGTGAAAAATGCTTCAGAACACTGTCAGAAAAGATGAAGTCATTTAGCACATGGTTCTTTTAGCAGTCTATGAAATTCAATACCAGTTTTGAGTTATTTCAACAGAAAATATTTAACTTCCCGATTAACTAACCTGCGATTAGGCCGAATTTTAGCATCGTCCCGCCTGAATGTTTCACCGAGCGAAACGAAAATAGAGCCTGATCGCAGGTTACGATTAACTGGAGTCTCAGCTGCAGGGTGGGGGGGGTACTCAAAAAAGTTTTATACGGGGAGGCTCTGCCCAGAGGCTCCAACCCTTTCCCTTTATCACACTGATTTTTAACAAAATGGCACCCCTTTCTTATACCTCAAGGATAAGGCAAAACAATTGAATTTCGTATGATCGCCACATTTTTCCAGACTTTCAGTCCTTCTGGCTCAGTCACTCAAGGCCTCCAAGCTTTTATGTGTTTTGCATTGTTATTTCTGCCAAAATCTGATACCCTTTTAGACCCCCAGCTTTAGCCGCCATCTCTTTCACTTTGCAGCGGATTTTGTAACCCTTTCATATCCTAAAATGACGATTTTCCCTACCCTTTAGTATACTGGGAGCTTAAAAAAGGCACCCCCTTGGGTGGAGCCTCCCCGTATAGCCCGCAATACAAAGTACCTTCCCCCCCCCCTCCCAGGCCTATCAGTTACCCAGACTACAGTATTTCCCACCAAGTCGGGATAATCAAGGTTTAATTGACTTAATATTGTTATAACAATTTAGAAGTTTTCCTTGTTGTAGCAAAACTTCACACCAGTACTCTTATCGCTGTGCTGATTGGACATTTTGTGCAGTACATGTGACAGAACACTTGGTCCACAGAAGAAAACTCCAATTTCCATCCTGAAAAGAGCAAGAATAACATAATACTTAACACAGATCTGCTGGAGTCATGCAGAATCAACAAGTCAACCACTCTGACCTTGACCTCACCCAGGGAAAATGACACCCTCAAGAGGAAAAGAAAATAAATACATCTATTGTCTAAAGCTGAAATGTATTGTTCCACAAAATATCCTTACCCCACTGGAAGGTTCTTGTGTTTGAACCCCTGACCTCCACCCTACTGGAAATTCTGGTTTATTTCATTAACTTTTCTTTAAGAAGTTTTGGCTTTTTGGAGTCCTTTCCTGGGAATTTCTAATGACCTGCCTTGGGGTAGGTATGGGTATTTTCTGGAACAACTGACACAATGTAAACATTTCTTCCATGTATACATACTGTGCTTTATTTGTTTGGGCTGAGATAACTGTAACAACCGTAATAATGAGGTAGCCATATTAACAGGGTGCCCATACAGTTGCCTCTCCCCTAGCTACCTCTGTTACCATACGTCAAGCTTCCTCCACTTAAACTCACTCAACATTTCGGCATTGCAGGATTGGACAGGGCTGGCTGGAGGTTGTTTAGAAAACTTAAGAATGACATGACTCATTCCCTTGAATGATAACACTTTTGTTATGGTTGTGAGAACTATTTATTTGGCTTTACCATGCAGTAATATGGTATCTCGTGACCAACTTTTAATGTTGGTTACTTAAATGTACATTTTAAAATAAAAAACAAGTGAGTAACCAACCCTTTGTGTTTATTAGCAACATCTTTAAATATGTCATCCCATCTTGGTCTTCCATATTTTGTCTTGGCATCCAACCGTGTGATATTGTCTTCTGCACCCTGATAAATAGCACTTTGTATAGCCTGAAAAAAAAAAAAGGAACACCCATGTAATACACCATAACAAACAACACCACAGGAAAGTACTGCTCAATTACAGCTTTCATCTGAATGGCTGGTCATGCTTTAGGATTTCATCCCCAGACTCAAAAGTTAGAAACATCATGTACAGCACAAGAAACAGTTTTAAGAAAGTAGTACTCAAATGGGCACAATTTAGCTTTTCATCCAAGGACTCAAAATTTAGAACCATCCTCTATAACATAAAAGACATTACCATGTTCTTTTTAAGCTTTCAGTGAATCACAATAATGGGAGACCTCTCCCGCCTCCCACCCCCAACAGGACTTGGGGTGTAATATGCAGTGCATTTTAAGATGATGTACCCTATCTTCAGAAAGAAACAATTCCCCTAGTTATATTTGTTGCTATTATGTGCTGTGGAAACGAGAGTGACAAGTTATTTTCAGGTGCCAGCCAAAGTTATGTCATTTAAAATGCCAAAGTTCTTCTGATTCTAGCCTGACTTACCAATTTGGTGTCCCAGCCTGTAAGATAGATGTTGTATTCCACAAAGTCAGTTATATTCATCTCAGCCATCTGAAATTGGAATAATTAAAAGTTAATCAACACAACAGCATTGTCTCAACCAAAGAAATAGTTGGTACTGTTGGGTCCCTTATTAAAGTTCAAAATTTGTGCATCAAGGACTGCTGAAGACTCCAAAAAACACTATTCATCATTTTAAATGAGTACTATGCTCCAAAACTTTTTTCTTTTGGTTCTCTTATTAAAACATGCTACTCTTCAGACTTGTGAGTTGACTTTCTTTTGCGCATGCACCCCAGCCTTTATTTTTCACCTGAATTTCCAAATGCTTCAGAAGATCAGTAAACCATTCAAACGCATTTGTATCTCGACAGATCCAGAAGAAATAAACTTTCTTGATCTTCAGGTCTGCATAACCTTGGTTGTGACGATACCTGGCGAAATAAATTGAAGGTTAAATCTTTTTTACGAATCAAAGTAAATAATTATTTTAAAATATTCTACAATTTGTTCCTAACATGGAAATAAAATTGTTAAATAATAGTTTAAAACAATTTTTATATTAAGCCTAACAATCTTCAACATTTCTACCTCAGCAAAATAGAGTTATGTATATTAACTCACTGCAACTTAATGAGGTAGTCAATCTAACAAGCATAATATGCCATTTGTTCATGTCTTTTTTTCTTCCATTTAACATGGTTGAACTGAATATGTTTGTCTGGCTTCTTGCATCAATTTAACAGCATAACACCCATTCCACAGGCCAACCACTCTGTTGGAGCAACAAATTCTACAGTGTGCTCATGAATGCAACTGGCATTTTGGTAGGTTTCAAAAATGGTTTGTACAAGAAGACTCTATTTTATCTTGAGAATTAAACTTGATATATTAATTAAATTACATGTCATTTACATAGTATTTTAGAGCCAAAAATGCTTACCACACAGATTTTAAAATTGATGCAAATGGAGTGACTCCAATGCCAGCCCCAATGCACATGATAACATCATACTTGAAAACATCCTGAAACAGACAACACGTAATCAGCCCTAGAGAGCCAAACCTCGTCACACAAAATAATGGGAGAGTTGAAAACACTGACCCCCGGTCCGCGGACTATCCACTTATCCCGACTCCGCGGACTACCCTATGGACTACTCCGCAGACTACCCTCAATAATCGACCAAATTTACTTTTACCTGCCTGCGCTACCTACGCGATCATAAACAGCCACCATCTTGCTTTTGCCCATTTCCTCAACTTAGTCCTTCTTATTGCAACCTAACTTTGTGCCCAGTACTTCTCGATCCTCCACCTAGGAGACTTCTAGACGAGTTGTATTAAAAAATGGCGACTTCCAAAATTGGCTCCATCTCCTGGTGTGGTAGTCTCCTATGCAGCCAACGTCACCCAACGCTCCCCCCGCCACTAAAAACGGCTGAGTAGGAGACTACTGCGGTGGGTGTTGGGTTATAAATTTTTAAGATGGACATCAATTGACTGATTTTATGAAATGTGAGCTGTGATCGGCTGGCACGTATTTCACGAGGGACTGATGATATCGCTGATGTCGTCCATCATGCAGGTGAGAACTATGTGCAAGTGCAAGACCCACGGGTCAATCTTAAACACTCTTTTACTATTGTTTTTTTGTTTAAGACATATAATGTGGAATGAAACTTACAGTGCAAGATGTTACTTATAGCCTCGAACTGTTATCTGGTATACATGCCAGCTAACACTTACTCGTGTTATCAGTACGGAAGGTTTAAAAGAGCTGCTTTTCAGCTAATGTTAATGTCGACGGCAAACATTTGAAAAATATTAAAACGATTAAGACGATTTCCGCTCAACATTCGAGCAGTAAGTGCAAAAATTAAGTTACTAAAAAAATACTTGCAGCACTGTCACACTTTGAGAACAGATAAGAAGAACTTATCGTTACTTTTGCTCCCAAGCTGACCCCGCGAGAGAAAATTGGATTTGAAGTTATCCATATTTCAATTAAAAAGACGCTTCATGTCAGTTCAAAACAAAATGGCGCCCGTTTTTAGCATACTTTTATGAGATTTGAAATTAATTTTCTTGAGAATGCTTGAGAATTTCATCGCGGGGTCACTTGGGCAAGTGAACTAGAGTGAGATGTTTCAAATAGCATTTAAAATGTTACCGTGCTATGAGTAGTTTTTTGGTAAATATTTTTTGCACTTACTGCTCGAACGTTGAGCGGAATCCGTCTTAATATTCACCTAACACTTTCTGAACATCCACTGGCGTGTTAAAGAATGGACCGAGACTGAAAAAAGACTGGATCGAGGAAACGGGCGAATAGCAAGATGGCGGCTGTTTATGACCACGTAGGCAGCGCAGGAAGGTTTGTTCTATCTCTTTCCCCCGTAAAAGTAAATTTGGTTGATTATTTAGGGTAGTCCGCAGGGGTAGTCCGTAGGGTAGTCCGCGGACTAGTCCGTAGGGTAGTCCACGGAGTCGGGGTCAGTGGGTAGTCCGCGGACTGGGGGTCAGTGTTTTCAACTCTCCCCAAAATAATACTTGTATGCGTGGCTTGCTGCTTAACTTCATGAAAACATCACAAAGAGGGTGGAATCATTGCAGTGCTGTTATATAATTTCTCAAAACTGAGGAAAGAAAAGTGCCTTTATCTCTTAGGCTAGAAACAAATGGAACAATCAGCTGGTAAGTTAAAATCCTCTCCTGTGTTATTTCATAGCATCTGCCACACAAAAATACATGTAATATAGAATACTTGTTAGAAGACTGTTCTATTTTTTGAGACCAGTACATTCAAAAACTAATCTGAACAATAAATGGATATTTAAATGAAATAAATAAAATGGGAATACACCAAATAGGAATTAACAGTGGCACATCAACAAGGTGCTTTTTCATCTAATGTGTCCAAATCGAATTGAAATTTGGAAATGAAGGTTTTTGAAGAGAAGGCAAAACCAGAGAACCCGAAGAAAATACTCTCGGAGAAAGGACGAAAATGTTCATCTCTTTATAGGTTTATTCAATGCACAAGTCAAGAGTCCAAAGTACTTACAGTGCTTGAGGTACCGAAAGGGCCATCTACAGCCAACCTAAAATATAAGTTGATAGCTTTACACTGTGTGAATTATGAAAGAGTGTACTCAGAATTATTTCTGCAATGTTATTTTGTTGCACCTGAAAACCAATTAGATCTAAGACAAATAAACCACAAGCTGTAATTAATGTTTATCATTGATAGTATAATACTTTATTATCCTTGTGTTCACTCTCTTCACTACTGTATACACAGTCCGAACGGGTACACACCAGAGGCTTGCCCGCGTTGATAATTTTACAGTTAAGGCAAAGGAAACTGTCCTGTCACGAGTTTATCAATTTAAGTATCTTGGGGTTGTACTGGATCCGTGCCTCTCATGGAATGATCACGTGGATTACATCGGACGTAAAGTGTCTGCAAGACTCGGTATGCTTCGCAGAGCACGTAAGGTCATTTCGCGGGAGGCGTGCATAACTCTTTACAACGCCATGGTACTCCCAATATTTGACTAGTGTGCCACTATATGGGACTCCTGTGGCAGGACCAATTGCGATTACTTAGATAAACTACATCTAGACGTGCCGCCCGCATTATTGAGGGAAACAAAGTCTCTCAGCCACAGGTTGCGCAGGTATTTAGTTGGCCCTCACTCCAGTCCCACTGGGACTATCTGAAATGCATGCTAGTTTTTAAATGTTTACATAACTTGGCTCCACCCTATCTGCTTAAGGAATTTCACCATTCACGCGAATTACACGATTATAATACGTGCCACAGAGATTTGCTGCGTCCGCCCTTTGCGAAAACATCTAAGTATCAGGGCTCCTTCAGGGTTAGCGGAACTAAAATATGGAACAGCCTCCCGTTGAAACTGAGGAGGGTTCAGGAATTAACAAGGTTTAAGTCTGGCCTCAAAAAGCTTTTTAAATCTAGCTGAATTTACCCCCATCGCTTACAGTAATTGAGTGTTACTATGTTGATACTTTTGTAATCTGAAATTCTGTATTTTGTAAAATGTTATTTGTAAGTAAATTTGTGTTAAACAGAGCCCCATTCAAACCAGCCTCGCTGAACTGGGCACCTGTCTAAATATTGTTTAAATAAATAAAATTTAAATAAAATAAATAAATGGTTTTTCAAGGACTACATTCAAGGAGTATTCAAGCACCAAAAAATGAGTATTCAAGGAGTATTTCGCCCAGCATGCAACAGCACAGGTTTCGCAAAATCTGTCCCCGATTTTAAAATCTGCGCTCAATCCCTGAATTACTTTGATACAATCCTATGATGTAAATACTGCAGATGGCAAAATCACTTTGAACGGCATTATCAATAAAAAAAATTAACTGAACGATGTGAAAATGTGCTTTGAACAGGAAAGATCATAAAAACCAACATATAGAAGCTTGGTTACCTTGGACAGTCAGCAATATCTTTCATTCCACTATCATTAACTCCAAACTCTTTAGCCAGGGCATCTAAGAATAATATTTAATGATGAATAATAATTATTATCAATCTCTTTTCACCCCCACATGAACAATAATAATATTATAACTTGCCTTGGTGCTGTGCCTTGTTGTGGCAGGGAGGCTTGCGTGCCCTTACGAACCCTAGAGCTATGTCAGCTGGAGCTTATGCTCCTGGTAGGTTCAACCATGCTGAATTGGTCTATGGGAGAGGGGCCAGACTAAACAGCACCCTGGCCCTCCAGGTTGGGGGTTAAGCACAGGGCTAATAATCCTGCCTTGTAAAAAACACTGCATTACTGAAACCTGAGGCCTAATGTGCCACTCTGCATGAAGAGGATGAGTGAGTGAGTGAGTCAGTAATTTAAAAATAAAATAAAATTAAAAAATAGTAAATAAATAATAATAATTTTTTCAGTAGCAAAATACAATTTTATGAATAACATCAATGTGACACATAGCTAGAAATTAGGCTCAAGTGTCAAAATACTACTCAATTATAGTTATTAAATAAATACCCTTATTATTTTTAGTCTTTATGTATAAATGAAGTGCGAAGACGTAAAACTGGCACAGAACATCCGAGTGACATACTTGTCCAATCTCCTGCATCTCTGATGTGAACACTGAAGTACGATTCTTCTGGCGCCTGGAATGAAAAATGATGACAAACAATATAACCCATTAGTTCAACCTTGAGTTAGTACAAAATACAAATGTGTGGTCATTGGATCTACAATAATTTTACGATTGACTGCACTTTAAAATAGTATACAATATACGGCTGCAACCCTGCTCTGTTAAAGTTCTTTTAGTGTCGTGTTGATGTCTTGCATAGTCAAATCTTTCCGCGTAGTCAGATCAGCCTTGCTGCTTTGTTTGTCATTTGAGTATTTCTTTGGCTGATTAGGTCTGGTTTACTAGATCCTACGTACACGTGCAGCATTTTCGTTTGCGGTCCTTTGCTGATATTGTTTTACTGTATGTATGTTTTTGGACCGTAGGTCTTTTTAATAGATCCGATATGCTGTTCTTTATAGCATGGTTTTGTCTATGTTTCTTTATAAGGTTGGTTTTGTCCATCCTATCTTTGGCTCTGCGAGACATCAACACAACACTTGGACTCTCGACCTTTCCAAGACACGTGATTGCGTGATTTGGTGGGCGTGCGTCCTCGTTTAGGGCTTTTAACAGAGTGCACGGGTATTTTACGGCATTTTCGCCATCTTGCTATGCCGTACTGATGAGCTCTAAGTAGAGCGAAACAGCTGTCTACGGCTGCAACCTTGCTCTGTTAAAGTTTTTTTAGTGTCGTGTTGATGTCTTGCATAGTCAAATCTTTCCGCGTAGTCAGATCAGCCTTGCTGCTTTGTTTGTCATTTGAGTATTTCTTTGGCTGATTAGGTCTGGTTTATTAGATCCTACATACACGTGCAGCATTTTCGTTTGCGGTCCTTCGCTGATATTGTTTTACTGTATACATAAACATGTCTGTTTGATTGTCAATAAAAGTCCTTTTTTGTGTTAAAAAAAATATTAATAATAATAATAATAATAATAATAATAATAATAATAATAATAATATTATAACAATATATTTTGCTCGAAAAAATCTGATTTTTTTACTTACAGATGTCAAAGTGAAGGGATGCCATTCCAGATGTGAAATCCTTGGACACTTCAGGAAAATGTACTGAAAAAAGAATATTTTAAAAATCAGTTTAACAGACTGTTGCCATAGCAATGACCAGTACTTCCCATGCAGCAAGAGAACGGCTGTTACTATGGCATCATTCTTGGCTGTACATTCACCACAGAAAACATAAGTTAAAACAGGGCAAATTTTTATTGACGTCTTGCTTGGCCAAAATCATAATTTATCCCCCTTCCCTCGCATAAACTTCAATTACCTGAACTTACCTGGCCAGCTTCGCATCTGAAGCCTTCTTTCTTCATTTGAATCTCAAGCACTCTGGATGGATGCTTTATAACCTAGTTTCAAAAGCACATTATCAGACATAAAATCACTTTGCAGCATAATCCAGCCAGATGAAAAACATCTTATAAAAAGGGTCTGTTTGTTATACCAAAAAAGCAGTCCATTCAACCCTGACGCATTTTTATTTTATTACCACATAAAAGGAAAAAGTTTTAGAACACTGCCAAAGTTTTTTCCCTCTGATTTGCTTATTGTTCGCATGGATGTGCGGCCATCTGCTGTTCCCTTTCTTCTCACTTTACTTGGGGAAATTCAGAAGAAAAAAAACTTTGGGCAGTGTTCTTTGAACGATTTGAAGGCCCCATGCAAAAATTGAAGCAGTTTGGAGAAAAAAAAATAAGACAGCCTCAAATTCGACATAAGACCACTACCGGTATGCTCTCAGCCCTTCACTTATTTCCCACTATTTTCACTCTGGACTTTTCTTATCTAGACAACAAAGGAAACCAACCCTTGTTGCCTGCCACTCCTGTTAGACTGCCTATTACAACAAAACATTTCTAGAAGGCTGCAATTACCAAGTGAATCAGTCAGCCAGGCAAACAAGCAGTCAGTTGGACAGTTAGTTATTAGGTTAGTCAGGTGGGCAGTCAGGCAGTCAGATAGTCACAAAACTTGGCTTTATCAACTGAGTTGATAAGGTAAATTGAAAGCTGATGTTTTGAGCAATTAGCCCTTTGTCAGAGCAGGCTAATGCTCGAAACGTCAGCTTTCAATCTTTTTATGGTGGCAAATTTTACCTTATCAACTCGGTTGATAAATCCAAAGTTTTGTGTTTCACTTCCCCACCGATGCAGCACCACAGTTTCTTTAGAAACTAACCCCCTCGTTAGTCAGATAGTCATTCAGACTGCCAAACAATCAGCATTCTTGGTCAATTCTGGGTAAAAGGCAGGCAAGGACACAAACAGTCAGTCATTCAGTCTTTCAAACAGTCAGTCAATTGGTCAATCCTGGGCAAAAGGCAGGCAGGCAGTCAGAGACAGTTGCATTGGTCGGTTATGGTCACCCGGTCAGTCAAACAGCCCATCAGTCAATTAATCAGCAGTTGGTCAGTCCAAGTCACCAAACAACCGTGCATCCTTACAACAAAAACAACTATTAAGCTACAACATCAGTTTTGATTGCATGCTACTATATTTGCCTGCTGCTAAACTTTCTTATCTAACTGTCATTAAAGAAGTAACAAATTTCATCAGCAAAACACTTTTTGCAGCAGATCTAATGTCAGTGGTTTACCTTGAGAATCTTCACTGTCTGAAAAGATCTGTACACTCTGAGAAGCCTCTCCAAACAGTACAGGATCATTGGGAAAATCACAAACTTCCAGGTCTGAATAGTAAACAAAGAATCACTTAGACAAGTACAGAACTAGTGGGACCTTGTTAATGCAACCACCTACAGGCTAGACAAGATTGTGGTCTTATGAATGAGGTAGAATTAACCCTTTAAACCCTAACAGTGAGGAAAATGAAATTTCTTTATACAATTGATCACTGCTTGTTCAAACATTCAAGTGATGAGAATAAAGGAAACAATCACCAAAGATAAGAAAGATAAAGATATTTAGACAAATTCTCCTAACTAACTCCATACAAAATGTATAGAAAACAGTGAGGAGAATATGAATTTTCATACCAGGGTCTAAAGGGTTGCATCATAATAACCTAGTAAAAGGAATATAAAGAATTAACAACAAAAGAGGATGGCAGCATAATTTAGAAGGCTAAATGACTTTGCAGTTGGCATAAAGTACAGTTTAAAAGATAGCTTTGGCATTTTCTTTGTAAAGTATTGTTTACTTTTTTTTGTGATTAAAGCCAACAGGCAATTTGAGCAGCCAAATTAATGGGCAAAATTTTTATTTAAGATGATAACAGTTTGGCTCTCCAAAAGGTGGGCATCAGCCACATTCACAAGGTGATTTTATAGGTTGTTTTCAGATACCAAAATGACTAAGCTTTTGTTTTGGTCACAAAAAATGGCCCTTAAAACAAATTGGCATATTAGATGGGGTGTACTCCTCCGATCTGTACAAATTGATAATAATTATCAGTGGCTTTTAAAGCTATCATTAATTCACTGATGCTGCTGAGATCTAGCTATTACAATTCAAATTTTAAGGGTTTCCCTGAAGTTTTTTTTTTATTTTAATGCAAAACCACCTTTAAACAATCCACAATCTGTCATACAGTATGAAATTTAAGTACAAAAACAGACCAAGAGGTGCTTGTGAAGAACTTGCAGTTTTAATCAGAGAACAAAAGAAAACATTCCTACTTCACTTGATCATGAGTTGCTAAATCAGTTATTTTTACAAACAAAATTATCCTAATCTATTATCCTAATCTTCAATTGAAAGCTTCAGGCCTTGCAAAACCTAAACAAAGAAGCATGTTTCTTTATTATTTTTTTAATAAACTGTATGCCAGGATAGAGCTAATTTGGAGCAATTTGGAATTTTTAAGACAAAATCGCCACTTAACAAATGCACCTTTTTTCCATGGATCCCTCCACTTTTTGTTCAACTGTTAGCTTCAAAAACTCAACTGTAAGACAATGGTATTTCTACCCACCATAGCTCCTGGTGCAGTGAACTGTGGTCTGATTTTATAACATGAGGTTGAATTGATCTTCCAAAGTTCCACATCAATGCAGATATCTGGATTATGATCTTTCATGTTTGTTTGGTAACGTAATAAATCCCTAATAGGCAGACAGTCAGTAGAGATTGAAGGAAAAATGAAACTGAGTCAGGCATAAATTAGGTGTTAATTCTACAACTTTTGAGGACTCTACATTCCATGCCCCTCTCTGCAGCAGGATGAAGATTACATTTTACAGGTTGTGAGAGCAAAGTAAATGATCACCAAAACTAAATCTCTAGACATTTAAGTGAACTCTCCCAATTAGTACCATACGAAGCATAGAACAGCGAGGAGAATAAGCGTGCTGATGTTAAGGCTTTAAGGGTCAAAAATGAGTTTGCAAATTGTTTCAACATCAATTTAATGTGCATCTTGAACAAAAATGGGTTATTCCAGAAAAAATCCACACCTCCCCGACGGATGACACGCTGGAAATTCTCGCGGGAGGGGGGGTTCGAGGGCTCTGGAAATCCAGGTGGGAGGGGGTCTAGACTTAAAACTCTTCTTCAGGGGTCATTGGCCAGTGGGGGTCATTAAAAATGTAACCTCAGTTTTTCAGATCTTTGACTTTACGGAAGAAACTTCCTCCGAATCGAAGAAAGTAGTAGTCTTTCAAAGTATGCATTTCTTACCTTAAGCGCTTTTAGGTTCAGTTTCAAAGATTCTGCAAAGAATATTATAAAAGTGATAAAAGGAGAAAACACCAAGAAAGCGCGCGGTTGCCGTGGTAGCTACAAAGCATGCTCAAGCGAACCAGGTTTAAAGCTTGGAACTTTGTTTGTATTACAGTACTGGCCAAATGTAAGTTGACAGTTTCGAGATGAAAAACAAATGAGCAACAACGTAGTCGCTTGAGTAATCTCTCAATGCAAGAAATAAATTGGACAAATGGACTGCATTCGACATGAGTGTTGACAAGTTTGTGAGCTATCGTTTCCCTCGCCCTCGCTTTCGCAACAAAAACTCACGTTACAAATACCTTGCTCAAATGAATTTCATTTCTCATAGTTGTTTGTCTGTAATAAATGTTTATCTTATCAATTTGAAGGAACACAAAAACCAAGAAAGTGAAATGTAAAATAATAAACTGGTACGCTGTATCGGAATGCGCGTGTCTTCTGGCACGTTTTTTTTGTGACATGTTTCCTTTGCTAATCTGCCCAGTAGATGTTGTCTGGGCGAAAGTAACCATAAATCTCTGTCATTGTCTGTCATTGAGTTTCTTCTGTGTGTTGCAGGCATAAAGGAATATAAATCGGATGCTTTTCGTGTCACCGATGGCAGGACGTTTTATGAAATGGTTGCGTTACGCATAGGTTTCACATTACTTTTGACGTATGCAAATTGCGTCTGCGACAGAAGCAGCACGAAATAAATTTCAATGGGCTAAATTTATCATTCTCCTCTTACATTACCGCTGCTGTCGTTAACTTTAAGTTTCATTTAACATTTCTTTCAATTATGGCAAGAATACGCCCGGGAAAAGTTTCGATTTGAAAGGTTGTTTTGACCTCAGCTCGGGTGCACGTAATTCAATACTCCGTTCTCGAGTTTTACATGGACGATTTATATAATTTTATTTATTTATTTTATTCACTGCTATCAGCTTCATTGAGCATTTCCACAGGACTGGGCTACAGTTGTAGTTCAGTGCTATAAAAAGGGAAGAAAATAACTTTTAACCATGTTGTTACCAGTACAAAACCCGTTCATAATTTCCATTCATATCACGAGAAGAAATTAAAATGAAAATTGAGCTCCACAGTCATTATATTCTGGATGCGATTCTACGTATTTTCAACGGACTGAATGTAGAATTTAGTGCCCATTTTAAATCACAGAAATCCGGGTGGGAGGGGGGGTCTCTGGTCTTGGAAATCTGGGCAGGGGGAGGGGTCTAGAGGTACAGGAAATCCGAGAGGAAGGGGGGGTCAAAAACTCTTGCCATCCGTCGGGGGTTGTGGATTTTTTCTGGAATAACCCAATAGTTGTGACTACAGGTAGTTATCAATTTTTCTTTGTCACACTAGAGGACTTAGCAGTATTTCATAGTTACTTGTAAAAGTTAAAAACATGTTAACAGACTGATGAAGGTGTGACAAAGGTGTGATTTTTGAATAATTCTAGGCATATAGGGAGTCTACAGCTGCTCCATAAGAGTTTTAAAAACCTATCACTACTTGCTAAATATTACAGTCAGTGGTGGCAACTTCAACTTCAAGTTCATTTGAGCTGAGGTTTGTCAAGTTATGAAAAAAATAACTACTGATTTTGGTATTGAGAAGGTTTAGATTTAGGATAAGGCAAAATTTTCCTGGTTAGCTTTCACATGGGGTTTAGAGTCACCATATCGTTCTGGGAGTTAACTAAAAGTAAACTTGAACTTGAAGTCAACTGGAACACCTGATGATTAGTTGATGCCCAAAATTAAAAACAAAAACAAATAAAACCAAAAAACAGACTTACCCAATACCATGAATCACAAGGCAAGCAAAGAAGACAACAAACAAATGGTGAGTGAACCAAAACACCTCAAAATATGACCTCCTGTGGACAAGATTAATTTTAAAATAATATTTAGATTAATTAAAATAAGCACTGTGTGAACATTGTGCACTCAAACTTGCCTTTTTTGTGATCTGTACATCAGCATCTGCTTACAAGATTTATTTACACAAATTTAGACTTGTGCTTCGTCAAAGCTGTCACAAGGTATCTTAATTGCTCCAACTCTGATTCCACTTTTTCATTTTCCCTTTGCCTTCGCTTTTCTATATACCCATATGTCTAAATCCCTGAAGCCAAAATTAATAAGCATGACAAATTTTGACACCTGCTTGCCACCCTGCTATTAATATATAATGGTTGTCAAGTGTGTACCTTATAAGTTCAGTTGCCGATGATAGCATCAAAATTAATGACAAAGTCATGACCACGCCTGACACTCCAGCCACTGTAGGAAGCATAACAAATAATGATTAATAAATTGATTGGGGTTTAATGACATTTAGATGCACGGTAAGTACTGGGAATCAAAGAAGTAGAGGACTGGTAATTAAGTAAGAGAGGTTTTGCCACGGGGTTTACCAAAATTGGATGGACAGGTGTGATCCTACATCTTAACTGGACAAAACAAATTTATGTGAATAGTAATCTTGTAGAACAGAGTATGCAAAACTGAGAAATTTTCATAAACTATAGAAAATAATTAATTTAGAACATTATACACACTACTATAACATCATTATTTTGATTCACTAACCATATTTTGACCATACGAAATAACACAGACTTTTTCAGATTAAAAAGGCATATAATATTGAACCTGTCTGACCAGCTCACCTGTTTTGAAGAGACCTGTAACTGGATCCTTCAAGAAAAACACAATATTTTATTATAATTTTGTGAGATATTTAACCATGAGTATTACAAGTAGTCAGCTGCTTTAAATAAATATGGCTACAACATATATGATATGCCAATAAAACGTGAAGTAACTTTAATTTAAAGGCCAAACTCCTCGTACACATGTAAATAATAATTAAAATGTAAAATAATAAGTCCTGCAAATATGAAAGATCTTCGTAGAAAAGCTTGGAAGAGCTCGCTTACGATCTCCTGACCTCATGTCTTGTACTTTGTATGCATCAAAAGTAAAGGATGTAAGGCAATAAAAAACATTTTTTTATAATAGTAGGTTTCTCAGAAAAACTAGGCACCTTCAAAAAATTTAATATTGTTCCAATTGCAAGAAACTATTAATAACTAACATTAAATTTAGTTTCTTCCATAGATT
Organism: Siderastrea radians; assembly: GCA_964017195.1. Classification (NCBI taxonomy): domain Eukaryota; kingdom Metazoa; phylum Cnidaria; class Anthozoa; order Scleractinia; family Rhizangiidae; genus Siderastrea; species Siderastrea radians. Next base: position 49,350,246 of record OZ024888.1, read on the forward strand.
GGATGTCTTCTAGTATCTGCCACTGGGCTCACACTGAGCATTAAAGCCTTTGATCAGTTTTTGTCAGCTTCAATCTTTCATAACAGTGTTGGTAAGTCAGCCATATCTAAAGAATCTATGATGAGTATCATCAAAATGCAATTATGTGTCTTCTTAAAAACTCACCACGCCAGCTTCTCGTATAGGGTTAAGCCATGGGTCGTCAAGCTGACTTAGGTGTTGCTCGATCTTGGACAAATCTTCTGAATAGCTCTCTGTCAGGTTTGTCAAGTTAAAACAGTGTCCACATATGTGAACCACTGAAACAACAAAAATAGGCAGAAAATAACATAACGATTGCATTTTATTAAAAAATTTTTTATAAAAACAGTTAAATTGGACACCATGCAGGGGCACTACAAGTGACCATAAAAAAAAGTCTTTTTCTTGAACAATATACACGGTCTAACCAAATTAAAACAGTTCTTTCAAAGTCTTGTGTGCATGAGATTATTTATAGTCCAGGGGCTGGAAGACCTGATCCTTATAAGCTAAGACATAATGTCCCAAAGCCTTTTAGTAAGAAACAATATTAATACAGGTTTCATTTTAACTTAGAAAATCGTGTTTTCATCTGAAGCAATTTTAGAGGTCCTCAATGCAAAGTACAAAAAAATGTATTCATTTGATTCTCATATAATTTGAACCTGAGAAGTTCTGCTCCTGACCCAGGCCAAGGAACTGTCCCTGTATTCTATAGTCTTTTTTTTCCCTCTTCCTTTAAGCCCATGTAGAGACCAATAACTAACTTCTCCATACAATATCGCTTCATAATCACAAACAATCATATATTAATTATTTGGTGATGAGAATGAAGGGAATGATCACCAGTGATGAAATGTCTCAGCATTCAACAAATCTCCCAACATGTACCATAACAGGAAACATAGAGGCCAACAGAGGGAATATGCATGTGGAAATTGGGGGTTCATTTAAGGCTTAAGTTTCTTCATACTCACCAGTAAAGAAACAAATTGTGTAAGCACAGTATTTGTGAAAAGTAATATTCTTGTCCAATAGTCTTATCAGTTCTCCACACCAACCACACTAAAAAAATACAGTCAAACAAAAAGCTGGTTGAAACAAACTGCAATTTTGTTACTCACCTAAGGTTTTCAAAGTGACAGGACATACTTTGCTATTTTTAAGGAGTTTAAAATAATTTTGCCCCTGGAATAATGTTTTTTTTTGGGGTGGGGGTGGGGTGAGGTGAGGGGGTGAGGGGGTGAGGGTAGGGTTAGCAAGAAGCTGATAGGTATTTGGTTGGGGTGTAAGATTTTATTATTAGATAAGGTGCACATTTTTAATAATGTCAAAAAAGGATATAAATTATTTTTATATATTTCTAGCCCCTTGGTATTATGGACAGGAAACATTTAAAAAAAATGGCTTCATTAGCAACCTCCCTGTCATTTCAATGAAATAAGACTAACCCTCAAAATGCACTAAACCTACAAACGAAACTATTACAAGCCATGTGGAAACCCAGTGGAAGTCAGGTGGTCTAGTACAGTGGCTATGATGCATTTAAGTTCCGATCTGAAAGTTGCTGCTTTTCAAACATCTAAGGTAATGGATAGCGTTTACAACAACCTCAGACAAACAACTTGAGACAACTTCCCTTATTCTGCCCCTTTACCCCTTGTCAATGTTGAAAAGAGGACAAAATTTGCTATTTTCTGCAAGAAATGCTGTCATATATTGTACAACATTGAATGGGGGAAGGGGTAATGTCCTATAAGGCATCAAGAGTCTCAAGAATTAATGTCCTGGGTTGTAGCACAGTAACTCGTGTATCAGGAGAAGAATCTGATCAGCCTGGAGTTTCCAGGTTGTGTCCTAATAGATAAGACAACAATTTGCACTTCCTGCATGCAGGCCTAATATTTGTTACCGGTAGGTCTTTTATGACCTCCTTGGAACGAGTAAATATACATATAAAATAATAATATTGCATTTCCTGGCAAAAGCAACTGGGGAACAACCAATCAAACATCAAACATCAAACATCAAACAACCATCCCAACCTTCCACACTGTTCTTAATCCGAGTTGGCCAGATATGGAAAAGCTACGCGAAAGAGAAGCAGAAAGCAAGGAAAAGCAAAGGCTGAATTTCAATCATCGACACAATGCTGCTCCCTTGAAAGCACTCCAACCCGGTAATCCTGTGCACATTAAAGATATGGGAACCACTGGTACAGTAACCAGAGCAGCAGAAACACCTAGATCCTACGTGATTGAGACAGAGAAAGGCACAGTGAGAAGAAACCGATCTCATGTCAACCCAATCCCTATCAACAAGTCAGTGTCGCCCCGTGTTTCAGACAAGTCAATGTCACCTAGTGTTACGAAGCAACAGCCCCAGGACAAGGCATTGACTCCTCTGAAGCCACTCCCATCACCTTGTCTTTCATCCAGACCGAAGAGACTTGTTAGACCCTCTCTCAAGTTAAAAGAGAGCCTTGGACTTTGTTGAACTTTGAACTTTAGTTACAGAGACATTTGGACATTTGAACTCATGCTTTAATGTTGTTTTTATTTAGTTTAGTGGACACTGATCACATGGTATCAGATTTTAAATTTCACACTAGAGTTGCATGTTGTTTCTCAACTTCAAAAAAGGGAGATGTTGCATTATCGAACTTTGACCCTTCACGTGTCACGCGTTCGTAGTTTTGTATTTAGGCATGCGCACTGGTAGCACGCTGGAGGATTAAACATGGCTGTTCGTTGAATCGTTGTTGTCGTTTCTTGTCCGTGTTCAATAATCCGAGATATATATCACCTGGGAACCACGCAACTTTTAACACAATAACTTACATACACAACTACAAAACTAGTTTCATCTGAGACCTTGTAATTTTTGGATTGCAATTAATTGTATATAGTAGTACAGTGCTTTCAATAAGCACTGAGGACCGACGAAAAGCATCTGCATCATTCAAATTTTATTAAAACCCCAGCTGGTAAAATATTGTTGGTAACAGTCACTTCTTACGCCATAATTCTTTTTTTCTGGCTGCTTTTTAGGGAGAATAAAGATTGGTACTGTTGTTTATTTCAGCTTTCATAACACAAAAGGGGCTGTCATTAACTGAGGAAACACGGCACAGGTAAATAAATTCGTTGTCAACTAAATGCCCTCTGAATGCTTGGAGTACATACATTGAGATTGCTTCTGATGAGAGAGATGATGTTACGGCACATGGACAGCAAGACTAACATACAATTGAAGTTCAACACCATGGCAGCACCTCGAGCAAAGGGCAATCCACCCTGAAAACAAACACAGAGAAATCAGTAACTTGACAAAAGGTATTAGGAAGGTGATAAGGTGGACTTGCCAGCATCTGGAAAATAAGGGTGTAAATTAGAGCCAAGACTCCAATTTATACATTTTAACAACTGTTAATTTATTTTAATATATTGCATATAGGCAGCAGCTAATGGATAACTTTACTGTGCACACTTGATGGCAAAAAATTATGAAAATGTCTGTACAGAAAAATAGGCAAACAGATTTGTAATGCTAGTAAAAAGGTATTTGACAGAAAACTTTCACACCACTTTATAATTTGTAAACTACATTTCAAAGTTTACTTTCCATCCCACAAATTCATTCTGCAAACAGATTGCAGTACACTTGTAGTTGCTACACTGATGTAGTTTTTTTCTTTCTTACTTCTAAGTCTTATGTCAGACTGCTCTCCAGACTCCATTTAACGTGGTCAGCACTAATGATGTTTGTTTGTTTGCTTGTTTTTGGTTTTTGATTTATTTCACTTTCCAAAAAAACTTACTCGATCTCCAGTGGCAAGCTAAGGGAATTAATATCTAGCCCTGCCATCTGCCCTGCCATCTGCCATAAACTGCCATAAACTGCCCATAAACTGTTATCATTTAATGGAAGAAATATTCAAACTGCATACCTTGATTATCTTTCTCAAGTAAGTATACTTCTTTGTTGTTCCATAATTCATGTATGTAGAGGCAAAGAGTGCTACATTTATACTCATCCATATCAACTGAAATAAGTTAGAAAAAAGTAGACATTAGTGTATCACCAAGATGATAAATGTAGTGTCTTGTGCTTCAACCAATGAGAATGAAAAAGGAAATAAGATAAACACCTAGTGTTCAATCAGTTTGTATGTAACACTTGGGATTTATGTTTTGGGGACACATCCAGCTGTTAAAGTGAAAAAGTACACAGGGCTGGCAGCCCAATACCGGAAAAAAGGGTTGGGGACCAGAACAAAAAAATGCTAGAGGCAAAAGAGGTAAGAACCAGGACAAAGAGAGGAAGAATCCACAGGAAAAAGGGTGGGGACTGGAATGAAAAGGGGAGGCAGCTGAATAGAAAAGGGGTGGGGACTGGCATGAAAAAAGGTGAGGACTAAACCAAAAAGGGTGGGGAACTAAACAAAAAGGGGTGGGAACCAAACCAAAAGGGGTGGGGGCTGGAATAAAAAAAAAGGTGGGGGACCAAACCACCAAAAAGGGGTGGGCACCAAACGAAAAAGGAGCGGGAACTGGACAAAAAAAGACTGGGGAGAGGTTGGGGAGAAAAACATCTCAACTGTAACTGGGACAGTAGGAAGCAAGAAAAACTGAAAAAATTAAACAATATTGGACACTGTTATGGTAGCAGAGAAAAAAGAAGGTAGGAACCTGGGAAGAAGGGCGTCGGGTAGAACCCTCTTCACCCATACTTTTTTGTCTTGGTTACTCTTCAGGCTCTTGTAGTTGGGAGAGAGTGCAAAAAAAAGGTCAGTGGGCAAAGAGAAGGGGAAGGTGAGAGTTCCTCTCCCTCCACAAGCCTCACACCTCATTTGAAATGTCAGCTGTCTTCTCCTCCTAACCCACTGGGCACACTGTGGGTTAGGAGGAAGAGGGGGCACCATGGATTCGTTCTATCCAGCCTGTTCTTCACTAAGGTTACTCATGCGTTCAAAGGCTAGACCACTTATTAATAACCCTTTAAGCCCTAGTGAAACAGAGACGAAAATGAAATTTCTCTTGACATGGTCAGTAGTCATTCATACATTCAAATGACGAGAATAAAGAAAGTCATCACCAATTGCAAGGATAGACAAATTCTCCTTACCTTGTATTTCCATAAGAAAAGTATGGAGAACAGTGAGGACAATTTGCACAATTTTATATATTAGGGCTTAAAGGGTTAAGCCATCAATGGAAGTTAATTGCAGGCCAGGGTCATTCCCCCCAGTACAGCTGGAAAATTGAGCTTAACAGAATGGCTTAGATTAAGGTAATGGGTGATAAAAGAAAAACTGCTTGAAGTTTGAGTTAACCTGTGTACACATCTTGGCTGAAACAATACAGTATGAAATACATAATTTATTTGCATACAATAATGTTGTTAAAGTGCACCTAACCCCAAAATATTTTTTTCACTAAAATAACTCCTTGCACCTGTTCGAAAAGCATTACGCCTTTTTTTTTTATGAAATCCCCCTCAGTCTTGACTTTTTATAGGCTGTAAAAGTTACGAAATCTAGCCATCATCTGGTACATGACCGAGCTAGTGAGGGCATGGGTCTATTCTGGATTTGACATCACAAACTGATTTGCATCTCCTTAAGTCTTTGTAAGCATGCATGCAAAGCAGTTTGTGACGTCAAATCAAGAATAGACCCATGCCCCTTCTAACTCGGTCGTGCGACAAATGGTGCTTAGTTTGTCGTAAGTTTTGACGCCCATAAAAAGTCAAAAACTGCAAATAATGGCGAAATGTTCTTAAAATAGGTGCAAAGATTTATATTAGTGTAAAAAATATTTTGGGGTTAGGTGCACTTTAAATGAACTTGTTAATGAGATGCTAGTTTTAAAAATCATCAAAGCTTGAAGCTCACTGACAGGCAATTTACAAACCACTTGCCACAAACTTTCATTTGATGTTTCAATTCTTGGACCCAGAGTACACAAATACCTTACAAAAATATTTTTATTATAATATTAATTTATGCATACTCTGATGTAACATGGATGAATTAATACACAAATGCAACTTATGCACATAGTGTCGCTTAGCTTTTGGCTTGAAATTAACTTTCTGCAACTAACTTTCATTGAAACATTCTCCATGACATTAGTTTGGTGGTGTGCAGTTTGTTTTCATGAAAAATCCAACCAAAGCCCAACTTGATGATACTTTTTCCCATACAGGGAGGAGTTAAATGTTGCTCTGTTGCTCTAATATTTTAATCATAGCATAAGGGTAATAAAACTTCCTAGACAGACACTTTTAATGAATGATTTCTATTGAAAATTATGTCAAAATAAAATTTACTGCCTTGAATTTCTAATATCAATAATGGCTCTCTTTTTTTGTGAGATTTCAATTAATTACTTTTGATGTCAAATGACAATATCTTGTGGAATTATCATTTTAAGTGGACAAGAAGTACAGTCATATTAATGACTTCCCTAAGTAGCAAACCCTTCTAAACAAAAAATATTGGGTCTTGCATCAAATAAGTTGTAAATTTTACTAGCACTAGCTGTATTACTACAGTGAGCACACTTGGATACCCCTAGTGATTCAGTGCCAATTCCCAAATCTCACAATCCCCAATCAATGTGGAATTATAATAAAATTATTATAAATTAGTCATTCTTTGTCTGGCCTATGTCATGCTTCACTTGATTAAAAAGAGAGTGCTCAACTGCACTGACTGTCCTCAGATTACTGAGATGAATCAATGGGTAATATTAATCATTAATTGAACTTTGTTTCACACTCAACAAAGCCTTGGTTTTGCCCTTAAAATTTTACTTCTGATAATTACCGGTAACAGTTGAGACAACATTTAGTATATTTAAGACTGTTTCAAATTCCAAGATCAAGTCAACATTTACGACCAATGAAAAAAACAGCCAGCTATTGAGGGGTACTTTCCTTTGGTAGCTAGGTTTGTTTTTGAAATAACTATCATTCTAAGGCAGTTTCTCAAAACTTTTGAACTGTCAAATGAAGGACTAATTTGAAACAGCAATATAGTAGTAATGCCTTAAGAAAATTATTTCTGAAATTTCTCACTATTTGGACTGATGTTTCCAAATTAATTCTACTACTGGCAAAATATAAGCCCACTAATTAAATATCATAATGGAAATTGTAATGGATGTGAAGCTTGGAAAATTAAAATTGATTTTCCCCACACCAAAGGACTGTCTTGATATTACTCATAAAGCAGTACCCAGAATTCAACAAGTTTTCAGGGCTGTCGTTTGTCTGTTCAGGAATAGATCACAGATGACGTCAAAATGTGGTAAGAACAAAAAGTGGCACAAGAGCCGTTAGGCAAGTGTGTCACTGATGTTCTTACCACATTTTGACGTCTTAAGTGATCTATTACTGGACAGACGCACGGCAACATAAGGAATCCATTTGTTTTATACAATAAAGAAACGAAAAAAATTGCCAATGATGACGTCATCTATGCATCTGTCCTCTGATAGATCATTGCTAAGAACCACTAAAAATGCGCGTAGAATTCAGCATGTTATATATAACACTCTCTGGATTTACGTCACGACACCCACGTTCACCCACATAATGATGTCAGAATGAATGACGTTCGGTTCTTTTGCATCATCACTACTGTTTACAACCTTAGTTACAGTTTCAGAACACTCTTGGACAAAATTTTCCTTATCAACGTTTCCAGGAAAAAGGATCCAGGATGAGCTTAAGCAAATTGACCCCTCTTGCCTTCGATTTACTTTTCCGCAAATAAAGAGACATTTTCGTCGTTTACAATGGGCAATCATAGGGTCAGTCACTGCACCTTAAGCAGTTAATGCTAATGCTTATAAAATAAATAAATTCTTCTCTAATAAAAGAAGAGCTAAACAAGTAAAATTTTCTTTTAATTTGTACCCAGGTGTTGAGTTAAACTTGGCTTTTGCAAAGAGGATAATAATGGACTCGGCTAAATTATGGATGCCGATGGCTAACAGACTACTGTTAACTATTGATTTACTGGGGCATTTACTGTAGAGATAACGGAGATTAGCCAATCAAACTCAATATCAAAAAACGAAAAATGATTTAAAAGAAATAATTCCTCTAATGAACAAGTAGGAAACCTGTAAAACCGCACGTATAAAGTTCTGCTTACCACAAAGACGTATCGTGCAATGTCGTTGCGTGAGAAAGACATTTCTTCGTGTGCTATCACTTGTTAATTAAAAAAGGCCTGGACAAAGACGAAAAAGAAAAATAAGAATAAGTTCGTTAAGCAATCACAGATTCAATCAAAGTTGCACTCACGAGAATCATGCGAAGTAGAGTCACGCAAAAAATTTGCCCTGGGCTCTGATCGCCTAAACGCGGAATGTATTAAAGTCAACCGTGAGTGCCCTCTTCCAGCGAACGAGGTTGCTCTTCCAGAAGAACGCGATGACAAATATTTACCCACTGCGAATTTGTGTTCAGTTTACAAAACAGTTAACGAAATTAAAGAAATCGGCCGCAGCAGTTGTTTAGATAAGACTTATTTAAAATATTGGCCTCTTCATGAAAAGTTCCGCGTGCATTGTTTGCACGAGAGACCTCCCGTCCGTTTCACATCACCGAGCAGCGGGAAAAAAACAGAGTGTCACGCTTCTCTGGGGGTATGGGGAGAAACAATAAATACAAAGTATTTTTCTCTCACTTTCAGAGTTCTAGTCCTTTTGATGCTTTACTTGCAATTCTTATTTCAAGTAACCTTGTTGAAAATCGTTCGTTTTCGATAAAAATGAGAAATATTTCATTTTATTTTATTTCATTTTTTGTTGAGATCCCCACCAGCCTCCCCTTAATCTTTGGCCATCACACCTCCCTGGTCAGGCGCTACCGTTGTATCAAAATCCGCACCAGTTTACCTGCGGCGAACATAACGCCTGGTAGAAAACTTACATGTGCACGTTGATTCAACTTGCGAACTCTGTGTAAATCGAATATACTTTTTACTTTCTCTACAAGCTTTCCCTCGTCGAGGTTATCTCCTCAGACTTCTTGATGCAAGGTGCTTTTCTAAGACGATTTCGTCTCCAGTGGATTATTCCACAAAATGCGCCTCCGATCCTTGGAAACTACGCTCGCACCTTTGCTTCGAAGCAACTCGAGTGGAATGAAAACGTTAGCGGCATTACAGGGCGAAGAAGAAAAGCTAAAAAGAAATCAAAGAACTACGTTGCCGACCCAGATGAAGATTTTATGCAAATGTGGAGCACTTCAGAAGGCTACATCCAAGATCAGATCAAAGAAGCAACAACCGGGACTAAAATGTCGAGACGAAAATATGTCAAAGTGTGGAGACCAAATGTTAGTACCCTTCCCCTAGGTAGTGAGTTGACGGTTGACGAAAGAAGGGAATTACTTGAAGATGACATGTCCGTAGATTTTAAAATCCCCAAAGCAGGAGATTTTGTTAATTTAAGCCCTGTGTATAAAACCTTGACTGCAGAGGAAGAAGATGACAATTTGGAAAGAAAGCAAGTTGCGATGGAGGAGGAGAAAAATCATACAGACGAGGGATCTGATGGCTTCGATGCTTCAAAAATCTTGTCATTTGAGGACTCGAATCTTCATCCTAAACTTCTAGAGAAGCTCAAACGACATGGCATCAACACCCCAACACCCATACAAAAGCAAGCAATTCCATTAATCTTAAATAAAAAGAGCATTCTGATTCACTCTGAGACGGGATCTGGAAAAACTTTGGTGTTTTTGTTGCCTGCTATTCAGGATCCTGGAAAAGGTTTTGGCACTGTGATTATTGTACCCACTAGAGAACTTGCAAGTCAAATGTTGTTTGAAGCACATCGCCTGCTCAAAGACAAGACTGTCGTGGTGTCTTTTGTAAGTGTCAACTGTTGATTTATGGTGAGGATGGATTTAGATAGTGTTTCTAGTACTTTTCGAAAGTTATGATTCTCGTTAATTTTCAATTTAGTGGCTTCTTCATATTGCAGTTTTCAGAGGGTTGCTAACTCAGAACTCATAAAATATCAAAGAAGTTCGTACGTACAAAATGTGATATTTGTGAGTAACTGAAAAGTAACAAATGACAGGTTTTGATAAATTTCTGAGCTACATTTACACGTGTAAGAGAACTTTATGTCAAATGGGTGGGTGTGACACAGCAGTGCAGTTTAGTTATCAAACACAAACATCATGCAGAAATCAGCATGTTTTGTGAGAATAAAAGGCCTGTGGTTTTCATGGTGGCACAAATTGAAAGTGATCCAGTTTAGTGTGAACATACATGTCTGAATGTCAAATAGCCTACGTGTAGCTGTAAATGTCAGAGAGGTATCAAACAAAATTAATATAAAATATGTCTGTGCTTGTTTATTGTTTGCCCTATTGTATATCATTAGGTCAGTGGTGTAGACCTGGATAGACAAGAAGCAAGATTAAAAGATAATACCCAAAGACCTTTGATCGCCATCGGCACTCCAAAAAGACTCCTAGAAATTGTTGAGAAGGATCCTTTCATTGTACACCGAACTAAGAGGATTGTGATAGATGAGGTTGACAAAACTCTTCTACCACTTCACAGACGAGCTTCAATAAAGAAACTTACTCTGCGAGAGAACCATCCCAGACCTGCCAAGCTCTTGGTTGAAAAGATTAAAAAGCATTCAAGGGTAATTAATTAGAGTATGCTGTTTTCTTCTCAATTATTATTATCAATAATATTAAATAATTTTTGTTGTTGTCTGAGTGTGTTAATTTATTATTATCATTATTGATATTGCCCCAAAAGTGTGTGCATCCTGGTTCTACCTGTGGCAGAAAGAGGGATAATGCTTCCTTGTAGGCTGGATGCAGTGAAGTGCACATGTAGAAAACTAAGCTGAGAAGTGTGATTAAAATGTCTAACATTACAATCAATCTCAACTTGTACAAAACTAAAGCAGGAATTATGATTCTCATTTGTACGGAATGGTGGACAGGCACAAAACGTAATGAAGGGAATGGATGGAAAAAGACTATATTATTTTTTGGACTGTTATTTACTACTCTTTTACTGATAGGTTAGACCAGTCCAGTTGATTGGAGCATCAGCAACTGTCAATGATGAGCTCAAAGAAGACTTGAGTGAATTGGGCTGGGGAGACCATGTGACAGTGATCCAGTCTCCCTCATTTGAAGGAAAGTGTCGCAGTATTCCTTCCTGTATAAAGCACCAGTATGTTATTTGCAATGAGTCTTTTGGAAGGACCAAAGCCCAAACTCTTACAAGGTTAGAGAATATTATTATTTCAAGGTATTGTTTTTGATGGAAAGTAGGGCATTTATTGTCAGTGGATTACAGTTATGTGTAAATTAGTAATTAGGAGTACAGGTATAAGCATTTTGACAAAAGTTATTTGATGTCATGAATTTGGTTGAAATTTTGCTGCTATTTTGTTAATAGCTAAATTTCCACCATCAGTGCAAAAAAATTAGGTGACAGCCTGAGAAGACATTCCCATGAGTGGATAAGTGGGGGTAACTCTGACTGGTAGATGTATATAATTATTTAGCGACAGGGAGAGGTGCAAAGGCCTTTTCTGGGCTTGAAATTTGTGATTTTTGGGGTTAGAAATTTTCTGGTGAACTTACCATGGGTAAAAAGATTTGGCAGGATTGTTTTCAGGGTTGATAAAAAGCGTGCATACCTCAGGGTGACAGATGATGCATGATGAAAATTATAAAGAAAGATGGAAGCATAAATTGTCTCAGAATCTCTTGGTTCAGTTTTTAATGCATTAAAAGGAACTTTTTCAAGCTACATTCTGGGCCGTTGGATTTTTTGGGTCTAGTTTTTAATTAGTGGGACTTTTTTGGGTTTAAAAGTTTGGTCTCGTTCACACCTGGCCCCCATCACTAATATACGTGAGTACCCCTCCCTCCCTCCTGGTTGGGGGTATCTGCATACCATTAACTGCCGCTTAGAAGCCCTGGGCTTATACACCTTCGTAAGGGGTTTTGGGTGGGCTTATAAACGGAGGGGCTTATATCTAGGGGGGCTTATACTGCGGAATAAAAAAAAAACGTTTCGAAATGAGCCACAGCAGTACAGTGTTGATCGAGATACATTTTTAATTTTCTAGTTTTTAATTAACCTTTAAAACGTCAATAAATCAAAGTCATTGCAATTTTAAGAACAAAATCAAGACTGTAACAACACGAACGTAACCGGGACGTAACAAAACAGAAGTTCAGAGTTTCTTCGCAGTGTTCCGAGAGGTAGCTTAATATTAAGGAAACAAGGAAAACTAGAGGGGGCTTATATCCAGGGGGCCTTATGACCAGATGTGTTCTTTTGTTTACAGGTAGATGGGCCTAAACCCCGGAGGGGGGCTTGTAAGTGGGGGGGGGGCTTGTAAGCGGGGGGGGGGGCTTATGAGCAGCAGTTTACGGTTTGGAGCTCTCACTGTCAGTAGTTACTGAAATACATCTTTGTTACTATAGAAAACAAAGACAAGCCTGATAACCCGTTATTGGTTAAATTTTAGAACCTGCCATGGTAATCCACTAGGACTGTAAAAGTTAATCTTTAGCTTTAAATCTCTTTTAGAATTTTCAGGGAGTCAAACCAAAAGTCAGCTCTAGTGTTCATTCACCGGCTTCACTCTGTTGACAACTTTGTTTGGGAGTTAAGAGACCTTGGTTTAAATGCTGTAGCTCTCTACAAGAAGGCTGCTAACCAAGATCCTGAGGAATTCAAAGAATTCCTTACTCAGTTTCGTACTGGCCAAATAGACATTGTGGTTGGCACAGAGGAAACTGTGAGGGGCCTTGACTTCAAAGACTTGGATCACGTATATCTAATGGAAGTTCCAAAGAATATTGATGAGTATATTCACCTTGCGGGAAGAGTTGGTCGTCAGGGGAGACCAGGTACTGCCACTACTTTGGTATCTCAAGAGGACCCAAGAGATGAACGAAGAATTAAACTGGAATATAGGAGGCTGGAGTTGCCATTTGAAGAGATCATTTTGGGTGAAAACTTTTAAATAGTCACACAAACTCTGGCCACTGGTTGTCATTTATACTGCCACCTTATATAGCATATTAAACAGTGCCACAGGAAAGTTCTTCAAGTACTAAATCCCTTTCATTTGAGAGGTCATACTTAATTGATTACCAGCAGCTTTTCAGGAAATGAGCCTGGCTCACCCCCCGAAAGGGAGGAAAGCTGGACCCGAGTGAGCGGTGGAAATCGAGCCTAACTTAATGATTTCAACAACAGGCTCAAAAGCCACTCACCTTCTACAGCATAGTAAACAGCATCATGGTAAAGTACTGGTCAATAGCATTCTACTGATTGCACTTTAGTATTGCATCCAGATTATACTCTAAATGACAGGCAATGTTGCATAAACCGAGATGCAACCTAATCAGGCCCTATTTTCCTTTGGCTTGGTTTTAAAGTTCTATAATTCGTTTCTTCAAACAACTTGTGCACAAATAAACAAAAGCTGAAAATTTAGGCTGACTACAGGTTAGAGTCACACTTTAACTCTTGCAGTTACAGTTGGTTGACCCAGCAGAGGCCTCTCAAGTTTTCTGGGAATAAAAACGTTTTATGCTCCATGTTACTGCCCTCAAATATTTTTCATAGATTGTTTATTGTTAGAGCCAGATTCACGTTCTTCAAGAAACTGTATGAATTTATTATAAAAATGATGGAAGATATAATTACTATGGTATTGTAGCCAGTAAACTATGCACTACTTCACAGCTCTTTGGTTAAAAAAGATACTTATCTGTGGTTAATAAAGAAAGTCTTTTGGCTAAATAAGTATTCAAATCAAAGCACACAACTTGCACATGAGCATCACAATTATCAAAAGCACTTCTACTTATGGTACATGTACCTTTAAAAAATATTTAGTTACTAGAACCATCAGTTACATGTTAAGCACTGATCATGTTATGAAACTAGAGTTCAAACCTAATTTGGGATATAATGTATTGAGGATATTATCTTCAAGTCAAACTCTGGAAATATTTGGAACTCGCCATGTTGAATTGTGGTGTCTTATAAAAAGTCCCAGGTTAAAAATTTATTTGATCCAAAAAAATCAGTGCAAGAAGCAGAACTTGGATTGGTTACCAGTCAGGAAAGTACATGTTGTCAATGAGACTTGAACCAAGTACGAGACGTATGACTGATTGATTCATAGTTTATCGACATTTGCTTCAACCAATCAGACGTGCTTTGCTCAACGCCTTTGGGTAGCACTACACCATTCATCATTTTAGAACAGAATTATTTTTCCAGGTTCTTACTACTGAAAGCAAAGCAAATCTGAAAACAAGTCACTGGTTTTCTTGGGGTATGACTTCAGATGCTCACAATCAGGTAACTGGGCCTAATCTACTATCAAATCCAATTTAATATTAGACTCACTATTAGTCCATTACATGGTCAAGTTAATTCGGAAAGCTGGTGTCCTAGGAACCGCCAACATTGAACTTGTCAGCTTACTGGATCATTCCATCTGTTAATTTTTACTTAACACTGTGTTTAAAACTGAGTTCTTCAAAAACATGCAATTCTGTAGTTGAAACCACAACCAATGCTTGCCTTTAACAACACTATCAGTTATATTGGAGGATGTCTTACAAAACAGTGGTTTGGTTTAAAGGCTTCAAAAGATCACATTGAAAGGTTGGGATTTGGGAGTGTTCAAAATGATACAATATTAGTTTGTTTTAGCTTCGGGGGACATTTAGCTTTTGATGACAGTGTAAAGCAAAGCCTTCAGTTTAGTTTTGAACTTGAGTTTGCATTCATTGCAGAGTGCAGTAAATGACAAAAATTACACCAGAAAATTCCTACAACAAAATTACAAGAATGCTTACGAATAGTGTACCAAACAATTAGCCTTATTTCCTTCACTAAAAACAACTTAATTCAATTAGTGCACTTCTAAGAACATTGGTGCATTGTAAGAACTTTTATGCCCAAACTACCTGCAATCAAATTTGTTTGAATTTTCCTAAAAATAATATCTCTGTTACCCTTAAAGCCCTCATGTCAACAAACTAGTTCTCCTCACTCGCCTCAAAATATTTCTATGATTAGCCACATTAAATTATCTCTGGAATGTTATTACATTAAGACCAATTCGACAATTTAAGTTCCTGGCATTCCATGACTAAAGGAAACTCTTAGTACTCTACAGTTTAATGTCACATTGTCATTACTCCCTTTTGCATGTCACTGGTTACAATTAACAATCCAGAAATAGTTTTAGTGTACACAGTTTCATTGACCCGTTTACTCTATTACTCATGATCTGCATGCATAACTTTGAGGAGAAATTGAATGTTGATCAATTTAAGGCTAAAGGATTTGAAGCTTCTTTTGTGGACTATTTGATTGTAGAAATAGGCCCAAAGATTTGTTTACACATAGGCTTTCCTATAAAATTTCCTTCTATTTCACGTGGCTCGAACTTTTCCTGGAACATAGTTTTTATCTATTATTGGGTCGGTAAGGAACATGTGCAGGCAACGTTCATTCTGAGCAAGGGGATGTCCAGATACTCTGAAAAAAGGAAAAATTATATGTAATTAAACATTATGTAAATATGATGAAATGACAGGAACTTGCAGGCTTTTAATACATGTAGCCTGTTCACCTAAGCCAAGGACTAGTCAAATGAAAATCACGCTACTTATAGGCCCTTTTAAAGGAAGACATGCCAGCCTGTGATATCTACTAAGCACCTTTTCAGGTCCCAAGGGTAGTGTTTTTTAATTCCATGTGTTATACAGGTGTGCCTAGAGGTGCATTGGTAAAGTGATTAGCACATACCACTTCCAGTCTACAGGTCAACAGTTCAATAGTCCTGGTCTCTACAAATAATAAGTTAATTACCAGCTGGGAGTTCGGTAAAGGGAAAACTGTCCCGTAAGTCTTGAGTACAGGCCATGGGCTGTACTGAAGAATGATCAAGATTGACTGGCTAATGACATGCACTCCAGACCAATCAAGGGCATGCCATTAGCCAATGTTGCGAACGTTGTTCAAAACTTAACCTTGAGCCGGACCAAAAAATAATGGTAGCTTAGTTGGATAATAATTATAAATTATGTTCTTCAAGAAAAAATTATCTGCACCTCTGCTTTACTCCTCATGAGTGGAAGAGGAATGGTGTAGTGGGTAACTCATTGGACTTCAGATCTGAATGTCAGTGGTTCAACGAAACAACAGCCCAAAATATGTCTGCGTTTGCAGGCTATTCAAGGCCTGGTCCTTGCCATTGTGTTGTCTCCTTAGACAAGAAACTTAACCCACATTGTCTCTCTCCACCCAGGTGTATAAATGGATACTGGCAACATACTGCTGGGGGTAACCCTGCGATCGACTAGCGTCCCATCCAGGGGAGAATAGCAATACTCTTAGTTACTTAATCGCATGCTACAAAAACTGGGTTACGCTGTGGTCATATGGGCATCCTGTGGCATGTAAAAATAGTACCAGCAGGGAAACCAATGCTGGGGGCAGTGCAGGAGTTGAGTAGAACCCAATCAGGATTTTTAACAAGTGAAAGAAAAAGAGAGGAAAAAAATCCTGGGGGTACTTTTCTAACAAGCAGCAGCTGTCGAGCACCCACACAGCTACAGTACTTTGTACAACTTACCTGTTAATGAATGCCTCTAAGCCTTGTCTTCTTTCCTCAATAAAATCATCTTCAAAAATGCCTAAAAGACAGACGATAAACAAGACTTTCAAAATTCAACTACTGGCAGGGTTCAAAATAGCAGCCAGCTGCCGGCAACAGCCGGCACTTGACCACACTTGCCAGTGATTTTTCACCGTAGAAATAGAAAAAATGAGATGCCCTGATCGGCGAAATCAACATCACTGGAACAAGTACACTTACACTTACACACATAACTAAAGCGAATTGGATGACGTTTTAAAATTTTTCTAAACTGTAAAACGTTTTCAATCATTATCTTGGTTCTCATAAATCACCTCTTCATTCTAGCAACTATCTCTACCTGCTGGCATTCTTATTTTCCGATGTGGCATCATTCATGTTCAGTAACTCGACCTAACTGAGGAAATGGGCCAGGCACAGGATAGCAATGCTGCAGCAATTCAGTTCTCTTTTAGAAACCAAGCAAATTTTCATTCACGATTTCCTTTTTTCCCACTGAGTGTTTGCTCCTGTTCCTCTTAGCACCTTGTCACTTTTTCGTGTACGCTTTTGCCTTCTTTAATTTACCAGAGACCAAAGCAAATAGTAATTGTTTCACTGTGGTGGAATTTTTTTTTCGCAAAAGATTGATCAAATTTGCAAATTGACAAACAAAACTAAAATGCTGAAACTAAGGACAGGATAGAATCATTAAATTCTGATCAGGATTTGATATTGTCATTCAAGTGAAAAGTGTTTTTGTTCCAGAAAAGGCAAGTTCTTTGATCGAAGTTTTTGGGAAAAAAAAATAAGGTGCTATTAAATTACATTTTGCATACAGTACATTTTGTGCAGCATGTTTTTGCAGCAAACTTTTGAAGAAATTGTGAACCTTTACAAGAAATTACTCACTCTACAATTAAAACCAGTACAAAAACGTGGGACTTTCGTGAAGGAATTTGTTAAGGTATCAGCCACGGAAAAAAGTGTCATTTTTTGACAAATGAGATTTTTACATGCCCAGATAAATCTCTTCGAGAGCTTTCTTTCAAACAAAAAATTAGAAGGAAATAATGGCTCAGTGGAGAGTTATTAGGAGTAAAAGATTTTTCCTTGTTAATTATGGTAATTGATCGCTGACAAGTTCTGTCACACCTGATTAACTCGATCACGTGAAATTGAAAAACACGTGCTGCTTGCACTCACATTTTAAGCGATTCTTGCGAAGTGATTTATATTTATTTAAGTTTTTTTACGAAGTAATGAGAGTTTTCTTTCACCTAAATGCACCATTAAAAAAACGGTTGTGTCTGTTTTTTTTTTCGTCTTCCAAACCAAGACTGAAGGAAAAGAAAGCGCTTGACAAAGAATGGGCAGTGAACTGGCAGAGAACGATCAGGGTTCATTTTATCAACAGGCGAAGTGGTTGCGTCAATGATTTCCCTGGATTTTGCTGTGATTTTCAGCATCTTTGTCAACCTGGTCAGCATTTCAGGAAATATTAACAAATTTTAATTATTACAAGAAATACAGATTGAAGTAAGGAGAACATTTTGTAAATAAAACGAAAATGATGAATGTTTTCCCACGTCCAAGAGTGGTAAGATGAAAGCTAATAAATTATTTTCTGCCGCTTGCTACATAAGATTACTCCTGTTACATGTTACCTTTCAAAGTTCTTTTGTTTGAGAAGGCTGATCCCTCTCTGGTAGCCATCAAAATAGAACAATGAACATTTAGGTGTCATAAACTTATTACTGGCAAGAAGCCGCAGAAAATACATTTTCCTTTTTTCTCGAAAGTCAAATTTTGGCGAGTTGTACAAACGTTTTTAACTACAAGTCAACAGCCGCTCTACTAATTTGGCTGAAATTTGGACAGATTGTTGCCGGATAGTTTTCCCACAAAACCATGTCTGCAAATTTTAATCCCGCTTTTTGCTTTAAAGCTAGACCACACGAAGTACTAATTTATTTGTCTTCTCTGACTTCATCTGCTACTAAAAGAAGAACAAACGTTTTTTTAGCCATAGGTGTCAAGTCAAGAAGAGAATGCAGTGTTAATCGTTTTGTTTTCTTTGTTTCTGGAGGGAGTGGAACCTAATCTATGAAGACGTGTATGTGTGAAAAAACCTTCCCATTTTCTAAACATGTTAAACTTCTACCTCTTTTTGAATACAATAGTCATTTTCTGGAATTACTAAGCTGCCAAAAATGTATAGTTTATAGGGTTTTTCATAAAAACAACAAAAACACGAGCAAACGGTCCCCAAGGGTGGCTGATAACTTAAGATTGGAAACACTTTATTCCAGTGCTGATGTAGTTCATCATGTCACGCAATGTTAGACAAAAAACTGTTGAAGCTCAGCTTATCCATTCATCTTTACAGCTGGTTAAAAATCAGCCTTGAGAAAAAAAGCTGACAATTTCAGGCTAAAAGTTCTGATTTTATTTTGAACCCTGTACTAGTAAAGTCTTACATACAAAACACATTCTTTCCACTTTCATGTTATGTACGTATTTTGCACGTGTTAACTGTTTCTTTGGTTTGAAAATTTGTAAAACAGTTAATTTTTTAAATTTTTTTTCTTTTGTCTCAGATTCATGTCCTTGACCTAGAACAAGGGAAAATATAAAAATCAAACTGGTTTGAAAATTTTCAGACTAAAAGACAAATTTAAACCACAACATATACATGTTTACGAGAATAAATTTCACTGTTATCTCCTACCATCATCTCCTCTGAATGGTAACTGTTTCTTTAACGCATCCCCAGGAAGAGGAGGAACCACAATCTGTGAAAAATTACCACAAGGAAATGCACTTAACTTAAAACTTCCAAGTGGTATTAATAATCAAACAGCTAGACAAACCACAGTTTAAATCAATACCACGATCATTATTATTGTAATATTATCATTGTCATTTAATAAACTTTGGAGGCCATTTGCTGATAAGTGCAGTAAGTCCATAGAAAATTAGTTAGAAAATTAGTTTGGAAGCAACAATGGTACAAATTGAAAACACCTAGTAAGCATAAAGTAAACAATCTTAAAGGCCTTGGTAGTAATCTACAGTATGATGAGTGATGATTTAGCTCTAAATATTACATGTAACTCTACTCTGGCACAACAACTCATTTACCTCACTTCATTAAAAGGCTATCACTTTTGTTAAAATAACACGCCACTTAAAACAAAAGAAAACCCCACTTTGTTGATTCATTTTGTTTTGGTTTAAAAAGAGACCAAAAAAAATTCATGCTTCACTTGAGTTGAATCAGTTTTTGGAAAACTGATGACCTAGCTCTTAGAATTCAAGGCATCTCGCCAAAGAAAAACATGGAACTACATTTCTTACATGATAACCAGGCTAAATGCAAAAGTTGAGCAATTTGGAGCAATTTACATTTCAACCAATGCAAGATCATCACTAAGCAAAAGCCTTTCATTGTGTATGGATTGAGCAGCTAGCCTTTGGTAAAACTGTGATTTACTGGGAATTAGCTAAGAACAGGTTGGAATAATGGAGTTACCTTGCTATCCCTCTCTAGTTCACCTCTCAGCCATTTGAAGTCACTGTACCGTCTCCTTACAGATGATTCTTTGACCTTAAACACTGGAAGATTTGTCTGGTGCGAAAAAAAGATGGTGAACCTGTATTAGTAACAAACAAATTACACTAGATTGCTTTTTAATCATTTGAAATTAGTTTTTAATCTTTTGTAGTTAGTTTTTAATTAATTTCTCTAAATATGTGCAGGGCCCCACTGAAGAGCACCTATTGGTGAAGTGTGCTCCCTGTTAAATATTATTATTATTATTATTATTATTATTATTATTCCATGTAAGCAAACCCAGATCTCCCGTTGTAGTTTAAACCTACCAAGATGTAAGGTGTAAAAATGTAGTGTATAATTTTGAAGAATTTGACTTTCAAGATTTGATTCTAGGCAATTCGTAATTCACAACAGGTATTACTATTTGGGAATTACTACTTCTAACTATTCTAGACTAAGCGAGCGATGTGTTTTTAAGGGTGAGAGTTGTCCTTTGGTAAGTTTTGCACATGGGCTGTTCACTACCAACTGCTTAATTTATTTACCAACCAAACGAAAAATTGTTCTGCCGTCTTCGATATCATTTGCCAAATTTTCATATCCTAGGCAAATCACATAGGCACTTCTTTGAAGAAAGTGAACTGATCTTTCACAAGGTAAGGGAGGAAATTTAAAGCAACAAAAACTGTCCTTGTTGCAGTGTTTTGGTCATTAGTGGAACCAAGCTTTGCCCAGTCAAGAGCACAGGGTATGATTTCAAACCAAAAACCTTTCCCTAATCCTGTAAGAGAAGAAAGTAAGATTTCTCATCCTCTACTACAGTTCATGTCCTGTTTAACTTTGGAAAAGCCAAACTCAATAGCTTCTGCACAATCCATGCTTTTTGAAGCTCTCAGGTATGGCACAGGATATAGAGATCAGAGACGTTTGGTCTAAAACAGGGTGTCACTCATCAGGAAATTGATCAGTGGTATGAAGAGTTTAGTCTAGCACAGGAACTGACACTCAGCAAGTCTGGGATAGGGTAGGGGGCTTGGTATCTAGTCTAGAATAGGGTTACAAAATGCAGCTAAACATGGTTTGGTGCAGGGTAAGGGTTTAGTGTCTCGGCAGCACACCCCTAACCAACATTCAAAGAGTACCAACCTGGTTGGGGGAAGGGGGGACGGCAGATATGTTCAAGACAAACCAACAATGGCGGTACTTTTACCCCTGTTCACCCTGCTGATGGGTCAAGTCTAAGACATGATGTCAGGACTTGTTTGTTCATTTGGCTGAAAAAGCCTTTTACGTCAACGGCAAAAAGATCCACCAGCACATTTTCAGTGCGGCATGTACAAAAAGTCCCTTCCAACAACAACAAAACTAGCATACAGAAAATAAGTGTTGGAAGAAGCTCTTGGAAAGTCTAACAGGTCGCCAATTCAATCAGAAGTCAAGGACAGCTTCAAGGAAATTAAATTATAAAAGTTCATTTGTGCTCTTGACAGCTTTTTAAGTTGGTTCCCTGAAGCCAACCTTGCGAACTGATTAGATGATCGATCTTTACAAAATTATGCTAATTGCTTAAAGGTTGCTGCAATTTTGCAGCTCGTGCGGTAATAATTATCTCTGATTTAGGTTATCAAATGGATTCCATTTATAGCTACAATGTACCAACCCTCATGCGAACTTCATAGTCTGTGTATCGCTTTTTAGCAACGCCATGTGTCTCAGGATTGACGACATCGATCTCTAGAAAGTTAGCTGGAGCTGCATAAGCATCATCCAAGGTTTGTTTCTTTGCTTCTAGACGTTTTGTATCTAGTCTGTCCCCTGTTTCGCCGCTCGATGCCATCACTGATTTCTGCCTCCCACAACCAACTACAACCAATATGACCGCTCGAAAGTGTCCCAGCGGCCTTTTCGTCCACGTAGAACCAGACTCCACTCGATTATCCGGCGATCAGCCTCGTTTTGAGAAAGTTTGAAACGAGGCCGCCCCAAATGTTGTCATTTTCCAAAGGTTTCTTGTGCGGACTGAGTTGAATTTCCAGCGGAAAATGCAAGATTTAGCCGTCGTGAAAACAAGCTTTTTTCGTTTATGGTTTACTAAGTCATAAGCTATGCCTCCTAAGAAGAAATCAGGAAAGAAAAAAGCTTCTGGAAAGAAGAAAAAAGGCAAGAAAAGTGGTGCCTCCAAGGAGCCGAAGTTGACGGTGGAAGAAGCCATTGTGGCTTTTCAGTGAGTTTTTCTTGTTAGCGACAAGTTATTCTAGCTTGCTTTTACTTGTTGCGAATCTTGTTGACTGTACATATTTCCTACAAAATTTATAAAACAGTTTCACTGATAGAAATAATTAATTTATCCTTATATAAATACTGTATTCATTGCTAAGCAACGGCCTACCATGCTGGTTAAAAATTAATGTTCCGGTTACCCTGACCTAAATAACTAAAACTTTTCCTATATTTGAATGAATTCTGTGGGTAAATCAATTTTGTTCTCAACTATGAATTGTGATTGTCATTTTTATGAGATTCATGTGGAGTAAGCTTACTTTATACTTCATCCAGAAGCCAGTTATAAAATTATGCTAACCTTGGGTCACAGGGTACAGAGGAGCGAAGTTCGAGCAGAACGTTTAGTTTTCCTTGCGAAAGACAACCGACATAATTTGCTGCGAACTTGCCTTACTCGCGTTACCTAGATTTTTATCGCAGGTCAAATTACTGTGGGCTCTTAGGATCACTGAGCTCGACTTACACTACGCGGTCGCCTAACACGTTGTCCAAACGGCAACGGCTTTTCTTCGGAAAGCAAAGCTTTCCGAACGAGGTACGAAGTGCCGAGTAAAAATAAGGACAAGGGAGGAAACTTATACCATGTGATGTCGATCGATGTGCACCGCAGCACATGGTGACGGAAGTGATCGTCACCGGAAGTGGACTGTTACTAATTCAAAGTTCAAAACACCACATGTGGAGGGAGTTTTAAAAACGGCGAGTTCGGCCTTGAAGAGGAAAGCGCCGTTACAAGAAAACCGGCCTAAGGGGAAGAAATCGAAACTATCGAACAGGCAAAAACACGTTTTCGTATCTAAATGGTAAGTGTTTCGACAATCGTCTTTCAAACGTGAAAATAAAAATACCATAATTATTTCCGCGATCAAACGGCCCCCGGGACCAAGTTTAAAATTTACTGCAGGCGATCGCTGAATTACCAGATAGACCACCGCAATTACACAACACTGAGTGGAATTCTTGAAGATTATAATGTGAGCGGCTGTGAAGAGGAAAATTTCGTTTTGATTGCCAAAGAAATAGGCATGATTTTGAGCGAGGTCTTTCCAGAGGCGACACGAGTGCAGCGGAGAGAAAACGGCAACCGAACGTGGAAGTATCCACTTTCATGGCTCCCAGCATTTCGATCAAATCACTATATTTACGTCATTTCCGTCACCGAGTGTTGCGGTGCACATAGTGCGAAAGCAAAGCGTGGAAGCCGTAAATTCCGCTCGGCGAAAACGTATGTTTTTCGTCATTTTCAATCAACTTTTTTCCATATTTGTTGAGAATAGGTAAATTCTAGACCAGATTCTTAAAATAAGCCATTTTGGGGAATTTTCTTAGGAGAGAGAGGAATTCTAAAAACCAGCCCAAATCTGTTTCTTCCCTTGTCGTATTATTTAGTGTAAGTCGATCTCAGTGATCCTAAGAGCCCACAGTAATTTGACCTGCGGTAAAAATCTAGGTAACGCGAGTAAAGCAAGTATGTCGGTTGTCTTTCACAAGGAGAACTAAACGTTCTGCTCCAACTTCGCTCCTCTGCACCCTGTGCTTGGGTTAATAAGAAATGGTTCTGTAAAAGCATTTCCACTTCTAATGTTATTTGAGAGCTTGAAACCAATCAAAGTCAAATTGAAAAACAAACAAAAATGTATGGGTCAAAATTGACGCTATTAACGCTTAGCCCAGTGCTTTGAACAACTGGGCTCTGAGGATAATAGGACCCACAATTACTTGCTCCCAATGCATCTTCCCTTCATAGGTCAGTTGGAAAAGCGATGTGCCAATGAAATTAAGAGCAGTTCTCTGAGAAAGTGTAACAAAGTTGGAAATGAAAAATTTTAACCCCCCTTCATTTTTTGTGTGAAGTTAGGATGCCTGCAGGGATGAACGAAAACAGCCATATAAAGGTCAGTAGATGTGTCGTTGCCATGGTAGCCGCAACCAATCATGCTACTCTCAAAGTCTTATTTTCAGCAAAAATCTTACCCGTAAAAAGCAAAAATAAACTGGTCTGGTTCTTGGGTGAATGCAAACCAATTGAAACAAGGGGAAAAGCTCCAATATTCCTTTCGTTTCTAAATCTTGATGTTACAGTATTTTGACGTTTATAAACGTGCAAAAATTGATCGCTGAACCAGGTTACCTTTCGGCCATTTTGACAATCAGACAAAATAAGCACAAGCTTTTTTGCAATTTCTCCCAAAGTATTCTTAACCCATCAACCAAATTAGTGCCAGAGTTTACATAGATACTAAAAATTCTAAATATTATAAAATCTTATTGGGGAAAACTGTATTATTGCCATGGCCATTGAGCACATTTGAGGCAAATTTGGATGAATGCCAAAATTGTCCATTTTCAGGCTCCATTGATATTTAGAATCTTTAATATCCATGTTAACTCTGGTGCTTATTTGGTTCCTGGGAAGGGAACACTTTGGGAGAAATTGCGAAAAAGGTTGCACTTGTTTTTGCGGATTGTCAAAATGGCCGAAAGGTAACCTCAGGTTCAGCGATCAATTTTAGCATGTTTATAAAAGCCAGAATACTTTAACATCAAGTTTTAAAAACTAGAGGAAGGGTGTTTCTCCCTGGGCAATGTCTGTTTTAATTGGTTCGCATTCACCCGAGAGCCAGTTTATTTTTGCTTTTTAAGGGTAACATTTTTGCTAAAAATATGACTTTGAGGGTAGCATGATTGATTGCAGTTCCATGGCAACGACACATCTGCTGACCTTTATATGGCTGTTTTCGTTCATCCCCGCAGGCAACCTAACTTCACACAGAAAATGAAGAGCGGTTAAAATTTTTCATTTCCAACTTTGCTACACTTTCTCAGAGAACTACTCTTAATTATTGCCTAACACTTCGAAGATCATTCTATCCATTTCATGTTTAATAAAATGCAGTTCGTATTTACCGGTATTTATTTCTTGTATATTTCATAACGTCTTCCATTCCACATACAGGATAATAGCAACAACTGACCTGCTCCTAATGTGTCTTTCCTTCATGGCTCAGTTAGTAGTGCAATGCACTTACTGTCACAGAGGTCACATCTTGTTGTAGCCTTTAAATTTTTATTTCAGGCTAAAATAAGGCCCTTGCATAAATTGTTTCATGTAGCAAGTTCCATTCATTTCACTTAAGTCCTCACGTAACTTTTCAAACAAAGTGTACGTTCAGTCAATCAAACTCGTTCGATTTGATTGGGTTCAGTTTTGTTTGGTAATCGAAACACAATGAACAGTCACAAAAAATTCCAGCAGACAAACTCAATCAAACGTTGAGCTTGATTCCAAGAGTGGTCATTATGTTCAATTCCACGTCCATTGAATTCAAACTCAGTGGGACCTGATCATTCCATAATTTGGGTTCGATTGAGTTTGATTCCAGGTAGTTTGATTAGTTGCACTGGGAGTTAGTAGATAATTGCCGCTACACAGGGCTGATGAATTTGTCACTGAGGAACATTGTTATTTTTCTGTTTCAACTATAGGATAGAGGTGAAACAAAGGAATTATGAGGATCTTATGTATGACTTGCAGTCCCTCCAGGAGAAGAATAGCAGACTGAAAGATAGGGTAAGAGAATAAGATTTTTTAAAATTTTTTCATGTTTTTTTTTAAGAATGGTATAAAGAATAATATTTAAACAATAAATAAATCCATTGCTGTCACAAAAATTCAAGTTCAACCATGCTTACCTAAATATTTAACAAATGCATGTCAAAAGATAGCTGTTATAGTTGTATGCATGTATCACTAATTTTAAACAAATGGCTGTAGAAATAGAATTTTATGGTTAGTATTAATTTGATCTCAGAAAGAATTAAATATTTGACGTAACAGAACCAAAGACTAAAAGAAGAGCAGCTTTTGCATATCAAGTCTTTGTTAAAACAAGTGAAAGAGAAAGACAAAGAGGTGGAAAAAGCAGTGGAGGTTGGACATGAGCAAGTGGAGGCTGCACTTCTGGAAAAATTTGACACAATGAAGGCTGAAGAAGCAGAGGTTCAAGGTACCTGAAATTTGTCTGTTTTTCCGTGGCAAGTATTGCGTCGTGTGAAATGGACCAAATAGACTAAAGGCTCCTGCAAATGGGAAACCTAATACGTTGCAAAAATATTCAACAAAATAATTCAGTTCTGTTTGCATCCAAGTGTAAGATTTGCTGCAAACAAAATTTGTTTCAGAGAAGTTTCTCACTTTCTCAAATACATTTTGCTTCCACGGCAAATGTTTTGTGAAAAGCAAACAGGAAAACATTTTAGGGAAAAAATGTTTCTGCAGCAATTAATGTGTCCTTGCTTGTGGAAGGCTCGAGAGTCAACAAGAATTGATGAGAGGTGAAACTCTAATTCTCACTTGACTGCCTGGAATTCTTGTGACTCGATCAAGTCGTATCTGTGTTTGAATTTGCAAAAATATTCCTCAGAATTTTCCTTGAGAATTTAAAAGAGTTTGTCTGTTAACTCTAATGGTCGCTCAACATACAGGTAGCAAGTTTGAACTCTCATCAACTTTGACTCATTTGATCCAAACTTAGTTGTTGTGACACCTTTTTTTTGACAACTTTTAAAGCTTCAATGTCAGTTGGCCAAATTAAATGAAAGATCTGTGAGAGGTGCAGTTGTAGTGTATTATGTTCACACTTCCTCCTATCACAGTTCTTGGATTTTATAGGTCACATGAAAGGGAAGCCATCAAAAACTAACCTTGTGCAAGTGGCAACAGTACAGCATGTAGCACTTTAATTTTTCGCTAACCTTATGGTATTAACTTGCAAGGGCTTTGTTTAAGTCATTATCTGTAAGACTGCCAGCTCAGTATATACTGTTGTGTTCAGAATAGTTAAGGCCCCCACAAACAAGAAAAACAATGTTGCAGAAACATTGTTTATCACAATGTTCCTTGGGTGTGCAAATGAGTGAGAAACAATGTTTCCTCACAACTTGCAAACCACAAAACAATACAAACAATTACACTCAACCCCTGATATTTCTGCATGTTCAGTTGAGGAAGTGCAGCCCCTGCGACCCTGCAAACTATTCAACATTGTTTCCTCATAACGCGAGCAGGGAATCATTTGTTGCGGAAAAGAAATATTTCTGAAAAAAAGGCGGCATTTTAATTTGTTTCCAAAAAAGTTCCTGCTTTGATGCACAATCAGGAAAACATTGAGGGAAACAATGTTTCTGCGACAGTATTTCTGCAACAATGTTTCCTTGTTTGCAGGGGCCTTTACAGTTATCATTTCCTTCTTCAGTGATCAAGGGTCAAATTGAGAAGAAGGAGGAGGAAATAGCAGAAGTAAGGAAGAAAATAAAAAGGCTTGAAGATTACAGGGTACAGTATTACACTTTTATAATATTCTATTTTCACAAATTAGTGACTGCTCAGGATATATTTATTATTTAGGGAGTTGTAACAGTGTTTAAAGTCTCACCTACATAGGATATGAGAGTTTGCCAGTGCTCAAGTATTCCCTATATCTTAAAATCTTCAAAAGAGTTTCAGTAGTTTTTACGTGTACGTGCTGGCATGTTGATATTATTTAGTTATTTCATCTCTTTGTGACAGTACCTTAATATTAATCCTTTTTTTTTTCTCCACCTTTAGGAC
The DNA here is from genome assembly GCA_964017195.1 of Siderastrea radians. Lineage (NCBI taxonomy): Eukaryota > Metazoa > Cnidaria > Anthozoa > Scleractinia > Rhizangiidae > Siderastrea > Siderastrea radians. Next base: position 49,378,408 of record OZ024888.1, read on the forward strand.
ACGGGTGCTGAAGAACATGCAAAACAAATAGTGCTACTGAAACAAGATCTGAAGGAAATGCAGGACTCCCATGATGACATTGCAGGTTAGGAGTTTAATGTGGTTGGTATCCAATTTCTCTCTAACTGTCAGTAGAAAGTCAAGCATTTGGGTAATGAGAATATAGGGAACTAATCTGCAACTCCTTGCATGACAGGATGCTTTTTGTGTCCACTCATAAAGTTGAGTCTTATTAGTTGGGTTATGAAGGTTGGGTTTTACTTCCTCTCTTCACCCTCTTCTGGCCTGAGGCTCGCACTCATTCCCTATTTAATATTGTTCTTTAATCCTAAATTGTTTCAACTCCTCCTTGGCGGGGGCATGGTTCAAGTCCACCCCCCTATCAGTGGTTCAAGCCCACTCCTCAGTTACATTATGTTAATAACAGTATGTATCATGACTCTTTGTCTATTCCATAACTGGATGTCTTTTGCTTTTGTCCTGTAATAGCTCATCTGGAAAGAAGCTTGAAGATCGCAAAAGATGAAATTGAAACTTACACTGAATCAACAATATCAAAACAAAAGGATATAGCAAATGAGGTATCCATACTTGTCAAATAATCCTGTTCATGAGCGACATTTTTTTTTTTATATAAAGCAAAAATTTGGTATATACTATATTTTTTAAATTATTACCTAATCTAATTTTAAATGAAAGAATCTTAATAGAGAGAAAGATAGCAAGTAGAAAGCAGGAAGTAACCTGCAGTGGCAGTTTGTCACAAGCATAAAAATTCAATTAAAAAATCCGAGTCCAAGACAAGAGTTGAACCCATCAATTTCCACACACTTGTTGGATCATGCATGGTTGTTTCAGTCAAGTTTGCTTTGTTTAAAAAAATGCTCTAACCACTCCTGAAGTCACAGTGATTTCCTGGCATGTTACGTCAATTGGTAGGTTTACATATGACGGTCACCTATGTCCTGCAATTCATGAATGTACTCCAAAACACTGATCTTGACTGCAATTTTCAGACTTGTTATTTGAATGCTGTGTTTTGGGGGGTAACAGCTTTCATCTTGCTTTTCCTGTATCAGTTGTTACATGCTGTATAAATGAATGTAAATTTTAGGGACAATCCAATTTTTGGTCTTTTCCCTGTTCCGTTGATCTGAACTCCATTCTTAACATGTCAAAATTGAGTTAGTCATGTGAAAATACACTTTTGTCTTTCTAGAAGGCAACAAATGACCTAGATAAAGATAGCTGTGGTGAAATTCTGGACAACAGATGGCTTAAAAAAGAGGTACCGGTGAATCTTTTTTCTTTTGGCTACAAAGGCCTATAAAAAGTTCCAGCCCAATAGTGTAGAAAATAGAATGCCTTTAATCTTGTGCAATTATTTTGATATTTTTTTGTAGGTTTCTATTCATCGGAAAGGC